>BTHU01000023.1:97885224-98485224 GCA_036184795.1 Tokudaia tokunoshimensis
CTCCTGGGGGGGGAGGGGGCGTCCCTCTGCCAGGCAGAAGTCCCACAGCAGAGCTGGCGCGCTGGTTACTGCAGATCAGCCCAGCACTTGGGAGCCGCATACACACAAGCCGCCCGAGACCCAAGCGATATTATGCCTGTCTGTCTCAGAACCTGGCTGTCCCAACTTCCCAGTCACTGGAGCAAAGATGGCGGAGGGCACTCTCCGTGGCGCAGCTCACCCTGCAGACGCGATGGCCTGCCGATCTGGCACCCAGAGGACCACAGTACTGACCCGTTCTCGGGCGCAGACGGAAGCCCCAACAGGCCGTGTCCCAAGTGATGTTATATTGGGGATAGAGCCTGGGTACCTGTTTCTTCAGTGCAGTCTGCGGGAACAGAGGTCGCGGAAGGAAAGCTGGTAGGCCCCGCCTAGTGCGGGGTCCCTCTGCCAGGCAGAAGTCCCACAGCATAGCTGGCGTGCTGGTTACTGCAGATCAGCCCAGCACTTTGGAGCCGCATACACACAAGCCGCCCGAGACCCAAGCGATATTATGCCTGTCTGTCTCATAACCTGGCTGTCCCAACTTCCCAGTCACTCGGTTTGGTCTTCTCATTGTGTCCTGGATTTCCTGGATGTTTTGGGTTACACGTTTTTTGCATTTTGCATTTTCTTTGACTGTTGAGTTGATGCTTTCTAGGGTATCTTCAGCACCTGAGATTCTTTCTTCCATCTCTTGTATTCTATTGTTGATGTTTGCATCTATGACTCCTGATTTCTTCCCAAGGTTTTCTATCTCCAAAGTTGTCTCCCTTTGTGATTTCTTAGTTGTTCCTCCTTCCTTTTTTTAGATCCTGGATGGATTTTATGAGATCCTTCACTTGTTTGTTTTTATTTTCCTGTATTTCTGTAAGGTATTTTTGCATTACCTCTTTCAGGATTTCTGCTTGTTGACCCAAGTTCTCCTGCATTTCTCTAAGCGATTTTTTGTGTTTCCTCCTCATGGGATTCCATCTGTTGATCCATCATCTCCTGCATTTCTTTAAGCAGTTCTCGTGTTTCCTTTGTAAGGGCATCTATCCGTTGATTCATGTCTTTATGCAATTTTTGTGATTCCTTTGAAAGTGCATCTACCCGTTCATTCATTTCTTTAAGCGATTTTTGTGTTATCTCCTTGTGGGCCTCCATCTTTTGATCCATGTTCTCCTGCATTTCTCTAAGTGATTTTTGTTTTTCCTTTGTAAGGGCTTCTAACCCTTGATTCATGGTCTCCTGTAATTCTTTATTAGATTTGTTTGTGTCCTTCTTGTGATCCTCTAATAGCATCATGAGAAGTGATTTTAAATCCAGATCTTGTCTTTCGGGTGTGGTGGGGTATGCAGGACTTGCTGCTGTTGGAGAGATGGGTTTGTATGGTGCCATATTACTTTGATTTCTGTTAGTAACGTTCCTACGTTTGCCTTTTGCCATCTGGTTACGTCTGGTGTTAGTTAGTCCTGCTGTCACTGGCTGTTGGTTGGACCTCCTGTGAGCCTGCAGAGCTATTTCTGGCCCCCCTGGATTACCGGGATTCCCCTGGCACCGATTTCTGGGGCCTGCCCTGCTCCTGAGTGACTTTGGAGCCCTGATGTGCCTTGCCCCAAGTGATGTTATATTGGGGAGTCCCTGCACATCCGAAGGCTCAGCGTAGTGGATTCCCGGAGCAGAGGTCGCCAAAGGGAGGCTGGTAGGCTCCTGCCCTGTGCAGGGGTGTGTGATCTCTCCCAGGGTGGGGGGGGAGGGGGCGTCCCTCTGCAAGGCAGAAGTCCCATAGCAGAGCTGGCGCGCTGGTTACTGCAGATCTGCCTAGCTCTTGGAGAAGGTTACACACAAGCCACCCAAGTCCCATGCGATATTATGCCTGTCTGTCTAGTCGCCTGGAGTTCCCAACTACCTGGACACTGGAGCAAAGATGGTGGAGTGCACTCTGCACTCTCTTGGCAGCGCAGGTCACCCTGCAGAAGGGATGGCCCACAGCAGAGCTGGCGCCCAGACGACCACAGCGCTGTCCAGTTCTTGGGAGCGGATGGAAGCCCCAACAGGCCGTGTCCCAAGCGATGTTATATTGGGGGGGGAACCTGGGTACCTGTCTCCTCAGTGCGGTAGATCCCGGAACAGATGTTGCCAAAGGGAAGCTGGTAGGCTCCTGCCCAGTGCAGGGGTCTCTCTGCAAGGCAGAAGTCCCACAGTAGAGCTGGCGCGCTGGTTACTGCAGATCTCTACATAGTAGTTTAAAACACATTGCTAGCCTTCATTTCTGGAGTCTTTGATTCAAGAGATCTGAATTGGGAGGGGGGTGTCCCAAGAGGTGTCTGTCTAATAGATTTACAATTGAGGTTTACATTTTTGGGGGAAACACACCTTGAGAGCCAGTGACGGACAAAATTAGACTACTTGCTTATGACTAAGATCAGTGAAAAAGTATACTCAGGTCTGACTACAGGGTGAAATCACTTTGGAAGCTTCAACAGGGCCTGGGACTTGTTGCAGATTAATTACATCAGAATCACTGGGATTTCAGCCATGGCATGTGTGTTTTCTAATATTCTCAGGTGACTCTATTAGGAATTCAATGTTTCATTCCACTTTGGTGCTAGTTCCAGATTGAGATCCCCTTTGTACCTCTAGTTCTTCTCTCTCACATTGGTGATTCAAGTCATAAGGTGGGGAAAACCTCTTACATCATTATTTGAACCTTTTAACTTCTTTAAATGGATATCTTTGTACATTCTGCCAGGTTGCTGGGGTCATTCTGGCCTTTGAACTCTGACTACGATCAGCTTTCAAGGCTTCTGATGGTGGCTGAGAGTAAATGTACTTGTTGGTATAGTCTTCGTCTCCTTCTCTGTGTTGATGGTAGTACAAGCCCATTTCTTTCTGTAGCAGCAAGCCATTGATCATAAGAATTATTGCCCTAAAAGTATTCTGCACATGAGTACTTTTTCTATAGACTGTTTGTAACAGATAATACTCTTAACATCTTCATAGCCTCATCCTTAATTCAACTGTGGCAAGTAATTGACATAAAGTGGTCCAGAATCTCAATATATAAAGCATCAGAAAGCTAATTTTTAAGATTTGCGAAAAATTCTAATCCCACCTCCCTGACTTATAGCATGCAAGCCACTCTAATGGGAGAATTTTGTATGCTTTTTTTTTTATAATTCCAGAATTTGGATTTTCACTTGACTCCTGCTTTGTGACAAAATTATGGTTTTGTTTGCCAGTGTTGACAATTTCTGTGTATCTAAAGCACATGTCACAGAGCCACCAATATCTATGGGACAGAATCCTGGCCATTGCAGTTCAGTGAACTGGTCATGATGTAAGCTTCTCCTTGCTGCAGTTTTGAAGTAAATATATGAATGAATAAGGTCCACCACTATATTTTGGGAAATGTGAGTAAGTACTAGGCTCATGAAAACAGACAATGATGCAAGCGTTTGCTCCTTTAAGAAAACCATTTTCTATATCCTCCAGAAAATGTTGGAGCAATGGGAGCAGTTTGTGTGTTCTTTGTGTTTTCCTCTTACTTTCACCATGATATTTGCTATATTGTGTAACCATTTATTTAATTACATGTTTCTCTTCTGTACCACAAAGACTTATATTGTCTTTTCAGTCACATTCACCAACACATGGTGTGACCATCCTCTTCTACCAACATAATTTAAATGAATAACAGTTATTTTTGTCATAGGGTGGCTATATGAAAGGTAGGTGCAATTTTAATAGATCTCAGGGAGCCCTGATTCTTCCCACTCACTTTCTCTTTGATGGAACATTTTTGTCTCTGGGAATTTACTTGTACAGTGCTATAGGCTTGGAATCCACTAGCTCCTGTTAGCATGCTCAGGACAAGGAATAACAGAAGTTTTACACTGTCCCCCGAATGGTCAGACTGATTGTGACAAAATGTAAAATCCTAATATTTTGGTCTTCTAGCTCCAGCTATGCTCACAGAATGAAATATAGTCACGCAAATTTGGTCAATGGTCTTCAAGGGACAAGACTGATATTTGTTGCCATGGACTGCAGGGGCGGGACATGGCAGCAATTAGTTTCTGTCATTATAGAGGCATTTTATAGTTGTAAACTGTAAATATCCTACAAATGCCACTTAAGTTCAAGACTAATGTTTTTGACCAATTGGTTAGAATTAAAAACATACAACAAACAAAAACTTTGTATATAGCCACATCATCTTGCTAAATCTCTGGGTGCTATTAACATATATTATAGAAACCCACCTCTCTATACCCCTTGTCCTAAGACTTCTGTCATTTTACTCAGTTTCTCTAAGTCTTGGTTTACTATTGTGCAAAATAAGAGTAATTCTATCTAACCTTGTTTGCATACATTTTGTGTGTTTATATAAAAATCCTGGTACACAATAACATATAACACATAACACATAACACACAACATGCAACATGTAACACATAATATGCAACATGTACCATATAATAATGGTATAATATTACATTATATATACAAATAGTTTATATATGATAATGTGTATATTATATATAATATATAAAGCTATATAATATATGGTGGTATATAATAATACATAATAATAGCTTATGATATTTTAAGAAATAAAATGTATGCCATCAGTAGACATTAAATATTATCCTGTTGTGTTGTAGACTGAGCACCTCAGATGAGGCCTCATTGTGTCTGAGAGTGCCTGTAAGGCAAACGGAATAGCTTTCAAGTGTCCAAGTCTGAACTGTCGAGAGAAAACTATAGAGGGAAGCATATCGATGTCAGCAATTAAGGCATTCATTCATCCCCTTCTCTTGGAAATAAAAACCCTCACCTGATTTTTACCTTATATATTTGACCCTACAGGTTAAGTGTCATTATTTTACACACACACACACACACACACACACACACACACACACATGTCAGGGATATATATCCTTCACTTAATAGGTACATTCTCTGAATGAGGATATTTTCTAGGTGCTAGTGATCTCTATGAAAAGACATCAGTCTTTACTTTAGTAAAACTTGAATTTCCTTTGAGAGAGAAAAGGCTCTTCCAGTGCCTGACAAATACAGAGGTGGATGCTCTCAGCCAACCATTGGACTGAGCACAGGGTCCCCAATGGAGGAGCTAGAGAAAGGACCCAAGGAGCTGAAGGGGTTTGCAGCGCCATAGGACGAACAACAATATGAACAAACCAGTACTCCCCAGAGCTCCCAGGGACTAAACCACCAACCAAAGAGTACACATGGAGGGACCCATGGCTCCAGACGCATAGGCAGCAGAGGGTGACCTTGTTTGACATCAAAGGGAGAAGAGGCCCTTGGTCCTGAGAAGGCTCAATGCCTCAGTGTAGGGGAATGCCAGGACAGGGAAGCAGGAGTGGGTGGGTTAGTGAGCAGGGGGAGGGGGGATGGGATAGGGGTTTTCGGAGGGTAAAAGAGGAAAGGGGATAACATTTGAAATGTAAATAAAGAAAATATCTAATAAAATTAAATCTAAAAAATAAGGGAACTAAAGCATCTCACTACATTAAATGTTCCTAAGTGCCAGACAGACACAGGAAGCATGGAAAGGTGATAGGTTATCCCAAGTGATGACGCTATAGGCTTTAGCAAGACTAAGGAGAAGGTGACTGAGAAGGCCACATGTGAAGAAAGACCGAAGGACATGGAGATAGGTCAGGAAGTTTATTTAAGGCAGAGGGTAGAAATCAAGTACGAAGGTGTTTAGTCAGGAGAATGGCTGGCACGTGTACGTGTTAAAAATGGGGCACAAGGGAAGCTGAGTGAAACAAAGTGTCACTAAGGGGAAAGGTGCCACTCAGTGGTGGAGCACATGCAAGTGACCCTAGTTTCAGTCCCCAGTCTTGTGAACATCAGTGAAAGATTGGGTGTGAAATAGGAAACTAAGCCAGAGAAGGCATGGAGGAACCACTGGACAGATGAGCAAAGGCTTTTTCCATTTACTTACTATTTGGTGGGGTGTTTTGGAGAACGAGAAGAATCTCCATAGCTGCTGGGTGAAGAGGATCAAGAGCAAGGATGAGAGCCCAATGTTCTATTTTCCCTCCATCTTAGTAAAACAGGTAGTAGGGCAAGGTTTTTCTGAGTAAGGTACCTGGCCTGTCAGTTTGAGATAATCACTAGTTGAAGGTGTAGCAGGGGAGCCTCAAAACAAAAGTAGACATATTCGGTTGACCGATGCAGTAAGTTCACTAATACCAGGTTTTATCTGCCAGTGAGTGGGGAGTGGATTGGCCACCTTAAAAGTATTACCTGAGTTCAGCTCTCTTGGCCACTGTGACAGCAGCCTCATTGTGGCTCTCATTCTGGCTCTGGAAGAAATGTCAGACTCAGAATGAAACGCCAAACTGCAAATGCGTTTTTTTTTTATCATGTGTTTCTTTTCTCAGATTTAATCTTAGATTTTGCCACCAATGTGCCACCAGATTTCTTAGTATAAACAACCAGCTGTTTCAGAGATGAATTTCTTACATATGTCATTTCCTCTCTGGATAAAGAAACTGGGTTACATGCTTTCCAAGGTTCAAGCCTTTAATATTATTCGTTTTTCTAAATTGCATTTGTTTTGAGTAGCTATAAACAAGAGCATGGGGCTATTTCTACGTTTCCTGCCTTCTGAGAAGTGTCCGGAGGCAGTAACTAACTAGGATGTCACATCCTGTTTGTTGCTAATTACACCCAGAGGCAGGGAACATATTCGGCAAATTTTGTAAATAAGTAAATAGGATTCAAGAAGGATGGAAGAGTGCTATCCATTTAGCTATCAGGGAGCCATCAGGAGAACAAGCTAAGGTTGTACTTGTGCTGGCCAAATGACGTGGCCACGACAGAACTGACAGTTCATTTCCACAGCTTTAAGGATCTATTGCTCACCTATCAGGGCACTGCTGATTACAGAAACAGCTGCCAAGAACCAGGCCATCCTATCACATATGATGGTAGGCTTGCTAGCAGTTTCACACTTACCTAATGTAGCATTGCTATGTATTTAATGTCATCATTATAGGATGAGCAGAAGGCAAGAGTCTTGCCTGAAATGAAAGTGTAGAGAAACGCCTTACTGACCTTGAACCAAGCAGTCCTCTAACCTCAAGTTCCCTGCTTCATCCTGCCCATGAATCACGTTGTCCATCACAGAATGGTTAAATAGACTTGAGTGTTGATTTACATCAGGTACTACATTTGCCGCAAACAAAATTATGTGTAGATTTTTTTTTCTCAAATCTTTGTTGCCTGTCTGCAGCAAGTATGTGTAATAGTAAATTATTAAACTCAGTGTCATTCGATTGGGTTGACATACAGCTACAGTAGAGAAAAATTATAATGTGATTATACCTCTGGTTTAGGGGGACATTAGGGTGATCATCCAAGTTTGATTGATTTTGAGAGAGAGAGAGAGAGAGAGAGAGAGAAAGAGAGAGAGATAGGAGAATTCATGGGGCAGAAGACTTTTAGCACTAAACCCAAGAACTATCCCTGTAAGAAGGACAAAATGTTCATCCAACAATCCAACACAACCAAACTTCCCTGTGTGCAAAATATGGAGTCAAAAAGGTAACATAGAAAGAGTACTGGACTGGGAGCTAAAAATTAGTTTAAAAGAAGGGAGTGGGTGGGGTGGTGGAGCACCCTCATAGAGGCAGCGGGAGGGGGGATGGGATGAGGGTTCCGAAGGGGAGTCTTAGAAAGGGGAAAATATTTAAAATGTAAATAAAGAAAATATCCAATAAAAATGAAAAAAAATCCTGACTTTGACATATACCAACTGTGTAACCTAGAGAAAGCCATTTGCTTCCCTCCAATACCACAGATTTCTTATACAGAAATCTTACATGGAAAATAGTGATGTCAATAATACTCATCTCCTAAAATAACATTAAATGAAATAACCCAGATAGGAAAAATAGAAAACTAAAAATGATACAAATGTAAAGTTTCATTTTGTTTGATGATGACTTCAAAGAAGACAGGATGTCATTAATTAATCTTATGGATCTGATCTATTTTGAAAATAAGCCAAGTTTCAACAAGCCTCGAATAGATTTGAAAAGTCGAGTCAATTAACAGAATTGTCAAATCCACAATAACACTTTGGGGGCTGGACTGCTTGCTGTTTTTTCTGCCATATATTTGAAGAACAGAACATTGACAATTATGTTATATTACTTATTTTTTTCTCTCTCACCAAATCACCTATGGGAAAATATTTTTCAATGCCTTTGGATAATTACTTCTAGCTAGACTTTACATGAGTAGCAACTACATTCCCTCATGATGTTTCTCACTCAATCAAAACCCTCACATGATGATTTTTGAGGGAATTATCTATTTTAAAATTATACTCCTAGGGACATTGTCACTAAGAAAAAGGAGAAATTAATTTCTGTAAGTACTTGCTCATTTCCTCATATGTTTATTTAACTCATATTTCTTTAGAGTTCACCAGATCACCATTAGCATATTTGGCACAGACAGTACAAGCAATGAGGAAGACAGGCCAGGCTCCTAACTTTGTGAGCTTCCATTCTAATGGGAGGAAGTATATATTAAACACAGACAAAACCTTGGCAATTACATACTTTGAATGATGCTATGAATGACAGGGGTAGAGATCTTTGATAAAGAACAGTAGTTATTCTGTATTTGGACTGGAATATTTAGCAATCAAACAAGTACTTCAACATCTCATTGTCTCATCTGGATTTACAATAGAATCAAACACATGCTTCGTATCATTTTCTTTTCTTCCTTTCACCAGAATTATCAGAGAGATACTCAGTGTAGGAGCTCCTTGCTCATCATCTCTGTTCCTTGTTCACTCATCAAAGGCTCCAGGTACCATGCTATGTGCTAGGAGATAGTGAGGTAAACAAAGCAGATGAACTACCTATTTTCATGGGGTTTGTATTTTCCTGGGGACAGGAGAGAAGTATGATACATGGTAAGTGGGCCCCTTTATTATTTATTTTTTTTTTTGGTTTTTTTTTTCGAGACAGGGTTTCTCTGTGTAGCTCTGGCTGTCCTGGAACTCACTCTGTAGACCAGGCTGGCCTCGAACTCAGAGATCTGCCTGCCTCTGCCTCCCAAGTGCTGGGATTAAAGGCGTGCGCTACCACTGCCCGGCAACATGGAGGGACCCATGGCTCCAGCCGCTTATGTAGCAGGGGATGGCCTTGTTGGACATCAGTGGGAGGAGAGGCCCTTAGTCCTGTGAAGGCTCGATGCCCCAGTGTAGGGGAATGCCAGGGGTGTAAGGCAGGAGTGGGTGGGTGAGTGAGCAGGAGGAGGGAAGATGGGATAGGGGGTTTTCGGAAGGGAAACCAGGAGAGGTGATAACATTTGAAATGTAAATAAAGAAAATATGTAATAAAAGAAGAAAGTAATAAATAACTTTCTTGCCTCAGGGGATTTAATTATAGTTGTCATACTTTTATCCTGCAATAAACAATGCAAAGAATTTGTGAAACTCAAAAAAAAAAAAAAAAGAAAAGGAAAGAAAGGAAGCAGGTTTTCTGAATTAGAAGTCAAGAAAGCAAGCAAGCTCAGCAATGAAATTCTGTGAGCAACTGAGTGGAGGTAGGGGATCGGGTGGCCATTGGAAGGCTTCCACAGAGTGAGAATATTAGGGCAAAAAGACATAGGGTTTTAACCAGTGTCCAAAGAAGGGTAAGTAGGAAGAGAGGATAATGTTACCAGTGAGGACCTGCAACCAAGGCAGAGCCTTCTGTGCTGGATGAGCACATGTCTCTTTAAGGAGATAGTCATTTGCATTCTTCTGCATCCTATCCACCAGTTGAACCAGGACCATTTGTTGAAGTGGCTATCTTTTTTCCACTGAATGGTTTTAGCTCCTTTGTCAATGATAAAGTGACCATAGGTGTGTGGGTTCATTTATGGGTCTTGAATTCTATTCCATTGATTTACCTGCCTGTCACTGTACCAATATTATGCAGTTTTTATCACTATTGCTCTGTAGTACAGCTTGAGGTCCGGAATCCAGATGCCTCCAGAAGTTCTTTTATTGTTGAGAATAGTTTTAGCTATCCTGTTTTTTTTTTTTTTTGTTTTTTGTTTTGTTATTCCAGATGAATTTGAGAATTGCTATTTCTAACTCTATGAAAAATTGATTTGGAATTTTGATGGGGATTGCATTGAATCTGTAGATTGCTTTTGACAAGATGGCCATTTTTACTATGTTAATCCTGCCAATCCACGAGCATGGGAGATCTTTCCATCTTCTAAGGTCTTCTTCGATTTCTTTTTCAGAGACTTGAAGTTCTTGTCATACAGATCTTTCACTTGTTTGGTGAGAGTCACACCAAGATATTTTACATTGTTTGTGACTGTTGTGAAGGGGGTCTTTTTCCAAAATTTGTTTCTCAGCCTGTTTATCCTTTGAGTATAGAAAGGCTACTGATTTGTTTGAGTTAATTTTATATCCGGCCACTTTGCTGAAATTGTTTATCAGGTGTAGGAGTTCTCTGGTGGAGTTTTTAGGGTCGCTTAAGTATACTATCATATCATCTGCAAATAGTGATAGTTTGACTTCTTCCTTTCCAATTTGTATTCCTTTGACCTCCTTTTGTTGTCTAATTGCTCTAGCTAGCGCAAGTACTATACTGAACAGATATGGAGAGAGTTCTTTTCTCCTTGTACAAAGATCAAGTCCAAATGGATCAAGGACCTCAACATAAAACCAGATACACTGAAACTAATAGAAAAGAAAGTAGGGAGGAGCCTCAAGCACACCAATAGCTTATGCTCTAAGATCAAGAACTGACAAATGGGACCTCATAAAATTACAAAGCTTCTGTAAGGCAAAGGACACTGTCAATAGGACAAAACAACAAACAACAAATTGGGAAAAGATCTTTACCAACCCTACATCTGACAGAGGGCTAATATCCAATATATATAAAGAACTCAAGATGTTAGACTCCAGAGAACCAAATAACCCTATTAAAAATGGGGTAGAGAACTAAACAAAGAATTTTCAATGGAGGACTATCGAATGACTGAGAAGCACCTAAAGAAATGTTCAACATCCTTAGTCATCAGGGAAATGCAAATCAAAACAACCCGAGATTTCACCTCACACCAGTCAGAATGGCCAAGATCAAAAACTTAGGAGACAGCAGGTGCTGGCGAGGATGTGAAGAAAGAGGAACATTCCTCCACTGCTGGTAGGATTGCAAACTGGTACAACCACTCTGGAAATCAGTGTGGCGGTTCCTCAGAAAATCTTGGGCATGTACTCAGAGGATTTTCCAGCATGTAATAAGGACACATGCTCCACTATGTGCATAGCAGCCTTATTTATAATAGCCAGAAGCTGGAAATAACCCAGATGTCCCTCAACAGAGGAATGGATACAGAAAATGTGGTACATTTACACAATGGAATACTACTCAGCTATTAAAAACAATGAATTATTGAAATTCTTAAGCAAATGGATGGAACTAGAAAATATCATCCTGAGTGAGGTAACCCAATCACAAAAGAACATGCATGGTATGCACTCACTGGTAAATGGATATTAGCCCAGAAGCCTGGAAAACTCAAGATACAGTTCACAAACCTAATGAAGCTCAAGAAGAAGGAAGAACAAAGTATGGATACTCTGGTCCTTCTTAGAAGAGGGTACAAAATACCCACAGGAGGAGATACAGTGATATAATGTAGAGGGAAAGACCATACAGAGACTGCCCTCCCCCCCAGGGATCCATCCCGTATACAGTTACAAAATCCAGACACTATTGTGGATGCCAACAAGTGCTTGCTGATAGGAGCCTGATATAGTTGGCACCTGGGAGGCTCTGCCAGTGCATGACAACTGAGGGGGACACTCTCAGCCGACTATTCAGCTGAGCACAGGTCCCCAATGGAGGAGCTAGAGAAAGGACCCAAGGAACTGAAGGGGTTTGCAGCACCATAGGAGGAACAACAATATGATCCACCCAATACTCCCAGAGCTCCCAGGGACTAAACCATGAACCAAAGAGTACACATGGAGGGACCCATGGCTCCAGGTGCATATGCAGCAGAGGATGGCCTTGTTGGACATCAAAGGGAGGAGAGAGGCCCTTGGGCCTGAGAAGGCTAAATGCCTCAGTACAGGGGAATGCCAGGACAGGGAAGCGGGAGTGGGTAGATTGGTGAGCAGGGGGAGTGGGGATGGGTTAGGGGATTTTCGGGTGGGGGGCAACCAGGAAAGGGGGCAACATTTCAATTGTAAATAAAGAATTTATCTAATAAAAAATTAAAATCTAAAACAAATATAAAAAAAGGAGATAGTCATTTCTCACATCTTAACATGTTTTCAGATATTCCATCTTTCTTTCCACCTTCTAACTTTAGGTTGTTCTTTTGAGGTTGTGAAATAGGATTTCCTCATTATCACAGGAGGTCTTCAGCCTATGCAAGCAAGGGAAGCTCTTGTTCTCTTTATCAAATGGGATTGTCAGTCTTTGGCGAAACCATTGGTAATGAGTGTTACTGGTGATGAACTGTGGCATTTCAAATTCTAAGGTGAGACAATTGTGATGTATCCTCTTTTCTCCAAATTAGTATATAATGAGAGCATAGGAGGTAGGCTGCAAAGCTGATTGAAGGAGGGAATCTAGCCTCAATTTACTTCAAACCTTCATTGGCTAATTACATATTAACCTGACACATACTAGAGTCATCTAAAAACAGAGAACTGCACTTGAAAAGGTGCCTCCATAAGATCCAGCTATAATGCATTTTCTTAAATTGTGATGGATGATGGAGTCCCCAGCCTACTGTGGGTGATGTCATCCCTGAGTGAGTGGTGTTAGATTCTGTAAGAAATCATGCTGAACAAGACACATGTGTTGAAATCCAGTAAGCAGCACCTCTCTGCATCAGCTCCCATCTCTAGGATTCTGCCCTGCTTAAGTTCCTGTCCTGACTTCCTTTGGTGACTAACAGTGATACAGAAATATAAGCCAAGTAAATCCTTTCCTCTCCAACTTGCTTTTTATCACAGTGTCCCATTATAAACACAGTAATCCTAATTAAGACAAAACCTTATTGTTTCTAAGTTACCTAATACAGGAATGACAGTAGGAAGAAGCCATGTAAAACCTGGGGGTCCATTATAAGGAGTATAGTTTTATTCATTTGCCTTTAAGAAATGATGACAATCCTTTAGGAACATTGTCTTCCAAAGTGTGGAGCAGAAACTGAAGGAAAGGCCATCCAGAGACTGCCCCACCTGGTGATCCTTCCCATATACAGTCGCCAAACCCAGACACTATTGTGGATGCCGGGAACTGCTTGCTGATGGAAGCCTGATATGGTTGTCTCCTGAGAGGCTTTGTCAGTGCTTGACAAATACAGAGGCGGATGTCCACAGCCAATCATTGGTCTGAGCGCGGGGGGGGGGGGGGTCACTGATGGAGGAGTTGGAGAACGGACTGAAGGAACTGAGGGGGTTTGCAGCTCCATGGAGGGAGCAACAGTGTCAACAGGCTAGACCTCCCCACCCCCACCCCGGAGCTCCCGAGGACTGGACCACCAACCAAAGAACACACATGAAGGGATCCATGACTCCCGCCTCATATGTGGCACAGGATGGCCTTGTTGGACATCAGTGGGAGGAGAAGCCCTTGGTCCTGAGGATGTTCGATGCCCCAATATAGGGGAATGCCAGGGTGGGAAGGTGGGAGTGGGTGGGTGGGTGGGGAGCACCCTCGTAGAGGCAGCGGGAGGGGGGATGGGATAGAGGGTTTCTGAAGGGGAGACCTGGAAAGGGGAAAACATTTGAAATGTAAATAAAGAAAATATCCAATAAAAAAAAGAACATTATCTTCTAAAATGTGGTAGGACAATTCTGCTGTCCCTACGAAGCAAGGATATGTACTCTCTTTGGAACTGGGATAGGGCCAGTGTGGCATCAATGGAGGCATCACATTTTTATAACTGGACAGAATGTAGCTAGGTAACATCTCTTAAATTTAAAGAATTCAAGCTGAAAAGAACATAAAGATTACAGGATGGGAAGAATTCCACTTGTGGACAGTAGACTTGGGTTCTTAGAATGAATGTTACTCGGGAAGTATACTTCAAATTGGGGTTTGAACTTCCCAGGAGTAGAGGTAATAGAGAAAACAAAAAACTTAAAGAGAATAAAAGACATAGCAAAGAAATGGATAGTGGTGTAGCTCTTAGCTATCCAGACAATTGTTCCTAACTGTGATGTGTTGTCTTTCTTATGCCTAACTTGACTGCCCAGAAACAGTCATTATGAATAACTCTCAATCTCATTTCTATTCTTCTACCCTCTCCTAAATCAGCGTCATTTCAGGAGGGGGAAACATACAGTGTTAAGTAGTAGCTGATTGTGAATTTAACCTTTGTAGAGTAAAAGATCTATTGAAAATATAATATATACAAAAACCTCTATTCATAAAAATACTGATGAACAAATGGGTGTGACTTGTTGCATAATATTTGCATAGATTTAGAGACCCTTAAGGCCTATCTATAATTGCTGTGGGGAACACGGAATTCAAATTAAGTGACATTGTCTTAACTATACTTGTTGCTTTAGTAGAAGCACATGGAGAACTGAGAAGGTGTCATATGGTATTATTTAATAGCATTAATTAGGTTTATTCAGTTTCTTATGTTACCCTTTTTTTCTGGACTCTGAAAAGCTCTATTTTATTTCCAGTCGTCTCAGTGCTGACTGTTGGACTTACACAAGGTAATTGCAGAGCAAGATTAGGCAGGAGCTGCTGATTGCTTATCCTCCCATGGGGAAGGGAACTGGGCACATTCTCTGAAATAGAGCTGAGGGTTTGCGATGTAGCTCAGTGATAGAGCACTTGCTTAGTATGGAGAAGGCCCCTGAAGTCAATCTCCATTACTGGAAAAAAAAAAAACAGATGAAGTTTCCCCAGATGTGGTGGTATAGATGGGAGGCTAAGGCAAGAGAGTCACCCTGAGTTTGCATACCCTCTGCTCTACATAATGAGACTTCCTCTTGAAAGAAATTAGAACAACGGGGGGGGGGGGATATCAATGTATCTAAATTGCTGTCCCATGTTGAATTATTCCAAAGGAACGATTACATTTCTCAATCAGGTTAAGACATGCAAGTCTACTGTGACTATTGATAATGCGTGATCTTGTAGACCACAGATTGTAGATACTTTATCTAGAAGCTTCTCTTTTCTGTCTTGTTTTTTAAAGTTACTAAGCAAATACTCAATGGAAAGCAGCTGAGGGCTGAGCCAAAAGCAATTATAAAGCACTTAGAGAATTGTATTCACCCAAATGATAATTATTTGCAGGTGCTTGGGTTTTTTTTTTTTTTTTTTTTTGCCTTTCTTCTGCTCGATCAGTCCGGCCTTGAAACCTGGGGAGGACTGACTGTTGAATTTACTCTGGATCTTCACCAAAGTTTGCCTTCATCACTTATGTTTTACAGAGAAATATTGGTAATGATATTGCCGCTTGTCTAGCACTGGTGTTAGCTGGATATCTGATGATTTGTTGTCTTTGCCAACTGTCATTTTACTCTTTCCATTATTCAGCCATGAGAAAAAAAAAACCCGAAAGATTTAATGTATTCGGCATACTCTATTTTATTTCCAGTCGTCTCAGTGCTGACTGTTGGACTTACACAAGGTAATTGCAGAGCAAGATTAGGCAGGAGCTGCTGATTGCTTATCCTCCCATGGGGAAGGGAACTGGGCACATTCTCTGAAATAGAGCTGAGGGTTTGCGATGTAGCTCAGTGATAGAGCTCATGTTCTCCTGGAAGCAAAATGAATTGAACTGAAGGAATTCTCTTGTTCCCCATTTTGTCCCCCTCAGCATGGCAAGAGTGTGTGCTGTTTTACTCCATTCAGAGAAAAGATTGATCAAGCTACTTTACAACCATCATGACCCAAGATGTGGTCCTCTGGTTAGAAAATATGTATGCTGACAGTCACGCATGTTTATGAATGACATGTTACTGGAAAGCAGTAGAAGAGAGTGCATCTTTTGTAAGTCAGCACAGTTGAGTTTTGGGAAAATCTATGAAGTAAGAGCCATTTGGAAGGGGTATCATCCATTCCTCTCAAGTCTCCCAAAGACATGTAAGAAATAATAAGATAAAAGTATTTTGCACAAGACATTTTCTTCTTTGCTCAAAAAAATTCTGTCATCAGACTGGACATATGAAGAATGAAGAAAATTAAACATGCCATCTTACTCCTCAAAGTTTTTCAACATAAACTACTACCTACCATCTTTGGAACTTTCAATGGTCTTGGTTAAGGTTTCAGGTTTCTAAGTTTTTTGTTGGGTACTCTAATGTTCAGCAACTTGAAATGTGTTGAAAGATATTGTCATTCTTCAGCTCAAACTTTCAGCTCAGTGTTTGACAGTCAACACAGATTTGAAATGATCCATGGAAGGTATTTAGGAATATGTATTTTTTTCCCTAGAAACTTAGTTTTCAGTATGGACTTGTGATTCTCCTGTCTCAGCATCTCAAGTGCAAGAGTTTATGCCACTGTGCCCATCAAAATTGAAGAAACACATTTTGTGGGTTGTGTTTATGCGCACATGTGTATGTTGATGTGCATGCATGTACGTATGCTTGCTTGTGGAGGCCATAAGTCAAACATAGTTGTTCTTCAAAAGCCACTTATCATGGTTTTTGAGACAGGGTCTCTCACTGAACCTGACCTCACAAATTATAGTCCATATAACCAGAGATCCCCAGGGATCCATAAGTCTTAATCTCCCCATGTAGAGATATAAATCATCACTGCTGTTTATTTGTTTTTATGTTTTAAAACATGGATTTCTGGGCTTAATCTTAGGTCCTTATTCTCACATGTGGAGCACTTTACTGATTAATCTATCTCCATAATACCCGAGTTTAAATAATTATTAAAGGAAGGTTGTATAAATAAGAACTTAAGGAGGGATAACTAGCTATTATAACATAACCTCCTCCACATGGGTGGAAACTCTGTTTTCTTTCACAGGATCGTGCTCATTGTAGTTTTCTCCTACATATTGTGAGTGAATAAATAACTTAATTCCCTGCTAATAAAATGAGTCTTCTCCTTCATTTGAAAAACGAGGCTATTGATTGTGCTCTAGACTGATACAAGTAGGTAAACAGTCACAATGCCTTTTGGGAAAAAAAAATCTTCTGACCCCTGAAAACTTTCTGATGTCACTTTAACAGTTCTAAATTATTCGATTTCTACTCTAGGCATAGACTTTAAGACAAATGAGACAACAGCTTCATGTAATTTTTCTTCAATAAACTATAAAACTCAAATTTCTTTAAAGCCATTTAAAATAGATTCTTTTGTTATAACAAATTCTTACTAGCTTTGATCTTTATTAAAGTTGAAAGTTGGATGAACTCTTTCGTATCTCAAGTGGTCCTTAAAGATCTTAAGCAAAACCTTATGTAGCATTGTCCTAGTTACCTGAAATCATTCCAAACTACTTAATTTGCAAACAGGCACAACAATTTCATCTATTTTCAAAATGAATAATTTATACTCAGGTTGTACAATTTCTTATATATCAAAAGTCCAATCCATGCATGGAAAAGGTCAACTAAATAAAGATCCTTGGCATTTTCTACCTTGTTGATTGTTAAGAAAGAATAAGCAACCTGACATCAAAAATATGATAATTTTTAAAGCAACACAACAGTTGGCAAAACATGGTACACATTCATCTGAAGTCTCTAAAAGTAGTTATGACTTTGCTACTGGATAATGAGTAATCATATTTTTCATAAAGCCACAAACAAGGTTCAATCAATGAAGAAAAGAATGTCCATTCTCAGTAGATTTTCTGTTTTCCATGTAATTATTATACCCTGATTGTTTAAAAAATATGTCAGTTTATGTAGACAGATCTGATAGCTTATAGTTGCCCAGTGATCAAGAAACCTACTATTTCCTAATCAAGCCGAATAAACGAAGTTGATTGTTGAGATATTTCTGTCATGGTTTTATATTTTAGTTTGTTTAGTATTCATTTTTCTCTCTCTCTCTGAGATAATTTGCCCAAAAATATTTTGATTATGGCTCTAACAGGCTTTCTGTTTTTCCAAACAGGCTTTCTGTAAATCCGTATAAAAAGAGAAACAAGTAGACTTTGCCATTCACATTGAGTTTGTTGCTTTTCTCTGGCTGAAATAAAACACCACAGCCATGGCAACTTAAAGAAGAGAGAGTTTATTTGGTCTAAAGGCTATTAAAGGCTTCAGAGTGGTGAGGAGAGTCTGGATGCAGGTTGCAAGCATGACAACAGGAGTAATAAGCTCTGAGCTCGAATCTTGAATCTCATGCACGAAGCAGAGAAAACCAAGTGAAAGTAGGGTGAAGATTTTAGTTCTTAAGCTTGCTCCTAGTCACATAGTCCCCTGTCCCCAAGAAATCTATATCTACTAAACAACGCCAGAGACCAAGTGACCAAATGCCCAAAATAATGAGGGACATTTCTCATTCAAATTATTACACAGTATTCATTTTCACAAAAGTAAAACTCTAGCTAAGCATGCTAATCATGCCTGTAATCCAGCATTTGACAGGCTGAGACAGCAGAATGACAGGTTTACAAAAACGTTTCTCAAATTCAAAGCAAGCAAACAAATAAAACAAAAACAAAAAAATAGGTTTTGTATTTGTCTATTTTAATATACAATGACATAAATACCTTACAATGCATACATATTTAAATCAAAAGAATATAGGTACAACTGGCTGTCTTTAAATGTTTCCTTTTAGCCTTTAAATCGATTTGTCTATTTTAGTGTTCCCGCTTAGAATTATTTAAACTTCTAGAACAGGATTAAGGCTTTCCATCATATTAAGAAATTAGTTATATTTCTTTCAAATAGTCTGCTTGTCCTATCTTTGTTTTGTGTGGTCTCATGGAATTACTGTTATTATAAATTTGTGTAGTAGCTATTGTCCATCAGTCTCTTGGTATCTATTTTCTTTATTCCTTCTCTTCCTGTTAGACCTGCTTTGGTGATTAATTTATTTGCCTTCAGTTTTATAATTTATTTTTACTTTCTCAGATTGGATGATGAGCCCTTCTAGTGAACTATACTTTTAATAATCATGATTTTTGATACCATAATTGTTATCTGACTCCTTTTATAACATCTATTTTTCATTGTTAAGGAGCCACGCCCTTTCCTATGTTTCTTTAGTTCTTTTGACTTTGTCTAATTAATCCAACACTGATCTTCCTTGTGGACCACTTTTTTTGCATGTTTTTTTTAATTGAATATTTTCTTTATCTACATTTCAAATGTTTTCCTCTTTCCAGGTTTTCCCTTCGGAAATCCCCTATCACATCTCCACTCCCCCTGCCTCTATGAGGTTACTCACCACTCCCATCTTCTTGCCCTGGCATTCCCCTACACTGGAGCATTAAGCCTTTACAGAACCAAGGGCCTCTCCTCCCATTGATGCCTGACAAGGCCATCCTCTGCTACATATGTGGCTGGAACCATGGGTGCCTCCATGTGAACAGTTTTGTTGGTGGTGCAGTCTCTAGACCACTACTTTTCATATATATATATATATATATATATATATATATATATTATTGTTTTTTTATTTCTTTTGATACATTGCAAACTTTTTTGAAAACTTTACATTTAAAATTATATTATGTAGTAATTCTGGAAATGAAGTCCCAGCAAGACATTTTTAAACTTTCATTTATTTTATTGTATCTGCTGTTTATTTAGTGACTTGTTTGGATCAATTTGTAGTCTTATATTCTTTTTTAAAAAGTGCTTCTTCTATAATAAAATAAATCTGAAAGATGTAGTCAGACTGATGTTGTGAAGTTCTCAAGCACGGAAAAAAATAACTGGAAGGACAGAGCTCTAATAGCAGAAGGTTGCCAAAGACCAGACTGGGTTTCTTCTGGCTGGTGCTAAGGTGTGGGCAGAGGCCAACGGGTGAGCATAGGAGCAGCTGGGACAGGCTTCTTTTCCATTTCCCCCAGTTTGGCTTATATATTGTAATATACATCATCTACTCCCTCGAGTTCTAAGAATTTTCCTGAGCTTGCTTCAGAGGGCTACTTCTCAGTGTTCCAGGTGACTCCAAATATTTCCTGCCACCACTACTCTTGAAATCTTCTGATTTAGCTCAAGATGGTAAATTTTCTTCAAGTGTTGCCCCAAATGTTAGAGGCCATTTTGTTCTTCTTCACAGACTGTTCTGTTGGTCCATCAAAGCCTAACCAAACATTGGACCCAACACTTGGAGGCAATACCTGGGGAATGTTTCTGCTGTTGAGGTCTAAGCCCTCAAAGGTGGTGGTAGTGGTTATAGTGCCAAGGGGTAAGTTAAGCTGGTTCAGGGAGAATGCCAAGGAGGCTAGGACTGAGCAACGCAGACAGTTCCCCTCATGACCCACAGTGCTCCATGAGCCACTGTCCAGTTTTATTTTTTATTGAAATTTCTGCCTAATTCTTCCTGATGCTATTGTAATGGTCAGACAGAGATTTCTATATGTTATTTTCACCAAAATGTTTCTTGGCCTCTACACAGAAGCTCTCTAAGTTTGTGTATTGTTGGGCATGCCTTAATCCATCTAGCACTTTACAGCTAGTTTTTCTTCATTTTTTACTTCCAGCTTCAAAATGTAAAACTTCAAGGTCCATTCATGTGAGATGGTAGATATATCCTGACAACTGTACAGTTTACCTCTTGTCATGAATGCTATGATATGACTATATTCCCAAGCTCAGGCTGGAAATCTTTTTAAATTCCAAGTAGATTCTTCTCTCATACAGTACATTCTGAGCACAGTTTCCCCTCTGTATACTTCTCCCAGCTCCACTCCTAGCTCCTCCCTGCTCCAGATCCACCCCAGCCTTGTTTCCTTTTAATAAAAAAAGCAGGACCCCAAGAGACAACACCCAAGCACAACAAAACAAGATACAGTAAGGCAAGGCAAAATTCCTCATATCAAGGCTGGACAAGGGAACCCAATAGGAGGAAAGGAGTTCCAAGAGCAGGCAAGAGATTCAGAGATGCACCTGCTCCCACTGTTAAGGAATCCCACAAAATGCAGAGCTATCAGGCATAACATATGCAGAGAAGGTCTAGTGCAGATGTAGGAAGGTCCTACTTGTCAATGTGATAGTAATTAATAGATGAGGCCTTTATGAGGTGATTGTAATAACTGCAAAGTTCTCACGGATGGAAGATCTTCTCCAAACAGCATTCACATAGCATAAACAGTTTTCTTCTCTTTCAAACTTCTAATATCTGAAGGCATTTTTTCCCCTCTTACTTCCTTATCTTCTGTAGTGTGAAGATACTACTGGGAAATAGATGTCACCAATGGAGCAGGCTCAACATACATCAGGATACAAGGTCTAAGCCATTAAGTTTTGGACAGTACTTTAGGTCAAGGGGCGTTTATGAATATTGAAAACTAAAGACTTGTTAAGCATAGAGAATGGCCAGGTCATTGATTGATCTTACTTCAATTGATATGTGAAAAAAATGATGGTACTTAATCTTTAAGAGGGTATTTAATGAAATCAATAATTAGGAAATGAATCAGTGGCAGATCAGATGAAAATAACACAGTAAAATTATAATGGTTTTAAAACAAGTGTGTACTGGACTGAGTATAGAGTTCAGTTGGTAGCCTGTTTGCCTACTGAGCCCAAAGTCCTGGGTTTATCTCTAGCATTACATAAACTGAGCTAGTCCCTAAGGCCTATAATCCCTGGACTTGGCAAGTGGAAGCAAATTTATTCTTGGCTACATAGGGAGTTCAGAACGATTCTGTCTCGAGACTCTGCTACAAAATACAATAAAATAAATGCATTAAAAAATTTGAAGTATATAGAGGTATCACTTAAAAAGTGTACTAGAGAATCTCTCCTCTCTGTATTCAAGAAGTACAAAGATATTTGCAAGAATATGTATGGAAGATATATTTCTAGAGTGAAATTAGAAAACACTAAATTTCATTGAGGGTGAAAGTGGATAATACAATGTGTGAAGTATGTGTAGTTTTTCATACCATTTACATCTGCTTTCAAATATTTAAATGGAATACACTATACAACACATGAAGAGGAAATGCACAAAGACAGCCTTTTGAATGATTACATAAGATTAATAATATGGTCATAGCCTGTGGAGCTGGGTAGAATGGATGAGATGAGTGAAACACCCAAAGAGAATTTCAACTCTATATGTAAAGCTATGTTTTAAAAATCTATCAAAGCTTTAAGAGCAGTAAAACTTGTTAGATTGTGGGCAAATACATGATTTTCTGTTCTATTGGTTTCTATTCTTTGCACCCCAGGATAGTAGCTTTAATATATCAAGCTAAATTTATCTCTGAAAATATGTAAAAGTGTAATTTATACCTGAATCGAGGACATAGGGCTGTTGCATGTACTTGGTTATTTTCTCCCTGTATCTTTTGGGAAATCCTTAAATAAAGTGCTGATTTTTTTTTCTGAGCAAGAGTAAGTATCATAGTAACAGAGGACAGGTTGGGCTAAGTGACCTTTAAGTATAGTTGTAACTCTGATGCTCTGGAAGATTGCAGTATTTTCTTCAGGGTAGAATTTGAGACAGAAAAGCCAGATTGCTGCTGCCTAAAGCCTCTGATTGGCGAGAGGGGGCGGGGGGAGTTGTAATGCCCTCACTCCTCTCCAGACTTCTCCGCTTGTGTACTTTTACATATTTCATCTGTTCTCTCTGTACTCACTTGGGTCAACATTCCAGCTGCTCCACTACAGTTGGAGAGTCATGGTGTGTGGTGTGTTTGACTGGCCAGCAGTTATCTCGAATATGTGCAATTAGAGAGCGCTGCATGCCTCAGGCAACTAAGACACATCTGCCAACCTTTTCCTGTTTATGAATGCTATTGGAGATTGCTGTGTGCTTAAATGGCACAGAAAGCTCCAATATTCAAGCCTTCCTGTGCTGCATATGCACCAGATGTTGTGCCTATTCACTGGTATCTGGTCTTCATCTATGCTTTCTTATTGGAAACTTTGATCTTTCTGTTGTCTTTTCTTTTCCCTCCTCCTCCTTTTCTTCTAAGATAAAGGTTCTCAGGTAGACAACACTAACCTCAAACTTCCTATGTAGCTGAGAGAGAACTTGAACTTTAGATACTCCTGACTCTACATCCTGAGAACTGGGATTACAGATATGCATACCATGCACTACTGGAGATCAAATTCTGGCTCTTGTGTCTTAAATTTATGTGTGTGGTCATGAAAGTATAAAAGAAACCATAAGAGAGGAGCAAGGGATCTTGGATGATGGAGAGAGAGAGAGGTTAGAGGAACACATATGGCATGAAGGCAAAAAGGGGGTTATTGGGGAGGGGGAAAGGACCAGTAAGACAGAGGGGGAACAGATGGTGAGGTGGTGAGGCCAATATAGAATGAGAAAATAAGAACTACATACAAAACATATCTAAATATTAAAATGCTAAATGAAGGCTACTATTGTGCATGCTAACTAAAAAATATAACAAATAGAAAACCTTAAAATGTAAGCAGAGTTCCTCCTCTCTCTCTCTCTTTTTTTATAATATAAGTAGAGTTCCTCCTTTCTCTCTCTCTTTTTTTTTATATAACTGGTGTGTTGCACTGCCTGGTCTTGAACTCCTAGACTCAAGATGTCCTCCTGTGTCAGTATGCTGATTAACTAGTAATACGAGCAGACCTCCATGTCCTCGGTGCTTTTGCTGTATGTGCATGTAAAGGAGGTTAGTGAATGTGAAAATCTTGCAGTTTCATTATTTCATTCCCAAGTAGTGAACACCTCTCTACTTCCAAAGTAAAATCCTCCTCCTGATTGTATATTCCTTGGAATGGTAACATTTCCCCACAAAGGATGAATTGCTTTTGGGGAAAAAAAAATCATTCCTTTCCCTACGATTTTCTCTTCAAAATAAAAATAGCCCTTCAGTAGGAATGAGTTTAGTTATTTATCAGAGATGTGTGTGTGTGAGAGAGAGAGAAAGAGAGAGAGAGAGAGAGAGAGAGAGAGAGAGAGAGAGAGAGAGAGAGAGAGAGAGAGAATAAACCCTGAACAACATAGTACACAAAGCTGTTCTGCTAGAGAAGGCATCATCACAAGCATAAGTTAAACAATAGCATCTTAAGTATGTTCTGAGTCCCTATTATGCATCAGGAGCTTATGCAAACATATATATTTGAATCCTTAAAAACCACCCACTGTCATATCTGCTGTTTTTTAGGTAGCCTGTTTTCTCTTTGTTTTGAAGAAAACTATGCTCCAGTGCCCCCTCTGCATTCTGATCGATACCTTTTCCACTCACAATGACTTTAACACAGGAATTTTCTAAGATCCAGGAATTTAGGGTTTTTTTCAACTGTATGTATTTTCAGAAACAGCATTGGTTCCAATCAAAGATAATTACAGTTTCTACTTACAAGAGACAGGCTTAAAGAAAAAAAAATTAGGCAATTTTATCACAGGAAAAATTGGTATAAGGCCCATGGATAACCAAATCATCCTGGTTTAAGAATAATAACAATGATAAACAGCACTGAAACTGGGAGAACATCTGCTATACTTGAGTCAATTTTATCTGATATAAACTTCTCTAAGGGAACAAACTGCCCTCCAAAGAGGGAAGATTTCTTTTTCTCCTGTCAGCTGGAAAACATTTTTTTCTTACTCTTCCTGTTGAATATTTCTTTTTTTCACCTTTGACATATATGTGGCAGGGACAGTGCTTACATTATTGGTTAGAAAACCAAATCAGCCACGTCAGATTTTATTCAGCTCCAAGAACCTTGCTTAGCCTTGTACATATCTCCACAAATGAAAGCAGAAATGATTCATCTGAGGTCATTAGTGATAGGAATTAGTTTAGAACTGATTCTTCACATTACTCTCTACTGTGCTGCATTTCCTAGCAGGTTTGACCTGCCTCAATTTAACTGAAATGGTTCTTCAGATAGAAAGTCATATGGAAGAGAATAAGCCTTAGGGCAAAATGTAACTTCGGTACTGAGCTACTGGGGGACTTTTTTATGGTTAATTATCAATAACTCCATCACAGAAACTCATGGGTTTACTTCATGTTCTGTCATTCCAAGTAGAAAAGCACCCCCCCCGCACCCTTAAGCATAGATTATTGAGGAATTCTTGTATGCGTTTGTTTCCTCCCATCTTAAATGGCATTTTCAGCTTCAGAGGCTGCAAGGAGGTAGGGTCCTGTCTTGAAAATTCAGAAAAATTTATTACTATTACTGTCATACCAGGGGAAGGAGAAGGATTTATTTAGAGGCATCTGAAAATAGAATTGTCTCAATGTTGATGCCTGCTGCTGATGCTAAATGATGAATACTAAGCACCTGGCACACAATTTGCACTTCCCTTCATTTATCTGTTCTTCATATTCAGCGCTCTGAGATGCAAAGTTCACATTTGCATTGTGTCCTCCTCTTGTTTTTCGAGCCAGGCAGTAGATGTCATTGATTATTTGTTGAACATTTATATCACACAGGTAACAGCAGGAAGAATAAACTGTAGAAAGAACTCAATGTGTAGAATCCAGTCAGAAATTCTATAATCTAAATTTTGGTACTATAGATTCCTAACTTCATACCCTGGGGCATGTTGTTTGACTTTCTTAAGACTCACTACCCTATCTCTGGAAAAGACAGTAAAAATAACAGTCTTGTGTATTTTCGAAGCTCAATGTGAAGCATTCCCATCTGGATCCCACCTGGATCCCTTGATCCAGAGTTCTGTGAAGTGTGGAGTGCAGGTCATTACTTTCGGTTGAAGATAAAGACTGTGTCACACCACTGGAAGCTTGACTTCACTTGGGGGTAATCTTTGTAATCAAAAGGGAGCGCACATGGGTGTGTGTGTGTGTGTGTGTGTGTGTGTGTGTGTGTGTGTGTGTACACTTTAGGGTAAAGTGGCTCACCCAAAGGTATCCTAGCCTTGGTATTCTCTGTTCTGGACTTTCTTAGAAAATATTAGTTAAGTCAATCCCTTTTAGTCATGAGCTAAAACCAAGACGTTGCAGGGATAGAATAAATAAATCCTATTACTCTCTGAGTTCTGCTTATACTCACTTGGAAGACTTTGACCAGAGATAACCCAACAGGTTATGGGATAACCCAACATGTCATGGGTATATTCCACCGTGGTAGTGCTGCTGACTGTCCCTATTGACTACCAAGGATTAAAGATCTCTATCCTTCTCACTTCCATATTTTGTTTGTTCAGATCCAACCAAGAATCGTTTTCTACAACACACCTTTGGCTTCCTCATTTTTATTGATTTAGAACCTGGAAATTCAGACTCTGGCCCATTTCCTAGATTTCTGTCTATTTCCTTACAAATGCTTATGATTTCAAAGCCTTGCCTTTCTGGCTTCCCTCAGGGTGTCTTATTCAATCTTCTCAATTCCTCATCATGACTATTTGGTTAGAATACTCTTCATATTTAGGAGTTCCTGGAAAGATCAAGGTATTTTCTGCCCAATCTGCTATTTGCATTGCCAATGATATCAGCTTGAGGCAGCCACCCCCACCTCTTGTGAGATGCCAATCGTTCCTGTACTTGGCATTGTTCACTCCATGTTTTTATCCTTTATGTGATCTATACGAGGAGTACACCCTGATCTACTGATAACACTTTTTTGCATTTATTTTTCTCCATCTACTGTTTCTAGGTATGTGGACATGGCATACTAATTTCTGGTCATGTTCCCCTGTAAGTTGCACCATTGCTTTTTGAAACAACTTCTCAGAAAAGAAAGTAAAATGCAGAAGCACTATATGAAAGGTACATAGCAACTATAAGATTGTCATTCTCAGAGCTATAAAAATAGTATTATAGATCTTGGTTTTGAGACTAGAGTGCACAGTCTTAATGGATACTAAGAGACCAAGATGTACTGTCCACGCCAGAGTGCCTTCTCTTTTGCTTTGTGGAACATTTTTGAAGAAATGAACTTTTCCTCCCTGTCCCCATGTTTTAATCCTCCCTCCAGAACCCATCTGGTCTTTTCCTTCTTGCTATTATGACACAATAAACTCTCAGAGCACTGGATGAATTAAAACCATCATCTTGAATCATTGGGCTCCTGCAGAACCATGACCAGTAGAAAATCTTCTCTGCAATTCTCTTACCCACTTGCTCCCATCTGAGATATTGCTCTCTCTAGCTTATCTATGGTTCTCTTCTTTACTTTAAACTGTATTCACAACTCTTCTGCACAGACATGTAGAAACCAAAAAGGGGCTTTCTTGGAATAGTGTGAGTGAGTTGCCTTGTAGCCTTTCTTTTCCTGCTCTGGAATGATGAGGTCTTGTGGGTGTATTTTCAGTGTCTCCTAAGGTTTTTTTTCCTAAGGCTTATTATTGACTTAGAGTGCTCGCATCTTAGCATTTTGCTTCTCATTTAAATGCCATTAATCCGAAGCATATTCATTAAAAATGGAGTATGTGTTCAGAAAAAAGCAAGTCATGTTGAAAAATTCAATAGTCTCCAGGAATAGGGTGATTAAGGAGATTTCCAACCTGAGGAATAATTGACTTATTGAAACTTTCTCCATCCAAAGGATCAACCCTTTCTTTAGAAGTCAGATGAGTAATTCATATGGTGTTCCTGACAAAGATTAGTGATGGCCGAAGGATTCATATTATTCAGTAAGGTCTTACAGAGGCTTTGTCAAATGTTAATATGCCCAAGTGCTGCTGTAGCCTCAGTGTCTGCTAATAGAGAGTATAAACAGGATGCACTGCATTCTTCCCATATTCTTTAATTCCTTCCGTTCCATTTTTCATTTTTTAATGGAGACCATGCTCTTGAATAACCTGAGTGGGCAGGAAGAAGGGGAACAGAAGGTGTTCAGGACACCGAAGCCTTTCCTATTAAGAACTACTGAGCTCAAAAGATCAACAACAACAAAAAAAGGATAGAAACATAAAAGACTCAATTTTCAGGACTTGCTGGAGACATTGCTTTGTCAATGTTCTGAGTATCCTTTAATACAAAGAGTGCAAGTTGGGTAAAAAAGTGAACGTTTGGAGAGAATAAATGCCTGGAGAAACTGAGATGGAATACTTACAGGGGCTTTCCTTTCTTCAGAGTCACTGCAGCCTGTGCAAAGGACTGTTTTTTTTTTCCTAGAGAAGTCATGGAGTGACTAGTTATGGGCAAAGACCCCAGGATCAGGTGCTCAGTTTACAGCACTTGCTGAATTATTTAAGTCAACTGTGCCTTATTTTCTTTCTCTCTTCTCCTTCCATCCCTCTCCTCTTCTGTCCATCTCTCCCCCTCTCTATATTTTGCTTTAAAAAATATACATCTCTGAAATGATTCAAACTTTTGACATCCCCCGCCATCTCTGCCTTATGAATACTTTTACCTGCAAACCCAGTATTTAGTTTGTTTATCTGTAAAGTGGACTAGTGAAAATGTCTCCTCAGGCTGCGTAGTGAGGACATGAATTAATGTGTGTGAAATCTTAAAAACAGGGCCTGGAAGAAAGAAACAAGTACTTTAGAAATCTGAATTCAGTATTTGAGCTTCTTTAGCAGTTAGCCATAATTTCCCTTTGACATTGAAATGTTCTCAAACTCTTTTCCCTTTTTCTGATTTCTTCTATTTTAAAGGTAAACACACTGGGCACTGTTATCTTTGTGTATCCAACAGGACATAATCAGGTATGACAAAAACTTCCTCAGAATAAAAACTGCACCATACTTCTGTAGGTGAAAAAGGTCATCTTTACTATAGCCAAACTCTACGATCCACTTCAATAGTTAATATCCACTGAGTTAATAGTCTCAAATAGTTAGGCTCAGCAACAAAAACAGTAGAACCCATCTGCATGTCAGATTTACATGGCATAAGATGAAACATTCAGTTTTCTGTCTCTGGGACTATCTTAAGTTCTTTAATTCTTTTATATCTCTAAAAAAGGAAGAAAAATAGAACAAAACAAGATGGGAACAATCAGTGGTTCAGCAAATTCTTTTAGTGGCATTTGGGTAAATTTCTCACTTAGGTGAATGTATCTATAGTCTATTTCCTTTCTTTGTTGCCTTTTCCTGATGGAAAAACTAAGCAATCTGGCCTGAAATTTAAGGACTTCTACTAATTTTGTTTTTCATTTTTCTTGCATTGTCAATCTCATGTCTATTTGCTTGGTAACTTCCTGTTATGCCCACTACTATTGTTTTTGACAACTTTCTTTTTTTAATTAATGATTTTATTCATTTACATTTCAAATGATATCCCCCTTCCTGGTTACCCCTTAGCCAACCCTCCCATCCCATTTCTCCTTCCCCCTCCCCTTTGCCTATATGATGGTGCTGTTCCACACATTCACCCACTCCCACCTCACCCCTCCAGCATCCCCCCCCATTAATGTCAGATAAGGCCATCCCCTGCTACATATGTATCTGGAGCCCTGGCTCCCTCCATGTGTACTCTTTGGTTGATGATTTAGTCCCTGGGAGCTCTGGGTGGTCCAGTTAGTTGATATTGTTCTTCTTATGAGGTTGCAATCCCTTTCAGCTCCTCAGTCCTTCCCCTAGCTCTTTCATTGGGGTCTCTGGGCTCAGTCTAATGGTTGGCTGTAAGTATCAACATATGTACTGGTCAGGTGCTGGTAGAAACTCTCAGAGAACAGCCATATCAGGCTCCTGTCAGCAAGCACTTCTTGGCATCAGCAATAGCGTAGGGATTTGCTGTCTGCAGATGGGATGGATCCTTAGGTGGGGCAGTCTCATGCTATGTCCCTGACTTATGATTCCCAAGCTTTGAATATGTTCCCCAAATTCAATGTGTTAGGAAGTAATCAGGATTAGGAATGTTTGTCAGTGAGTATCCTCTAGGGTGAACTGATGGCTTTGAAGGAAAGGGGAGAAAGTCAAACTAACACAATCCACAATCCCTTGCATTCACTATGTGATGCTTCCAGCCACATTATACTAAAGCCTTAAGTTCCACCCCAATTGCTGGTGTCATACACTTGAACTTCTGTGCCACTAGTACTGTGATCCAAATAAATCATGTTTCTTTATAGGTTAACCTGTCTCATGATGTTCACTAATAAGTAATGAACTAAGGCAGTAAAAACTTTTAAATTTTCTATTAGATTTTTTCACTTATTTCTCTTTTATATTGATTTTAATTATATTATTCAATTGTATTATTTCTTAGAAGACATTTGCTTGAATTTACCATTATATTTGAATATACCACAATATATACAGTGTTTTTTTTTGAGGAGCTTCTAGAAGTTTATTCAGTTCCTAGAATGTTCCATCATTTTCTGAATCACCGTCTTCAATTTTGGAACATGTGAACAAAGTATATTTCATCTAAGATACTGAATATAGTAATATATACAGTATTTTATGACCATATTTATCCTATTACCTTGTCTTATACCCTTTCATCATAATTCCTTCCTGTCCATTTACAATGTTTATTTATTTATTTATTTAGTTAGTTAGTTATCTCGTGCTTATAGAAGCCCAGATGAGAATTATTTACTACACCATGGAAAACTTACCAGTTGCTAAAACACTGAAAAAATGACACTCCCCTCCCCCAGTTACTAATAACTGATAATAGTTCCTCAAGAATGATGGATCCTAATGAGACCCTCACCAATCCATGGTAGAACGGTGAAGGATCCAATCTTTTGCAAGTCTCCTGCAGGTAACCAAAGCTGCTGTGTATAAATGATTATAACGATTTTGTTACTACTCTTGATACCTTTGTTCCTAATTCAGTCTTCTCTTCCACAATGTTCCGTGAACCTTGGAAGGAGTGACATAGTTGTCCCTTTTAGGGCAAAACATTAAATGATCACTTATTCTTAGCAGCTTGACCAGTTGTGAGTTTCTACATTTAATTGCTAACTCTTGTAAAGAAAAGTTTCTCTGATCAAGGTTGAAAAACAGGACTCTTCTACATAAATATTTAGAAGGAATTTGTCTTAGAATTTTATTGCTGTGAAGAGACACCATGACCGTGGCAACACTTATAAAGGAAAAGATTTATTTGGGGCTGGCTTATTGTTCAGAGAATTAGTCCATTATCATCATGGCAAGAGGAGTGATAGCATGCAGGCAGAGATGATGCTGGAGAAGACACTGAGAGTTTTACTTCTGGATCTACAGTCAGTTGAAAGAGCCAGTGATCCACTAGGCCTGGCTTGGGTTCTGAGACCTCAAAACCCACCGCAATGACACACATCCTCCAACAATGCCACACCTATTCTGACAAGAACACACCTCCTAATAGTACTAGTTCCTATGAGTCTATGGCACCATTTTCATTCAAACTACCATAGTTTTTAATAACATGCCCATTTCACAAAACAACAGTAATAGGTTATCCATTAGGGGCTATGTCATCCCCAACCAAGGGCTTTTGGCGAGGCTCATAATAATGGGAATTAATTATCTCTTGAGAAACCCTTAAATCCAATCAGAAAGTAGTTAATTCTATAAGCATCACGCCATTATTGTACTAAAGGTCACATCTTGATTTTAAGATCATTATTATAGCTCTCAGGATTCCCTGCTAGTTAAGATTATTGATTACTTTTGTTTCTTGACAGTCTGCATTGTACCTTCTGGTACTATGAAGGTTATCTGGTAGGGAAGAAACTTACAGCTCAGTTCCAAATTGATTTATCTATGCCTTGTATCCAAAGTGTATAGTGCCTTCAGCAATAGAGGCTCACTATCAAGTTCTTGTGGATAACAAAGAAATATAGCAAGAAGCTGTATTGTGTGGAAGATCTCTGGGGACTGACATACCAATAACTCATAAGGAGGTATCCTACACCTAGCACTAAGAATATCATTTTATAGTCCATAACTTCTGGGGAAAGCATTGTATACCCATGTTAGGTACTTCTATTCAAACTCTATATACAGATACAGATACAGATACAGATATAGATATAAATATACTGCAGCCACCTTTATTTCTTCTTTGGAGAATTCTTTGTTCAGTTCCATAGCCCATTTTTGATTAGGTTGTTTGTTTTCTTGATATTTAGTTTTTGAGTTCTTTGTATATTCTTGATATTAATCCTCTATGAGATGTAGAGCTGTCAAATATTTTCTTTATCTCATTGTGTCGGGTGACTTTTCAGTCTGCTGACAGTTTCTTTTACTGTACAGAAGCTTTTTGACTTTATGAAGTCTCATTTATCAGTTGTCATGCTTAATTCCTGAGAGATTGGAGAAATTAAGAAACTTCTTACCTACATCTGTATTATGATGTACATGCCCTAATTTTTCTTCTAGCAGTTTTAAAGGAAAAACTGAATTTCAAATGTTACTTTGAAGCATTTAAGGGAACATTTGTGCTTTATTTTTGTGGTGGTATTTTCTACCTGTGAAGTCTCTCCTGCTCCTACAGAACAAATAGCAGTTGCATCATGTACCTATATTCCAAAAATGGGAATACCTTCATTGCTATTTTTAGTATAGGACAAATGCACACTCAATATTAAAATAAACAGACACAGAAGCATAGGGGACAAACATTGTCAACATTTAATGTATAGCCTTCTAAGATTGTATATGTTCCCATTACTTCATTTGAAGAATCCAAAAATATTCATCTGTCCCTAATCAGGGATAATCTGACTGACAGAGACTGTAGAAATATTCACTTATTTGCCATTATGCTAATTTTTGCTTACTCATCTCCTTTGCATGCTGAGCAAAGTGCCTGCCAAGAGAGAAGAATTGTTTTAGAAGACTAGGTACCAGTTTACCTTACGTGCCCATCAGATCATGTCATTTTAGGTGAATGATGATTCTATTTCACATTTTTCTTCATAAACTACTTTGTTGGTTAACATTCATTGTGCATTTTACTGTATTTAGAACCACCTAAGAGACACACCCTTTGGGCGTGTGTAAAATAGTATTTACAGAGAGCTTTAACTGAGTGTGGAAAAACCATTTTGGATGTGAATAGCACCATATCATGAGCTTAGCTTCCAGACCGTGTAAAAAGGGTAAAAGGATGAAGTTAATTAAATAGCAGCATTTATTTCTCTCTGTTTCTTGCCCCTGGACGTAATGTGACCAGATCCTTCATGCTCTGATAACTGTTGTCTTCCTATTATAATTATAAACAGGGTTTCATTCTGTTGTCCATACTAGTCTTGAACTATATAGGTGTGAATGACTCTGAACTCCAGACTCTCCTGTGTCCACCTCCCAAGAACTATGAATACTGGTATATACCTGACTTGTATCCCTGTTTAAACTAGGAACTCAAATAAATTCTACATTCCTTATGTTGCTTTGTGTGAGCTATTTTGTCACAACAACATTAAAATAACAAATATTCTACACTTTCAAATTCTTTGCAAAGCACTCTGATCTTTTAACATAGTAGCAGACTAGGAACAAAGGAATTGTATGCTCTACACAGGGCATGGGGACTTTGCTAGCTGGGATATTAGTCTAGGCATCTTCAGTATCAATGCTTAACTCCCTGTATGGATACTGTAGTATTTGTAATAAAATTTCTATGGACCCCTAGTATAAAAAGATAAGCACTAGAACCTTGTGTCTGAAGAAATAATAACATATCTTCTACATATTAACAAATAAATGTATAACTCATTTACAGTACACCAGAGTGCCAGGGAAGAATGATTTGAAAATACTTCTGATTAAGTGATTCCACCTAAATACACCCCATTTAGTCCTTCCAGTTATATCTCCTTTGATTTATATTGGATCTAACTTGTGCCTGGCTTCTTACAGTTGTCATATTAAATTAAGAACTCAACAAAAGTTTATAATTAAATTTCTTTAGGCAATATCTTTCCTTTATGAGGGAAGAGTGGATAGGTTACAGATCCATCAGAAGAGATGTTTTGCTCCCCTATGGAGATAGCATTCCATTTGTCAGGTTCTCTAAGTACCTAATCCTAAAGATATTTTTGAAAGCACTGATCATTGATTGTTTCCAGTTTGGCAGTAAATGATAATGGAGCTTGTAGAAGTTACAAAAGGCTGTCTAGCATGTTGAGAAAGAATCTACTCTGACCATTTCCATGTGTCCCCATCCAAGTCCTGCCATCCATCAGCTGTGCAACCAAGTTACTTTGACCTTTGTAAACATTACTTTTCTCATCACTAAAATGGAAATAATTAAATCCAACTAATGGGAGTGGTAATGTTTTTGAAGTATCAGTGAGTAAGCAGCCTGCTTTTAAGAGAGCTGGAAGGGAAACAGGGTCCTTTTAAAGCTATCATTCAGTTAAGCAAAGTGTTACTGTGGAAAGTGGTTTTAAGTATTTTGAAGAGTTTGCTTGCCCTGGAAAGGAGGTTACATAATGTCATGATGGCAAAGTCTGAAAGGATGCTGTAGGGAGAAGAAATGAAGAGCCATCTTGAGAATGAGAGGATATTGGGACTATGTGGTTGTAATTACAGGTATTTGGCACTTCCCAGGTTGTACTTTTATTGTAGGTAGTTCTTTCTCACTTAAATCCTACTTACATCTCCTATTTGTAATCATGTGTATCATGCACATGCTAAGTATTCAATAATTACTATCATGTAATGTCATCTAATAATAGACTAGCCTGTAGCCTAAGGAGGACTTGATCTTGGCAAAAGTACACAAATATCTAAATAGGTTGTGTTTGCTTAATTTCTTTCTCATGTTATCTGTTTTTCTACAAAGAACTTTTTGAGAATTAGTAAAGAACAATTCCTGCCTTTTGACAATCAGTTATCCTTTCCATGGGTTAGAGATTTATCCTTATTAAAAGTTCTAGGACATAGAATCTAGAGCAGAAATAAAATTCAATAATCTGACATTTCCAGAGACCTCAGGAAGCTCCCCACATAATTATGTATGCAAGGGGTCATGCTTCAGACTTCTTGAATTTGCATATATTGGCTAATTCTATACCTTCCACTGGCAGAAACCATTCAGGCTTCCATATCTCTAGCTGTTAACTAAAATCTATAAAGGACTGGGTAGTTAATCTTTTAGGCATTGCAAGCCATTAGTAGTTTCAGTTTCAACTATCCAACTTTGTCTTTGTCACACAAAAGTAGTTATAGATAATATATAGATGAGTAGGAGTAGCTAAATGCTTTCTGTCATAAAACTTTTCATAAGTAAGAAGACAAGAAATGGGCTGCAGAGTGGCAATTTCCTAAGCCCTAGTATGTAGTATCCTGTGAGTTTGGTGCCCATTAATTTAGTGACTCTTACACGTCTATTTCATAATATAGGGTTGTCATTCTTTATAGGATGGAAGGTGGGGAATTCATTCAGTGTGTGCATAGTGACTTTTTTTCATGCATGGGAATGCTCCTGTTATTCCCCTTATTAGTGACTTTCATTCAGCCATTTCCTCCTTGATGAATTTTTGAAATATCTTGACTTTGGAATAGCATCATTTTTGAAAAGTGCCCTTTGCAAACTACTCAGCTAAGCTCTTTTTGCAAGCATAATTCAGTACAGACTGCATTTACAGTCAGGAAAAAAACCAAGTGCAAGCTAATTCCCTCTGATGAGGCTCCATATCTGCCTGACTTCTGGATTAGAAAGCTATCTTTTATATGTAATGTGTAATCTGGGATTAGACCTGGAAACAGTGAAAAAAATGAGTGTAAAACCAAGTGAAATCTCATAGCTTAGGTAATAATAATGCACCAATGTTAATTTCTTATTTGTCACAAATTGATCATAGTCATAAATGATTTTCACCACTAGGGAAAAGTTACTGAGAAGCATAGAGATATTCTCCATGCAGTCTTTGAAACTTTTCTGTGGATCTAAACTTATTCCAACATATTTAGTTTTACTGATTAAATAAAAGCCTGTATGGGGCCTGGAGAGATGACTCACTTGGCAAAGTGCTTGCTGGATAATTTGGGGGACCTGAATACTTAGCATCCACAAAAAATGCTAAGACTGGCAATTAACCCTTATAACTCCCATGCTGGGGGAAGGGGATGTGGGAAGATAGGCAAATCTATAGAATTCATTGGATAGCCAATCTAGGCAAACTGGTGAGCTACTAGCACAGTGCAAGACTATCTCAAAAGTGAAGAGAAACTAAGGAAGGTGACTGGTGTTGACCTCTGGCCTCCACATACATAAACATACATGTGCATGTACACGTGTGTATGCATATGTATAGTACCATACATACACATAGTATACAGACACACCCACACTCATATATAACACACAACATACACATAGACAGACAGACAGACACGCATATCCTTTTAGTCACCTACCCTTAAATGTCCTGTTTATTTGTCAGAGATCATAGCGTGCTCCTCTCTCATCATCTCATCTCTGAGTGTTCATCAAACACGCAACCTCCTCCACTTAAACCTCATCTCCTACATTGCTTCCTTAGAATCATGTAACTTTTGCTGAGTACACTTCTCAAGGAGACAGCAATTCAGTTCTCACTGAGCTTCTCTCATTGGCCTGCACACCCTTTTAAATAATTGAACTGCATCATAGAGAGTCAGCAGAGAGTGTGAAGGGTCTCTTCAGTTGTCGATGTGAAAAAAGAGTGCTCTTGGTATGTTCTTTGCATCGAGGATGTAATTATGGCAGTTGTCAATGACGAAGTGATAGCTTAGGCTGAATACTCTTGGATCCAAAGTCCTAGGACTGAAACATTTTCAAAAGTCTTTTCACATATACTTTGTCTACTCTAGAGGTGAGAAAATGGACCACAGTGTCTTGTAAGGGAGTGACAAGACCTCCAGTTTCTAGTGTCCCCTAATTAATATAGAACAGGGTTCATTTATTTATCTGTTAGTTATACTTGAGCCTACTAAAATGCTGCTATGTCCTAGGACAAAGAATGACTCTAGTAAATCTACAAAGCCTGGATAAAGGATATAAATTTTATGGTGGGTGGTATACAGTGAAATTTCTGGTTCCTATGATAAGATCAAAATCACAGATGTCAATGATTTGGCTATAATATCGGTTATACCCTTGATTGCTAGTGTTGATTCAGCTCATCTGACTGGGTTGAAGTATGTTCCCTTCCTCCCCCACCATTCCATGGGCATACATACCTCCTGGTGCTCCATGCTTAGTTCAGGAAGACAACCTTCTCAAACAGTGAAGGGCCTTTCTCTAGTCAACGGTACATGCATACCTGCACTGTCCTGCTAGAACATCTAAAGGAGCCTTCAAATTCAAAACCAGTTTACTTATTTGAATGTAGTATCATAAGAAGACAAGTTCAAAAGGAAAAAAAATGAGATATAAGTTGTTTTGAAGGTGGACCTTACTGTATGCAAAAATCTTTAGATGTGACCATTTTTCTTATTGGAAAATATATGTGTCCAATTCACTAATCAGAATTGGGATTAAGTTATGGCTGTAGATCTTAAACAATGGAAGGTGAAGCACATAAAAGAGGACAAACAGATGTTGTTCATTCATTTACTCAACTTATTTTTGAGGGCTTAACTAAGTGAAAAGTACTATGATAGGTATTCACATAGTCCAGACTTTTTTTCTGAACATGACAGACAAAAGCAAACATCAACATGTGGCTTATAAGGATGATAGACAAATATGCAATCTATTAAAATGCTCTGAAATAAAGAACCTAAAATAAGAGAAGTCATCTGGATGCTGATTGGGCAGAATTGCTATTTCAGAGCTGGTTAATCATAGATAAGAGACTGACAATAACTTTATAAGAGAAAACTGGAAATTATGAAGCTGCAATGATAAAGACAGATGCTACTGAAGGAGGGATGCAAACACTCTTTACTCTGTTTAATTTTGTTTTATTTTTTCATATGGAAGACTTAAATCCCCAAGTAGAGATTAGAGCCCTAAAGTGGCTCTTTTGCTTGTAATTCATTATGAAATATAATAATTTATATGTCTTGCCATTTGAAACTTTCTTCTATATGACAGGTATGTCTTATCCTTATGATATTTTGTGTGACACACCTTTATCTGTTTCTAATAGAGTATAATATGAATTTAGGAGATGGATTGGAATAAAGCCAAAACATGCAGGGACTTTCAAGGCAAACTGGAAAATATTAAAATGGGGATTGAAGTCTCAGCATCTACAAGGAATGCTTAAAAGGCAAAGAGCCACAAGCATAAAGAGTTGGGGGAAGGGACACCATATTCAGAATAAACTGCATGAAAGAAAATCTATTTTCAATTAAAATAAAACTTAAAAAGAATATGAAGATGCTTTTTTGCTGTCTTTTCATAGTACCTGACACAAAGCCCATTCTTAATGGAATTTGAATGAACTCATTAATTGAATGAGCACATATGTCACAAGGAAAGGAACAACTATAAATAAGAAAAAAATGAAAAATGGCTTCTCATGATGTGACTTTGATTCCAAATACAAAACTCACTCTATATATTTCATCTTTTGAAATAGGATCATTTATTAGCAAATTTATTGAGCTCTATTTCCATTGGTAGAAAATCTATCCCAATTAAATGATGTTAGCTCATTTCTCTTACATTAAAGAAATACCTTACTTACTGAGTTTATGTCAAAGTAACGTGATGTCATTCCAGCCGAACACGTTCAGGATATAGCTCTTCCTGGTGCTAACGACAGTCATTTTGAAATGGCCTCATTCTCTTTAAAAATTAAAAAATATTTACCCTCAAATTTTCAGTTAGACATAGAACCTGCAGGATATTAAATGAAACTCCAAAGCTGTTACCATATTTATTTGAGATATCTGTCTGACATGTATAATAATTATTTGATTTCAAGCTCTAATTGCAAAAATATATTCAGATCGAATTACAAAAAGCAAACATTGAGCAAATGGGGAATTTTATTTCACTCAAATCCAATATATCAAGAAAATGCAAATATCTGGATCCAAACCTTTAAAATGAGATCTCTAGTTCCCTCGGTCTTACTTTTCCCTCAAGAGAACAGAGCAAATCAATTCTGGTTCATGTTTTCCTTCCTGACCAAGGCAGAAAGGATTCATCATTTTCTGGGCAGAAGATCATGAGGTTTCCTTGAATCATGTTTGTTTTCACATTCTTCTATTTGATAAAACTTACCCTGGAGACTTTTTGGATGAAGAGATCAACTCACCAAATTGAATGTGTTTGTCTTTTCTCTTGTAACTAAAGAATTCACATGAGATCTTGGTGTGAGAAATGGCTCATAACTCAAAATGACTCCAAGAGATATTTAGGAACATGTAACCTGTTCCCGCCATGTCTTGTTTCCCTTATGAACATGTAAACTATGTGAAGCATGTCTTAGTTTTCTTCTTTACATGTAAACTGTCCCTCTCCTCCATGTCTTGGCTCTCTTATGAACATGTAAGCTGTCCTCTCCTTGGCTTTGTTTTCTCTAGAAATTCAGCAAAACCATCTGAATGTCAGCTTAACCTTCTCCCTCCTTATTCAGTCAGCAAATATTCAATCACCTCAAAGTCCTAGGCTCTTTTTTTGTTTCTTTCTTTGTTTCTTTGTTTCTTCCTTCCTTCCTTCCTTCCTTCCTTCCTTCCTTCCTTCCTTCCTTCCTTCCTTCCTTTCTTCCTGCCTCTGGCTCCTCAGAATAGTCTCAGTATATAAATAGGGCTTAGTCCTAAAAGTCAAACAAGAATGCAAGGCTACTGGCTTCTCCTAAAGATGTTTTATTATTTTTAATATATATATATGTGTGTGTGTGTGTGTGTGTGTGTGTGTGTGTGTGTGTGTGTGTGTATGTGTGTGTGTGTAAGGGTAACCTAGGTTCTTTCTTAACTGAGCTGAATACTGGACTAGTCTTAACATCATAGGTTGCTAGCTATAGAATCCTTTAACTAAGAGGAGCTTTGGACATCATTCAGTCTTTAAAAAAACAAACGATGAAATGAGTGTCAGACAGAAGAAGCTGGTAATAGAACCATTGTGGTCCCTGGGCTATGCGTATCTGCATCTGTATTAGGCTCTAGCAGAGTCTCTTAGGGGACAGCCATACCAGGCTCCTATCAGCAAGCGCTTCTTGGCATCATCAGTAGTGTCTGGGTTTAATGTCTGCAGATGTGATGGATCTCTAGGTGGGGCAGTCTCTGGACGGCCTTTCCTTCAGTCTTTGCTCCACTCTTTGTCCCCGCATTTCCTTTAGATGGCAGCAATTCTGGGTCAATATTTTTGAGATGGTATGGTGGCCCCATCCTCAATCTGGGGCTGTACCTAACCTCTGGATATGATTTCTACAGGTTCTCTCTCTCCTTTGTTGGGTATTTTGGCTAATGTCATCCTCATTGGGTTCTTGGAGCCTCTTGCATTCCTTGCATCTGGGACATTCTAGTGGCTACACTCAATTCCCCGTCCCCCACTGCTACATACCTCTGTTCAATTTCCTGACCCTCTGTACTTCTCCACAGTGTCCTACCACACCTGATCCTGCCCCCCTTTTCCCCTCCCCCGCCTCTCTCCCTTCTAGGTTCCTCTATTCCTTTACCTTCTGTGATTATTTTGTTCCCACTTCTAAGTAGAACTGAAGCATCCACACTTTGGTCTTTCTTCTTCTTGAGTTTCATATGGTCTGTGAATTGTATCGTGGGTATTCCAAGCTTTTTTTTTTTTTTGCTAATATCTACCTACCAGTGAGTACATACCATATTCTTTTGTGACTCAGGATGATATTTTCTAGTTCCATGCATTTGCCTAAGTATTTCTTGAACTCATTGTTTTTAATAGCTGAGTAGTATTCCATTGTGCAAATGTACCACATTTTCTGCATCCATTCCTCTGTTGAGGGACATCTGGGTTTTTTTCAGCTTCTGGCTATTATAAATAAGGCTACTATGAACATTGTGGAACATGTGTCCTTATTACATGTTGGAGCATCTTTTGGGTATATGCCAAGGAGTGGTATAGCTGGGTCCTCAGGTAATACTATGTCCAATTTTCTGAGGAACCACCAGACTGATTTCCAGAGTGGTTGTACCAGCTTGCAATCCCACCAGCAATGGAGGAGTGTTCCTCTTTCTCCACATCCTTGCCAGCATTTGCTGTTACCTTGATTTTTGATCTTAGCCATTCTGACTGATGTGAGGTGGAATTTCAGGGTTGTCTTGATTTGCATTTCCCTGATGAGTAAGGATTTTGAACATTTCTATAGGTGCTTCTCAGCCATTTGAAATTCCTCACTTGAGAGATTTTGTTTAGCTCTGAACTCCATTTTAAAATAGGGTTATTTGATTCTCTGGAGTCTAACTTTTTGTACATTGGATATTAGCCCCCTGTAGGATGTAGGGTTGGTAAAGATCTTTTCCCAATCTGTAGGTTGTTGTTTTGTCCTATTGACAATGTCTTTTGACTTATAGAATCTTGTCAATTTTATGGGATCTGAGACTTGTCTTTCTTCATTAGCTTTGTTATTAAAGAAATAGAGTCTCTCAGATATGCTAGGATTAACAAGTATGCAGAGAAATACAGAATTACAACCTTTCTCTTGTTGATATTGTTGTGCTATCAAAGGATGGTATTTCTTGCAGTACATATTTACTTCCCTATGCATAATTATAAGCTGAGGTTTTACAGGCATATATAGAGATGGAAAATCATGCACGCAGTCTTATGCTAATAGGCTTCGGTTCAGAATTGGTTTCCTGTGCATATTAAATTTTTGACTTTTACAATTTATCTAATCTTTCTACATATTTGCCATCTCATCTTTAGGTTACCGATAGTAATAATACTTACTCAAGTCTCAATTAAAATTTCATCAGACAAGTAGAACCACCATAGACAGCAGAGAACACAGGGTTTTGGTAAGATGGTTTAGTAATTATGCAATTTCAGGATGTAGCTAGTGTCTATAACTTTCTTTTTAGCATTTGGTACTAAGCCCAGTAACACCAGGGACACAGAGAGGGGACAAACACATTGGAAGTATAGAATATTAAACTGGGTCCCACGTGGACACCTGGAACCTGTTTGTCTTTCAACAGTTCTAGATTTAATGAAGTGGGAGACATAAAGAAGCTAGCCCCCTTTAGTACAGAGCCTTATACTCACCTGATCCTGGATTTAGAGAATCTGAAGGAGGATGTCTTGTGGGAGTTGAGGGAGCTAAAGATTTCAACTATTTTTTTCATGACAATGAGATAGGTCACTAGCTAAATAATCATAATTATTAGGTGAAATGGAAGTTTTCCCCCAGTGATCTTTAGAGTATTAAAAATGGATTCTTTCATTTTTCATGATAAAAATCTTAGGTAAATTTCTTTGTGAACAGCTCTGACTTGATGTAATACAGGAGAAGTGATTTTAGGAGCATGCTATAGATCAGCACAAAATGTTTAAAGAGTAGTATCAAATAGAAGTATCTACTTATACCAAATAGTTTCTGTTTGTCCCTCTAGACCTAGTTCTTGCCTCTGAATTCTGTAAGATGTTGAGGAGATTGGTTCTTGCCCATAGGATGAGTCTCAATTCAGGGTAATCATTGGTTGGCCATTCACTCCATCTCTGCTCTGTCTTTGTCCCTGAACATCTTGTAGGAGGACATATTTTGAGTCAAAGGATTTGTAGGTGGGTTGGTGTCTTTATACCTGATATCTTCTCTAGGAATCCTGCCTGGCTACAGAAAGTGACCACTTCAGGATCCATATCCACCACTGCTAGGAGTCAGCTAGAGTCACCCCCATAGACTCCTTGGGGCCTCCCCTATCCCAGGTCTCTGAAGTATTATAGAGTTGTGCCCCCCCACCCTCCACCCACTGGAGATTTCCATTCTCTCTCCCCTGTTCTCCCTATACCTGATCCCCCTGTCCTGGTTCCATCCCCACCCCCTCTCCCATTTTCAGTTCCCTCTCTCCATCCTCCTCTGATATCTATTTTATTTCCACTTCTCAGAAATATTAAAGCATCTTCCCTTAGGCCATCTTTTTTATTTGGCTTCTTTGGGTCTGTGGAATTTAACCTGCACTTTATGGCTAATATCCACTTATAACTAAGTACGTACATATAAGTATGTACTTATATGCATGATTTTGATGTCTTGGCTCGGTACAGCCAATTTGAAACAATGGTAACAGATAAAGAACAAGTGAATTCAGAGTATTTATTCTTTATCCTTGGCTGATAGTAGATGAGTTATTTTACCAAAGGCCACTATTTGTTAGGAGAGTGTGATGAATAGTTTTGATTGTCAGCTTGACTGAATTAAGATGTAGCAGAGGATGGCCTTATCTGGCATCAAGGGGAGTGGGAGACCCTTGGTCCTGTGGAGGTTCAATGACCCAGAGTAGGGGAATGCTATTGTGCTGAGGTGGGAGCTGGTGGGCGGGTGGGATAGTACTCTCATTGAGGCAGGGGGAGGGGGGAAAGGATAGGGAGTTTGTGGAGGGGAAACTGGGAAGGGGGATAACATTTGAAATGTAAATAAATAAAATAACCAATAAAAAATTAAAAAAAGAAATGCTCAGAACAGCACTCAGTAGGCACAGGCGGTTGAATCTCTGTGATTTCAATTTGAGTCTAGTCTACAGAGTGAATTCTAAGACAGGTAAAGCTACCCAGAGAAATCCTGTCTCAACATACAAACAAACAAACAAATGTTTAGGACATTGGTGAAGTATACCTTTGTGTCTGCTCTGAGGACCTTTCTAGAATTAGGGAAGGGGGGGTGTACTCTGAAAGTAGGTGATACCAGCCTGTCAGCTGATGTCTCTCACTGAATAATAAAGGAAAAAAAGAGAAGGACTGGTAACCATAGTCATTACCTTTCTCTGCTTCTTACTTGATACCATTGACCTAGCTGCTCTATGAACATTCATTCATTATATATTCCTCTAGACAGTGAGGCAAAATAAAGCCACCCTCTTTAAAATTGCTTTTTTTCAAGTATTTGTTCACAGCAATGATACTATTAGCTCCTATAGGAGAGTCTAACTCCTAGATACAGCTGTTTGTTCTTTCCTTCTGGGATGCAGTGATTTGTCTCTAATCTGGAGTGGCAATAGCTTCCCTGCTATTGCAAATGCCTGGGAACTTTAATACTGTTTTTGTTGTTTTAGCTCCATCCTTCCCAGATAACTTATATATCCTATTGATTAAACTTTTCTCACTTATTTTCTTTGAATGGGACTTCTATTTCTTGCTGTAAACCTGATCAAAACACTTTCAGTATTCGGAAGTATTCTCAAGAATGTCATGGAGTTTCAAAGTCATGTCAGTTACAGACTTTAACTGAAAGATAGCACTCAAGGTTTGTTGTGGGATGGTATGTTGGTTTTGAGTCATGTAGTAAGAGTCCCATCCATGGCGGGAGGTGCTTTGGGACAGAGCCCAACTCTGAAGAGGGAATGACTGGTTAGATCTCAGCGGACAGAGAGGAATCTTTATTTATTTTCTTTAGGAAGCTGAGATGAATCTCTGTCTTCCGGACAGTATCAGTATGAGTTAATGAATAGCCATATCATTGGGATGCAGATCCAGCTGTTACACTAGGCTTCATATGTATCATGCACAAAGAAGATGGATTAATACACATGTGCTTTCTAGAGACTAGAAAACTGGCATCATACTCCAATGATGGTTGGACATCGTAGGGTAATAGGACAGTCCTACTCACGGAAGTGAATGACTTCAATGACAAATGATATGAAAGAGACTGAGTGAAGCCAGTTGTGGGAAACATTAAGGTCCAAAGGGTTTTGAATTTGAAAGCATAGTCACTAATGCAGTGTTGCCACTTTTAAAGCACTCAATCTCTAGCAAGTCATTTTTGATAAGTTAAAAATGTCCTTGCCATTAATATGGGGAGAAGCTGATTATTGCCATGATGGTAATAACATGATGCTAACAAACTTTTTACTGAGTGTCTACTATACTAGTTGCCAAGTATATGACCTACCCTTTGTATACAGCATCTTATTTCTTTAACAGTCCTTATGGTATTTATTATTGTTGTTTTTATTCTCATCATTATCATCACTACTTCCCGTATGCAGCATTTGAGGTGGAACAAACACTTAAAAACTGCCAAAGTGCTGTAGCGCTAGTTGAATGCCTCTAAACTGTGTGTGTAATTACTGACCACCTCTCTTGCCTATCTGTTGTATTCTCCTCAGCTCCAGCCTGTTTAGGGCCTTTGGTCTTGAAGTTGACATTGTCCTCTCAGCAATGTTACAAAGGATTTACCAGTTTTATTCATGAGCAACGAAACCCAGCCTTCATTCCCAGTTAGATGCTGGGCTCTTTGCCAAAATAATGGCCCTGATAGGAATCATCTTCCAATCCTCCTGCATTTAGACAACAGATGATGAAAAAAGAGAGCCTGGAAACATTAAATCTGACTTTGGAGTTGCCCTCTATATATTCCCTGAGGAGGTCTTAGAATGAGTCATTGACTTTTCTGACTGCATTTAGTGATCCTTAGAGAGAAAGTGTTCCTTAGTCTTGGCACTGAACTTTTAGAGCACTCCACTTCCAGTGACCCCAATGCTTTGAGAAGATATCTCTGCTCTTGGTGTAAAAATGTGTTCTTCCAACAACACCAACAGCACCATAAAAACTAAACAAACCTGATCCTTCTTTATACTATGTCTATATTTTTACATAGTCTTATTCTTAAGTAAATGCCTAAGTTGGGAAGGCTTTTAAGTATGTAGTACATTCTTTATACCTTCAAATGACAAAAATCAGGCTCATTAAGTGGAAAAGACATCTTCAGACCAATTGTTACTGTCAGTCTTTTCACTATTAATTCATATGCTTTATAGCTAGTATATAAACTGAAAACAAGAATTTGTCCTATATTTCATTTGTAGCCTATGGAATTCTTAAGGGTACTTGGCATGCAGTGTATTGTCTATAAAAAAATGTGAAATAGATCTACCATATGAGTCAGCTTTACCACTCCTGGGAATATACCCAAAGGAATCAATGTTATCATACAAATAAGACACCTGTATAAAAATGTTTATAGTGGAAATACTCAGAGTAGCCTAACCATGGAATCAGCTTAGGTGACCACTAATATAAAAGTGAATTAGACCTGTATTGTATAAACACATTACCCACACAAACACAAACATAATATTTATATGTTTATATATATATATTTCATTCCACCACAAGGATGTCTTATTCTGTCATAAGGAAAGTGAAAATTCTATCATTCTTTTTCTAGAGCTCAGAGTTAGTAAAATCTAGCTGAACATTTATTCTCATAGATGGTTGGCTGCAAGAATGTCATTTTTCCTTTTCCTATGGGAATTTCACAGATAGCTATATATTATGAGTTTTCTATGATCTTCTCCATTCAGGAGCTTTCCTTAGATATAATATCAGTTTGCTGTTTCTTTTCTCTACTAGGAAGTCTAGGAGCAATCAAGAAGCACCAACAACATTGCAAATGAGATAGCTGTATTAGATAAGCAGAACCTCTTGTTTTGTTTTGAAGTCAGTTTTCTGCTCAGGGCTACAGCGTTTATGTACTGATTTGAATAGACTGCTGAAGTAGAGGCTCACAATCCACCTTTATTCCAAATAGGGAAATCTTTATTCCTATATTAGAAGAATGAATTTCTATGACCACCCAGAATAGGTATGCCAAAATGCCGTCATGCCCAGTCCCTGAATTAGATAGTGAACGTGGTAACTTGGAAGGTAGGGAATGATACAAAACACAAAATCATGAGTCAACATGGAGTAGACTTGCACAAATCTTAGGGTGTGTAGCTTTTTCTGTTCTTCTATACTACATTCCTTACATCTCCTACTCCTGTTTCCTTATTACTTTTACTACTTCTCCTAGTGAAATATAGTTGCCATTGTAATAGGATTAAAGGTGATTAGACATTAAGGGTTCTGGTCTCATGCCTATATTAATGCTATTATCCCAAGAGTAGTTTCATTATTTTAGACCTGAGTTCCAGATAAGTAGGATGGCCTGCCTGATTCCCCTTCTGCCTTGTTCATGACAATTTGCACTTCTGCTATGTTTCGATGTACAGAGAGTTTTTTTCTAGATTTTGACACATTGGCATTGGACTCCATAACTGTGAAAAATAGATCTGCTTCCACATAAATAACTTAGTATGTAACATTTTGTTATTATAGCATAAAACACATTAAAGCTACCTGACACTTCCATGGAGTGCCATGTATTTCTTAGGAAGGAGGAGTTATAAAAGCAAGATATTTCTGTTGCAGTGGGCTCACTGATCATATAATTTCATGTCTTTTAATCATATTTTTCAAATTTGAGTTTTCTTTAGTGATTCTATTTCCACTTTTATGTCCTAAACAGTTTTATTCATTTCATTCCACTGTTTCTTTTCATGGATTTCATTATTAGATTTACCCATATCCTCTTAAGGACTTTGAGTATTTTCATGATAGATATTTTGAAGTCTTTCTCTTGTGCTTTATTTTATTGAATTTGTCAGGGCTCATGTGGTAGTTTCTTAGCCATTATTCTTTTGCTGTGAAGAGACACCTTAGTACCTCTCATAAAAGAAAGCATTTAATTGGGGTCTGGCTTACACTTTAGAGGCTTAGTTCATTATCATTATGGCAGGAAATATGGTGACTAGCAGGTAGACAGAGTGGTGGAGAAGGGCCTGGTGGGCCTCATCATGACTTTTGGAATTTCAAAACCCTGCCCCAGTGACATACCTCCTCCAACAAGTCTACACATCCTAATCCTTTTCTAATCCTATTAAAAAATTTCTTTCTATCCCTGATAATTAAGCATTCAAATACATTAACATATGGAAGCCATTCTTTTTCAAATCACCACATTTAGGGTTGCTGGTCCTGGAGGAGGCATATTGTCCTAGCTGTTATTGAGTTTTTATGCTGGCATCTAGGCATCTGGGTTTCCACTCAATGATTTTTATGAATTAAATAAGTCATGTACCTCTGACAGAAATACTACTATGCCATAATTATAATTGTAGGTAGTAATATCTGGTCCCATCTTCATTGGGTGAGTGTTGTGTTCATTGGTTTCTGTTGCCCTACTTGGTTCTCAGGAGAATGTATTGATTGTGGGCTGCCCGGTAGGCAACACTGAGATCTGGGTACTGTGACCACTGGTGGTCTCTGGTAGAACTGTTTCTGGGTATTCAGAGCTGAAATGGAAAAACTAGGGATTGGCTTGGAATGGAGCATAGAGGGTCCACAGGAGGGAGGGAAGCTTGTTGTGTCACTAGGATCCCTATAGGTTCTTAGGAATGTGAGCAGAGAAGAAGGAGAAGGCATAGCAGGGGGTCTGTTACAGAGATGGAGGATAAGAATGTGGGATTGGAATTAGAATTGGAGGACATAAGAGAGTATGGAGATAGCCTACCTTCTTCAAATGTGAGCAGTGGGTTTTCAGGGAGTACCTTGGGTGTTGGTAGCTACAGCAAAGAGAGGAGTTGCTAAAAGAAGGCTGTAGGAGAAGATCTGAGTGATTCCTTGGAAAGAGAGGCAGAAAGTAAGGAGAGGCCACAGCATGTGGTCTGCTATAGTCCTGGGGATAAGGCTGGGGAATTAAAATTAGGGGACAGAGGGAGAGTGAAGATTGCCTACCTGATTCCTTAGCTAGTTTGGCCAGTGGATTTCCAGTGAGTACATTGAATGATTTTCAATACTGAATCAGTCTTGTACCTCTGACAGAAATGCTACTCTGCCTTGGCTTATACTGACTGCATTTATATATCTAAAATGGAATTGTTAACAGTTTTAGAACTCTTATTTTATCTGCATTTGTGAGGTATATTGGCCTGAAATTTTTTTTATTTCTCTGGTTGGGTAGGAAAGTATCTACTTCTTAAAATAAAATGATAAGTTTCTATTTTTACAAGAAATTAAGTGGAGTTGGCTTTAATTTTTCTTTTACATGCCTGTACTTATTTTATGTTTTAAAATTAAGATTTAAGATGAAATCATATATATTTACGGGGCGTTGTGATACTTTAGGACTTCTGTGCAGTAATGATGAAATCAACATAATTAGCATTTCTCTTTTCTTAGCAGTTCATCATTTCTTTGTGTTGAGAATCTTTAAGCTTCTCCAGCTCTTTATAAGGCATGGAATAAACTATTGTAGGTAAAGAATAAGAATAGATGCTTCTCAAAGGAAGACATTAGCAGTCATGAAAATGCAGTTTAAGACCACCATGAGATATAATCACCTCAGAATATTTATGACAAAAGAAAAAGAACAAAAGTAGCAGATGTCAGTGAGAATTTGGAGAAAAGTTAACCCTTATACACTGCTGTGTGAATTAGCAGAGACACTACAGAAATCATGAATTAGCAGAGACACTACAGAAATCAGTAAGGCAATTCTTTGAGAATAGAGAAATAGATAGTAGGGGTTTTTTTTTGTTTGTTTTTTAATACCTACTTATCTCACTTCTGGGCGTATATCTAAAGGGAAAATTACTAGTGCTATCCTTCCATGTTATTGAAATATTCTTCACAGTAACTAAGATGTTTAATCTGCATATATGCTCATCAATGGATGAATGATTAAATGAAAGGTAGTATATGCACACAATGGGTAATCCGTAAAAGTGGATTGCTAGGTGTAATGAGAGAAATGATGAGACTTTGTTAATACTAAGGAAACATAAGTCCATGTTCCACATTTGGGCTCTGATAACAATATTCCCGTATACCAAGTAAAGAAATTCTTAATTAGTTATGTGGTCTTACCTATTACTACCCTAGCATGGTAACTCATTACAACCTTGTGCATGTGGAAACTGAAGCTTTACTTTCAGCCTGCATTGGTGCTCAGTGCTTTCCTAATCTCCCATACTCACATGCTATATAGGTGCAATACAGCAATATACTCTAAAGTTTTATCTCTTATTAAACTTAATTGCTACTTCTTTTGACTAGTAAGCCAAGATTCTTTTTCTTCATCTGTACCATTGACAACACTGAGCTATTAGTTCTTTTCTCAGAACTCTTGAGTTATACAGTGGGAGATAAAAATACATGAGTAATTCCTTTGGAGCTTGGCATTGGCATTGGGTGCTTTCTTTTCTATAGTCTTCAGCATCTTCTTATATTTGGGCTTAATGTAGTTCCTAGCATTGCAGCTGTAATTACAGATGAAATAGAGAAAAATGTATCTTGGGAATAGTAATGGAAGCAGAAGTTTTGAATTAGTTTCTGTTAGCATCACTTTTATGACCGTTTTTCTCCTGCCTTGTAAATAACCATTTCTCTTCACACAGCAAGACAGAAGACACGCTCAGAGCAGACAACCTTGCATGAGAACCTGATACTGAGTGCATGGTAGGACATTAGGGCTCAGATAAATATGTAAAAATGGAACACTGAGATGGGGCTGCAACGTTTTCTCATCACAGAGAGGTGAGCATGCTCTAAAGATATTATGTCCACGTGTCTATAATGGGACAAGAGGAAAGAGCCTGGGATACATACACTGTTTCTTAATACATAATGTACCCCTCAATATTGTTTACCACTTCTTCCCCCTCACTATTATGTAAGACCTGCGAGGGCAATACAATTTTTCTGACTTGTTTATTAATACATTTCTGGGGCCTAGAATGGCGCCTGGCATTTACTGGGTTCTCAGTAAATATTTGTTGCTTAGTTGGCTTAGAATTTGTAGGTCTTGTAGAAAGTATAACCTAGAAGAAAAATTTTGTTACTCAGGGTCCCCTATATAATAACTAGGAACTGACAATTAAAATTTTAAAATTTTAATGTCAAGAGTTTGGATAGTAACAACCTTTCTATGTAGTAGTCCAAGTTAACATGTTCTCCTCTGCCATAGTACAAGAAAAAAGTATCAAATTGGCATGCATACATCAGAGTCTACTAAGTAAATTATAAGTTTGCAAGTTGGACATAGATACTGTGGTCAATTACCCACTCAGCAACACTTGTAGACTTGCCTCATTTAAAGTCAACAGCAGTAAATTAGAACTTCTATTCTAAGCATCATTATTATCCATGAGTTCTCAGTCATTCTGGTTAGCTCTAGATGCATTCACTTTGAAATACCAATATAGTACCTACATCAATCTGACCAATGTAAAGGCAGGCCTGAGTGTTTGCCAGGGGCAGAGTACTGAGGTAAGGGTGATGGAGTACAAAGAATATACCAAGCTAGAAAAAAGAAAAAGAGTCAAGAAGAGGCCTCTTTCCTATAATTACAATTTAGGTCTAGCCTTTTTTCTGAGTATACCATTTTGTTATTTCTATTTTATGTATATATATTTCTAATTATCACTCTCTTATCTCTATGTATCACTTTCTTCCAGTCCTATATTCCCCAAATGGAATTCTCCTCTACTTCCCTTTCAATAATAGTTCTGGTGCACTTGAAATATGTCAAGAATCAGGCAAAGTAAAGCAATCCACAGAAAGGAGAGAAGATGAAAATATGTCTCACTGAGAACATACTTGAGAATCAGATAATAAGAGAGCAAGGTGCCTTTGTAAAACCATATTCCACTAAGATGAAAGGCTGTGTAAGAAATGCATCCATTTTCAGATGTATACTTTTATTATCAATATTCTTTTAAATGTTCATTGATTTAAACTTTTAATTTCAATATGCTTTCACCTACATTCAAGCCAGATGTGGTGAGGTACACCTGTGACCCCAAAACTCAAAAGGTAAGGGCAGGATGATTATGAGTTCAAGACCTCTCTAGACCCTGTTACAAATGAAGAAAGCGAGGAAGGGAAGAAAGTAGGGAAGAGGAGTAAGGAAAATAAAGGAAGAGAGGGAGAAAAGGACAGGCAAAAGGGTTAAAGCAAACATATTATTGAGTGTCAGTGAGATGGTTCAGTGGGTAAAATTTGCCTTTAAATGTAATCCCTGATGATCAGAATTTTATTCCTAGATATCTCAAGCCAACTTCCACAAGTTGTCTTGTGACTTACATGTGCATGCTGCAGTATATGCACAAACAAGACAAACACCATACATAAATGAAAACATGCTTAAATTATCATTAAAATAGTTTATCTTCTGTCCATGCCATTATTTTACATAGGTATAATCACCACAACAGGAAGCTTATATTGATACAATTTTCCATATATATTATACTTAGAATAACTCAGTTTTATGTGGACTTCTCTGTTTATCTCCAAGAAATTTTATCATGTGCATGGACTTATGAATCAGCAGCCCATTCAAGACACAGTAATTCAATAGCTATAGAACTGACCAGACTTTTTCACCTTCTATGTCTATCTGAGACATCTGTCAAATCCTAAGCTGATATTCATCTGCACAAATTGTCATTTCAAAAACTTTTATTAATGGAACTCTGTAATATATAACCTTTTATGATTGAATGATTAATTTTTGACTTAGCCTAATTACCAGGAGAACCATTCCAAGTTGTTGCATTTATCAATAAATCATTTCTTTTTACTCCAAGATAATATTTTCTTTTATGAATACCTATAATCATTTGCTGTTTAGTAGCTTCCCTGCTCAAGAATAGTATGATTGTTTCTAGTTATGAGGTATTGTGAATAAAGCTTCCATAATTACCTGTAAAGTTTTTACTTGTGCATAGAGTTTTAATTATGTCAAATAAATACTTAAGTGTACTCTTGCTGGATCATATGGTAACTGTGTGTTTATTTTCATAAGAAAAAGCCAAACTATTTTGCAGAGTGGTTCTACCTTTTCATTTCCCATGACAATATACAATTGAACAAGTTTCTGCAAATGTTCATGAAAATGCCATTATTACTGTTAACATACTTATACATTTTAATTTTGTCTATATATTTATGTGTGTTTGTATGAGTATGTGTGAATGGTGCACGCACATAAATGTGTGCATGTATGCTCCATGGAGAGGCTATAGAAGATGCCTTTTATTGCTCTCTGTGGTACTGCATTGAGACAGGGTCTCTTGCTGACCTCACTGTTTCAGTTAGGATGGCTAGATAGTGAATTTTCTGAATCTACTTGTCTCTACCCCTCAATGCTGAGGTTGTACACCCATGCAGCCATGTAGGGTTTATTTGTGTGGATAATGGGGATTCAAAGTCAGATCTTCATAAATGCAGAGCCAGTACTCTTATTCAATAAGCATTCTCCCAGCCCTGAATTATGGCAATTACTCTTATTTTTATGAATGTGATAAATATGCAAAGATGTATGATTGAGATTTTAGATTGTAATTCTCTGATATTTAATGATGCTAAACATATTCTCATGTGATTTACTTATTGTGTGTATAAGATATTCAGCAAAATATACAATCATGTCCTTTCCTTATATTCTGTTTAGATCATGTGTTGCTTTTGGGCTAATGAATGCTGAGAATTCTTTGTATATTTAAGATACTAGCACTGTGATGAACACATGTATTGCAAATATCCCCCATCCCTTTGTGTCTGTAACTTGTTTCTTAATAAGGTATTTCAAAGAGCATCTTTTTTTTTTTTAGTTTTTAAAAATGATTCATTTAATCCAGTTTACCAAGTTATAGTTTTATGGACTATGCCTTTGTGAATTGTCAGGGCTAAGAAATCTCTTCTCATTCCTACAGCTTGAAGATTTTTCTTTTACTTTTTCTTGAATATTGCAGTTTTTGGTTTTGCATTTAATTCCATGATCCTTTTCAAGATATTTTTTATATGGTGGGCTGTTCTGGTTAAATTTCAGTTTTATGCCTAAAAGCACTCTCTAGTTCCAGGACCACTTACTGGAAAGGCTGCCTATCTCTACCAAATATGCCATTGTTCTGGTCTTGTTTATGCAGCTATTTCTAGGATAAATTATTTTACACCAGATTTTGTTGTATTCTGGTTCTTTTTTTATTAGATATTTTCTTTATTTACATTTCAAATGTTATCCCCTTTCCTCATTTCCCCTCTGAAAACCCCCTATCCCATCCCCCCTCCCCCTGTTTACCAACCCACCCACTCCCACTTCCCTGACCTGGCATTTCCCTACTCTGGGACACTGAGCTTTCACAAGACCAAGGGCCTCTCCTCCCACTGATGTTCAACAAGGCCATCCTCTGCCACATATGCAGCTGGAGTCATGGGTCCCTCCATGTGTATTCTTTGGTTGGTGGACCAGTCCCCAGGAGCTCTGGGAGGACTTGTTGGTTGATATTGTTGTTCCTCCTATGGGGTTGCAAACCCTTTTAGCTCCTTCTGTCCTTTCTCTAGCTCCTCCATTGGGGACCCTTTGCTCAGTTCATTGGTTGGCTGTGAGCATCCACTTCTGTATTTGTCAGGCACTGCACTGGCAGAGCTTCTCAGGAGACAGCTGTATCAGGCTCCTGTCAGCAAATATTCTGGCTCTTAAAATCTTTCTGCTTCCTCTTGCTCAATGTTTCCTGAGCCATACATATATTAATGGTAGCAGTTGGGGCTCAGCTTCCTACAGTCTGTTGGTCTCTGCACTGTGTCTAGTTGTGGGTTTTCTATGATGTTCTCCATTTGCTGTAAAATGAATCTTTTCTTTATATGAGGGGGCAGTAGCTACAGTTATTTGTGGATATAAGGATACAATTTAGAATGCAGTAAGGATTTAACCTGATCTAGCAAAGTTATAATAGATTCTTTTCTATGATCCATTTATTATTACCTCATTAGTCCAAGGATCCTAATTAGGTTTCCAATACCAGGCATGGTTTCCAGTCTGTTGAGTGGTCCTTAAGTCTAATTAGACAGTTGGTGGCTACTTATTACACATTAATGCCTATGCTATGCTGGAAATAGTTGTGGTCCCTGGGTATTGTAGATAGGACTATTTAATTTCTTTCTTCCCTTCATAGCTTGCATAGTATCTTCTAGATGGAAGCTACACTGAAGGAAAGCGACTTTCAGGTCAGCTCTAGTTCTAAACATCTGACTACCATGTCTTAATTGTCTTCAGCAATAGGGACCCATATTCAACCCCTAAGAGACAATCAAGAGCTACATTGATAATTTATATTGTCTGGGGAATCAATTGAACTACTCTGACCAACTATTTGAAAGGAGATTTATTGTTAATGTTGCTGGTTTTGTTGGTTTTTGTTGCTGTTGTTGTTTTGTTTATGGTTCTTGTTGGGAGCACCACCATCTTAAGTGCCTTAACTTCCTTTAAGACACATACATATATGTATACTCATGCATTATGTATAATTTTATGAAGGTATAAGATAATACAAATACTTCTGAATTTATCAAACAACCTTGGTGTTATTTATTGCTTGTCCCTCCTTCTGTATTGACTGTCCTCTTCCCTCCGAGTTGGAGCCACTTCATATCATCTATAATCCTGCTATTCTCCTTCCAAGACCACACCCCCATGGTTCTTTAATATTTTCCTGGTTTCTGTGCATTTACACTGTGTTTTATAGTCATATCTAAGTATTTGGAGGTCTGGGTATTACCTCAGTCAATATAATCTTTTCTAGGTCCATCCATTTATCTGCAAATTTCATGATTTCATTTTTCTTTACAGCTGAATAGTATTCTGCAGTGTGTATGTACCATATTTTCATCATTTACTAATCAGTTGAAAGGTATTTAGGTTGTTTCCATTTCCTGGCTATTATGAATACACCCAAAATTAACATTGATGAGCATGTATCTGTGGAGTAGGATGTTGAGTCCTTTGGGCATATGCCAAGGAGTGGTATAGCTTAATTTATATCTGCAAAGGACTCAACATCCTGCTACCAAATACTTGTCCATCATGTTCATTTCTAGTTTTTTTGAAGATTCTCTACATTGATTTCCAAATTTTCTGCCCCATGTTACATTCTCAACAACATTAACTGCACATTTCTCTTTCTCTACAAACTCACCAGTGTTTGTTGTTAGTTGTTTTATTGATCTTAGCCATTCTGACTAGAGTAAGATGAAATCTCAAACTTGTTTTAATTTGCATTTCCCTAATTGATATGGATGATCAACAGTTTTTGAAGTCGTTCGCCATTTTTAGTTCTTTTCATGAAAACTATGTTTAGACCCCTAGACCATTTTTAAATTGGGTCATTTGTTTCTTCTCTCTCTCTCTCTCTCTCTCTCTCTCTCTCTCTCTCTCTCTCTCTCTCTCTCTCTTCCTCTCTCCCCTTTGTTTTACATTCTTTTATAGTCTGGATATTAATCCTCTGTCACATGTATATTTGGAAAATCTCTCTCCCATTCTGTAGATTTTTTCTTTACTTGATTGTTTCCTTAGCTGTTCAGAAGCTCTTTAGTTTTATGAGGTCCCAGTTGTCTATTATTGGCCTGAATTCCTAGTCGAATGGATTCCTATTACAAAAGTCCCTTCTGATAACTGTCTCTTATAGTGTCCTCCTTACTTTCTTCTACCATTTTCCTTGTTTGACATTTCATTTGTTTGTTTGTAATTTTCTGTATTTCTTTAAGGTATTTTTGCATTTCCTCTTTCAGGATTTCTGCTTGTTGACCCAAGTTCTCCTGTATTTCTCTAAGCGATTTTTGTGTTTCCTCCTCATGGGCTTCCATCTGTTGATCCATCGCCTCCTGCATTTCTTTCAGCAGTTCTCATGTTTCCTTTGTAAGGGCATCTATCCGATGATTCATTTCTTTAAGCACTTTTTGTGTTGCCTCCCTATGGGCATCCATCTGTTGACCCATATTCTTCTGCATTTCTTTATGCAATTTTTGTGATTCCTTTGAAAGTGCATCTACCCATTGATTCATTTCTTTAAGAGATTTTTGTGTTGTCTCCTTGTGGGCCTCCATCTTTTGATCCATGTTCTCCTGCATTTCTCTAAGTGATTTTTGTGTTTCCTTTGTAAGGGCTTCTAACCCTTGATTCATGGTCTCCTGTAATTCTTTATTAGATTTATTTGTGTCCTTCTTGTGATCCTCTAATAGCATCATGAGAAGTGATTTTAAATCCAGATGTTGTCTTTCGGGTGTGGTGGGGTATCCAGGACTTGCTGCTGTTGGAGAGTTGGGTTCAGATGGTGCCATATTACTTTGATTTCTGTTAATAACGTTCCTACGTTTGCTTTTTGCCATCTGGTTACCTCTGGTGTTAGTTGGTCCTGCTGTCACTGGCTGTTGGTTGGACCTCCTGTGAGACTGCAAAGCTATTTCTAGCCCCCCTGGATTACCAGGATTCCCCTGGCACCGATTTCTGGGGCCTGCCCTGCTCCTGAGTGACTTTGAAGCCCTGATGTGCCTTGCCCCAAGTGCTGTTATATTGGGGAGTCCCTGCACATCCAAAGGCTCAGCGTAGTGGATTCCCAGAGCAGAGGTCACCAAAGGGTGGCTGGTAGGCTCCCGCCCTGTGCAGGGGTGTGTGATCTCTCCGGGGGGGGGGACGAGGGGGCGTCCCTCTGCAGGGCAGAAGTCCCACAGCAGGGCTGGCGCGTCAATTACTGCAGACCTGCCCGGCTCTTGGAGCAGGTTACACACAAGCTGCCTGAGGCCCAAGCGATATTATGCCTGTCTGTCTCCGAGCCTGGCTGTCCCAACTACCTGGACACTGGAGCAAAGATGGCGGAGTGCACTCTGCACACTCTTGGTGGTGCAGGTCACCCTGCAGGGTGGCTGGCCCACAGCAGAGCTGGTGCCCCGATGACCACTGCACTGTCCCGTTCTTGGGAGCAGATGAAAGCCCCAACAGGCCGTGTCCCAAGCGATGTTATATTGGGGAGAACCTGGGTAACTGTCTCCCCAGTGCGGTAGATCCCGGAACAGAGGTCGCCAAAGGGAAGCTGGTAGGCTCCCGCCCCTGTTTGACATTTCATATTGACATCTTCAATCCACATGGAAATCATTTGTGTTCAGGATTATAGGTATGGATTTAATTTACTTCTGCATGTAGACATCAAGTTTCCCAAGTACCACTTGTTGAGATTGCTATTATATGTTTCTTTACTTCTTTGTCAAATATTAGATGGTTGTAATTGTGAGTACACACACACACACACACATAAATACATACATACACACACACACACATATATATATATGTATATATATATATTACCTGTATGCCTTTTTTTTTCTTTAAAGTTGTAATTTTAAACTTTTTGGATCTTCAGATTTCAGGCTAATACACAGCACTTGATATAAAAGTTGATAGGCAAGGAGTGGTATAGAATTTCATCACATAAAAACAAAAGCTCTCCAAAGCATCTGTGGCACTTTTTGACAAAAGGGTATACATATTATATTGTCCCCCAAACATTCTTTTATATAATTGAGAATCTTGTACAAAGTCATTAAGGTGACCTCGTTGCTGGGTATAGTGACAAATGCATGTGTAATTTCATAGTTTGAGAGGCAGAGAGACAATAGGTTTACAAGTTTGAAGGTAGTGTTGTTTATATAATAAGATCCAGGCTAGCCAAGGCTATACAGAGAGAACTTTTTGCAAAAAAAAAATCCTTTAGGAAATATTTAACCTGTAAAGGATTTATTCATGCCTTAAGAACTCACAAAATGAAAGTTATAAATAGACTTAAGGGGAGTACTACTGAAATGATTTGGTCTATTTAATTAATACCAAAGTTTTAACGTTTTTTCTTTAAAATGGGAGTATGCCATAGGATTCTTTTAGGAAAGTATCTATACAAAGTAAAATTGGACACAAATTCATTGTTATTAATATAAGAAAATATAATAGATTGAGCATCTTGTGATTTCATTTCTCAAAATTATGGTATACTTAGATCTCAGAGCAGGTTTGTTGATTAAAATGTTCATACACTCACAGAAAACAATGAGTAAAGTGATTTACATTAATTTCATCATAACATGTTATATTCACACTTATAGAAACACACTTTATTTTAAAATCAGCCAGGCCTGAATGCTTAGTTGTAATTATAAATATATTTAGTCTATTTTGATCAGAAGCCCATCTCTACCATTTGTTAGATGCTGTGAAATTGTGAAACACCCAGATCAGTGGCCAATGAACAGGATAAACATTGATCAGAAAGATCATGGAGTTTTGGGTGATTGCATTGTTACACTATTGCAAGGGACTGAGGCTTCTAGTATATCCTTCATAGATGCCAGTCATGGTTTTTAAATTGCCTCTACATTTCTGTGCCACAATGCTTTGAATGTTGTCTGCACAGGATCAGTATTGGGGATTTCCCTGCGCATATTTTGCATCTTTATTGACTTGTTGTTCTGTTCTCCTGGAGTATGAGGGGATGCACATCTTTAGGTAGGAACATCTGTGCTGAGCTTATTTCCTTTAATCCTTCAGCAATCAAAGACTTTGTCTGTTAAAGATTACCAGTGAAAGTATTATTCAATAATTGGATAGGACATGTTTGCGTGCTTACTCTCCCCAATTTTCTCTCCAGCTGTTTCATGCCAATCATTACTCTTCATGGCTGTTCTAATTTCTATTTCTTTCATTAAACTTCTTACCTATCTGCCAAATCCTGAAATTTTGTTATCACTTCTGTTTGCAGTTTACTGGATCTTTTGGAATTTGTTGAAGATGGCTACATCCTCCTTCCTAAAATACTGACCTTTAGAACTTGGTGGTACTTCATTCCGCCTTGTCTCCTCTGTACTAATTGATTTATCTCTACAACTTTGTTCTTCACCTCTTTCCATCACCTCAGTAATTGGGCTTGTCTAGGATTTAGTCATGGCCTATTTTTTTCCTCATCTACAATCATAAACATAGACAACCTCATTCAGGTTTTTTGCTTTTGCGTTATCCTATGTGATGATTCCTTAGTTTATTGTCACTCTTGTTCCCCAGAACTCTCTCTTTACTGGCTGCTTACATTCTTGACTAGATACCAGAAACTTAACATTCTCAAAACAATTTTCTTGATCCTGGTCCTCTACTCTGCTTATGGCCTTGGTTAATTCTAACTGTGATGCATATTTTTCCATCTGATTTACTTGGTCCTGTTACAGATCCAAGATCTTACTGCTAATCTAAATGATAGTTCTTGATTTCCCATTTTCTTTCAAAATTCGTTTAATCTGTCATCAGACTCCTTCCACTTTACCCCAGGATGTGTTTCTTCTGAATCCTTTCCCCAGTCTCTGCTAAGAACACTAGTTCAGCTGCCATTGTTACTCACTTAAATTACTGTACTCTTCTTAAATTACTGTACTCTTCTTGATGCTTTCTTAGTCCACTCATTTTTTTTTTCACAAACGACCTCAGGATTAAGCTTTCCTTCCTTCCTTCCTTCCTTCCTTCCTTGAATACCAAACAGTAGAACTTTTATTTTTGCTATGGGGCAGACAATACATGAAAGAGGTGAACTGTGTGTAATAATATATAGAAACATTATACAATTTTAAAGACTTGGTAAGATGGCTCAAGGGCAGTGGGCTGTTCATGCCCATCAGTCTGACTATCTGAAAATGATTCCCAGAACTCAGACTGGGCTTTTCAATGGTGACCCAATTATGTTTCAACTCATTTAAAAGCTACAAAAATGTTTCTCTAGAGCCAGAGTGAATTTTCTTACACCTTATTCCCTGGTCTACTGAGTTTGAGCTTCATCTTTTTCTCATCACACCATCTCACCTTAAACAGTACCTCGTTGGAGGCAGGCATCTCTTGACTCTCATCCTATCGAAAATTATTCTCTTAACCACAACATTCTTTTTTTTTTAAATTTTATTTTATTTTCTAAGTTTTTTTATTTACATTCAAAATCATTTCCCCTTTCCCGTTTCCTCCCTCCCCGAAAGTCCCATAAGCCCCCTTCCCTCCCTCTTTTCCCCATTCAACCACCTCTTGCTTCTCTGTCGTGCCATTCCCCTACATCCAGTCTTTCCAGGACCAGGGGTCTCTCCTTCCATCTTCTTGGAAATCTATTGATATGCGAATTGTGTCTAGGGTATTCTGAGATTCTGGGTCAATATCCCCTTATCAGTGACTGCATACCATGTGTGTTCTTTTGTGATTGGGTTACCTCACTAAGGATGATATTTTCAAGTTCTGACCATTTGCCTAGGAATTTCGTGAATTCATTGTTTTTAATTGTAGAGTAGTATTCCATTGTGTAAATATACCACATCTTCTGAATCCATTCCTCCGTTGAGGGACATCTGGGTTCTTTCCAGCTTCTGGCTATTATAAATAAGGCTGCTATGAACATAGTGGAGCATGTGTCCTTATTGCATGCAGGTAAAGTCTCTGGGTATATGCCCAGGAGTGGTATAGCCAGATCCTCCGGGAGTGTCATGCCCAGTTTTCGGAGGAACTGCCAGACTGCTTTACAGAGTGGTTGTACCAGCTTGCAATCCCACCAGCAGTGGAGGAGTGTTCCTCTTTCTCCACATCCTCGCCAACAACTGCTGTCTCCTGTGTTTTTGATCTTAGCCATTCTGACTGGACCACAACATTCTTCACTCTATTCCATTATTTTGTTTTACATTTTTTGTCATTACAGTATCAGGTGGCATTTAACTATACTTTGGGGATGGAAATGTTTAATAAATGGATGTGATAAGTTAAGGGATATATATATATATATATATATATATATATATATATATATAACCATGTATTTTTAAGAAGGAAGCTATCTTTGTTACTCTAAATCCACCATTTAGAGATTCCATCAATGCTTATGGTCAATAGTGTCTGCATAGGTTAAAGTAATGATTTAGGAGATAGTGATGTTTTACCAATAAAATTATTTTCCCAAATAAAACAATATAGTAAACTTCATATATTAAACATATAAAAATTATCTTGGTTAAAGAGGTATTTATGGTCAGTAGTGTGACAGTGGCATCAATATTTTTCCTTTCTCAAGAAACACCTATGACTCAGCTTTAGAATCATAAAACTCTAAAACATTGTTTGATCTATTGCATTCAGCATTTAATAAAAGTGAATTCAGGGTCATTATACTGGGCTCTACTTGTGTGGCTCATACACATTCTAAATATATATTTAGCAACAATAATGGATACCAGAGATGATAAATTAATTGACCCCATTTATTTGCATGGCCTAAGAACATGCCCTACTGAGAAAGTTATTAGATTAGGATGCTGTTCATTTTGCCAAGAAGGGGAATTTGTGGTATTAAGGTGAAAGGTTAAATCAGAGCATTTATTTCAAAGCCAAGGGAAATTATCCTTGAAATAAATGGATGATACCCTAACTCTAAATCACTATTAGTTAAGGGGAAGTTCAGTGGAGAAGGTTACCAAATAATTGTTTGTGTGTAAAAGATGTTCATGTTCTTCTGTTTCTTAATAAATCATTGGTCTTTTTACAGATGATGATTTCTGCACTGCTTGAAGCGTGGACTATTGGACGTAGACTAATTCAAGAAACATGTTTGATCTGAAAAGCCTCATTAATCATTAATTATAAGGTCAGACATATTTATATTTGTAGTGTCTTTCTTTTCTAACAGTTGGTAGTTATAACATCTGATTCTCTGATTGCTCTAATTTGGTCATTAAGCAATGAATTAAAATATAAAAATCTCTATAGGTGGTGATATAGGTTCATGGTTCCTGGCTTGCCTAGTATATACAAAGCCCTGTGTTTACTTATCAACACTAAAATATACTAAGGTAAGAGGTAGGATACAAAAACTTTTCATTAAGGTTATTTCCAGGTACCAGGGCAATATTCAATGTAAAGAATCATTTAGAGAGATTGAAAAATAATAATTGCTGTCAACTTTCTATGGCACTAATTAACTGGGGATCGTAACCAATTAAGAAAATCAGCTTCAGTAAATTGCTGAAAAAAAAAATGGATCAAGTGTCATTGCAAATGCCCGCTCTGAAGATATAAAAACTCAGTTCAATTTTCAGGCCAGAGACTGACTTGTGGAACATAGTTCATTTGCATCAGAAAGTCTTTGGTAAGTAGACTAGTTTTCATCTCATTGAAGAACCTTCAAGATATGCTATGTAGCCAAGCCCCAGTGTGAACGCACAGCCAGAAGTTCTACACTATGTTTTCTCTATGACCTGATTTCCTCTGTTATCAATTCTCAGAATACTGTTCTTGTTTTCCTTGTGACAGTAGCATAACTCTCCTTTGCCCATCACCCTCCCAGAATGGTGTACTAAAAATGTCTTCACACACAGGATTGAGTTAGCTGTAAGATCAGTGTGATTCCCAAAAAGAATGCTTAGTGTAGCTTTGCACTCTTGTTCCCACTCACTCTGGTAACCAAATACAGACGCTCAGTGAAGGCTCTGCTATGTGGACAGGCAGTGAAGCTGTCTTCAAAAATTCCAGGAAAATTGGAGAAGAGATGTTCTGGTATATCCATAGCCGTATAGGACTAATAACTTTAAGCATTTAATCTTTTTACTTCTCCTTCTGAAATATGTTTCTGTTAATATGTTCTTAAGCTTTCTAATTTCATCCTTACCTTTTCTGTTGTTTTATTGAACACTTTATTAAAATATAATTGATAAACCACACATTCCACAATTGTAACTTTTTAAACCCAGTGGGTTTTTTTTGAATACTCAGGTATACAACCACCACTATTTTCTTGTTTTTAATCATCCCCAAGGGTCACCCGTCTATTGCCTATCACTCTCTATTACTGCCGTCTCAGAGGTATCTCTGTCATATAAATTCTTGTCTTCTGTAAATCTTTCTCTTCTTAGATGCATTTGTTTTTGGAAAGTTGTTTTTTTTTTTAACATGTTAGAATGTCACTTTCTAAATTACCTTTGAAAAGTTGAATTCTTTGAATTTCATTTCGATGGAAATAAGGTAACAACTGATCCATGCATTTTTTTCACCTAGTCTTCTTACAGTGTTCCTTACTGTCTTTGCCAAACATCATCATAAGGGAGTGGAATGGACTGAATATCACACCCCATATAGTCTCTGTTTAGCTAGGTTTAGGTGATGTATTTTTTTTACTTCTAAAAACATTTGAAAACTTGGTCTCCAGTTTACAATGCTGTCTGGATAAGTTTGGAAAGTGTGACCTTGTTGGAGAAAGTATGTCAGGGGGCAGACTTTCAGATTTTAGTACCTCATACTGCTGCTCCCAGTGTACTCTCTTGTGATTTCTGTTGTAAGCTCCTAGTTTACTATTCCAGTCACCATGCCTGATGTATCCCTGCCATGATAGACACTCATTCCCTATGGAAACGTAAACGCAAATAAATCCTTCCTTTTATAAGTTGTTTAAGTTATGGTGTTTTATCACAGCAGTAGAAAAATAACTAAGATGGCTAGATATTCAAACTATGGTTTTTGGAGTAACATGAATGAATTATAGTCTCAAATTTCACTTACAAGTTTTGATCCTGGGATAAGTTATTTGCCATGTTATAGTTCAATTTCCTCATGGATTCACTGGGAATAATAATAGTACCAACTTCACCAGTTTCTGTGAGCACTAACAGCAGGATAAGTGGTAAAACATAAGTAGTACCTGACATATAATAATTGTTCGATGACAATTTTAAATATTTTTTTATTTATTTTACTCTGTATGTGGTTGTATAAGTGTGTGTGTTTGTGTGTATGTATGTGTGTATTAGAGAGAGAGAGAAAGAGAGAGAGAGAGAGAGAGAGAGAGAGAGAGAGAGAGAGAGAGAGAGAGAGAGAGATCTGAATATGATAAGCCTGTGGAGGTAAGTCTATCCTGCCATCTTATGGGATCTGAGGATGGAACTTAGGTCATGAAGCCTTTGTATAGGTACCTCTACCTGATGAGCAATCTCACTGTCTTCTTAATGATAATTTTTTAATGCTTATATCAACATAACACAGCTTTTATTGAATGACAACACTCAGTCATGACAGGATATCTATTACTTAGTCATTTATAATAAGAAAAACATTGAAGACAGTGAAACATGGAGTGAATAGTGGAGCTTCTTGTATTTTATTGCCTTGCCTTTTCAGCTTGGAGTTTACAAAGTCCTGGAGAACATAAAATTTTCCTCAGAGGAAAGAGTCTTTTTTGTTGAGAGCCATATCCTGGTATATACATTCACTGTTCACTATTAGAATTCAGTAATACTAATGACAGAACAGAAGGGAGATATTCCTTCAAGACAGTTGGTTTATGTGCTCTAAAACTCTGTAAGAAAGAATAGTAAGGCATTCAAAATGAGACTTCACCGCCTTTAGAAAATGGCACCACACGGAATGCTGAATACATCCCTCTCTGCATGAGATGATATTAGTGGCCTAGAAATAGAAATGAAGTACACAGTCATAAATCAACAACTGATGGCTTAGAAGTGCAAGGAGGGGATTTAATCTGGAAAACGTTCTTTTAATTTTAACAGTTGTTCAAAGCAGAGCCACCAAGGAACTTAGAAAATAGGACCAGAGTGTCAGAGGGTAGAGTAGATAGTGTGTGTGTGTGTGTGTGTGTGTGTGTGTGTGTGTGTGTGTGTGTATGTGTGTGTGTGTGTGTATGGGCATGCATACACACACAATATTAATACACCTGTATAACTACTTCTAGAGAAAGTTGTGGATCTGCCTGTTTGATCCTTCTCTGTGTGATAAGATGCTTTGTTGGAATGTATATCCCAGTTGGAACCACACTGCCAAGAATGAAATGATAGGGAGGCAGACTGGAAAGACAGCATCTAATAGTCTTTTTTTCTTTTAACATTTATTTATTTATTTATTTATTTATTTATTTATTTATTTATTTATTTATCTATCTATCAAGACAGAGTCTTTCTGAGTAGCATTTGTTGTTCTGGACTCACTCTGTAGATCGGGCTGGCCTCAAATTCACAGAAATCTGCCTACCCCTGCCTCCCAAGTGCTGGGATTATAGGTGTGTGCCACCACTGCCTGACTCTAATAGACTGTTTTTAGGATAACTGACTTATTTTTTCTACCTGTTTTGACACAGCTCGTGGAATTGCATTTATTGTGGAATATTGCAGAGGATTGATCTGAGGAGCTGTCCAAAATGTGATACTGGAGACTAGAGCAATATAACAATGTAGTTTACTAAGGAAAGAGGACTGTCATTAGAACTGCCTTCAATTCAGGTCCTTTCCCCACAAGTGTTTATTGAATTCTAAGTTACACACACACACACACACACACACACATACACACACACACATTTGCAGTCTCATTTTGAAAAGGACCAAAAAATATGGTAAATATGAAATGTGAGGATGGGGGCTGGACAGATGGCCCAGTAGTTAAGAACACTGGCTGCTCTTCCAGAGGATTTAGGTTCAATTCCCAGTGCTCACAAGTGTCTGCAACTCCAGTCCCAGGGAATGCAATGCACCCACACGAACATACATGCAGGCAAAACACCTATGCACATAAAACAAAAATAAGTGAATTATTAAAGAAAATATATTGTGCTAATTGTCATGGAAGAAATAAGGCAAGGGTTTGGAATAGAGTGAAAGAAGAGTGTTTAATCAAATCTTATAGAGTAACATTTACTATCTACTCCTGCAAATGATAACAGTACTATTTTGATTCTTTTTTATTTAAATAGGTGATGTCCATGTAGGTTTTGGGTTGATTCTTGGTACCTAGAATGACATTTGCTACTACTCTCCTAGCACTGAATGAAACATCTTGTTTTCCTTTAACCACGCTTCCACTAAAATGCTGTACTTATTGCTTGCTATGTTGGTTATCTTGTCTGATAGAGAAGATGCGGCTCTGAATTACTGTTATCGAAGTTTCATAGGTTAGTACTGGAAGAGCAAATGCCTGCGGGCCTAACAGATGATTACCAGTGGCAAGCTGAAGAATACATATATCGACATGTTCTACTGATACAAAATGCCTAGGAAGCCAAGACAAGCCTAGTATTTCCCTCCTTCCCTTTCAGCATCTCTTAATTGATCAGTGGATATTTTCATGCCCAAGTTTAATCAACACTCTCCTTATTAAAAGGGATTCTCCTAAGAGCCACTGTATCTAATTACAGTGATGTATGAATGAGGACATTGACTTTCTTTTTCTTTTTCTTTTTCTTTATTTTTAATTGGATATTTTATTTATTTACAGTTCAAATGTTATTCTCTTTCCTGGTTTCTCCTCTGCAGCCCCCATCCCATCTTCCCTCCCCCTGCTTCTATGAGGGTGCTCCCCCACCCACCCACTCACTCCTGCCTCACTGACCTAGCATTCCTCTATACTGGCGCATCAAGCCTTCACAAGACCAAGGGTCTCCCCTCCCATTGATACCAGATAAGACCCCTTCAGCTCCTTCAGTCCTTCCCCCTAACACCTTGATTGGGGTCCCTTGCTCAGTCTGGTGGTTAGCTACTGCAAGCGTCCGCATCTTTATTGGTCAAAATCTGGCAGAGCCTCTCAGGAGACAGCTGTATCAGGGTCCTGTCAGCAAGCACTTCTTCGCATCTGCAATAGTGTCTGGGTTTGATGTCTGCATGTGGGATGGATCCCCAGGTGGGACAGTCTCTGGATGGCCTTTCCTTCAGTCTCTGCTCCACTCTTTGTCCCTGTATTTCCTTTAGACAGGAGCAATTCTGGGTTAAAATTTTGGAGATGGGTGGGTGACATCCTTAACCTCTGAACAGGTTCTCTCTCCCCTTTGTGGGATATTTCAGGTCCTGGGAGGCTCATGATTTCCTGGCATCTGGAACTTTCCGGTTGCTACCCCCAGTTCCCCATGCCCTATTGCTACACACCTCTATTCAATTCCCTGACCCTCTGTACATCTCCTCCAACTCCTCCCATACCTGATTCTGATTCTTCCCCTCTTTTTCCCTTCCCCCTCTTCTCTTTCTCCAAAGTCCCTCCCTCATCTACTTCCCATGATTATTTTGTTCCCCTTTCTAAGTAGGAATGAAGCATTCACTCTTTCGTCTTCCTTCCTCTTGAGCTTCATGTGGTCAGTGAGTTTTATTGTGGGTATTCCATGCTCTTTGCCTAATACCCATTTATCAGTGAGTACATACCATGTGTGGTCTTTTGTGACTGAGTTACCTCACTGAGGATGATATTTTCTAGATCCATCCATTTGTCTGTGAATTTCATGAAGTCATTGTTTTTAATAGCTGAGTAGTACTCTGTTGTGTATATGTACCACATTTTCTGTATCCATTCCTCTGTTGAGGGTCATCTGGATTGTTTCCAGCTTCTGGCTATTATAAATATGGCTGCTATGAACATAGTGGAGCATGTATCCTTATTACATGTTAGAGCATTTCTGGGTATATGTCCAGGTGTGTTATTAATGGGTCCTCAGGTAGTACTATGTCCAATTTTCTGAGGAACCACTAGACTGATTTCCAGAGTGGCTGTACCATCTTGCGATCCCACCAGCAATGGAGGAGTGTTCCTCTTTCTCTACATCCTTGCCAGCATCTGCTGTCACCTGAGATTTTGACCTTAGCCATTCTGACTGGTGTGAGGTGGGATCTCAAAGTCATCTTGATTTGCATTTCTCTGATGGCTAAGGATGTTGAACATTTCTTTAGGTGCTTCTCAGCCATTCGATATTCCTCAGTTGAGAATTCTCTGTTTAGCTCTGTTCCTCATTTTTTTCTGTTCCCCATTTTTAATAGGGTTATTTGGTTCTTTTGAGTCTAACTTCTTGAGTTCTTTGTATATATTGGATATTAGCCCTCTAAATATAGGGTTGGTAAAGATCTTTTCCCAATCTGTTGGTTGCCGGTTTGTCCTATTGACAGTCCTTTGCCTTACAGAAGCTTTGCAATTTTATGAGGTCCCATTTGTCAATTCTTGATTTTAGAGCATAAGCCTTTGGCGTTCTGTTCAGGAAATTTTCCCCTGTGCCCATGTGTTCAAGGTTTTTCCCTCACTTTCTTTTCTATTAGATTCAGTGCATCTGGTTTTATATGGAGATCCTTGATCCACTTGGACTTGAGTTTTGTACAGGGAGGTAAGAATGGATCAATTGAGTTTTGATGTAGCTTAACCAAGTTTGCTTACCAGTCCTTCTACTACCCACTGTTGGCTTTAGGTATCAAACAACCCTGGAGTAGATATATTTGCATGTCATATGAGCAAAGATATTTAGTCTCTTCAACATATTTGTCTAAAAGAAGACCTTGTAAACTTTTTTTCAAGCACAAGGTTGCCTAGTCAGTAAATAAGTAACAAAACAAGTATTACAGAAATGGAGGACAACTAAGTGAGAGACAGCTTGTAAGAAAGATTTAACATCTGGGTCTAGAGCAGACCATGAGTTTACTGTGCATTAACATTTTAAAAGTCACATAATGCTGTTGATCTCTTGTGCTCTATTATTTTCTGTGAAATAAGGCTAATACTATTATTTACTCTATAGGATTATACAGAGGATTAAACAAATGAATAAGTAAAAAGGTCTTAGAGAAGGGCTTTGCATACTCTAAACATTTAGAAATTAGCATCTTCTTAACACAAGCTTAAACTAGTGCTCTTTACAATTTTTCATCTAGATAAAAATTATAACAGTGTCTACAATAGTTGGTGCTGCCCAGCACAGTTAGAGAATGGAATGTACTCTCTGTTTACATTCTTTCTTTCTTAAATAATTTTTATTTGTTGAGAAATTTGTACTAGTACAATAAAATATGACCTTATATGCCCTTATTCAATATTTCTACCCTTTAACACCCCCATGACTCCAAAATGTCTCCCTCCTATTTCATATCTTCTTCTTCCTCTTCCTTCTTCCACATCTTCTTCCATTTTCTGGTAACTTAGCACCTCCACTTAGTGCTACCCTTATATGGAGATAGCTCTATTCACTGAAGCATGAGGTATCTAACAGTGAAAATACAAAAAAAAAAAAAAAAGAAGAAGAACAATTCTCTCTCTCTCTCTCTCTCTCTCCCTCCAGCCATCAATTGACAATAGTGTCTCAGTAAGAAGTGGGGCCTGGAAATCATCTCCCCCATTTAGGAGGACATTTTGGTTAACTTTACCTTGTACAAGTCTTGTGCTTGTAACCACAGCTGATTCTAGTTTGTGTGTATAGTGGCAATGTCATGTCTAGAAGACAATAGTTCACAGCACTCCTCCTCACCCCCTAACTCTTACATTCCTTCCAACCCCTCTTCCTAGGTGCTCACTGAGCTTTAGTAGGTAGGGGTGGGTGTGGAGGATTGATAATGATGACCTGTTTAGAGCTGAACATTCAGTCTTTGCTTATTAAGTCACAGTCTAGCTATGAGTCTCTGCATTGACTGCTGCCCACTATAAACAGAAGACTCTCTGACCAAGGTTGAGAGCAGCCTTACTCATCAATTTAGAAGGCAAATTGATGGCAGAATTTTTTTGGGTGATACATAGACATGTATATTTTTGTTACATTAATCCTTTTCTGTTGCAAGTTTTTTTCAATTGTGATAAGGCATACGTAATATACAACTTACATTTGGCCATTTGTGAGTAACTAATTAAATGGCATTTGGCCAACCCTCACTGTTACACTAAAATAAATACCTTATTTCTCTGAAAAATCTTATTGTCCAACTGAAACTCTGAGCTCATTAAACAATGTGCTCATGATCACCGTCCAAATCCACTGGAAACTGCTGTTTTACTTTGGACAAAAAATACTTCTGGAGATATTAAGCAAAAATGCTACAAATATTTAATGTATGCAACTTAATAAGTAAACACTCATGAAACCATGACCATAATCTATACCATAAACATGTCCATCTTTTTTCACTCTATCCTCTCACATTATTTTTATTTATTTCTTCAGTTTATTATTTGGGGGTAAGTACAGTTAACATGATTTATCCCCATAGTAAAATACTAAGTATAAAATGCAGTATTATTTATTTTTAAAACTGTTTTGTACACAGAACCCTAAGATTTATTCATTATGAACTACTCAAACTTTGCTCCCTTCAAGTAATAACTTCTGTTTATCATTTCGTCCTGATTTTGCCATTTGTCCTTTTATTATCTTCTAAGAGTTGATATTTTATATTACCTATTGAACTGGTATTATAAACTAGTTGTCCTCTATCTATCTTATTTTAGTTAGCATGATATCCTTTACATTAATCCATAGTTTCCATTATGGTAGGACTTCCTTATTAGGCTAGACGGCACCTCATTGCAGTTGCATAATCCATTTCCTTTATCTATTCATCCATTGATAGACAATTAGAATAATTTTTTGCCTTGACTACTGTGAATAATGCTGCATTGGAATATCAGCATCCAGACTCCGGCTTTAATTATAGACACAGTGAGGTTACTGTTAGGAGGTAGTTTATTTCTTTGTTATTTGTTTATTTGTCCTTTTTTTAAATCTTTTTTTTAATTTATTTTTTTATTTTTTGAAAATTTTCTTTTATAGGTAGTTCCATCTTTATTGTTTATTTCCTTTTTTTATTTATTTGGAGACACAAAGGGTTCCATTTATTAAATGGCTACAGCATTCCACTAACACCCCACTTTTAATTTTTATTTTTATTCACTTTACAGCCTGATCACAGATCCCCTCCCTCCTCTCTTCTCAGTTCCACCCTTACAAATCCACCCTGTCATTGCCCCTGCCCTTTCTTTTCAGAGAAGGGGAACCTCTCTTCGGTAGCACCCCCCTCCCCGGAACATCCTCTTCCACTGAGGCCCAATGAGGCAGCCCAAGGAAGAGGAAGGAGGAGGATCCAATGTCAGGGAACAGAAACTGAGATAGCCTCCATTCCACTTCTTAGGGGAAGCACATGAAGACCAAGCTGCACATTTGTTACATATGTGTAGGGGGCTTAGGTCCTACTCCCTAAGCATGGTTGATGGCACAGGCTCTGTGAGCCCCCATAGTCCCAGGCCAGTTGACTCTTGACCACTCCAAATTGTTTACTTCTAGCCCTCACTGTTCCAGAAGACTCCTCAGACACCTCCTGATGTTTGGCTGTGGGTCTCTGAATCTGTCTCCATCCACTGTTAGATGAACCTTCTCAGGAGACAGTTACATTAGATTCCTGTCTCTAAGGATAGCAGAGTATCATTAATAATGTCAGGGTTGGCTCTCTCACATGGGATGGTTCTCAAGTTGGGGCAGTCACTGTTTGGCTGTTCTCTTATTTTCTGAGACTTTATCCCTGCATATCTTGTAGGTAAGACAAATTTTGTGTTGAAGATTTTGTGGATGGATTGATGTCCCTCTCCATCCTCTTGAAGTCCTGCCTGGCATTAATAGGAGTTGATCACTTCAGTCTCTATAACCCCTTGTGGTAGAAACCTAAGTTAGGGTCACTCCCATACACTCTGGGAGCACATATTCATAAGATTGTTAGCTGGTGTAATATCTGCTGAAAAAACAGCTTACTCTTATAAATATGTGGATGGCTTCCCTTTTATCCATATTCTTTCTATTTGTTATCTTGTTTTTAAATTAATTTCTGTCTTTCTTTCTTTCTTTCTTTCTTTCTTTCTTTCTTTCTTTTCTTCGTGTGTGTGTGTGTGTGTGTGTGTGTGTGTGTGTGTATGGGAGTACAAATGTCCCCATGTGTGTCTATGTACTGTGTGCTTCCAGGATCCTGTACATATCAGAAGAGGGTGTGGCATCGCTGGAACTGGAGATGTAGCTGGTTGTGAGCCACTATGTGAATGCTGAGCACAGAAACCAAGTCCTCTATTATACTAACAATTGCTCTTAACTACCAAGAAATCTTTCCAACCCCTTTTTATGTTTTTGATAATAACCACTCAACGAACATGAAGTAATTTAAATTTTCTTGAGAGTTAGTGATTTTTTTCTGAAGGTAAGGTCTCATTATATACTCCAAGCTGGTGTGGAAATTACTTCGTAGTCTACCTTGACTTAATATTCATGGCAGGCTTTCTGCCTCAGTTTCCTGAGAACTAGGCACACAGTGTGAGATAGTATACCTTATTTAAGGATTAATAATATTTTATACTTTTCTATTCCTGTTTTGTCTTTTGAGAAATATTGACTCTCCTCCTTTGCCCATTTCCCCATAGGATTATTGGTAGGAGTTTTGCTATTGAATTGAAGTAATTTCTTATATATTTTGAATATTAATTTCTTACTGTGAACTTAGCTATTCTATGTATCTCAGAGAAGTAAAATGTATAAAATATTTGTCTTTTCTGTATATTTACCATAGTGTTTTCAAGGTTCCTCCATGTAGCTTATGCCTTTTTAAATCTGAAAGTACTATACTGTGTAGATACTCTTTATCTACTTGTCTGTTCATAGATACATGAGTTCTTTCTCCTTTGAAGCTATTGTGACTAATGTTGCTATGAATGTAGATATACACATATTGATTCAAATCTCTGCTCTAAATTGGTTTGAGTTTGCTCCAAAAAGTGATGTTTTGGGATCATATTGTGATCTTTTCTTAATTCTTAATCTTAATCTTAATCTTAAGATTTTTTAAGTTTTAATTTCTTACCTGAATACTATATTTACAAAGTTTCCACCCCTTCTCCCATTCTAACCCCTTCCATCTCCCACAAAAATCTGTCAAATTTTCCTATTCTACAACTACTGAATACACACACACACACACACACACACACACACACACGCACGCACGCACGCACGCGCACACACACACACACACACACACACACGCATGCACTCACCCTGCTGAGTACACCAAATATATATACACAACCTGCTTTTTCCATTTAAGGTTGCTCAATTGTACATGTGCTTGGAACTGCCCACTTGGGATTGAGTAACCTACCAGGGGTCTTGTCCCTGAGGGTATGAAAAACTGTTTCTCTTTCCTAGCACTCACTGATCACCAATAGCTTTTTATATAGAAATTGGAACTTGTGAAATTTCCCATGCACATGTTGGTATGTCAACTGGTGTTGTCATTATGAAGGTCTTGTTTAGACAACCATGCTGTTAAAATTTCATATATAGCATCCCTATAGTTTCTGGAAGACACTATTTCACAACAGCATCCTGGTCTTCTAGCTCTTACAATCATTCTCCTCGAACCCTCTCAGTGATGTTCCTTGAGACTTAGGTGTAGGAGTTCATGCTGTGTCTGAACCAATTGGCAATGGGTACCCCATGGCCAGTTATCCTCTGCAGATTGACTAGTTGTGCACTTCTGTAGTAGCCTCTGTCTGCTTTTATAAAGAAGGTTCTTTGGAAGGGGGTGACAGCTGCACTTATCTATGGATATACAGGTAAGTATTTAACATACAGTTAGAAGCTATTTTGATGTAACAAAATTATAATTGTGTACTCTCTTCTAGTCTATGAGCTCTACATCCATAGGTATTTGGCTAGGTTTACAGTACAAGGAATGAGTTCCTTCTTACTGAGCTGGCCTCGAGTCCATTTGGACAGATGCTGGTTATCCTTGAAATAAAGATGCCACTGTTGCACCATTGGAGGTAGATTGTTAAAACAGTCTTTTGTGGTTTATAGACTTTACAGAAGAATAGGACTACTCATCAATTTTATCCATTGATAACTTAGATAATACCTTCCAATACTGTGAGGACTAGTCCTCGGAAAGGCGTGTGTACGTCACGTCCCATTCAATCCCTGAGTCCAAGGTGTATGATATCTTTTTTTCAAAGCAAAAGGTCTATTTCACTTTTACAGTATCTTTATCAATAGGGCATCATTTACAAGTTATGGTAGAATTGCAAGCTGGTACAACCACTCTGGAAAGCAGTCTGGCGATTCCTCAGAAAACTGGGCATGACACTCCCGGAGGATCCGGCTATACCACTCCTGGGCATATACCCAGAGACTTTACCTGCATGCAATAAGGACACATGCTCCACTATGTTCATAGCAGCCTTATTTATAATAGCCAGAAGCTGGAAAGAACCCAGATGTCCCTCAACAGAGGAATGGATTCAGAAGATGTGGTATATTTACACAATGGAATACTACTCTGCAATTAAAAACAATGAATTCACGAAATTCCTAGGCAAATGGTCAGAACTTGAAAATATCATCCTTAGTGAGGTAACCCAATCACAAAAGATCACACATGGTATGCAGTCACTGATAAGGGGATATTGACCCAGAATCTCGGAATACCCTAGACACAATCAGCATATCAATAGATTTCTAAGAAGATGGAAGGAGAGACCCCTGGTCCTGGAAAGACTGGATGTAGGGGAATGCCAGGACAGAGTAACGAGAGGGGGTTGAATGGGGAAAAGAGGGAGGGAAGGGGGCTTATGGGACTTTCGGGGAGGGAGGAAACGGGAAAGGGGAAGTGATTTGGAATGTAAATTAAAAAAATAAAATAAAATTAAATTAAAAAAAAAACAAGTTATGGTAACTAATAGAGAATAAAGGCAATACATTACATTGTCTCTTGGACTCCCAACCAACAACTCAAATGGAAATTTCCCATGTCTGGCAGTGACATTTTTGTTAATAAGTGACTCTTGAGGGGAAGAAGTGTTGCTCCTAGCGGTATGACTCCATTAATATAAGTGCTTATGTGTATATATGTATTTTAAGTAAGCTTATAACATTTTGAAAATCCTTGTTTTCTCTTGTTTTGTATTACCTTGCTTCCTTCTTCTCCACTTAAAGCTACCCTCTGTTTTCCCCCCACTTTACATTTCCATAGCAACCATGTCCTACTAGTCCTCTCTCTTGAGCTCCCCTTATGGCTCCTGTTTTACTTAATTGCCTTCTTTGGATACTTCAGGTTATATATTCAACTCTAAATCCTCAGAGCTAGGACCTACACATAACACAGACTATGATGTTCTGTTTGTACTCCATCTGGATTACCTCACTCAGTTCAGTTCCATCCAGGTACCTGCAGATGAAATTATAGTATACCTTAGAGATCACAAAAATCCCCGAAATTTTCAGCAAAATGGCAGGATTCAAAATTAACTTTTAAAAATCGGTAGCTTTCCTCTATACCAATAGCAAGCACTCGAAGAAAGAGACCATATAGGCTCCCATTCAAAGCAGCCTCAAAAATAAGAAACGACCTAGAATGTGAAAGTCCTCCAGGATAAAAACTTGATCACTCACCATAGTGTTCTCTATAGTGGCTGCAATATTTTATTCTCCTACCAGGAATACACAGAGGCTACAATTACTTACTGCCAAGTACTTTTAGAGACTTTAAATTTAGCTACTAGCGCCATTAAGATAAAGAGATTATATATCAATCCACAATTTTTCAAGGCCTAATGAGAGAATATCATTTGCTTTAATTCTTGATTGTTGCTCTGCAGAGGCAGCACTGAGGTCAAAGGGTACAGGTTTCAGGGACATCAATCCATACCGAATTTGAAAGGGCTCCAACACTGTTGTTAGCAAAGGCAGGAGATATTAGCAGTCTCCTGAGGCTCTGTTTCTGTCAGGCACACTGCAGAGGAAAGAAGTGAGCTAAGATGAAGCTTGAAACAGAGGTCCTCTTTGGATTCATCAAAATAAAGGATTCTGTCATATTGAGCATGAACATTATAATTAAATAGCAAGAGTAGTCTCCATAAAATGTTTTAGAATATCATGAATTGATAATAACCATAACTCTAAATATAGAATGCTTGTATATTAATAATTACCACAGCCCAAAGCACCCAACAATGAATCTTTTTCTAAAAGACAACTTTGTTTTTGGATTCATAAATAGGTGCTGGAGAAATATTTTGTCTGTTAGCTATTTGACGATAAACTCTAGTTGCAGAAACTCATGTGAAAGCAACTTTAAAAATCTACGTTATATTTGGGTTCTGTGTTTTTCCCTTCTCCAACTTCATTTGCCTTTCCATGAAGATCTATCCTATAGTAATTGATACCTCCTCCTTTTTAATAGATTTGCAAATTAAAATATATTATTGGCTTAGAGGGCCCTGGGATAGAATAATCTCCTCAAGCATGTTTATTTTAGTCAAGTGGAGCAGGAAATTTATCCTAACATCTGTAGGGTGAGGAATTGGCTCATTTATTCCAATAACAGTGGAACAGCTTTATCCAAAAAATGAGGTCATTATGTTGCTTATTTTAAAAACATTTGGACTGCATATTTAATGAGAAATTTAATCCAATAATTTTTCCGTAGCTGTGTAGAGATCTAATGATTGATTCCTGACAACAGCGATCCACCAGGATGTTATGAATCTCGAAATCAATAGCTCTCATTAAACATTAGAAACAATTGACATTCTTTGGCCAGAGGTTAGACTTGGTCAATGACCTTACATGTGAATGGGAATTAAGTAATGAACATAGAGAATAGACACAAAAGTCTTACTGCTTCTGGTGATAAGAAAGCAGACCAGTGTGGGGCTGTGGGTTGCAGAACAATTCTGTACACTTGTTCCACAGTCCTCTGAAATAACAGAATGGGCTAGATTCTGAGTGTTTATAGAAATTCAGGGCGAATATCTCTTTAGGTGCTTCTCAGCCATTAGATATTCTTCAGGTGAGAACTTTTTGTTTAGCTCTGTACCCCATTTTTAATAGGGTTACTTGCTTCTCTGGAGTTTAACTTCTTGAGTTCTTTGTATATATTGGATATTAGCCCTCTGTCGGATGTAGGGTTGGTAAAGATCATTTCCCAGTTAGTTGGTTGCTGCTTTGTCCTTTTGACAGTGTCTTTTGCCTTACAGAAACTTTGTAATTTTATGAGGTCCCATTTGTCAATTCTTGATCTTAGAGCATAAGCTATTGGAGTTCTGTTCAGAAAATTCTCCCCTGTGCCCATGAGAAGCACCTAAAGAGATGTTCATCATCCTTAGTCATTAGGGAAATGCAAATCAAAACAACCCTGAGATTCCATTTCACACCAGTCAGAATGGCTAAGATCAAAAATACAGGAGACAGCAGGTGTTGGCGAGGATATGGAGAAAGAGGAACACTCCTCCACTGCTGGTGGGATTGCAGGCTGGTACAACCACTCTGGAAAGCAGTCTGGCGGTTCCTCAGAAGACTGGGCATGACATTCCCGGAGGATCCTGCTATACCACTCCTGGGCATATACCCAGAGGCTTTCCCTGCATGCAATAAGGACACATGCTCCACTATGTTCATAGCAGCCTTATTTATAATAGCCAGAAGCTGGAAAGAAACCAGATGTCCCCCAAAGGAGGAATGGATTCAGAAGATGTGGTATATTTACACAATGGAATACTACTCTACAATTAAAAACAATGAATTCACGAAATTCCTAGGCAAATGGTTAGAACTGGAAAATATCATCCTTAGTGAGGTAACCCAATCACAAAAGAACACACATGGTATGCAGTCACTGATAAGGGGATATTAACCCAGAAGCTCGGAATACCCTAGACACAATACGCATATCAATAGATTTCCAAGAAGATGGAAGGAGAGACCCCTGGTCCTGAAAAGACTGGATGTAGGGGAATGCCAGGACAGAGAAGCAAGAGGTGGTTGAATGGGGAAAAGAGGGAGGGGAGGGGGCTTATGGGACTTTCGGGGAGGGAGGAAACAGGAAAGGGGAAATGATTTGGAATGTAAATTAAAAAAAAATAAAAAATTTAGAAAATAAAAAAAATAAAAATAAAAAAAAGAAATTCAGGGCTCAGAAAATACCCTAAATCTATAGAGTATATGTATGAATATAAGTATACTTATACTTCAGAATACTTTGTGAATACAGAAAGACCCTTCTTTTCCTGCTGCAATTAGTTTTATATCAGCAACACTGACAATTTTTATAAATGTCATTTTAATTTCAAATAGACAGTAGAAAATCAGTTTTAAGAAACTCTGAAATCACCTGCTTTCTAGTGTCAGCTTTTCCAGTTTGTCTGTATGTTCTCACCCAATTCTTTAACCTCAGTGGGTTTTAATTTACTCCTTTGCATGGGGTGAATCATAATAGTAGGCTGCATGATGTTGTTGAGTTGAATATGATGATATAACCATCAAACGTTGGTAAAAGAGGAAATGATATAGTATTTCTGTCAATAGTATTTGCATAGTAAATGGCAGACCTCTCTACATAGCACAAATTTGGGTGTAGAGAAGACTTGGAAATATGGTTCAAATAGTTACCATCTCTGAATGTAAATTTCCTTTGTCACAGTTTCTGAAATTGTAATAGGACTTTATTCTCTATAAGTGCTTTAATAGTGCCTTGCAAATATGGAATACACGAAGAGAAGGGTTCTCTGTGAAATGGAACACTATAAGCCAGTAATCGACAACTTATCAATTAACCAACACACCTTACTCAAAGTAAGTTGACATCCAGGAAGAATTGACTTTTGGGAATAACATCAAAGTCAGTGTAGATATTAGAGCTCTAGGAAAAGAGAAATGGAAAGGAAGTTGGGGCATCCTAAGGAGTATAGCCAACAACATCATAAGTTCAGCATACTTAATAAACTAGATAACATTTGTAAGGATCAAAGTCAGGCACAGAACATACATAAGCAAGGTCCATAGGCTCTGGCCTTGTGTTATCTCAACCTTGGCTGACATGAATTAAGTTCTCAGTATTTTGGTTTCCCTATCTCTGGTGCTGCTTCTCATCAGACTATCTGCCAATCTATTAAGTCAGGCCCTGTGTTGCTAACTGGTGCCTAAGGCAAAAGTCGGTTCATGATTTAGCTGGCTGATGATTTTTCTTAGTACTCGTTCTCTTTGGGAATATCATTACATTTTATTTATTCCTCAGTTTTTCATTATCTATCTAATGATGGCTAGCATCCATGAAAACCAAGTTCATTAAGTCATTTACTTTCTCCTTATACCTCTTCAATTACTGGACGCTCCCCACCATACTCTGATACAACTCTAAGTATAGTATGACTAGGGTTTTCTTGTTTCTGTTTCAAATTATGGGTCTGTATCTGGTTTCTTAGGGATTATTGGTTTCTATGATGGCACTTTATGTACAACTTAAATATCACCTGCTTTATGGACTTCAGCACTGCTTGCCCTATGGTGTAAAGACCTGGGAATTATACTGAGAAGTGACAATAGTCACTCTTGCCATAGTCACTTCAGAGAAACTATGTTCAAAGTTTATTTCTAACATAATTTGTATGTTATAGCCTTTATCAACAAAAGGGACAATTTGACTTTTGAATAAATGCCTTTAGGATTCAAAAAGGTTATAAGGTATTTGGGACTTTAAGCAACAGCCAAGGCAGCTGATAGTTGATAGGGAAGGGTGAATCATTGTTTTGGGGACATGTGGTCACTGGTAGAACTCTTACACTTACTCACACTTTAGAGGATGGCCTCACAGACTATGGGCAATATTGATTGGACTTAAAAGGTTATTTAAAAAAATCTGTGATGAAGTTGGAAGGAAGTACTAGGTGTTGGGAGAGTTGAAGGGTAAAATTCTGAGAAGATATAATTATATTTCATCGAATACCTTGAAATTCTCAAGAATAAGGAAAAACTGGAATCATCATGGTAGTTCATGTACAAGAGCACATTATGCCTATCTAGTGGATTATACAACACACATGACTTAGGTATTTTATAATGGAGATTCTCTATGTGTTGTCTTCAGAGTATTCTAGATAAATGGTTTCCAAAATGGGATGTCAGAAAACAAAACAGTAAAAATTCTAATATTTTGCCTTTTGTATAGTATAGAAACTAAAACATACTTAATATGTAATGCCAATATTGGCATTGACACCTTCAGTATCCATGAGAGAGGGTCTCCTGCCACCTAAGACTCATGAAGACATTCAAAAGAAGGCTATTGTTTTAGCTATTATTTTAGTCATTATAATAAAACACAATGAGTAGAAGAGACATTTAGAAAGACCAGTTTAGTTGTCTTATAGTTCCAGATGGTTAAGAGTCCATAATGGTGGAGAGGCACAGCAAGGAGAAGCAGGCATGAGAACAGGAGCAGAGAGCTAGGAATGTACATCCTCAAAGACTAGTGTGACAGCAAGGAAGAGAGAGAGAGGGAGAGAGAGGGAGAGGGAGAGGGAGAGGGAGAGGGAGAGGGAGAGGGAGAGGGAGAGGGAGAGAGAGAGAGAGAGAGAGAGAGAGAGAGAGAGAGAGAGAGAGAGAGAGAGAGAGAGAGGTGACAAGGAGCTTTTAATTTCAATGACAGCCCAGAGTGGGATACTTCCTCTAAAAGGTTACATCTCCCAAATTTTCCCAAACAATGCCATCAACTAGAGACTGAGTATTTAAATACCTGAGCCTATGGGGAACATTTCTCCTTCAAATCATCACAGTTATGAATTCCAGAAGTATAAATTCATTTATTAGCTTTCAATGTACTGTGATGCACTGAATTTTATATATGCTCAGATAACTATACTTAAGTCATTAATTAAATAAAATTTCACAAAAGAAACATATGGTTTAAATGAGTATTTCTTTAAGCTGACTTTGGTTTAAAGATCATAACATTGGTTGAAATGAAGCAGCAATAAACCGCAGAGTTGGCACTTTTGCTTCTAGTACAAGGTTTTCACCAATCCTTGATTTATAAGGTGAAAAACTACAGGGATCTTATTAGTTCAGGAAAACAATAGTCAAAAAATAAAGCCAGATGAGAAAAAAATGATTATGAATACTATTAAAAGTGATATGATATATTTATGTCTATTTTACTAAATGATCAAAGCTTATTCTAAAATATGATTCACACTGAAATATTAAGAAATTATAATGGAATTTGAATACCACTAATGGAAAAGTGAATTTATATATATTAGGATATATCCTACAAAATGTTTCTATAGTAGAGATCACAATAAAATAATTTGTAGCAAAAACTCTAGAGTGTCTGTACATTGTACTAGGTGTGGCTTTGCTCAGACTTTTGAAGACTTAAAGATGAGGATTTCCATGGATAGAATACTTCTTCCCTCTCACGCCATGCCTACTCTTACTCTGATTGTTTCATTAGTTCTTTAGGTACAAACCACTGCAGGATTCCTTCCAGTCATATCTTTATAGTCTTACCTTTACTCACTTAGAAGAGTTTTATAGTTTGGCTCTTGATGTAAACATATCTCCTCAAAGGAGATCTCTCTCTCTCTCTCTCTCTCTCTCTCTCTCTCTCTCTCTCTCTCTCTCTCTCTCTCTCTCTCTCTCACTCTCTCTCTCTTTCTCTCTCTCTCTCTTTCTCAGAATGTAATTGGATTTTGAATAATCCTATAAAAGAGTGACCTCTTTAAGATTCAGGTCAAGTCTTTTTGTTAGTCTACTTATATTTAATGATTTTAAAAATATTTGCTTTTGTGGACACACATCATACTATGCTTTCAAAGGCCTCTAGTAAAATTGAATTCTACCTAAATAAAAAGTAGGACAAGATTAATAGTAAAGGAAATAGACATTCAATTGTTTGGATTTTTCAAAAAGAACTCTGAAGTCCCTCCAAATAACAGACACCATAGATTGATTATTTGTGACCTGGAATTTCATTTGTGAATAATAATAATAATAACAATAATGACAATAATAATAACAATAATAATCAAACTCGACATGGTTTTACAAGGAAAAAGTAACCCATCCACCGACGAAGATGAGAACTAATTTTTGATGATGATCAAGGTGTTACAGCCAGGTGATTAGAAATTTCTCTGTCGCTCTGTACCCCATTTTTAATAGGGTTACTTGCCTCTCTGGAGTTTAACTTCTTGAGTTCTTTGTATATCTTGGATATTAGCCCTCTGTCGGATGTAAGGTTGGTAAAGATCATTTCCCAGTTAGTTGGTTGCCGCTTTGTCTTTTTGACGGTGTCTTTTGCCTTGCAAAAACTTTGTAATTTAATGAGGTCCCATTTGTCTATTCTTGATCTTAGAGTATAAGCTATTGGAGTTCTGTTCAGGAAATTCTCCCCTGTGCCCATATGTTCAAGGTTCTTCCCTATGGCTGAGAAGCACCTAAAGAGATGTTCATCACCTTAGTCATTAGGGAAATGCAAATCAAAACAACCCTGAGATTCCATCTCACACCAGTCAGGATGGCTAAGATCAAAAACACAGGAGACAGCAGTTGTTGGCGAGGATGTGGAGAAAGAGGAACACTCCTCCACTGCTGGTGGAATTGCAGGCTGGTACAACCACTCTGGAAAGCAGTCTGGCGGCTCCTCAGAAAACTGGGCATGACACTTCCGGAGGATCCGGCTATACCACTCCTGGGCATATACCCAGAGACTTTACCTGCATGCAATAAGGACACATGCTCCACTATATTCATAGCAGCCTTATTTATAATAGCCAGAAGCTGGAAAGAACCCAGATGTCCCTCAACGGAGGAATGGATTCAGAAGATGTGGTATATTTACACAATGGAATACTACTCTGCAATTAAAAACAATGAATTCACGAAATTCCTAGGCAAATGGTCAGAACTTGAAAATATCATCCTTAGTGAGGTAACCCGATCACAAAAGATCACACATGGTATGCAGTCACTGATAAGGGGATATTGACCCAGAATCTCAGAATACCCTAGACACAATCAGCATATCAATAGATTTCTAAAAAGATGGAAGGAGAGACCCCTGGTCCTGGAAAGACTGGATGTAGGGGAATGCCAGGACAGAGTAATGAGAGGGGGTTGAATGGAGAAAAGAGGGAGGGAAGGGGGCTTATGGGACTTTCGGGGAGGGAGGAAACGGGAAAGGGGAAGTGATTTGGAATGTAAATTAAAAAAATAAAAAAAATAAAAAAAAAAGAACAAAAAAAAAAAGAAATTTCTCTGTCTCTTGTTTCTTTTTTTGTTGGCAGTTTTCTCAACATAGCTCTTCCAAACTGCTAGAAAATGATGTAGCCAACATTTCTAGGCTTTTAACTTAAAATTTCCCATGATGGTTGCATGTTCTTCATTTGTGTTGACCAGCCCCAGACCCTGATTTTCTATGAGGTCAGTGGGATGGTGTGTTAACCAATGTAAATCCAAAATGGCATGGGGCTACTTTCCAAAGGAAATTCAAATTTGGTATTAGTAGAGGACAGAAACAAAATGAGAAAGCAAACACTAAGCTTCTTTGTTATGCAATAGTTTGAGCTTGGGAGCTTTGATTGTTTGCAGGCTTTTGTTATACTTGAGTTTTTGTTTTCAAGAGGGCTTTGCTATTTGTCCTATACAACCCAAATAATGAATATGAAAAGATAAAATATCTGGAGCTTATTACAAGTACCTTCCGTGCCCCTCAATTTTTCACCCTTTCATGGTAAATATGCAAAGGAAGATCCCCTCTCTATTATAGATTATGATTTCTGAGAGATCAACAAAAGGACTGTGTACTATTTTAAAAAGTTAAGAACTTACCTTTTTCCTTAATATATCAAAGTTTCTATATTCATGGGATCTAATCTCAATTACCCCTCAAAAGACTTTATATCACTATTCTGTGTGTAATTCCTTGAAGACTAAAACTAAGTTTTATCAAAAATCTCTTTCTTGCACACTCCCCATTATATATGTGAATCCTTACATAATGATGAACAGGGTATGGGAAATCCAACTGAACTGCTGAATTAGAAAGGGACTTAGCTCTAGTAGCCCAAACCAGAAAAATATACATTTTATACTCTTTGAAACACTGAAGTTATTTCTTGTACTCATCAGGAGTCAAAGAAATGCTGAATGAGGCGAATGACACATAGATGCTAAGAAAAGTCCCTTGGCCCTAGAGTATGTAATGCTGACAACTCCTTTGGGATTTCTACACAGTTATCAGTGGAAGAAGTGCAGACAGAGGAAGGAAAATCATTACTAATGTTTTCACCCTCATTTAGTACAGATTGAGCACATTATGATACAAATGTTAATGCGTCATGAAGACAGAATTATTGATAATTCTGAGCAGTAGCTGAAGCATACACAGGATGCTTACCATGGCTCCTTGGGGGAACATTTTTGCAAATAGTGTGAACTGGATGTGGAGAAGTCGAAGAAGGGTTAGGATATGAGATTATCATCACAGGGATTTTTCCTGCCTGTTCAAACTCTTGTTAATTAAATTCAGCTCTTGTCGATGTTGGGAAAGGGTGGGGGTGTGACTGAAATTATGAATATGAGGCCTTCCAGCTTCCTTATTCATTTGTAACCAAAGTCTGATTGACTGACACAACTGGGTTTGCCTTTTAAACAGCTTTTGGCATCCTTCCACCACCTAATACAATGCAAATAATTCCCTGGCAGTGTGCCAGAGATAATGCAATTATCATTGAGTTTCCTTAGACATGTTTTGTATTATCTACTTAAAAGAATTCTATTGCCTCGCTGCAATCTAATCTAACATGGGCCCGAAAACCTTAGATGAGACAGGTAGTTTAAAGACAAGAGGATAAACTGGCTGAGGGCTATATTGTTTGTTCCTTCTGCCATTCCTATGAGACAACACCTTCCTCAGGATGTGCCGAAAAAGAGGCTGTAGTCTGTAGCTTTTAATCCCAAGGGGCGTCTGTAATATTTTCAAGATACTTATGTTGGCATTTGCAGTTAGTCTGGTCATAAGAATATAGCTTTAAGGAATATTTAATTAATATTCTTTCCTTTTGGAGAAGATACACTGGGGATATTCCAGCAGGTCCATCAAATATGTAAGAAGTCTGCACAATAGATGCCTTTATTCTCCTTTCCTCACCCAATAAATTGCTTCTGGGAGTTTATTTACTTGAAACTAGGTCTTGCTATGTATTCCAACTGGCCTTGCCCTTGTAATCTTTCTGTTTCAACTTTAACATTACTGGTATATACCACATCATTTAGTGTAGCAAGGTCTCTATCACTGAAAGATGTTATAGACAATGTAACTTTAACATTCATTTTTCTCAATGACTTTTTATGGTGCTACTTTCCTGCTCTTATACTGATGCCTTCTAATTTCCAGAAACAATAATCATCTTCTCCCTGCCAAAACTATTAGCTTACCAATACTTTTTTCCCTTGAAGGCTTTAGTACTGAATATCTGTTAATCAACTATGTGCCCACTTTAGCCCATATGTGGTTAGGCACATGCTCTGAATTTTGTAGTCTTTAAGATTGCTCTTACTAGCACAACCAGGATAGGTACAAATTCAGAAAGCTAGAGACATAAAGACAGTCTAAGAATCATGTCAATATGTCAATATGGAGGGGTAAAAATAGTCTTCTTTTAAGAATGAGCCCTCTTACTGTTTGTCCAATACAAAATGGTCAGCACTAAAACAATACACATATAAGCAATGATAAATGAACTCAGCAGATTGTAAATATGTATTTATTCACATACATATACATGTACTAATAAAGAGATAATGACAAATACAGAGGGGGACACTCTCAGCCAGCCATTGAACTGAGCACAGGGTCCCCAATGCGGGAGCTAGAGAAAGGACCCACGGAGCTGAAGGGGTTTGAAGCAGCGCCATAGGACGAACAACGATATGAGCCACCCAGTATTCCCAGAGCTCCCAGGGACAAAACCATTAACCAGAGAGTACACATGGAGTTACCCATGGCTCCCTATGCATAGTCAACAGAGGATGGCTTTGTTGGACATCAAAGGGAGGAGAGGCCCTTGGTCCTGGAAAGACTTGATGCTGTAGTGTAGAGGAATACCAGGACAGGGAAGCAGGGGAGGGTTGATTGGGGAAGGGGAGATGGCTTATGGGATTTTCAGGGGGAGGGGGAAATCAGGAAAGGGGAAATCATTTCAAATGTAAATAAAGAATATATCTTTAAAAAAAGAAAAACAGATAATGAAATTGACAGGGAGTGTGGGTAGGAAGGTGTGAAATGACGTGGGTTTTAGAGAATAGAATGAAGGCAGCAGTGATGTAGCTATTATCTAATTAAAATATAAACATTAACATATAAATACTTAAGATATAAATATTTTTAAAAGAATCATAGCAGTAGAAGATATAAAAACTAGTGAAGTATTGTGTTTGGGGAAATATCATTTATGTCTAACTTAATAATCAAATTAATTAGAAATCTCAAAAAAAGAGTTCAGTCATTTACATATGGGTGTTATTTGAATTTCCCATTAACTCACACACTTCAAATAACAGGAGGCCTCTCATACTGATCACATGAACAATTACAGTGATTCTGCCCCTATGTAGGTAAGCATTTAGTAGAGGATGGAAGTTCAATGATGGAATACACAGAAATTTGACTTTCATTGAGTAGTTAGGCTGACTATAGCATAATACAATTGAAGCAGTGTCGACCCCAAAGCCCTCAGGAATGTTTTCTTTCCTGACTAGTCAATTTGTTTTGTTTTTTAAATAAAACTACAGACAGTGTTTTCTATATGCCAGCCACTGATTTAAGCATTTCATAAATATGAACTCTTTCAATCTTCATGTCAGTCCCTGCATATGGTTACTAATTATAGCCAATTTTTATGGATAAGAAATGTGAGGTGCAGGTTATTAAGTAACTTGCCGGAGGTGACACCACTAGTAAGTGGAAGGACAGATTTTGAAACATAGATACTTTGACTTTGGAGCCTGCTTGCATAACTACCATACTTCTCTGCCTTTATTCCTTTCTCTATCCCATTTTTGACACTCACCTCTTCCAACACCAGGAATGACCTTGTCCTTTCCCACATAGATGCTTTCATTTTAGTAAAGTTCTGGCATATTAGAGATGTGCACAATGGAAAATGAGAGGAAGGGGATGACTAAGAACAAATAGCTCAGTGTAACTGGTCACATCTCTTGGACTTTGCACATTTTATTCTTCAGTCTCTACTGACTTCCACTCATGTGCATTTTGATCAAAGTTTGCTCTTTAGACATGCATTGCTTTATCCACGCTAAGGTTTAAATTTGGAGAAAATTTTGTGTAAGGCTGCTAATTTCTTAGCATATTTGTTACTTTGCTCCTCGCTGTGACAAAATCATGCAAACCTAATAGTTTGAACAATTTGGGGACTAACTTTTGAAAAAAAAGTGTAGATTCTGTGAATGCACTACTTAAGAGTTTGTTTAGTAATGTGCTGCTAATGGTCTATGACTCTTTGAAAAGAAAGCAGAAAATCAAAAAACAATACAATTATTTCTATCATCTACCATCTCTATACTATAAACAATTCTACTATGGCATTTTAAATGGTACATATATGGACATACTGAACTCAGAGTTGGAAAAATATGAATGTTTTGGTACCTCAAGACTAATATAGGCTGGCATTGGCCTGCTTAATGGCTGAACATGAAAGGATGTAGGCACTGACATTGATGTAGAAAGAGGTAGGGCACCAAATGCCTCTGTGGCAGTTAAAGCCATCTCTCACTCCAAAGACACATATTTTTCTTCACATGCTACTCTGTTTCAGTATTATTTTCTTCCCACCTTCTCTGTGAACATCCAGTACCTCCCTTAGGAGGCTCAGCATAGTGTCCTCCTTCTCAAAGCCTTCCTGCTGTCATTTCCTATTACTGGAGGCCTGTTCCTTAAACAAATAAACTGGAACGTAGTACTGAATTGTACCTGGGCATAATGATAAGGATGAGGGTTTGGAGGCCCAAAACACAAACGCGAGCTCTAGCTGCAGTGTTGATTAGTTATGTATAGTGGTGGGCTTCTACAAGTCTCAGTTTCCATAGATGTAAAGTGGGGTTATGACTAACACTTAAAGGATTTGCAACAATTGATAGGAAATGCTAGATGGCTATGAAGTGCCTAATAATTTGTATATACTGTTTTTCATATATTTGTCCTTTATCAAATAAATGGCACTTGAGCTTTGAATACTGAACTATTTAATATTTTATAAGGGGTCTCATGATGCAGACCCTAAATTCCAACACTCGGGAGGCAGAGGCAGTTGGGTCCCTGATTTTGAGACCAGCCTGAGTTCCAGGACAGTCAAGCTACATAGAGAAACCCTGTCTCAAAAATTTGCCACCACCACTACCAACAACAACAACAATCACAAAAGGGTCACATGTATTCCAGGCTGACATTGAACTTACTACCTAGCCAAGAATAACCTGAAACTTTGAATTCTCCTGCCTCATCCTCATGAGTACTAAGAAACAGGCATGTGCCAATACTCCTAGTTTTATGCAGTGCTAGAGATCAAGCCCAGTGCTCCATGTCTCGTAGACAAGTACTCTACCAACTGAGCTATGTTTCCCGATCAGCATTCCAACTTGTCTTTGGTGACAGTCTTCTTGTTGCATACATTGTTCAACCCATGCAGAATTTCTGTTTAGTTGTCCTGTAATTTCTATGGTTGCAAATCGATATTTCACCTGATACTCACTCACAATGTCTTCTTATCTTCTATATTATACACTTGGAAGATGTACTTGTGATTAATATGAAGCTCATGCACTCTATATTTTCAGTGTATCAAATTTTAACTTTCCCTGTATTGTGTACTTTGGTAGTCGTCAGTCATCATAGGATGATGGATTGATAGATTTTCAGAGAAGCAGCTAAAACCAATCCACAAACTGAACCTTTAGTCTATAGGCAGTGTTTGGAGTTCACAAGCCTAAACCTAGTTCCTTTAAAAAAAATCACTGTCAGTGTATTATTCAAAGGAATATGAGTTTTTCTTAATTTAGTGGTATCTAAAGGTTTCTTTTGTTTATTTTTCTTTTCTTTTTGAATCAATGTCTCACTATGTAGTCTTGAATGACCTAGAACTAATTTATTATATAGACCAATATGGTCTTGAACTTATAGAGAGCTATACATTTTCTGAGTCCTGGGATTGAAGATATGCGCCACCACACCAAGGGTGTCTGAAGTTTTCCAGTGATGTTATTTTTTAACCTAAGGTATTATTGAAGACTGTTTTACCAAATATCACAGTTGTAGGAAGGTACCTGTACAAAAATGAGCTTACCAGGATAGTCAGTTTTATTTAGTAGTAATGCTGTGGAAGATACATACAAATAAGTTATATAACTGTGGCCAATCTTGATAAATTGAACCTGATGAGTGTCAGGACTGGGCAGAGGTCAGCACAGTACCCAAACAGTAGAATATGATAGGAGGGAAGTTGTTAGAAGAGTATTTAAAATAAATGTACCCATTGATAAGTAGGAATGTTGTATGTAGTTCAGAGATTTTCATCTTACCTGAGATGCATTCTGGATCTTAAATTCAAAGCAGCCTCCTGAAACTCCAAGCATCAAGTGACTTCACTCATTGTTGACCTTCACTGAAAAATAGCACATGACAGTATGACAATATTTGGACACACTTATGTGCACCTGCTGACAGCATAGGGCCTTGAGAGTTGCAGAGCTATATTTCAACAGCCTTTTGCAATGCATTCTTTTCTACCTGTCGATGTTAGCATTTGTATCTGAGAAAAGAAGTATTTAAGCCATACTAAGGAAAATCACTGCTTACTCCTTTCTCTGAAGATCTCCTACTTGGGGAGATGGGTAGCTGATGAGGACTGGATCCTAGGATCACAATGTGCTTCTGTTTGACTTCTTCCCTGTAATGCCGATGAATTAAAAAAAAAATCAACAAACCAAAAAAAAACCCAGTTTTTTTATTTTCACAGTATTTTTCTTTGTATTTTTTTTAATTTTGAATTATTTCATTAACAAAATTATATATACTAAGGTTCTGTAATGTAAGGATCTGATGTTTGTACTTTGGGATATGATTGTCTTAGCCAAAATAATGAACACACCCATCACAACTTTTAAATATTCCATCCACCTATTTTAAATAGTCTATATGTAACATCTACACAGATTCTGCTTTCTCACTGATATCAAGAAATCAATACAGTATTAGTAGCTACTGTCACCGTGCTTTATGTTTGATCCCACAATTTATTTATACTATAAGTAAAAGTTCATATCATTTCACTAGCATCTTCCATTTTCTCCCACTCCCATCCTTTGGCAACTAGAAGGGCTCAAGCTCTGCTCTTATGTGTATGGCTTGTGTTTTTGATTACACACATATTGTGAGGTCATGCAATCTTTTTCTTTCTGTTTCTGGATTGTTTCACTTAGCAAGCTCTCTATCTATATCAGTATAATTTTCTCTTATCAATATCTGATTAGCTAGAAATTATCTCAAAAGAATGTTTCCAATCAGTTTACTAAATCAAGCCACTATACCTACTTTTCCTTCACCACTTCCTAATTTAAAAAAAAAAAAGCACTAGATACCCAAAGTCTCTGAGGGGTGATCAAAGCTCGACATTTATAACAAAAAGGCATACTTTCCAGAAAAGAATTTAACATCATTAATTTTCATTTAGCCAACTAATTATCTTGGCAACTTCTATTCAGTTTCTCTATGCTAGGCTGCTTGGTTCCACTCAGTAAATATTTACTGGACATCTATTATATGTCAGGCATTGTGCCAAGTATGAAGACTAAACACCCAATGATTATAACAGTTACAATTTATTGACTATATGTCAGGTACTTAGATGCACTTTGTCTTAAATTCTCACAGCATCCCTAGACCCTGTGCAACTTCACAACTAACATAACTGATGGTCAGAAAGATTAAGTAATATGTTCACAGTAGTGTACGTTATAAGTAGAACACACATAGTTGTCTGTGACTACAGAGTCAAATTCTGATTATATAAGTATATATATGTATATAGCTTCCTGATCATCATCTAGCTATGTTTTGCTACTTCCATGGGGGTAGTCAATGATTAATACATGAAGATAAATAGGTGAAGAAAAATATGAGTAGTGATAAAATAGAAGATACTAGAAACAGAAGCCCAAGCAAAGGAGATTGAGGATAGTTCTGGTATTGACATTTGAGTGGACCAATGGAGGTTAAGAAAGGTCATCTGAGATGAGGAGGAGTAGCAAAGACTGGAAGTTCAGATACAAGTAGTAAACTGCAAAATGTCAAATAAGGCCAATAGCACTGTAAATCTATTCTGCAAAACATGTGTCTGCTGTTCTCACAAAACTCAGTAAATCCTCCTTCCCATGATGTCTCTTGCAAGCTAGGTCATAACTTTTAGCCTCATTATGGAGTCATAATTAGTGACTGTTCTGTTTATCTTATGGAGGTATTGTGCATGTAGGATAATAGATGCCAAAGTAATGTTTAAATGTTTTAATTTCAACAAAGTATGTTTTAAGGACTTAATAGACTTTTTTTTTGCACTGTGAAAGTATAGTCTACGTTTCTTTGTACCTTTATGAATAACTGACTCAAATGGACATGGCAGGTACCTTTAGACATATATGGAAGTGACAGTCAATTACCATTCACTAGGTTTTGCTCTAGGACTTCATGCTGAGTGTTCTGATCATAGGGCAAAGTTGATCCTCAGTCACTTTCCTATTTATTAGTTTGTTGATTTGATCACCTGGGTGTGGTGAAGGAGATTGGAAGGGCCTTTGCTGAACTAGACAGAAAAATCTTTTTATTTGTATCTTCAAGTGGTAGATGTGATTTTTCTCATTTACCACCTAGGTAAAATAGATATTTTACCTAATTTTAAATTCTGTATTTTAATTAGCACTTCCTCTTACTTGAGAGGAGCTCAAAGAAGGCTCAAAACCATCACTGGTTTTGGACCTGATTCTCTGTAAATGAGTATGTAAATGATGTTAAATCGTTATCACTATTTTTTATAGTGAAATATGAAGCAAAATGAAAGGTGATCACGTTTACCTTATATATTTATGTATTATATAGTATATGTTATATCTTCTTTGAGCCCAAGAAGCAGAAACAGGATTGTAGGGATATATCACTCTTTTGAAATAAAAAAACATGATTGCATTTTCTTAGAAAAGAGAAAACATACTTCATTTCTTCTAACTCCTTTTAAGTGCTTATCAGTTATGTACCTGGTAACAGAGCAAGAACTTATAGAATGGTCACAAGAGACACAATTGAGTATGTGGTAGAAAGAATCCTTAAGTAAATATCTAACATTAATCTAGTCCAGATTCACTAGTTCATTTGTTCTTTGGTAGGAAATTTAGATTAGTCTTTCAGAGTGTGATGTTTTTATCATGGAGAGAGTTCAGAAGAAGCAAAAATACCATTGTGATTTTTGGACGGATAGTAACAGCTCCTTGAATAATGGATAATCTTCTATTCTCAATCTCTGCTCATTGAACTCTTAGATATCTTGCAGGGAGTCAAGCTGCAAGCTACTAGAGCAGTAACTGATGATTGATGTGGCTGAATACATGATAGTATACTTATAAACCATATCTATGTCTTCATGTAATAAGTGTTTATTCTAATCTTTTGCTTATGTTTATGTTAGGCTGTTGGCTTTATTCAGTTGCTTGAGTTCCTTTTACACACTAGATCTTAAACTCATAAATACATGATTGGGAGGGGTGTATAAAAAACCAGTCCATATAACAGTGTCCTGAAACATTTCTTTTATGGATTTTGGCACACAGTTAAACATAATCTGTTTCTGTTTCTGTTCTCTCTCTCTCTCTCTCTCTCTCTCTCTCTCTCTCTCTCTCTCTCTCTCTCTCTCTCTCTCTCTCTCTCATACACACATACACACACACACACACACACACACACACACACACACACACACACAGAGACACACACTCACAGCTATGCACATTTGCCAGACTTCTGGGCTAATATTGTGTGTGTGTGTGTGTATGTGTGTGTGTGTGTGTGTGTGTGTGTGTGGTGTATGCTTGCAAGTTTGTAAGTGTGTAGAACCACACACGTGTGCAGGTGTGTTGGGGTTGGGACCTGAAGTTGATATCTAAAGCCTTCCTCAGTTGCTCATTTACCTTATTCCTTAAGGGAGCATCTGTCAGTGCAACCCATTACTCACTGATTCATCCAGTCTTCCTAGCCCTGCCTTGCTGTGGAGGTCCTCTGTCTCTATTTCCCAATATTGGAAATACAATTGTGTTGCCAGGGCCACCCAGTATTTTATGTTTTCTGGGAATTTGAACTCTGTTCTTCTTTATGTAAGGAAAATGCTGTAACTGCTGCACCATCTCCCACCCTGAGGCAAGTTTTTGACTGAAGGATTCTTTAAAAAAATAAAATTTAAAATATGAATATCCAATTTGGTATATATGAAACAATAATTTAATTACATACTCACACCATGATTTATTACAGCCTCAAAACAATGAGACCAACATATCATGTATGCAAATGTCCAAAACTGTAATCCAAATGAATCACTTTCCATAAGGGTTTTCACTAACGTATTTGTTACACTGTTATAGAGCTAATATGCTCTTCTTACAGACAGGTAACAAGGACTCAATGTATATATAAGTCATCAATCAACATAATGCCTTTCCACAGAATAGACATGCAACAAGTACCAATCTCCCAGTACCAAATATTTTGACATTGTTTTTTCAAGATTAGCTGAATACTTACTTGCTTTAAAATGAAAGAAAAAAATTCTGAACCCAATATTACATGGTTGGCTTGGTAATCAACATACTCTCTCTTCTGAAGCTTAAAGGCAGACTAGTACTTTCTATCACCCTGCATAGTTTAGGGAAATACAAACAGGGTCATTGAAAACAGAAATCAATATATCTGAGAATAACAGCCTGTGCTGTTCAGTAACCGGATATCCATGGCAACTAGGTAGGACACTTCAATTGTGATGATATCATCATACTGTGCCTTACTAGGAGGGATCTGAAAGTCCCTACATTTTTAGCCTAAATACTAAAATGTTGTCACCATATTTCTGGTCCACTTGGCAACTACTGGTCAATCTAAAAAGTCTTTGATTTTTACAGGATGCATATGGGATAAAGGTTGCAAGCCGTGACTCATCCTTGAATTCAACCCACACAACTATAGTTATTACTCTTTTCCTTCTGTCTTTGAACAAATAAGTGACTGGCAAAAGGCCAAATTGATGGTTTCTTTCTGTTTTTTTTTTTGTACTAAAAATAATCTGATTCTCAAGCTGTACTTCAAGCAGGTGGATCACCAATATTATCTTCAGTAAAATAGAAGCCTGAATGACTTGATTTATTACTTTCAAACAATTTCATTATGATTGATTGGTAGTTAATGGAGCAAAAAACGGGACAAAGTGCACTGTAGAACATTTATGATTCTGGTCTAGTGAGTGCCTAAATTCACAGTAAGCTTTCAGGTTTGGATAATATTTATCAAGTGGGAAGTAGTTTCTTTAATGTGTTTTGATTTTTACTCTTACAGCTTAAAATTCAAACTTTCCCATTTGCAGAATACATGTAGTTTTCCTTTCCATTTTCTATACCAAACTGTTTCTTGGAAGAAAACCAAGACATACAACAAAGACCCACTGAAAAGTCTTTCATCGTAGATAATATCAAATTTAAATGAATAGTCACATGCTATCCTCTTCCACAAATTGATGTCAATGAATTCAATCAAGGACACATTGAAAAATAACCACTATAGTCCAGAGTACATCATCTTCTACCTTTCTACCATATCATGAATCTCTGTCTGTCTGTCTGTCTGTCTGTCTGTCTGTCTGTCTCTCTGTCTGTCTGTCTGTCTGTCTGTCTGTCTGTCTGTCTGTCTGTGTCTCTCTCCCTCCATCTGCATGTCTGTCTGTCTGTCTCTCTGTCTGTCTGTGTCTCTCTCCCTCCGTCTGCATGTCTGTCTCTCTCTGTCTGTCTGTCTCTCCATATATATATATATATTCAAACTTGAGCCTGCAGTTATCTCCATAAGTCAGTGAAACTCCATTGTCTTGGTCTAATAATCGCTGCTACCTCTTCTAAATCTAAGGATACTATATTGCTTCATAATGGCCACATTCTTTTATTTTGGGTCCCAAACAAACCTCTCTCATTGACCGTATTGAAAGGAGTATTTTTTAATAAGCAGCATAAGATCATATTTGTCTGTGAAGAAAAAGTTCAAGCACAGAATATGTAGTTGAATTGACTCAAGTCTCATCTCAATGTTCCTTCTCAAATTAGGCAATACTGTTTTAGTGTTTGTGACATAAGCAAAAATGCAATGCCAGTTCTGTCATTAAGTAAGTATACCTGCTACCAGAATTCTGTAAGGTATAGGCAAAACCCCATAGAAACCTTGATCTGGCACACTCCCTAGAAGGTCAACAGATTGGCTTTATTCATTTCATCAAGAGAAGCACCATTTCTTTTATTTATTTATTTATTTATTTATTTATTTATTTATGTATTTATTTATTTTAAACTCCAGATTTTATTCCCCTCCTGGTCCACCCTCCCACTGGTCCACATTCCATACCTTGTCCCCAGCCCCTGTCTCCACAAGGATGTCTCTACCATCCACCCCCACCCCACCAGATCTCTAAACTCCCTGGGGATTCCAGTCTCTTGAGGGTTAGGTACATCTTCTCTGACTAAACTCAGACCCAGTAGTCTTCTGCTATATATGTGTGTTGGGGGGGGGGGTTTCATATCAGCTGGTGTATGCAGCCTAGTAGATATTCCAGTATCTGAGAGATCTCGGGAGTCTAGATTAATTGAAACTGCCGGTCCTCCTACAGAGTCACTCTCCTACTCAGCTTCTTCCAGCTTTCCCCTAATTCAACCACAGGGTTCAGCAGCTTCTGTTCATTGGTTGGGTGTAAATATCTGCATCTGACTCTTTTAGCTGATTGTTGAGTCTTTCAGAAGGCCACCATGATAGGTCTCTTTTTGTGAGTACTCCATAGCCTCAGTAATAGTGTCAGGCCTTGGGGGCCTCCCCTTGAGGTGGATCCCACTTTGGACCTTACAGCTTAAAATTCTAACTATCCCATTTACAGAATACATGAACTTTTCCTTTCCATTTTCTATACCAAACTGTTTCTTAGAAGAAAACAACATAAAACAAAGACACACAACAAAGACACTGAAAAAGTTGGTCTTCTTTTCCTCAGGCTCCTCTCTATTTTCATCCCTGCAGTTCTTTCAGACAGGAACAATTATGGGTCAGAATTTTGACTGTGGTTGGGAACCCCATCTCTCACTTGATGTCCAGTCTTTCTGCTGGAAGTGGACTCTACAAGTTCCCTCTCCCCAATGTAGGGCATTTCATCTATGAGTCCTGAGAGTTTCTTACCTCCAAGGTATCTGGTACATTCTGGAGGGTCCCCCAACCCCCTACCTCCTGAAGTTGCATGTCTCCATTCTTTCTGCTGGCCCTCAGGGATTTCAGTCCTTTTCTCCCACCCAATACCAGATCATGTTCCCCTCTTCACTCTCCCCCATTCCCTTTCGCTCCCAGGTCCCTCCCTCCCCCACTTGTGATTGCTTTCTTCTCTCTCACAAGTGGGACTGAGGCATGCTCACATGGGCCCTTCAGCTTGTTGACCTTTTTGAGTTCTGTGGGTATTAAGTTCTGGGGTATTAAACACTTTTTTGGCTAATATCCACTTATTAGTGAGTATATACCATGCGTGTCCTTTTGGGTCTGAATTACCTCACTCAGGATGATATTTTCTAGTTCCATCCATTTGCCTGCAAAACTTACGATGTCCTCGTCCTTTTTTTTTTTTTTCCCGAGACAGGGTTTCTCTATGTCGCCCTGGCTGTCCTGGAACTCACTTTGTAGACCAGGCTGGCCACGAACTCAGAAATCCGCCTGCCTCTGCCTCCCAAGTGCTGGGATTAAAGGCGTGCGCTACCATTGCCCAGCTGATGTCCTCGTTCTTAATAGCTGAGTAGTGGCCCTCCGCCATCTTTGCTCCAGTGACTGGGAGGTTGGCACAGCCAGGTTCTGAGACAGACAGGCATAATGTTGCTTGGGTCTCGGGCGGCTTGTGTGTATGCGGCTCCAAAGTGCTGGGCTGATCTGCAGTGACCAGCGCGCCAGCTCTGCTGTGGGACTTCTGCCTGGCAGAGGGACCCCGCACTGGGCGGGAGCCTACCAGCTTTCCTTCCGCGACCTCTGTTCCCGCGGACTGCGCTGAAGAGACAGTTACCCCAAGCGCCCTATCCCCAATATAACATCACTTGGGACACAGCCTGTTGGGGCTTCCGTCTGTGCCTGAGAACTGGTCAGCGCTATGGTCGTCTGGGTGCCAGATCAGCGGGCCATCGCCTCTACAGGGTGAGCGGCGCCACGGAGAGTGCCCTCCGCCATCTTTGCTCCAGTGACTGGGAGGTTGGGACAGCCAGGTTCAGAGACAGACAGGCATAATGTCGCTTGGGTCTCGGGCGGCTTGTATGTATGCGGCTCCCAAGTGCTGGGGCTGATCTGCAGTAACCAGCGCGCCAGCTCTGCTGTGGGACTTCTGCCTGACAGAGGGACGCCCCCTCCCCCCCCAGGAGAGATCACACACCCCTGCACAGGGCAGGAGCCTACCAGCCTCCCTTTGGCGACCTCTGCTCCAGGAATCCACTAGGCTGAGCCTTTGGAGGTGCAAGGCCTCCCCAATATAAGATCACTTGGGGCAAGGCACATTAGGGCTCCAAAGTCACTCAGGAACAGGCAGGCCCCAGAAATCGGTGCCAGGGGAATCCTGGTAATCCAGGGGGGGCAGAAATAGCTTTGCAGGCTCACAGGAGGTCCAACCAACAGCCAGTGGCAGCAGGACCAACTTACACCAGAGGTATCCAGATGGCAAAAGGCAAACGTAGGAATGTTACTAACAGAAATCAAAGTAATGTGGGACCATCCGAACCCAACTCTCCAACAGCAGCAAGTCCTGGATACCCCACCACACCCGAAAGACAAGATCTGGATTTAAAATCACTTCTCATGATGCTATTAGAGGATCACAAGAAGGACACAAATAAATCTCATAAAGAGTTACAGGAGACCATGAATCAACGGTTAGAAGCCCTTACAAAGGAAACACAAAAATCGCTTAGAGAAATGCGGGAGAACATGGATCAAAAGATGGAGGCGCACAAGGAGACAACACAAAAATCGCTTAATGAGATGAATCAACGGGTAGATGCACTCACAAAGGAATCACAAAATTTGCATAAAGAAATGCAGAAGAATATGGGTCAACAGATGGATGCCCATAAGGAGGCAACACAAAAATTGCTTAAAGAAATGAATCAATGGTTAGATGCCCTTACAAAGGAAACACGAGAACTGCTTAAAGAAATGCAGGAGACGATGGATCAACAGATGGAATCCCATGAGGAGGAAACACAAAAATCGCTCAGAGAAATGCATGAGAACGTGGGTCATCAGGAAGAAATCCTGAAAGAGGTAATGCAAAAATACCTTAAAGAAATACAGGAAAATACAAACAAACAAGTGAAGGATCTCAGCAAATCCATCCAGGAACTCAAAAAGGAAGTAGAAACAACTAAGAAATCACAAAGGGAGACAACTTTGGAGATAGAAAACCTTGGCAAGAAATCAGGAGTCATAGATGCAAACATCAACAATAGAATACAAGAGATGGAAGAAAGAATCTCAGGTGCTGAAGATTCCATAGAAAGCATCGACTCAACAGTCAAAGAAATTGCAAAAGGCAAAAAACGTGTAACCCAAAACATCCAGGAAATCCAGGACACAATGAGAAGACCAAACCTAAGGATTATAGGTATAGATGAGAGTGAAGATTTGCAACTTAAAGGGCCAGTAAACATCTTCAACAAAATTATGGAGGAAAACTTCCCTAACTTAAAGAGAGAGATGCCGATGAACATACAAGAAGCCTACAGAACTCCAAAGAGACTGGACCAGAACAGAAATACCTCCTGTCACATAATAATCAAAACACCGAATGTTCTAAACAAAGAAAAAATACTAAAAGCAGTAAGAGAAAAGGGCCAAGTAACATACAAAGGAAGACCTATCCGAATCACATCAGACTTCTCACCAGAGACTATGAAAGCCAGAAGATCCTGGGCAGATCTCATGCAGACACTAAGACAGCACAAATGCCAGCCTAGACTACTATACCCAGCAAAACTCTCAATCACCATAGATGGAGAGACCAAGATATTCCATGATAAAACCAAATTTTCACAATATCTTTCCACAAATCCAGCCCTGCAACGGATAATAGGTGGAAACCTCCAATACAGGGAGAGAAACAACACCCTGGAAAAAATGAGATAATAACTTTCTTGAATCAAACCCAAAAGAAGATAACCACTCAAACATAAAGATAGCATCAAGAATGGCAGATGGCAATAATCACTATGACTTAATCTCTCTTAATATCAATGGTCTCAATTCCCCAATTAAAAGACATAGACTAACAGACTGGATAGGTAAACAGGACCCAGCATTTTGCTGCCTGCAGGAAACGCACCTCAGTGTCAAAGACAAACACTACCTCAGAGTAAAAGGCTGGAAAACAATTTTACAAGCAAATGGCCCCAAGAAACGAGGTGGAGTAGCCATCCTAATATCGGATAAAATTGATTTTCAACCTAAAGTCATCAAAAAAGACACAGAAGGACACTACATACTGATCAAGGGAAAAATCCACCATCAAGAACTCTCAATTCTGAATATCTATGCTCCAAATGCAAGGGCACCCTCATTCGTAAAAGAAACTTTACTAAAACTCAAAGCACACATCGCACTGCACACAATAATAGTGGGTGACTTCAACACCCCGCTCTCTGAAATGGATCGTTCAGGAAAGCAGAAACTAAACAGGGACACAGTGAATCTAATTGAAGCCTTGGACCAAATGGAACTAACTGATACTTATAGAACATTTCATCCTAGAGCTAAAGAATACACCTTCTTCTCAGCTCCTCATGGTACCTTCTCCAAAATTGACCATATAATTGGTCACAAATCAGACCTCAACAGATACAAGAAGATAGAAATAATCCCATGCCTCCTATCAGATCACTATGGAATAAGGGTGGTCTTCAATGGCAACAAAAACAAAAGAAAACCCACGTACACATGGAGGCTGAACAATGCTCTACTCAATGATAACTTGGTCAAGGTGGAAATAAAGAAAGAAATCAAAGACTTTTTGAAAGTTAATGAAAATGAAGGCACAACATACCCTAATTTATGGGACACAATGAAAGCAGTGCTAAGAGGAAAATTCATAGCCCTGAGTGCCGCCAAAAAGAAACGGGAGACAGCATACACTAACAGCTTAATGGCACACCTGAAAGGCCTGGAACAAAAAGAAGCAAATACACCAAAGAGGAGTAGAAGGCAGGAAATCATCAAACTCAGGGCTGAAATCAATCAAGTAGAAACAAATAAAACCATACAAAGAATCAACAAAACGAGGAGTTGGTTCTTTGAGAAAATCAACAAGATAGATAAGCCCTTATCCAGACTAACCAGAGGGCACAGAGATAGTATCCAAATTAATAAAATCAGAAACGAAAAGGGAGAGATAACAACAGAAACTGAGGAAATTCAAAAAATCATCAGATCCTACTACAAAAATCTGTATTCAACACAACTAGAAAATATTGACGAAATGGACAATTTCCTTGACAGATACCAAGTACCAAAATTAAATCAGGATCAAATAGACCATCTAAACCGTCCTATAAGCCCTGAAGAAATAGAAGTTGTCATTGGAAGTCTTCCAACCAAAAAAAGCACAGGTCCAGATGGTTTTAGTGCAGAATTCTATCAGACCTTCAAAGAAGACCTAACACCAATACTCTTCAAACTGTTCCACAAAATAGAAACAGAAGGAACACTACCCAACTCGTTCTATGAAGCCACAATTACACTAATACCAAAAGCACACAAAGATCCGACAAAGAAAGAGAATCTCAGGCCAATCTCTCTTATGAATATCGATGCAAAAATACTCAATAAAATTCTTGCCAACCGAATCCAAGAACACATCAAAACGATCATTCACCATGATCAAGTAGGCTTCATCCCAGGGATGCAGGGATGGTTCAATATAAGGAAATCCATCAATGTAATCCACTACATAAACAATCTCAAAGAAAAAACCACATGGTCATCTCATTAGATGCTGAGAAAGCATTTGACAAAATTCAGCATCCTTTCATGCTAAAGGTCTTGGAAAGATCAGGAATTCGAGGCCCATATCTAAACATAGTAAAAGCAATTTACAGCAAACCGGTAGCCAGCATCAATCTAAATGGAGAGATACTTGAAGCAATCCCACTAAAATCAGGGACTAGACAAGGCTGCCCTCTCTCTCCATATCTTTTCAATATAGTACTTGAAGTTCTAGCTAGAGCAATTAGACAACAAAAAGAGGTCAAAGGGATACAAATTGGAAAGGAAGAAGTCAAACTATCACTATTTGCAGACGATATGATAGTATACTTAAGCGACCCAAAGAACTCCACCAGAGAACTCCTACAGCTGATAAACGACTTCAGCAAAGTGGCCGGATATAAAATCAACTCAAGCAAGTCAGAAGCCTTCCTATACTCAAAGGATAAGCAGGCTGAGAAAGAAGTAAGAGAAATAATACCCTTCACAATAGCCACAAACCATATTAAGTATCTTGGCGTGACTCTAACCAAACAAGTGAAAGATCTGTATGACAAGAACTTCAAGTCTCTGAAGAGAGAAATTGAAGAAGACCTCAGAAGATGGAAAGATCTGCCATGCTCATGGATTGGCAGGATTAATATAGTAAAAATGAGCATCTTACCAAAAGTAATACACAGATTCAATGCAATCCCCATCAAAATCCCAACTCAATTCTTCATAGAGTTAGAAAGAGCAATTCAAAAATTCATCTGGAATAACATAAAACCCAGAATAGCTAAAACTATTCTCAAGAGTAAAAGAACCTCTGGGGGAATCAGTATCCCGGACCTCAAGCTGTATTACAGAGCAATAGTGTTAAAAACTGCATGTTATTGGTACAGTGACAGACATGTAGATCAATGGAACAGAATTGAAGACCCAGAAATGAATCCACACTCCTATGGTCACTTGATCTTTGACAAAGGAGCTAAAACCATCCAGTGGAAAAAAGATAGCCTTTTCAACAAATGGTGCTGGCTCAACTGGAGGTCAACATGCAGAAGAATGCAAATTGACCCATTCTTATCTCCTTGCACTAAGCTCAATTCTAAGTCGATCAAAGATCTCCACATAAAACCAGACACACTGAAACTCATAGAAGGGAAACTAGGGAAGAACCTTGAACATATGGGCACAGGGGAGAATTTCCTGAACAGAACTCCAATAGCTTATGCTCTAAGATCAAGAATAGACAAATGGGACCTCATTAAATTACAAAGTTTTTGCAAGGCAAAAGACACTGTCAAAAAAACAAAGCGGCAACCAACTAACTGGGAAATGATCTTTACCAACCTTACATCCGACAGAGGGCTAATATCCAAGATATACAAAGAACTCAAGAAGTTAAACTCCAGAGAGGCAAGTAACCCTATTAAAAAATGGGGTACAGAGCTAAACAAAGTGTTCTCACCTGAAGAATATCTAATGGCTGAGAAGCACCTAAAGAGATGTTCATCATCCTTAGTCATTAGGGAAATGCAAATCAAAACAACCCTGAGATTCCATCTCACACCAGTCAGGATGGCTAAGATCAAAAACACAGGAGACAGCAGTTGTTGGCGAGGATGTGGAGAAAGAGGAACACTCCTCCACTGCTGGTGGAATTGCAGGCTGATACAACCACTCTGGAAAGCAGTCTGGCGGTTCCTCAGAAAACTGGGCATGACACTCCCGGAGGATCCGGCTATACCACTCCTGGGCATATACCCAGAGACTTTACCTTCATGCAATAAGGACATATGCTCCACTATGTTCATAGCAGCCTTATTTATAATAGCCAGAATCTGGAAAGAACCCAGATGTCCCTCAACGGAGGAATGGATTCAGAAGATGTGGTATATCTACACAATGGAATACTACTCTGCAATTAAAAACAATGAATTCACGAAATTCCTAGGCAAATGGTCAGAACTTGAAAATATCATCCTTAGTGAGGTAACCCAATCACAAAAGAACACACATGGTATGCAGTCACTGATAAGGGGATATTGACCCAGAATCTCGGAATACCCTAGACACAATCCGCATATCAATAGATTTCTAAAAAGATGGAAGGAGAGACTCCTGGTCCTGGAAAGACTGGATGTAGGGGAACGCCAGGACAGAGTAATGAGAGGGGGTTGAATGGAGAAAAGAGGGAGGGAAGGGGGCTTATGGGACTTTCGGGGAGGGAGGAAACGGGAAAGGGGAAGTGATTTGGAATGTAAATTAAAAAGTAAAAGAAAAAAATAGCTGAGTAGTATTCCATTATGTAAATGAACCACATTTTCCGTATTCATTCTTCTGTTGTGAGACATCTGGGTTGTTTCCAGCTTCTGGCTTTTACAAACAAGGCTGCTATGAACACAGGGGAACATGTGCCCCTGTGGCATGGTGGGGTATCTTTTGGGTATTTTCCCAAGAGTGTTATTGCTGGGTCTTCAGGTAGATCTATTTCCAATTTTCTGATGAACCTCCAGATTGATTTCCAGAGTGGTTGTACCAGTTTGCAATCCTACTACCAGAAATAGATGTGTGTTCCTCTTTCTCCACATCATCGCCAACATGTGCTGTCACCTGAGGTTTTGATCTCATTTCTACGATAATAATTCTGACTTTGATCATGTTCTGTCGTTGGCTCTTTAAATTTGAGAAAAATTACCACGTGCATATGAAGGAATATTGCTTCTCAAGAGGTTACTTGAAACAAGTCTGAAGAAATAGTCCATTTTAAAGCTGGGAATATGAAAATAGTTCCTTACAAGTATTCAAACAGAGTCATGTGTCCCGGACTATACCAAATGTTTTCAGCAACTAAGAAAGCTATTGCTTTGGAGACAGAATGGAAATAGATTAAAGCAAGAGGACAGCTTAGGAATAATGAAGACTACAAAGTTATCCATGTAGATGATTGGGCCCATATCCTCTGTGGAGACCCATTAGCAGCTGATCCTTTTCAAAAAAGTGGAATAATTGTCTTCAGTGATATATGCACTGATGAATTAGTTATGAAGTTGATACCTCCATAGCCATACCTATGCAGACAGACCTGGTAAAGTCATTGATTCACAAAAATAAATAAATACATAGCCCCAGCAAGAACAAAACTTTATTAATGGATGGGGACTTTGAGGGAGGTGCAGAGAGTTTGGTAGGGGTAATGGAATAAAAATGTAGAATAAGTGTAACCAGAATGTATTATATATTTGTATAAAAATTTGAAAGAATATATTAATTTAAAAACTAAATCAAAATGAAAAAAAGGCAAATTGTCTCAACAGCCATGGAGCAAAGAGAAATGTTTGTGTAAACCCAGATTGTCTCCTAATGGTTTATTTTTGTTTAATTTCAATAAGCTGGTCCTGAAAACCTACCATTACAATATCATTTTCTCAAATATGGTTTGCTGATTACTATTTGTGTAGTCTAGATAAGTGAAGATGCCTTTGTTTGTCCCAATTTGTAAAATGGAGATAACAATATTTATCTTACAAGGTCACTATGAAGATTTAATACCATTCCTTTTCCGTGTGTGTGTGTGTGTGTGTTCTTTCAGAGAAACAAATGGGGAAATTCAAAATATTCAGACAGAAACAAGGGTCAAAATAAAAAAAAATCAGCAGAGTCAGTACAGATATCATAATCCAATTCAAGACTGTGATATAAACAGAATAGCAAAACCAGTACTGTGGTGATTTGAATGAGAATGGCCCTTAAAGGCTCATATGTTTGACTATTTTGGTTCCCAGTTGATGGTTGCTTTGGGAAGGATTAGGAGGTGTGGCCTTGTTGAAAGATGTATAATCATATAGTCACTGGGGATGGACTTTAAGATTTCAAAAGCTTAAACCATGTACAATCTCTTTACCCTCATCTTGTGTCTTGTGGATCAGCTATAAGTTCTCATCTACTCCTCCTCTCCAGTACCATGTCTGCTTTCCTGATGCCACGTTTCCCACCATAAAGAAAATGGACTCACCCTCTAAAACTCTAAACAAGCCTCCAATGAAAGGCTTTCTTTCATGAGCTTCCTAGGTCTGGTATCTTTACAGCAACAGAACAGTAACTAAAACAAGTAGTATAGTAGGCACCCTCAGCCCCTGCATGTATTCACATTCTAATCCCTGAAACGTCACTTTGTTACCCTACATGAAAAGGGGATTTGTTTATGCTAATATTTTAAACATTTCGAGATGGAGGCATTATCGTGGATTATCTGTATAGAGCCTGATTTAATTGGAAGCATCCTCATCTAAAAAAGCCGAAAGATCAAAGGTAGCAAACAAGAGAAGCCAAAGCTGGAATCCTGCAACTACTATATTGACAGATGAAGAGCTATTAAAAACAGGCCGTACATGCCTTCTTCCTTCAACTACCATGGAGCCTCCAACTTCAAGTTCAGTGTGTGTAAGTGTGTGTATCTCTCAGACTTAATTTACTGAGAGGGGTCTAGCACAACTGTCTTCTGAGAGGATCCGTGAAACAGATGACCTAAACAGATACAGAGACCCACAGCCAAACATTAGACAGAGCTCAAGGACTGTTGTGGAAGAGTTGAGGGAAGGATCAACAACCCTAAAAAGCATAGAGGAACCAGGAGGTGATAGGGACTGCATAGGAAGTCCAACAAAGTCAACTCACAGGGACCCTTCAGGGTTCCCAGAGACTAAACGACCAAGTCTGGGCCTATTACCCCCACCTCACATATGTAGCAGATGTGCAGCTTGGTCTTCATGTGGGTCCTCCAACAACTGGAATGGGTCAGTCCTTAAAGTTGTTGCCTGCCTGTGGATCCTGTTCTTCTAGTTGGTCTGCCTTGTCTGGCCTCAGTGGGAGATGATATGCCTGGTGGTGCCATAACTTGAGGTGCCAGGGTAGGTTGGTAGCCAGGGGGAACTTCTCCCCTCTCAGAAGTGAAAGGAATGGGTAAGGGTAGGAGTCATGGGGTGGGGGGACTGGGAGGAGAGTATGTCTGTGATTGAGATGTAAAATAAATAAATAAATAAATAAACAAACAAATAAACAAACAAATAGAGAAAAGCAGACTCTGGCCACCAAAAAGAATAACCAGAACCCCCAGAGCTCCCAGAGACTAAACCACCAATCAAAGTGTACACATGGAGGGACCCAGGGGTCCAGACGCACATGTGACAGAGGATGGCCTTGTTGGACATCAATGGGAGGAGAGGCCTTTGGTCTTATAAAGTCTCAATGCCCCAGAGAAGGGGAATGCCAGGACAGGGAAGCGTTAGTGGAGTGTTAGTGAGCAGTGGGAGGGGGAGGAGTTAGGGGGTTTTCAGAGGGGAAACCAGGAAAGGGAATAACATTTGAAATATAAAGAAAATATCTTAAAAAAAGAAAATATCTATTTAAAAAATTAAAAAACAAATTAGAATCACATTAAAAAAAGAATATCTAGAAAATATTCCTTCCCTACATTTTATAGGAAGGAAGAAAAGAGCCCCTAAATTAAATGGTTTTTAATAAAATGGTCTTGTATTTCAGAATACTCTATTCTTCATTTGGGATGAACTGTAGTTTGAGGTTAGATGACATGACATGCTAAGTTTGTTTATTTTTTTCTTTATATTTTTATTTTACTCACCATTATTAATGTGAGTTAATGCAGGTGCACTTACGCCTGGTGTCCCTGTAGTGGTCAGAGGACAACATTGGGGCATTGGTCTTATTCTTCCACTGGGTTCTGGGGATAAACCTCAAGCACTTTTACCTTCTGAGTCATCTTATTGACCTATGATTTTACTTTAGAATTAATGAAAAAGGGTCATCTTGTCTATGATCATACCACCCTGAATGCACCTGCTTTTGCCTGGAAAAGATTGTTTTGCTCTGTAAGAATTCACATTAGGGTTCTGGAAGGAAGACTTTCATGGTTTATGTGACAGTATTTGAATTAGCAGCCTGTAAGAGCAGAGCACATGGTTTCATATCTATTTCACCACTATTTCACAGAGTACATCAGAGGCATACTTTTGTCATAGAATGTCTATGAGAAGCAGGCCAATGACCTTCATCTTGATATCCCTTTAATCTGAGTGGCCTCTGAAGGGCAAGTTCATAAGGAAAGAATTGCATTCATTAGATGGGCAGATGGCTACTAACTGCTAATTGACAATTTCCTCAGGGCTTAGCTCCTGCACTATTCGAGTGTAAGTAGAATATAAGGGAAGGAAACAGATTTTTACCTCTAAGTCTTTATGGCCTAATTGTTAATAGACCATCAAACATTAAAGTGAAATTGCTGTGAGTATTTCTGTAATGGAGGTATGGCCTCTGCACACATTTCTATTACATTTCTTCTGAATACATAATACTATTAAACAATGTCTGCATCTTATTCAACGGCTCAGCACCTTGAATAGAAAAGGGATATTTGCCACATTATTTATCACTGAATGAAGAGCTATTTGATCAGATCATTAGATGCTGCTGAGTGAATACAAGTAAAGCTGGAATGCAAGGATGTCCAAAAGCCATGATGCATTGAAGGAATTTGTCATGGTGTTCCATAATGAGGAAGGGTATCCACTATAAAATGGCCCCTTCAGAGAAAATTCTATTTCAGTAATATGGTCTTTATCAGGAAATAAATGTGTCTTTACCATCCATTGAGATAGTTTAAAAATACTTGGATCAGGAAGATGAGAAGTTTACCGTACAAGTCTGATGACATGGGTTTAGATCTCCTGACCTCCTGTATCTTCATTATCACGTTACGATGTGGAGACAGGAGAATCATCAGGAACCTCCTTGCCCAGCTAGCCTGGGATACACAGAGAAGTGGCAGAAACAAGAGAACCTCCTACTTAAAACAATGTGAAAAGCAAAGGTGAGCTCCACTAAGCTCTCCTTGGACTTCCATACACATGTTGTGGCATGCATATACTCCAAGTTACACACACACACACACACACACACACACACACACACACACACACACACTGGCTTAAAAGTCAGATGTAACAGAATATTGTATTTTACCTGTCAGTGTGCCTTCTGCTGTGTGCCTATTTCTGAGGAGGGAGCTTCTGTATCTTGTAATTTTCTGAGCCTTCTGAGTCTTGTAAGTTTTGTTAGTGTTTTTAGTTTTATGAGCCTCAATCCTCCCTCCAGGAGGTATTGTTTCATTTTGGAGGTGTTTCACAGCGTGATAAATATTAGAGAGTACTCCAGATAAAAGATTTGTTAAAGGGGAAGATTTATTCCATAATGTTGAAGATTTCAGCCAATGGTCATTAGTACCTATAGCATTAAGCCTTTGGTAAAAACAAACAAACAAACAAATGAACAGAATAACATAATATAATAAAGCTAAGTTGTTCAATCCAGAACAGCTAGGCAGTAACAACAGAGAGAAAAAAGAGAATAGAAAAGGTCTGGGAGCCCAATATCCCTGTAAAGTGCATTTCCTTAATTACCTAATTTCTTACCTCCTCAATGTTTCGATTTCCAGTGATACTATAGCCTGCCAAAAAGCCTTTATCTCATAACATTTAAGAAGGCATTTAAGGTCAACATCAGAGTAGCTGGAGAGGTGGCTCAATGGTTACAAGTGCGCAGTGCTCTTTTTCTTTTTATGTTGGACAGCTCACAACCCTCTGTAATTACAGCTTGAGGGAAATCCAGGGTCTCTGGTAGTCATGGATCCTTGCAATGATGAGCACATAACTTACACAGATACAAATGCTGTGGGGTTTTACATGAGGAAATATTCCACAGACATATGTATTTGAGCATTTGTTACCCTGTTGGTTGTGCTCCTTGAGGACTAGAAGATTTTTGCGTTAGGTGAAGTTTCCAAAAGAATAATAAAAACAAAATGTTAGGAACATCAACAAATGAACACCCACACATTGCAGAAGAAACAGAAAAGGAAATTGATGCTGTCAACTATAGTTCTCAATTATACTTCTTTCCACACTTGATCTTCCCTAGGCTGGATTTTGCAAAGATAAATTTTTAGATTTCCTTTCACACTGTAGTCTGAGTTTCCATCTTACCATCTACAATGGATCAGTGTACTGTTACCTTCACTTTTTCCAGGATGGTATAAATAGACCCAAGAAAAAGTTGAATAAACACTCCTTCTCCTACCAGAAAACACATATAAACATCACAACACTCTGTTGGGATAAAGAATGTTGAATAACATCTGTGACAGTAGTTCTTAATCTGTGGGTCATGACTGCTTAGGGTATTAAATGACGTCATCACAGAGGCCACCTAAGACCATCAGAAAGCACAGGTATTTTCATTATGATTCAGAACACATTGAAATCACATTTATCTATTCCTGAGTCTATGATTATTGCATTTAATGTTAGTTTAAACATATAGCATTGTGTATATTTTCATTGGTTGTCTCTGTAATCAAAAAGTATTTTAATAAAAATAGAACAAGGGAAACCATAAGTTGAAATACAGAAGATCATTAGCAGCTAATAACACTGAGAAAACTCAGATGCTACAATGATCTGATAAAGATTTAAAAGTAGCAACCATAAGAAAGTGATTCAATTAGCAATAACAAAAATATACCTCAGCAAAGAAATACAAAAATATGAAGCAGCTACATAGTAGATTTCATGATTTTCAGAGGGAGTCATGGGAAGAGGAGAAATGATATAATGCAGTACTCATGTATTAAGTTCTCAAAAAATGTAAATTATAAAAAGAATAGGTGAAATATTTGGAATTGTGCAGTCTGAGAGAAAATATACTGAAAAATAATTAAGATGAATGGAATCTCATAGATGATGAACAGTGACAAAGCATCTCATGTTCCCTTTACCAAGAGGATTGAAAAGAGATGAGAGAGAGTTCTGGTCTGAAAAACATTAACTGATGAAGCAGAATGTAAAACCTTCCCAGGTGAGACAGAGTACACACCTATAAAATAACTCTGTGACAAACAAAGGAAGGGAATTAGATCAATCTTTCTTACTGTGCACAAAAAAAATACTTAAAGATCTCACTATATAAGTCATGAAATGCTGAAATGGCTAAAAACATATTTCAAAATATAAGTTAATGGTGAGTTTTTTACTAGCAGCCTTCAAATGAAGATATAGAACTCTCAGATCTGCCTGCACCACGGCTGCCTAGATGTTGCCATGTTCCCTCCTTGATGATAATGGTCTAAACCTCTGAACCTGTAAACCAACCCCAATTAAATGCCATCCTTATAAAAATTGCCTTGGTCATGGTGTCTGTTCACAGCAGTAAAACCCTATCTAAGACAGAAGTTGGTACCAGGGACTATTGCTGCAATAGGCCTGAACATGCTTTTGTTTGGAGGAATGTGGATTTTGGGACTTTGGAAAGCAGTGGAACACTTTAAGTTGGGTTTAATGGACTATCTTAGTAGGAATATGGAAGACTTTATTGCTGAGTATGATTTGAACTATGCAGAACTGTTTCAAGAGGTTTCAGTGGAGAACAATTTCAGAATGTGGCCTAGAGAATGTTTTTGTGGTATTTTTCTGAACAATGTGACTGCTTTTTGCCCTTGACTGAAGAGTCTACTTGAGTCTAAGGTAAAGAGATTTATATTAATTGCATTGACAAAGGAAGTCTCAAAAAAGTCCAGCAGAGACTTTGTTCCTTGGTTAAGTCTCATGAAGAGCGTTTTGAACAAGCATAGCAAGCTTAGAAAGAAAAAAATACAAAATATATGGTTCAAGTATTAAAGGGACACCAGGAAATGAACTAGAACTGAATCTGTGTTCTAGGAGTTAAAAGATTAAGGGATTTGGGGGGCAAGATCCTACCCAGCTAAGTTTAGATCCAGGCATGGTGGTACACAATTTTCATCCCAGGAGACAAAACAAAAGAGATCTCTGAGTTCAAGGCCAGTCTGGGACTAAGCAGGTTCTAGGTGAAAAAAAGCTTAAATCTAGGCATGGTAGTACACGCCTTTAATCCCGGCATTATATGAGACTGAGCCATGCAGATCTCTCTGAGTTCAAAGGTCAATCTACAGAGCAAGTTCCAAGAAAGTCAAGCTTAGGCAGACAGGGAATCTGAAAACTGAAAGCTGGAAATGAAATAATGTGGGAGGTATAAGTTCCAGCCCCAGCAAGCCACAGAACTCCGCAGCTTCGACCATATCGCTCTAGATTTAGAGTCAGGAAGAGAAGGGACTACTGAGACAATTGATGCTGGTCAGCTGGAGCTAAGAAATTAGTGGTGATTAAGAAGGGACCAGCATCACTGAGGTGAAATCTTCTGGGATGTGTTTTCTGAGAGCACAGAGGCTGTGTTCCAGAGGTAGTAAAGGCTGTACCTTGTGCTGCAGCCTTTCTTGGTAATGTGTAAGAGTCACCTAAGTTGTACTGGTTTCGAAAGCATGGAGGGGTTATGAAAAGCAGGTGAGGCTTGGCACTGTGAGAGGCCATTGGCAAAGGTGCAGCCTCAGTTGTAGTTGATGGCCCAGGACTGAAGGGGTCATAAAAAGGATATGAGGCTTGGCACCATGAAGAAAGCCTATGAGAGGCTGTTGGTGAAGCCTAGTTGCAGCGGAAGACTCAAGTATATTGAAGATGCCAGTACCATGGGATGACCACCAAGAACAGCAGCAGCAGTGGAATGGATCAACCTGAGCTTAGAATGCTACAAAGGGCAGAGCTGGAGAAGTGACAAAAGCTTGTTGGAAGAGCCCAGAAGATCATGAATAAATCCCAGACATTGAAACAAGAAGTTGTAACATTGAAGTTGCCTTAGAGACCCCCAAGATTTTTGAGATGCCAGAGCCATAGGATATGTGCTGAGTAACATTGCTAAAAGGGAGTGGAACTGGTCTAGGAAAAGAAGTTTGTTGTAGTCAACAAAGATGAAAAAGGGGTTGGAGATCTGAAGACTGCTTTGACATCATCCATGGAGATACAGTTTGGAGTTTGCCCAGCTGGTTTCCTTCCTATTTTGATTTGGTGATTATAGTTAAATGATTGGATGGATCTCAGAAGAGACTTTGGACTTTTAATATTGTTGAGTCTGCTGTATACTACAGGGTTTTTCAAAGTTAGATTAAATGTACTTTTTTATTATGCTATGGCAAGATGAGGGCCCCACAATCTCACGTGTTTGAACAAGCCTATGGGGCCAGGGTGGAATGTGGTGGTTGACACATTCTAAGCCCAGGGATTGGCACCATTAGAAGGTGTGACCTTGCTGGAGTAGGTGTGTCACTATGGGTGTGGGCTATAAGACCCTCACTGCTTGGAAGTGAGTCTTCCCCTAGCAGTCTTCAAATGAAGATGTAGAACTCTCAGCCCTGCCTGCACCATGCCTGCCCAGATGCTGCCATGCTGCTTCTACCTTGATGATAATGGGCAGAACCTCTAAACCTGTTAACCTCAGCTCCAATTAAATGTTGTCCTTTAATATATATATATATATATATATATATATATATATATATATATATATATATATATATATGTGTGTGTGTGTGTGTGTGTGTGTGTGTGTGTGTGTGTGTGTGTGTATGTGTGTGTAAACCCACCTAAAAGAACACTATTAGCACATGAAATTGAATTAAGAACTGCAAGAAAAAAATTGCATAGAATTTCTTCATAACAAAGGAAAATATCATCCTTAGTGAGGTAACCCAATCACAAAAGAACACACATGGTATGCAGTCACTGATAAGGGGATATTAACCCAGAATCTCGGAATACCCTAGACACAATTCGCATATCAATAGATTTCCAAGAAGTTAGAAGGAGAGACCCCTGGTTCTGGAAAGACTGGATGTAGGGGAATGCCAGGACAGAGAAGCGAGAGGGGTTTGAATGGGGAAAAGAGGGAGGGAAGGGGGCTTATGGGACTTTCAGGGAGGGAGGAAACGGGAAAGGGGAAATGATTTGGAATGTAAATAAAAAAACTTAGAAAATAAAAAAAAAGAATTTCTTCATAACAAAGGAAATGATCAGCAAATTGAAGGGAAAACATATAGAGTGCAAGAAAAATCTTTGCCAACTATATACATCAGATAGAGGATTAATACCTAGAATATATAAAGCACTGTAAAACTTTGATGAAACATCATCTGTAGGGACTCAATGTAGGATTCTGAGATCAGATGTTTTTTGGGGAGCTGTTTTATAATTAATACAGCATGGACTTGCCTATTCCTCGGGCAGATGGCCCTAATCCTTATCAGAAAGCATAAGCCTGAAAACAAGTCAGCAAACAGCATTCTTTCATAGTTTCTACTCTGAGTTCTTGCTTGTTTCTGCCCTGACAACTTTTAATACCAGGTTATGTCCTCTAGTCGTAAGCCAAATAACCCCTTTCCTCCCCGAGAACTGTTTCTTGTCAGGGAGTTTTATTACAGCAATAGAAAGGGAACTAGGATATCATCTAATCAATAAATAGGTTAATGAACTGATAGAAAATTCTCAAAAGACAAGTTACCAATACATGTTTTTGAAAAATGGGTCCTGGAGAAGATATCTCTGTGACTGAGTGGGTGTTACTCTTCCAGAGGACAGAGCTTGGTTCGCAGTACCTAAGTTGGAGATCTGATATCCCTTTCTGTCCTTCTCAGGCATGTAGAAGCACATGCAATGACTCATCTATCTATCTATCTATCTATCTATCTATCTATCTATCTATCTATCTATCTATCTATCTATGTATCTATCTATCTATCTATGTATCTATCTATCTATCTATCTATCTATCTATCTATCTATCTATCTATCTATCTATCTATCTATCTATCTATGTACCTCTATCTGTCTCACACACACATATATAAAATCAAAATATTTTAAAGTGTTAAATATTTTAGAATATATTCAACAGTTTAGCTATGAATGGAATGCCATGTAACACTACTTTGAGATCACATCTCAACTAATTCAGAATAGCTGTCATGAGGAATTTAAATAACAAGAGACATTGGCGAGAATGAGAAGAAAGAGAAAGGATTATTTGCTGCTGCTAGGGATATAAATTTGTGAAGCCACTATGGAAATTAGAATTGAGAGTCTTCAGAAAGACTGAATTAGAAATAACTTATAACCAGATTTATCACTCTTGGATATATACCTCTAGGTATGTAAGTTAGCATATAAGAGAATACTAGTATGTCCATGTGTATTACAGCACTATCCCCAATAGTCAGGAAATGTAGCCAGTTTCAATGTTCATTTACATGAGAACACATGTCCATTTAATGAGTCACATTAAAAAAGTAGTGCATATACACAATGCACTTTCATTAAGCTATAAAGCAGAACAAATGAAATCATGACATTTTCAAGAAAAAAGATGAGGATTAGAATGTATTATGTTGAATAACCGGTGAAAGAGGGAATTACTAGGGGATCACAGGGCTCAGGAACTCCAGAGAGATCGGGGACAGTATCCTTCCAGTCTCCATCTGCACACTGGAGTTAACCCTGTGGTGCAGCTCTCCATACCCAAAACCTGACCAGAGAGAGCTGGTCTCCCAGGAGTGCTGACACATCAAAGATCACAGGCTCATAGGCTCACAGGAGGGATAGGCTCCAGTCAGAGACAGCAGGACCATCTAACACCAGAGATAATCAGATGATGAGAGGCAAGCACAAGAAACTTACCAACAGGGGGCTGGAGAGATGGCTCAGTGGTTAAGAGCACTGACTGCTCTTCCGAAGGTCCTGAGTTCAAATCCCAGCAACCACATGGTGGCTCACAACCATCTGTAATGAGATCTGACTCCCTCTTCTGGATTGTCAGAAGACAGCTGCAGTGTACTTATATATATATATATAATATTTAAAAAAAAAAAAAGAATAAAAAAATAAAAGAAACTTACCAACAGAAACCAAGACTACTTGGCATCATTAGAACCCAGTTCTCCCACCACAGCAAATCCTGGATTCCTCAACACACCAGAAAAGCGAGACTCTTATTTAAAATCACATCTCATGATGATGATACAGGACTTTAAGAACGACATAAATCACCCCCTTAAAGAAATAGAGGAAAACACAGGTAAACAGGTGGAAAACCTTAAAGAGAAAAGATAGAAATCTCTTAAAGAAATACAGGAAAATAAAAACAAACAAGTGAAGGATCTCAGCAAATCCATCCAGGAACTAAAAAAGAAAGTAGAAACAACTAAGAAATCACAAAAGGAGACAACCCTGGAGATAGAAAACCTAGGAAAGTGATCAGGAGTCATAGATGCAAGCATCAACAACAGAATACAAGAGATAGAAGAGAGAATCTCAGGGGCAAAAGAGACCTTAGAAAACTTTAATGCAACAGTCAACAAAAATGCAAAATGCAAAACGCTCCTAACCTAAAACATCCAGAAAATCCAGGACACAATGAGAAGACCAAACCTAAGGATAATAGGTATAGAAGAGAGTGAAGAGTCTCAACTTAAAGGGCCAGTAAATATCTTCAACAAAATTATAGAAGCAAACTTCCCTAACCTAAAGAAAGACATGCCCATGAACACACAAGCAGCCTACAGAACTCCAAATAGATTGGACCAGAAAAGAAATTCCTCCTGTCACATTATAATCAAAACACCAAATGCAAAAAACAAGATATTACAAGCAGTAAGGGAAAAAGGTCAACTAATATATAAAGGCATATCTATCAGAATTATACAAGACTTCTCAACAGAAACTCTAAAAGCCAGAAAATCCAGGGCACATATCATACAGACCCTAAGAGAACCCAAATGCTAGTCCTGGCTATTATATTCACCAAAATTCTCAGTTACTGTAGATGGAGAAATCAAAATATTCCATGATAAACAAAATTTACACAATATCTTTCCACAAATGAAACCCTACAAAGGATAATAGATGGGAAACTCCAACACAAGGAGAAAAACTACACCCTAGAAAAAGCAAGAAAGTAATCTTTAGTCAACAAACCCCAAAGTAGATAGCCACACAAAAATAATTCCACCTCTAACAACAAAAATAACAGATCGTTCAGGAAAGCAGAAACTAAACAGGGACACAGTGAATCTAATTGAAGCCTTGGACCAAATGGAACTAACAGATATATATATAGAACATTTCATCCTAGAGCTAAAGAATACACCTTCTTCTCAGCACCTCATGGTACCTTCTCCAAAATTGACCATATAATTGGTCACAAATCAGACCTCAACAGATATAAGAAGATAGAACTAATCCCATGCCTCCTATCAGATCACTATGGAATAAGGGTGGTCTTCAATGGCAACAAAAACAAAAGAAAACCCACGTACACATGGAGGCTGAACAATGCTCTACTCAATGATAACTTGGTCAAGGTGGAAATAAAGAAAGAAATCAAAGACTTTTTGAAAGTTAATGAAAATGAAGGCACAACATACCTTAATTTATGGGACACAATGAAAGCAGTGCTAAGAGGAAAATTCATAGCCCTGAGTGCCGCCAAAAAGAAAAGGGAGACAGCATACACTAACAGCTTAATGGCACACCTGAAAGGCCTGGAACAAAAAGAAGCAAATACACCAAAGAGGAGTAGAAGGCAGGAAATCACCAAACTCAGGGCTGAAATCAATCAAGTAGAAACAAATAAAACCATACAAAGAATCAACAAAACGAGGAGTTGGTTCTTTGAGAAAATCAACAAGATACATAAGCCCTTAGCTAGACTAACCAGAGGGCACAGAGATAGTATCCAAATTAATAAAATCAGAAACGAAAAGGGAGAGATAACAACAGAAACTGAGAAAATTCAAAAAATCATCAGATCCTACTACAAAAACCTGTATTCAACACAACTAGAAAATCTTGAGGAAATGGACAATTTCCTTGACAGATACCAAGTACCAAAATTAAATCAGGATCAAATAGACCATCTAAACCGTCCTATAACCCCTGAAGAAATAGAAGTTGTCATTGGAAGTCTTCCAACCAAAAAAAGCACAGGTCCAGATGGTTTTAGTGCAGAATTCTATCAGACCTTCAAAGAAGACCTAACACCAATACTCTTCAAACTGTTGCACAAAATAGAAACAGAAGGAACACTACCCAACTCGTTCTATGAAGCCACAATTACACTAATACCAAAAACACACAAAGATCCGACAAAGAAAGAGAATCTCAGGCCAATCTCTCTTATGAATATCGATGCAAAAATACTCAACGAAATTCTTGCCAACTGAATCCAAGAACACATCAAAACGATTATTCACTACGATCAAGTAGGCTTCATCCCAGGGATGCAGGGATGGTTCAATATAAGGAAATCCATCAATGTAATCCACTACATAAACAATCTCAAAGAAAAAAACCACATGGTCATCTCATTAGATGCTGAGAAAGCATTTGACAAAATTCAGCATCCTTTCATGCTAAAGGTCTTGGAAAGATCAGGAATTCAAGGCCCATATCTAAACATAGTAAAAGCAATTTACAGCAAACCAGTAGCCAGCATCAATCTAAATGGAGAGAAACTTGAAGCAATCCCACTAAAATCAGGGACTAGATAAGGCTGCCCTTTCTCCATATCTTTTCAATATAGTACTTGAAGTTCTAGCTAGAGCAATTAGACAACAAAAAGAGGTCAAAGGGATACAAATTGGAAAGGAAGAAGTCAAACTATCACTATTTGCAGACGATATGATAGTATACTTAAGCGACCCAAAGAACTCCACCAGAGAAATCCTACAGCTGATAAACGACTTCAGCAAAGTGGCTGGATATAAAATCAACTCAAGCAAGTCAGAAGCCTTCCTATACTCAAAGGATAAGTAGGCTGAGAAAGAAATAAGTGAAATGATACCCTTCACGATAGCCACAAACCATATCAAGTACCTTGGCGTGACTCTAACCAAACAAGTGAAAGATCTGTATGACAAGAACTTCAAGTCTCTGAAGAAAGAAATTGAAGAAGACCTCAGAAGATGGAAAAATCTGCCATGCTCATGGATTGGCAGGATTAATATAGTAAAAATGAACATCTTACCAAAAGTAATATACAGATTCAATGCAATCCCCATCAAAATCCCAACTCAATTCTTCATAGAGTTAGAAAGAGCAATTCAAAAATTCATCTGGAATAGCAGAAAACCCAGAATAGCTAAAACTATTCTCAAGAGTAAAAGAACCTCTGGGGGAATCAGTATCCTGGACCTCAAGCTGTACTACAGAGCAATGGTGTTAAAACCCGCATGGTATTGGTACAGGGACAGGCATGTAGATCAATGGAACAGAATTGAAGACCCAGAAATGAATCCACACTCCTATGGTCACTTGATCTTTGACAAAGGAGCTAAAACCATCCAGTGGAAAAAAGATAGCCTTTTCAACAAATGGTGCTGTCTCAGCTGGAGGTCAACATGCAGAAGAATGCAAATTGACCCATTCTTATCTCCTTGCACTTAGCTCAAGTCCAAGTGCATCAAGGATCTCCACATAAAACCAGACACACTGAAACTAATAGAAGGGAAACTAGGGAAGAACCTTGAACATATGGGCACAGGGGAGAATTTCCTGAACAGAACTCCAATGGCTTATGCTCTAAGATCAAGAGTAGACAAATGGGACCTCATTAAATTACAAAGTTTTTGCAAGGCAAAAGACACTGTCAAAAAGACAAAGCGGCGACCTACTAACTGGGAAATGATCTTTACCAACCTTACATCCGACAGAGGGCTAATATCCAATATATACAAAGAACTCAAGAAGTTAAACTCCAGAGAGGCAAGTAACCCTATTAAAAAATGGGGTACAGAGCTAAACAAAGAGTTCTCACCTGAAGAATATCTAATGGCTGAGAAGCACCTAAAGAGATGTTCATCATCCTTAGTCATTAGGGAAATGCAAATCAAAACAACCCTGAGATTCCATCTCACACCAGTCAGGATGTCTAAGATCAGAAACACAGGAGACAGCAGTTGTTGGCGAGGATGTGGAGAAAAAGGAACACTCCTCCACTGCTGGGGGAATTGCAAGCTGGTACAACCACTCTGGAAAGCAGTCTGGCAGTTCCTCCGAAAACTGGGCATGACACTCCTGGAGGATCCGGCTATTCCACTCCTGGGCATATACCCAGAGGTTTTACCTGCATACAATAAGGACACATGCTCCACTATGTTCATAGCAGCCTTATTTATAATAGCCAGAACCTGGAAAGAACCCAGATGTCCCTCAATGGAGGAATGGATTGAGAAGATGTGGTATATCTACACAATGGAATACTACTCTGCAATTAAAAACAATGAATTCACGAAATTCCTAGGCAAATGGTCAGAACTTGAAAATATCATCCTTAGTGAGGTAACCCAATCACAAAAGAACACACATGGTATGCAGTCACTGATAAGGGGATATTGACCCAGAATCTCGGAATACCCTAGACAGAATTCGCATAGCAATAGATTTCTAAGAAGATGGAAGGGGAGACCCCTGGTCCTGGAAAGACTGGATGTAGGGAAACGCCAGGAGAGAGAAACGAGAGGGGGATGAATGGAGAAAAGAGGGAGGGAATGGGGCTTATGGAACTTTCAGGGAGGGAGGAAATGGGAAAGGGGAAATGATTTGGAATGCAAATTAAAAAAAATAAAATAAAATCAATATGTTTGCATGATAAGAACTGGCCATCTGTGTCTTGGAGAAGCTGACAACATAGTAGTTGCTCAGTCAATGAGGGTGAATGCCTCAGCAATCTCCAGTATAGTGCTGCAAGCCTAGAGGATTTCTGGAGAGATGCTGGTCTTTGGTCTACATTAGAAGACTTCAGAAACTGGATTCTTAGTAGTGAAGAATGGAAGTGGTGATGGCAGTAGTAAAAACAGAATAGACACACTCAACAGCAACAAGTTATCTTGGTTAGGGTTTCTATTGCTGTGATAAAACACTGTGTTAGGCAACTTATAGATTGAGGACTTTATTTTGACCTTACTGCTGCAGTGTGATAAACAGTCCATAACTATCATGACAAGGAAGTACTGCCACAAGAACCAGGAATGGCAGCAGGAATAGGTAAGAGCTTGCAACTGGAATCACAGGCAAGAAACAGAGTGCAAACAAAATAGTCTTTTGAGCTCTCAAAACCTACCTTCAGGGTCATACTTCCTGAGTAAGACCAGACCTCCTAAGCCTACCCAAACAGAGTCACTGACTGGGGCTAAAGTATCTAAATGTCAAAGACAATGGGGACAATTTTCACTCAAACTACCATATTCTGGTTCCCTTGTCCAATTATTCTCATGGCCACATCAAAATGTGAAATGCATTTAGTACAACTTTAAAAGACCCCATAGTATTTCAGTGTCCAAAGATTAATTTCTCCTCTAAGACTCAAGGCATTCTCTTAATTGTAACCCCCTGTAAAAACAAAAAGCCAATTACATGCTTCCAATATACAACTGTACAAAATCTGAACTGGACTAGGCAAGACTGAAACACAGCAGGACAAACTCCTAATCCTGTACTTCCATGTCTGATGTCAAAGACTTACATGGCTCTGAGCCTCCAGCTTTTCTGTTTGCAAGATCTCTGCCTTGGTTTCCTCTTTGTCTGTCTCTGACTCTCTGAATCCTTTATATCCCTTGTGAATCTAAAGCCAACACCATGAGTATATATTTCCAAGTTTTGTTACCCACCTCTATTAGTCAGGGTTCTCTAGAGTCACAGAATGTATGGATAGTCTCTATATAATTAGGGAATTTGTTGATGACTTACAGTCTGTAGTCCAACTCCCCAACAATGGTCAGCAGCAGCTGTGGATGGCAGTGCAAGGATCTAGCAGCTGCTCAGTTCAAAAATAATTCCATCTCTAACAACAAAAATAACAGGAAGCAACAATCCCTTTTCATTAATATCTATTAACATCAATGGACTCAATTCCCCAATAAAAAGACATAGACTAACAGATTGGATAGGCAAACAGGACCAAGCATTTACTGCATACAGGAAATGTGCCTCAGTGAAAAAGATAGACAATACCTCAGAGTATAAGACTAGAAAACAATTTTCCAAGCAACTGGTCCCAAGAAACAAGCTGGAGTAGCCATTCTAATATTGAATAAAATAGACTTGCAACAAAATGTTATAAAAAAAAGTTAAGGAAGGACACTTCATACTCAGCAAAGGAAAAATATACCAAGATGAACTTTCAATTCTGAACATCTATGCTCCAAATGCAAGAGCACCTACGTTCATAAAAGAAACTTTACTGAAGCTCAAAGCACACATTGTAACTCACACAACAATAGTGGGAGACTTCAACACCCTACTCTCATCAATGGAAAGATCATGGAAACAGAAAGTAAATAGGAACCCATTGAAACTAACAAAACTCATGAACCAAATAGATTTACAGATATCTATTGAATATTTCATCCTAAAACAAAAAGAACATACCTTCTACTCAGCACTTCATAGTACCTTCTCCAAAATCGACTATATAAATGGTCACAAAACAGCCCTCGACAGATGCAAGAAGATTGAAATAATCCCCTATATCCTATCAGATCACCATGGACTAAGGCCATGGTCCTCATTAACATGGTCTTCAATAACAACAAAAACAACAGAAAGCCCACATACACATGGAAGCTGAACGATGCTCTACTCAATGATAATGTGGCCAAGGAAGAAATAAAGAAAGAAATCAAAGACTTTTTAGAATTTAATGAAAATGAAAGGACAACATACTCAAACTGGTAGGACACAATGAAAGTGCTAAGAGGAAAACTGAGTGCCTCTTAAAAGAAACTGGGGAGAGCTTACACTAGCAGCTTGACAGCACCTCTGAAAATGCTAGAACAAAAAGAAGTAAATTTTCCCAAGAGGTGTAGAAGGCAGGAAATAATCAAACATCAAGGCTGGAATCAACCAAATAGAAACAAATAAAACTATACAAAGAATCAACAAAACCAGGAGCTGGTTCTTTGAGAAAATCAACAAGATAGATAAACCCTTAGCCAGACAAACCAGAGGGCACAGAGGCAGTATCCAAATTAACAAAATCAGAAATGAAAAGAGAGATATAACAACAGAAACTGAGGAAATTAAAAAAAAATCATCAGATCCTGCTACAAAAGCCTATACACAACAAAACTGGAAAATCTGGATGAAATGGACAATTTTCAAGACAGAAACCAGGTACCAAATTTAAATTTGGAGCAGATAAACCATCTATACAGTCCCATAATCCCCAAGTAATAGAAGCAGCAATTTAAAGTCTCCAAACCTAAAAAGCCCAGAATCAGATGGGTTTAGTGCAGAATTCTATCAGACCTTCAAAGAAAACCTAATACCATTATTCTTCAAACTATTCCACAAAGAGAAACCGAAGGAACACTACTCAATTCCTTCTTTTTTGTTTTGTTTGTTTTTTTTTTTTTTTTTGTTTTTTTTTTTTTTTTTTTTTTTTTTTTGGTTCACACTTTTATTAGGTACATATTGTTTAATAACAATTTTATTGAATATATTCTTCATTTACATTTCAAATGTTACACCCTTTCCCAGTTTACCCCCTCCCCGAAAACCCCCAATCCATCCTCCTACCCCTTTAAGAAGCCACAATTACAGTCATACTGACACCAAAGACCTAACAAAGAAACAGAACTTCAGGGCTTCTGCCCGTGCTGCTGTCATAGAAGCAGAATGCTGTTTGGTTCCAAGCGGAGGCGGCTGCGGGGAAGAGGGTGAGGCAACAGGTAAAGGAGTCAGTGGTCACAGGGGTGAAGACGACGGAGGTGCCCGGGGCCCGCGGCTGTGGCGGCGGGCCCCACCTGCAGTGAGCGGGGATCGAAGATGGTGGATGTTCTCAGCATCCTTCGACAGTACAACATCCAGAAGAAGGAGATTGTGGTCAAGGGGGATGAAGTGATCTTCGGGGAGTTCTCCTGGCCCAAGAATGTGAAGACCAACTATGTAGTTTGGGGGACCGGAAAAGAAGGCCAACCCAGAGAGTACTACACGTTGGACTCTATCTTATTTCTCCTCAATAATTTACACCTTTCACATCCTTTTTATGTCCGGTGTGCAGTTACTGAAAATATTCCTGTGGTTAGAAGACCTGACCGAAAAGATCTACTTAGATATCTCAATGGGGAAGCATCAACATCAGCAAGCATAGACAGGAGTGCCCCCTTGAAAGCAGGTCTGTGTTGGTCTTCTCAAGTCAAAAGAGCTACTGATGAAGTTTTAGCAGAAGCAAAGAAACCACGAATTGAGTATAAAGAGTGTGTGCGCCTTGATAAAAAGAGATTGGCAGCTCGTTTGGAAGGCCAGAAAGAAGGGATCGTGCAGACTGAACAGATTAGGTCTTTGTCTGAAGCCATGTCAGTAGAAAACATTGCTGAACTCAAAGCCAAAATTATAGCTAAGAACAAATCTACTATCAAGACCGATGTAGACGATGATATAATTGCCCTTAAGCAGAGGAGTTTTGTGGATTCTGAGGTAGATGTAACCAGAGATATCATCAGCAGAGAGAGAGTGTGGAGGACAAGAACAAGTATTTTACAGAGCACAGGAATGGATTTTTCAAAGCATATTTTTGCAATTCTTCAATCTGTAGAAGCCAGAGAAGAGAGTGCCTCCGCAGATCCTGCACTGAGTACAAAACAGCCTATTCCAGCTACTTACAACAGATATGACCAAGAAAGATTCAAAGGCAAAGAAGAAATGGAAGGCTTTGAGATCGATACTACGGGCACCTACCATGGCTTGACACTGAAATCTGTAACAGAAGGTGCATCTGCCTGTAAGACTCAAACTCCTGCAGCCCAACCTGTACCTAGACCAGTGTCTCAAGCAAACCTCCCCCCAAATCAGAAGAAAGTGTCACGAACACCCATTATTATTATTCCTGCAGCCACAAATTCTTTAATAACTATGCTTAATGCAAAAGACCTCCTACAGGATCTGAAATTTGTCCCATCAGATGAGAAGAAGAAACAGAATTGTCAACGAGAAAATGAAACACTAATACAGCGAAGAAAAAACCAGATGCAACCTGGGGGCACAGCAATTAGTATCATAGTACCTTACAGAGTAATAGACCAGCCCCTGAAACTTAAGCCTCAAGATTGGAATCGAGTTGTGGCTGTTTTTGTTCAAGGTCCTGCTTGGCAGTTCAAAGGTTGGCCATGGCTTCTCCCTGATGGATCACCAGTTGACATATTTGCGAAAATTAAAGCCTTCCATCTCAAGTATGATGAAGTTCGTCTAGATCCAAATGTTCAAAAATGGGGCGTAACAGTATTAGAACTCAGCTATCATAAACGTCATTTGGATAGACCAGTTTTCTTAGGTTTCTGGGAAACACTGGAGAGATACATGGTAAAGAATAAATTCCACTTAAAATTCTGAATCATTTAATTCCTCCTTTTCTGAAAACCTGGAATGAAGAAGCATGGATATAGCTTGATCTACAGACTGAAACGAAGTTTTATGAATTCATCAAGAAGTTTTAAATGAAGGACACAGAGTATTCTTTTATAAGACCTTGTTTGATGCTGTGTTCTTGAAAGAGGCAATGCCTCCCATCCATACAAGCAAATTTTTTGGCTTGCAACTTTTTTTTTTTAATATTAGCCTTCCAGTCTGTAATGAAAATTGCATATTTTGATCGAAGGTTTTTCTTTATTGGTTAAATTGTCATTACTTAAAATTTGCTTCTTTGGAAATAAATAAATACAGGTTATGAATGTGTGTATATTTGGGAGTTATTAGGCTCTTCAAGCCGTCTTGCTTCTGAGTTTTCATTGCTCTATGGTTCTTTTACTGGAAAATACTGTCATGATGGTATTAAATTTTAGACTATAGAACTTCAAAACCCTATCTAAGGGAAGTAACTATTAAATCAATTGAAAGTCAGCCTGTGTGTACACTATGTCCATACTAACTCATGTTTAAAAAAGAATAATGAAAAGTCTAGAACAAGTCTTCAGTTTCAGTTGAACTGTTCAGACTTTTCAAGATTTCTTTTATAAATGAATACATTTAATGAATTACATTCTCTGTTGACTTGGATGATTTTAAACTTAAAGTGATATATTTCTATCTGGGGATCTGTTTCCACTTGAAAAGAAATCTTCAAAAAAAAAAAAACCAAAACAAAACAAAAAACAAAGATTAAAGTGAAATAGACTTTCACTTTTTTTTAATAAATAGTAGTTAGTTTTACTTGGGAAGCTAAAATATGATTTAGGGGAATGAGTATGTGTCAGTGTAGTTACAGTGTAAATTGAACCTCTTCTATGTCTGATTATGATTCTTATTTTGTATGTGATAAGATTTTGAGTCTTCTATTTGTACACATGTCAACTTGGGACTTCATATCTTCCATTATTCCTAAAAATTGATAAATTTCCAGGCATCAAAGAACACATTTGCTTATGTGTCTGAACAGAAACAAGATAAAACACTGGTGTGTGTGTGTGTGTTATGTGGTATAAACTATAAAACCTATATTTTAACTTAGCAAAATATTTTACTATTCCTCTTTTCCTCTCTGTATGTTTTGTGTGTGTGTGTATGCATTTTTTGAGGCCACACTTTGCACTAGACCATCTCTTACATTGGTGATATTAGCCTATATCCCCAAATGACAAATTCAAATCTTATTTATTTTAGGAGTATTTTGCTGTTTAATATTCAAACAACATTTAGTGTATTTCATTATTAATTTTTTTATAGCTTACAGTTTGTTTCCTGTTTGCTTATTGCTTTACTAAGTATTTTTTAGGAGAGGCAGAATGGCGGCTTATACAAGAATAAGTAATTCATGGTGACAAAATCCTTAAGCCTTTTTTAAATTCAAGGAACTATTATTTTCTTTGCTATGCAGAATAGAATACAATTACGAAAAGAAAGGCATAGTATGATTTTGTTTACACAAAAAGATTTTCATCTAAAGAAGATTCACTAATAAGCATTAAAGAGACTTTTACCTAAATAAAAATTTCTGTGACTCTTAACACAAAGTGATGACAGTGTTCTTTTTTTGGAAAATAGACAGGGACTATTTATTAAACTGATGAGCTATGCAAGATTTTTTGACATTTTACATTATCTTTCAATTTTAATCCCAGATGACCTTGAACTCGGAGATCTCCTTGTCTTAATCTTCTTGAATTCATAGCCACTATGCTTCAAGATCTCCATGCCAAGATCCAGGTCAGAAACTTGCATCTCTGAGCCTCCAGTTTAGGATCATAGGTGAGCCCTCCAATTCTTGATTGTAGTTCATTCCAGATATATTCAACTTGACAACCAGGAATAGTCACTACACCACTTAAAATGGACATTGACTCTACCCCTTTAGTCACAATTACTGTAGCTTTCGTTTATTGTTACTTTCTAGGAGCAGGATTTTTAGAAGCTTATTTTAGCTTCTCTTCCTCCTCCTTCTTCTTTTTCCTCTCTCTCTCTCTCTCTCCTATTTCACCTTCTCTTCCTCCTCCTGAGAAGGAGGTATTTAAATAGGTGGTCTTATGCTGAGGATATGAATAATTTATTACGTTTGGATCAGGCCTCTCCTTAACATCCTTATTTCTATGAGCACAAACTTTCACTCTAACATTCCATTTCCTGGTTCAATTTTTCAAACTGTGCAGTTTTGTACCATTCTAGCTTTTTCATTGAATATCTGTATAAAGAATGATTAAAACAAAAAACAAAACAATCAAACAAAAAACCTAATAACTGTTAATTCTGAGATTCACCGGGGGGGGGGATGATTCCACCATTTTAGGCCAAATTTAAAGAGAACTTTATTAAATAATAAATACTGACCAAGAGATGGACTTTGGTCAGGACCATTCCCTGGACTTTCCCAGCTGAGAATGACTCTGAACTGCAGAACAAACTTATAGGCCGTTGTACTTTCCCACAAGATTGTGTTATTTTCCAAGAACTATCATTGCCAGCATTATAGGAATCTCCATGGGTCCTGCACAGGTAAAGCTTACAGGTTAATTTTGGGCATTACACAACAAAACACATTACATAGTCAATACTAGACTGTTTTGAAATCTCAGGCAAGAATGTCAATCCACTATTTTTCAATTTAGTCTCTGGTACATTCCTAGGATGTAGAAGAATTTTAATCCACCAACATGGATACTTTCACTGGAATAAAGACACACGCTTAGAATATATCTTTAATCCCAAACAATGTAGATACAAGTTAATTGATAGAAGAAAGCAGCCATGTTTTAATCTGACTTCTAATTGAGGGACAAAGTAATGAATCAGAGAAAGATTTAAAAGAATGCGTTGGAGATAAGATACATTTAACTCACACAAGAACAGGAAAGAGAGTCTATTTAAGATCAGTAAGAGAAAGAAGAGCCAGTTTTTTTGTAAAAACTGGGACAGTTTTACAGACAAGTTGCAGAGAGAACAAGCTAGACACAAGTGAAGACCAAGACAGAGACAAGCCAGAGAATATAGAGCCAGAAAATTAAAATGTATTGCCAGAGTTAGTTTGAGGCCAACCAGAGTAATTCAGTCAGAGACCATGAAAAAAGCCAGATCGTATCAGTCTGTTGGGAGAAGAGTTTGAGCCAGAACAGTTGAGCTGATCCAAGCAGCCAGAATTCAGAAAGGGTGAGCTTATTCAGCAATAAGACAATTATATTAGGCAAATAAAAGTTACTTTTACACTAATGACTAGTACCAATGACTAGTAAAATGCAGCCATATTCTTTGCCAAAATAACACAAGAATGGTCTCTAACTCTGTTGCTAATATTACTCCCCTCTTCTTAAGATTGCCCTCCTCTGTAGTTCACATTGTTCTTATCACTGTTGTCTTCCAAGTTCCTATTAGAATGGTCATTAATTTGTATTTACAACATTCAACTGCTTTCCTAGTTCAGAGTCCCAAATCTTCTACATTTCTTCAAACTCAGCATGGTCAAACCTTTACAACAATAACTAACTCCCTGATTTCAACTTTTGTGTTAGTTACTTTTCTATTGCTCTGATAAAACACCCTTTTTAAGACAACTTTAAAAAGAAAGCATTTATTTGGGGGCTTATGATTTCAGAGGATATAGTTCATGACTATCATTGTGAGGAGCAAGCAGAGATGATGCTAAAGAAGCAGAAAGTTTACAGCTTGCTATACAAGTACGAGAAGTATGAGGGAGGGAGGGAGGGAGGGAGAGAGAGAGAGAGAGGAAAAAGAAGAAGGAGGAGGAAGAGAAGGTGAAGGGAAGAAGAAGGAGGAGAAGGAGAAGGAGAAGGAGGAGAAGGAGAAGAAGAAGAAGAAGAAGAAGAAGAAGAAGAAGAAGAAGAAGAAGAAGAAGAAGAAGAAGAAGAAGAAGAAGAAGAAGAAGAAAGAAGAAGAAGAAGAAGAAGAAGAAGAAGAAGAAGAAGAAGAAAAGAAGAAGAAGAAGAAGAAGAAGAAGAAGAAGAAGAAGGAGAAGGAGAAGGAGAAGGAGAAGGAGAAGGAGAAGGAGAAGGAGAAGGAGAAGGAGAAGGAGAAGGAGAAGGAGAAGAAGAAGAAGAAGAGGACCAGAATGGCATGAAGTTCATCCATTTTGACAAAATTACTAATCACATATAAGGAGCCTAATATAATATGTTTCTCATCTGAAGCCTTAGAAGTCATAAAGAATAGGACAAAGCCAAATGTAAACACCATATTTTATAAGCAATAGAAATACCATTCAAAAGTAAAAAGGACATCTAGGGGTATAATGTATTGCTACAGTAATACTTAGTATTCCTAAGGAGGGGAGCACAGAAGAAGTGGGGAAGGGTAAGAAAGATAGTGTTAAATTTAAAACTTCATCATTGTCATGCCTACTTAAAGACAAATAATTCTTCAGATAGAAATAGAGTAACAACTACAAGAAATCCAAAAGGTCTTATGAAAGGAAACATGGAAATCAGTAAAACAGGATGAAGGTATAATCATTAACCTCCTTGATGGATTTAAATAAAATCTAAACAATAGTCACAGAACCATTTGATTCAGTGCTTAAAAGTGTCAAGAAAGAAAAATTTGATAGTTTATGTTTAAAATCTTAAAACACATAAAGGTAATGGATGTGAAATTTTACTTCACTGAAATTGACATAACATTGGTAAAAGAATATAGTATTTCTCATATCTGTGTCTTTAATATGTCATCTATTTCTACACAGCAAGAATAGAAAACTACTTAAAACCATGCACAAATCTAAATTATAAAAATTCAAAAAATAAAATAAAAGGAAAAAGATAGTTAAAGAAAAAGAAAAAAAATTGAATACCTTTGAATGCATTTCCATCAAATATTGAAATAACCCCAAAGAAGACATTAACATGGAAAGACGAAGGAACAAAGCAAGTAACAAAATCATGCTCTTCAGACCTGCTCATTTTCATTATTACTGTAAATAGAAATTGTCTAAATATAACATTTAGAAAACCTAGATTTAGATCACTGCCAAAAGTACGCATTAACAATCATTCCCTTGTTCAACTTTCACCAGATTGCTAGCAACTACTAATTGATTGTTTCTCTCTATGGGTTTGTCTACTTTAGGTATTTCACATGAATGAAATTCTGCACTATTTGCATTATGTTTATAAGGTTCATCCATGGGTTACACCCCTTAGTCTTAAGCTATACCGTACTAGGTTAAACACAATGGGCAGTAACTGTAATGGGGTCATTATGTGGTTTTTTTTTTAAACTTGTTTACCGAAACTAAATTTTGGAGGTAAATCCAATTATTTATATTTCAGATGAGGAAAATGAAACTCAGAAAGATTCAATAATTTGTTCAACATATAACTAGTACTTGACTGAGCCAAAAATTAAACTTAGGTCTGATGCCAAAGCTCATGTTCTTCCCAGTATGCTTCATTTCAATTTTCTGTCCAAAATAGAGTGGAACCGCTCCAGAAGACAATTTGGAATCTTCCCAATGACTAGTGATAATTATTTTTTGTCCAGAGCAGTAATATTTGAAGGTGCTATTGGCTTTAACTTAAGTTGATTGTTTTGAGAACCGGAAGAACTGACTGCCTCCAACCATGAAAACTGCCCTAATAAAACATACCTCTTGCATTTTTCAAATGTTGCCAAATTTGCTGTATTTAAACAGACTTGGCCCATAGTTTTCTCAATATACAACAAAGGGAATAAGTGTTTATAAAGTCTTCAGGTTTTAGATGCAAGTAACATGGTTACACCATATTAAAGTTGGCAGTGACTTATCAAAGATTTCATGCTTAATCAACACACATGAAATAGGCATCTATAATTATTTCTGAGAGGACCATGTACATACCCAGAGAAATGTGATGTTTCATCCTGGAGATTCTAGAGTCTCCTTTTAAACACCTATTTTTTTTTTAGTGGTAAAAAGAACATGTTAAATTTTTTTCTCAGATACTTGAGAGCACAAAATCTGTTGAACAAATAATATGCATTTGCAAAAAGCAGCTTAGTCACCCAGATTTTCAGTGGATAACTTGATATTCTTAGATCATCAGATAGGGTAAGCCATCCAGGTAATTTACTGTTTTGAATCAACAAAATTGTCTCTTCTAGCCCCTACAAACTATTTTTCTTGTTTAAAATGTTGCCTAACAATAGCTTTCTCTCTTCAACTTCCAAGTTTTGCACCATCTGTTAAGAGAGTGCCTATTTTGAATGCAGTGCCTTATGCACCCTAACCTCCTTATATATTCTACAGGAGCCAAATTATTTGGAAAATGGATCCTGACCTTAGGAAAGGAAAAGAAGTAAGGTTGAATAAGTGACTGTGTGTTTCTTTAAAGTTCTCTTCAAAGACAACCTAACCGACTCTTCAAGGTCCATCCTATCAACTCTAGTCCTTCCCTCTTAAGTCCTATGAGCATCATTCCAGACTAAGTTGCAGTTTGTCTTTAAGCCAGAACTCAATATTATATCAAATGGATAGTGAGAAAAATATGAAAGTTTGAAGGAAGCCTAGCCCATTAGTAAACTCTGTACGTGCCTTAAGAAAAATGTATTACTTTTTTTACCATGTTGCTATAAAATGATCTTGTTATGGACACTTGGTAGAGAAAATAGGAAGCACTGAGAGGTATCAAACATTGGATTGGATTGATACCAATCTATAAACAAGTCTTCAGATTACTGGTTGTTATGGATATCCATTCATCTTGATCAAAATTTAGTTACAAAGCATGGGTCTCAGAGAACCTGCTGTCATTAATTTTGTGTGTTAACTTGACTGAACCAGGGAGTACTCAGATGTAGTTAATTATTAGGGCTGTGTTTGTGTTTCTGGATAAGATTAATTATGAATTGGCAGACCTGACTTACTATAGATAGGCTATATCCCTAATGGAGATAGGTCTTTCTAGTCAGTTGGAATTAACAAAGTAAAAATTGAGTAAGAAAAATTGCTTTTTTACTGTTTGATTTTCCTTGGGACAGTCTTCTATCTTTAGACTCATACTGAAACTATAATTTATGTTCTTGATTCTCCTTGTTCCTTGATATTCAGTTTAGAGTTGAGTTATACCATTAACTCTTTTCTGTCTGACATTTCTTAGCCTCTAGAAGTACATGAAACAAATATAAAAACATATCCAGACAAATGCAAATTATCCATTTCTTAGCAATTATACTTAAACATTGAGCCATCTCTTTTTATTTATTTTATTTTTTTTAATTTACATTTCAAATCATTTCCCCTTTCCCGTTTCCTCCCTCCCCGAAAGTCCCATAAGCCCCCTTCCCTCCCTCTTTTCTCCATTCAACCCCCTCTCGTTACTCTGTCCTGGCGTTCCCCTACATCCAGTCTTTCCAGGACCAGGGGTCTCTCCTTCCATCTTCTTAGAAATCTATTGATATGCGGATTGTGTCTAGGGTATTCCGAGATTCTGGGTCAATATCCCCTTATCAGTGACTGCATACCATGTGTGTTCTTTTGTGATTGGGTTACCTCACTAAGGATGATATTTTCAAGATCTGACCATTTGCCTAGGAACTTCGTGAATTCATTGTTTTTAATTGCAGAGTAGTATTCCATTGTGTAGATATACCACATCTTCTGAATCCATTCCTCCCTTGAGGGACATCTGGGTTCTTTCCAGCTTCTGGCTATTATAAATAAGGCTGCTATAAACATAGTGGAGCATGTGTCCTTATTGCATGCAGGTAAAGCCTCTGGGTATATGCCCAGGAGTGGTATAGCCAGATCCTCCGGGAGTGTCATGCCCAGTTTTCTGAGGAACCGCCAGACTGCTTTCCAGAGTGGTTGTACCAGCTTGCAATTCCACCAGCAGTGGAGGAGTGTTCCTCTTTCTCCACATCCTCGCCAACAACTGCTGTCTCCTGTGTTTTTGATCTTAGCCATCCTGACTGGTGTGAGATGGAATCTCAGGGTTGTTTTGATTTGCATTTCCCTAATGACTAAGGATGATGAACATCTCTTTAGGTGCTTCTCAGCCATTAGATATTCTTCAGGTGAGAACTCTTTGTTTAGCTCTGTACCCCATTTTTTAATAGGGTTACTTGCCTCTCTGGAGATTAACTTCTTGAGTTCTTTGTATATATTGGATATTAGCCCTCTGTCGGATGTAAGGTTGGTAAAGATCATTTCCCAGTTAGTTGGTTGCCGCTTTGTCTTTTTGACAGTGTCTTTTGCCTTGCAAAAACTTTGTATTTTAATGAGGTCCCATTTGTCTATTCTTGATCTTAGAGCATAAGCTATTGGAGTTCTGTTCAGGAAATTCTCCCCTGTGCCCATATGTTCAAGGTTCTTCCCTAGTTTCCCTTCTATTAGTTTCAGTGTGTCTGGTTTTATGTGGAGATCTTTGATCCACTTAGAATTGAGCTTAGTGCAAGGAGATAAGCATGTGTCAATTTGCATTCTTCTGCATGTTGACCTCCAGCTGAGCCAGCACCATTTGTTGAAAAGGCTATCTTTTTTCCACTGGATGGTTTTAGCTCCTTTGTCAAAGATCAAGTGACCATAGGAGTGTGGATTCATTTCTGGGTCTTCAATTCTGTTCCATTGATCTACATGTCTGTTACTGTACCAATACCATGCGGGTTTTAACACCATTGCACTGTAGTACAGCTTGAGGTCCGGGATACTGATTCCCCCAGAGGTTCTTTTACTCTTGAGAATAGTTTTAGCTATTCTGGGTTTTCTGTTATTCCAGATGAATTTTTGAATTGCTCTTTCTAAATCTATGAAGAATGGAGTTGGGATTTTGATGGGGATTGCATTGAATCTGTGTATTACTTTTGGTTAGATGCTCATTTTTACTATATTAATCCTGCCAATCCATGAGCATGGCAGATTTTTCCATCTTCTGAGGTCTTCTTCAATTTCTTTCTTCAGAGACTTGAAGTTCTTGTCATACAGATCTTTCACTTGTTTGGTTAGAGTCACGCCAAGATACTTAATATGGTTTGTGGCTATCGTGAAGGGTATTATTTCTCTTACTTCTTTCTCAGCCTGCTTATCCTTTGAGTATAGGAAGGCTTCTGACTTGCTTGAGTTGATTTCATATCCGGCCACTTTGCTGAAGTCGTTTATCAGCTGTAGGAGTTCTCTGGTGGAGTTCTTTGGGTCGCTTAAGTATACTATCATATCGTCTGCAAATAGTGATAGTTTGACTTCTTCCTTTCCAATTTGTATCCCTTTGACCTCTTTTTGTTGTCTAATTGCTCTAGCTAGAACTTCAAGTACTATATTGAAAAGATATGGAGAGAGAGGGCAGCCTTGTCTAGTCCCTGATTTTAGTGGGATTGCTTCAAGTTTCTCTCCATTTAGATTGATGCTGGCTACCGGTTTGCTGTAAATTGCTTTTACTATGTTTAGATATGGGCCTTGAATACCTGATCTTTCCAAGACCTTTAGCATGAAAGGATGCTGAATTTTGTCAAATGCTTTCTCAGCATCTAATGAAATGACCATGTGGTTTTTTTCTTTGAGATTGTTTATGTAGTGGATTACATTGATGGATTTCCTTATATTGAACCATCCCTGCATCCCTGGGATGAAGCCTACTTGATCGTGGTGAATTATTGTTTTGATGCATTCTTGGTTTCGGTTGGCCAGAATTTTGTTGAGTATTTTTGCATTGATGTTCATAAGTGAGATTTTTTTGAAGTTCTTTTTCCCTGTTTTGTCTTTGTTTGTTTTAGGTATAAGTGTTATTGTGGCCTCATAGAATGAGTTGGGTAGTGTTCCTTGAGTTTCTATTTCGTGGAATAGTTTGAAGAGTATCAGTATTAGCTCTTCTTTCAAGATCTGATAGAATTTCCCACTAAATCCATCTGGTCCTGGGCTTTGTGGTTTTTTTTTGTTGTTGTTGTTGTTGTTTTGTTTTTGTTTTTGTTTTGATGGGAGACTATTAACAGCTGCTTCTAGTCCCTCAGGACTTATTAAATGGTTTATCTGATCCTGTTTTGATGTTGGTACCTGGTATGTATCTAGAAAGTTATCTATTTCATCCAGATTTTCAAATCTTGTTTAGTATAAGCTCTTGTAGTAGGATCTGCTGATTTTTTGAATTTCCGCAGTTTCTGTTGTTATGTCTCCCTTTTCATTTCTGATTTTATTAATTTGGGTAGTGCCTCTGTGCCCTCTGGTTAGCCTTGCCAAGGGCTTATCTATCTTGTTGATTTTCTCAAATAACCAGGTCCTGGTTTTGTTGATTCTTTGTATAGTTATTTTTGTTTCTATTGGTTGATTTTGGCCCTGAGTTTGATTATTTCCTGCCGTCTACTCCTCATGGGTGTATTTGCTTGTTTTTGTTCTAGAGCTTTCAAGTGCACTGTCAAGTTTCTAGTGTAAACTCTCTCCATTTTCTTTTTGGAGACACTTAGAGCTATGAGTTTTCCTCTTAGCACTGCTTTCATTGTGTCCCGTAAGTTTTGGCATAATATGTCTTCATTTTCATTAAATTCTAAAAAGTCTTCAATTTCTTTCTTTATTTCTCCTTGACCAAGCTATAATTGAGAAGAGCATTGTTCAAAGTCCACGTGTATGTGTGTTTTCCATTGTTTTTGTTTGAACATAAAACCAGCCTCAGACCGTGGTGATCTGATAAGGTGCATGGAATAATTTCAATATTTCTGTATCTATTGAGACTTGTTTTGTGACCTATTATATGGTCAGTTTTGGAGAAGGTACCATGATGTGCTGAGAAGAAGGTATATTCTTTTGCTTTAGGATGGAATGTTCAATAAATAGCTGTTAAATCCATTTGGTCCATAACTTCAGTTAGTTTCACTTTGTCTCTGTTTAGTTTCTGTTTCCATGATTTGTCCATTGTTGAGAGTGAGGTGTTGCAGTCTCCCACTATTATTGTAGGGGTGCAGTGTGTGCTTTGAGCGTTAGTTAGATTTCTTTTATGAATGTTGGTGCCCTTGCATTCAGGGCATAGATATTCCAAATTGAGAGTTCATTTTGGTAGATTTTTCCTTTGATAAGTATGAAGTGTCCCTCCTTATCTTTTTTGACAACTTTTGGTTGAAAGTCAATTTTATCTGATATAAGAATGGCCACTCCATCTTGTTTCTTGGGACCATGTACTTGGAAATTTGTTTTCCAACCTTTGACTCTGAAGTAGTGACTGACTTTGTCACTGAGGTGGGTTTCTTATATGCAGCAAAATGTTGAGTTCTGATTACATATCCAGTCTGTTAGTCTATATCTTTTTATTGGGGAATTGAGACCATTGATGTTAATAGATATTAAGGAAAGTGATTGTTGCTTACTGTTATCTTCTTTGTTAAAGATAAAATTCTGTTTGTATGGCTATCTTCTTTTGGGTTTGTTGAAAGACAATTACTTTACTGCTTTTTCTAGGGTGTGGTTTCCCTCCTTGTGTTGGTATTTTACACCCATTATCGTTTGTAGAGCTGGATTTGTGGAAAGATATTGTGTAAATTTGCTTTTGTATGGAATATCTTGTTTACTCCATCTATGGTATTGAATTTTTTGCTGGGTATAGTAGTCTGAGCTGACATTTATGTTCTCTTAGGGTCTGTATGACATCTGCCCAGGATCTTCCAGCTTTCACAGTTTCTGGTGAGAAGTCTGGTGTAATTCTGATAGGTCTGCCTTCATATGTTACTTGACCTTTTTCCCTTACTGCTTTTAATATTCTTTCTTTGTTTAGTGCATTTAGTGTTTTGATTATTATGTGATGGGAGGACTTTCTGTTCTGGTCCAGTCTGTTTGGAGTTTTGTAGGCTTCTTGTATGTTCATGGGCATCTTTTTCTTTAGGTTAGGGAAGTTTTCTTCTATAATTTTGTTGAAGATATTTACTGGCCTTTTAAGATGCAAATCCTTTCTTTCTTCTATACCTATAATCCTTAGGTTAGGTCTTCTCATTGTGTCCTTGATTTCCTGGATGTTTTGGGTTACAAGCTTTTTGCTTTTTGTAATTTCTTTGACTGTTGAGTCAATGTTTTCTATGGAATCTTCAGCATCTGAGATTCTTTCTTCTATCTCTTGTATTCTGTTGTTGATGCTTGCATCTATGACTCCTGAATTCTTTCCAAAGTTTTCTATCTCCAGAGATGTCTCACTTTGTGATTTCTTTGTTGTTTCTACTTCCATTTTTAGATTCTGGGTAGTTTTGCTCAGTTCCTTCACTTGTTTGTTTGTATTTTCCTGAAATTCTTTAAGGGATTTTTGTGTTTCCTCTTTAAGGGCTTCTGCCTATTGACCCATGTTTTGCTGTAATTCCCCATGGGATTTTTGTGTTTCCTCTTTAAGGGCTTCTGCCTATTGACCCATGTTTTGCTGTAATTCCCCATGGGATTTTTGTGTTTCCTCTTTAAGGGCTTCTACCTGTTGACCCATGTTCTTCTGTATTTCTTTAAGGGATTTTTGTGTTTCTTCTTTAAGGGCTTCTACCTGTTGACTCATATTCTCCTGTAATTCTTTAGGGATTTTTGTGTTTCCTCTTTAAAATCTTCTACCTGTTAACCCATGTTCTTCTGTATTTCTTTAAGGGAGTTATTTATATCCTTCTTGAAGTCTTCTATCAGCATCATGAGATGTAATTTTTAAATCTAGCTCCTGCTTTTCTGATATGATGGGATATCCAGGATTTGCTGTTGTTGGAGAACTGGTTTCTGATGGTGCCATGTTGCCCTGTTTTCTATTGGTAGTGATCTTGCATTTGCCTTTGGCCATCTAGTTATCTCTGGTGTTAGCTGGTCTTGCTGTCTCTGACTGTGGCTTCTCTGTCCCACAAGCCTTTGTATCTGTATTCCTGGAATTCATGTTCTCTCAAATGTCCTTATAAGACTGGTTCTACAGGAAGTATTAGGAGATGGAATCTTTGCTGTGGCAGAACTGACAATAGTCAAATGGCCTGCGTTCTGCTGGTTCTCAAATGCCCTGCATGCTGCTGGTTCTCACAGGCCCAGTGTGTTGCTGGTTCTCTAGAGAGTATCAGGAGGTGGGGCCTTCCCTGAGGCAGAACTAACAGGGTGTCTGCCACAGCAGAGGGAACAGGGTGGGCAAAGGAGGAGTGGGTAGAAGGAAAGGAAGGGGAGTTGTATTCTGAAGAGGAGGGAGGGGTTTTGGTGGTTGTAGGGTAGTGAGTCCCAGCCAGAGGCTCTGAGCCTACAGTGGGGGGTGGTTCTTACAGAATGGCCTGGTTGCTGCTAGTTTCTCCAGAAAGTATCAGGAAATGGGGCCTTCCCTGATGCAGAACTGGCAGGGTGTCTGTCACAGCAGAGGGAACAGGGCAGGTGCTGGAGGAGAGCAGTTAGCATTAACTACTGAGCCATATCTTCAGTCCCTGTCCAGAGGATTTACATGGTAAAGGTATTATCACTCCAATTTTATAATTATTATTGAACCTTATGAACATGAGCTACAATGGTGAATGGAAAGCAAGTTTCAATTGCAGAACACCAGATGAGAAAGATCCATTTTTGACCCCTCCATTTTGTGAACTCTGTGGGTTAATTGGGTAGAAATATCTTAAAACTACCAACTTCTGTCATTTTCATTAACAAAAACATAAACATGACAAAGTAAAATCGAGTTAAATTGAATCTATTTAAGGTAAACTGACTTGTGTTCTCTTACTCTGAAACAAATTGTTACAATAACCATTAAACCATCTCATCTCTTCAGTTCCATTCTTTCCTGTTTTTTTTGTATTTTCCCTTTTCTTACAATTCACTTTCTTTTCAGTGACCAATTATACCAATGATCTCTCTATAAAGTAAAAGAAAGTAATAGAAAAACCTTTTTGTGACTTGGGAGATGACTCAGTCAGTAAAGTACTTAACTTGCAAGCACAAGTTTGATCCCCAGAATTCACATAAAAAAGAAACAACTAGTCATGGTGGTGCTTATTGTAACAGCACTGAGTAGGCAGAGATAATTAGATCCCTGGGGTTTGCTGGGCAGCCAGTCTAACCTATTTGGTGAGCCCTAGGTCACTGAAGTATGTCTCGGATAAAAAGATACATGGCACCTGATGAATGACACTTGACATAGTCCTCTGGTCACCACATTCATGCATATTCCTGTGAACCTTCACACACATGAATAGACACACTCATGCAACCAGATATGCATACCTATATGCATACAAATCCTTTATTGTTAATGTGGGGCTTATCCTTTTCATGGGATCAATCCAACAAGTACTAATGACTATGATAACTTTTCTTTGCCTGACACCTTCTAATGCCATGTTGGTTACTGAAATAAAACAGCTGTTCATGCAGAAACGTGGAGCCCAGACACAACTAATCTATCACCTGACTCTTGTCCCTAAGGCTCACAGATCATTGTGGAAGATAGAGCAGGGAGTTTGGTGTGAGTATGTCTCCCAGGAATGTCAGAAGATACATTCATAAAGTCTCATCAATATGACTTCCCAAACATGAGCCAAAAAAGATGACCCCAATGGACATGCCAAAGTTGACAGGGAAAAGTCCATGAGACCTCAACCCCGCACAAAGACCTGCAGGTACCTAAGTACTAGTGAGCATGGGAGAAATATTCAATCCCAAGGAAGAGCACACTGATTGGTTATCCAATATCAATCAGTCAGTCCTGAAAACACATACACACATATACTATTTTACAGACTGAGAAGGTTATATTTATTTATGAATACATACACAGTAACAGTTGATGAAAAGAAGAGGCCATGAATTTGAGCAAGAGTAAGAAGAGGTTCATTGGAGGATCTGGAGGGAGGAAAGGGAAGGGAGAAATGATGTAATTATCTTATAATCTCAAAAAGACAGTTTCAACTTGGAAAATAGAGTTTATTATAAATAAGAGAGACTTGTACATATGTAAGTGTAATTTGGGAAATGCAGTTTGAGAAGTCCAAAAATAATGAACGAAATAAAGTGCGTCTTTAAAATGCCATGAGTTGCCTGCCCCTAGAGGCATTGCGGGTGTGGCTGCTATATCACTTGTGTGTGCGTCAGTAGGTAGGGAAGAGGAGAAAGGGTATGTCTACTTTCAGTGTTCTGACCTATGAACATTTGAATGATTAGTAACCTAGCATTCCCTGAAAAAAAAAAGCACACCTAAGCCAATCACCAATCTGGCACCCAGAGGGCCTGAATGGTCTCTCAAGGGGGGGATGTAAGCTGGAGACTAGAAGAGCCTTGCCTAGCTCCACGGCCTCTGAGGGAAGTGAGCCTGTGACAGATGACCCTATCAAGGTGACCTATTACTTATCTCCTGTGCAGTGGCATGGATGCGGGGTGATATCCTCCTACTGCCTTGCCCCTCACCACCTGTGGCAGACTGAAGACCAGGCTCTGTGGTCACGAATGTAGGAGAGTTGACCCAGCATCTTACCCTCTACAGCACTTGGGGGAATGGGCCATGTACCTTTCCTAGGCAGTACAGTAGAGCTGACCCTGGTGGATGGGGGTGGATGGGTTTGGGGGTGTAGGTAAGCTGGCCCCAAAGGCATGAGTACAGAAGAGCTGGCCCTGCCATTTGTCTTTCAAGGGGTGACATGGGCAAGGGAGAGATGACCCCCACCTCTCACCCCTTGCCACCTACAACAGGCAGGAGATCTGGCCTCTTGATCATCAGAGCAGGAGGGTTACTACTACATCTCACCTGGGCAACAGGGTAGAGCTGGCCCAAGTTGCATGGGTTCCCAGTGAATGGACCCCAAGGATCTGATGAACTCAGATACCTCTTAGGCCCAGATCAGGGGCTTTAAATAGGCCTGCCTCAACTTCTACCCCATCGCTGAATTGCTGGAGTACAGGAAAGGTCTGGTCCCTTAGATCCAAAACTGCAGGAACTCCATGACACAGTGCATCAAAAGAATATGGAAGAGGTGTTCCACTGAGGTTCCAGGATTGATAGAGTAGCAGAAGCCAGAGGCCTTGTACCAGAACTAGGAGTTACTGCAATGAACATTTGCAAGTTAAAATGCATAGACAAAAGGATACAATGCGGAACATACTGTGACACACTGCAACATCTACAATGAGATGGATTTTTCTCTGTTGGGGTGGGGGAGGTTGCAAGGGTTGAATAAGAGGGGAGGGGGAGATGAGTGGAATTTGGGTGTGTGGTGTGAAATTCACAAAAAGCTAACAAAAAGTTTTTTTTTTAATTTTTTTATTTTTTTAATTTACATTCCAAATCACTTCCCCTTTCCCGTTTCCTCCCTCCCCGAAAGTCCCATAAGCCCCCTTCCCTCCCTCTTTTCTCCATTCAACCTCCTCTCGTTACTCTGTCCTGGCGTTCCCCTACATCCAGTCTTTCCAGGACCAGGGGTCTCTCCTTCCATCTTTTTAGAAATCTATTGATATGCGGATTGTGTCTAGGGTATTCCGAGATTCTGGGTTAATATCCCCTTATCAGTGACTGCATACCATGTGTGTTCTTTTGTGATTGGGTTACCTCACTAAGGATGATATTTTCAAGTTCTGACCATTTGCCTAGGAATTTCGTGAATTCATTGTTTTTAATTGCAGAGTAGTATTCCATTGTGTAGATATACCACATCTTCTGAATCCATTCCTCCGTTGAGGGACATCTGGGTTCTTTCCAGATTCTGGCTATTATAAATAAGGTTGCTATGAATATAGTGGAGCATGTGTCCTTATTGCATGCACGTAAAGTCTCTGGGTATATGCCCAGGAGTGGTATAGCCGGATCCTCCGGGAGTGTCATGCCCAGTTTTCTGAGGAACCGCCAGACTGCTTTCCAGAGTGGTTGTACCAGCCTGCAATTCCACCAGCAGTGGAGGAGTGTTCCTCTTTCTCCACATCCTCGCCAACAACTGCTGTCTCCTGTGTTTTTGATCTTAGCCATCCTGACTGGTGTGAGATGGAATCTCAGGGTTGTTTTGATTTGCATTTCCCTAATGACTAAGGATGATGAACATCTCTTTAGGTGCTTCTCAGCCATTAGATATTCTTCAGGTGAGAACTCTTTGTGTAGCTCTGTACCCCATTTTTTAATAGGGTTACTTGCCTCTCTGGAGTTTAACTTCTTGAGTTCTTTGTATATCTTGGATATTAGCCCTCTGTCGGATGTAAGGTTGGTAAAGATCATTTCCCAGTTAGTTGGTTGCCGCTTTGTCTTTTTGACAGTGTCTTTTGCCTTGCAAAAACTTTGTAATTTAATGAGGTCCCATTTGTCTACTCTTGATCTTAGAGCATAAGCTATTGGAGTTCTGTTCAGGAAATTCTCCCCTATGCCCATATGTTCAAGGTTCTTCCCTAGTTTCCCTTCTATTAGTTTCAGTGTGTCTGGTTTTATGTGGAGATCTTTGATCCACTTAGAATTGAGCTTAGTGCAAGGAGATAAGGATGGGTCAATTTGCATTCTTCTGCATGTTGACCTCCAGCTGAGCCAGCACCATTTGTTGAAAAGGCTATCTTTTTTCCACTGGATGGTTTTAGCTCCTTTGTCAAAGATCAAGTGACCATAGGAGTGTGGATTCATTTCTGGGTCTTCAATTCTGTTCCATTGATCTACATGTCTGTTACTGTACCAATACCATGCAGTTTTTAACACTATTGCTCTGTAGTACAGTTTGAGGTCCGGGATACTGATTCCCCCAGAGGTTCTTTTACTCTTGAGAATAGTTTTAGCTATTCTGGGTTTTCTGTTATTCCAGATGAATTTTTGAATTGCTCTTTCTAACTCTATGAAGAATTGAGTTGGGATTTTGATGGGGATTGCATTGAATCTGTGTATTACTTTTGGTAAGATGCTCATTTTTAAGCTTTGTAAACTGTGTGTCCTCTAATTTTTCTGCTGATCCAGTGCTGAAATTTCACAAAATCTGATTTCAGAACCCTTACCAGGCTGGAATCGGTACTATGACAACAGTCCTGGTAATTTCTTTTTTTCTCTTTGCCTCCTACCATAGTTCCTTCTTAATGCTGTTGATAAAGTGACTTTTAGTCATGATGAAGAATTCTTTCCTAGATTGGGAAAGACAGAAGCACAGAAAATCCAAGTTGGATGAGCTTAGCTTACCCCCCTCCCCCTTTGAAAATGATTTTGTCAAAACTAGAGATGGAAAACAGTGTGTTCGGGACCTTTTTCCTCATACCAGAATGCCACATCCCACTGTGATATGAGGATTTGTGCCTAGTCTTATTGTATCTTGTTAGGTCATATTCAGTGGATACCCCTGGGAGTATCTCTCTTTGTTTCTGTTTACCTTTAGAAGGGAAACAGAGGAGGAGTTGGTCTGGGGAAAAGGGAACATAGGAGGAGGATCTGGAAGCAGTAGAAGGAGGGGAAACTGTGGTCAGGATGAATAAAAGTAAAAACCAAAACAAAACCTAAAAACCATATAGCTTCTCTATGAATACTGGCAAATTACCTCCTCCTGTGTACCATGTCAATGCAGTCTTCTTGTTTAATGTTCCAACCCAGCTGAGTGAGTCTGATGTTGAGTGAATCCAGACATGATCTGTAATAATAGTCATGAAAGTTGTGAGCCATGCGTAGGATTTTAATAAAACGTCTGTCCTTTTCTGCCCCCCTGAGGTGCAAAAGAGAAAAGAAACATGGGACCCTGTGATTAAGGAGTATGTATGTCCTCTAGTTTGTACCTGTCAAACGACTAGGACCTTTGGCATCTTCTCAGAGAAAAGTCAAAGAAGTGCCTGTCTGGGAAGAGATGTGTCTATTGCAAGCTGTTTGCACCATTTCATTGAGCTCATTTCCATTCCTTCTTTAGCAAATCATTGGTGTGACTTGCCCACACAAATAGAAAGAAGCAGCTTCAGTTAAAACTATATAGGGATGTTCACTAAGAAATTCACAGCAGGAGTCCATCCAGGAACACTCTAGAAAACATATCCATCTTTATTCTTTGGTTCCTCGATTTTACTTAGACTTTAATCTACTCAAACCAGAAAGGCCATTTTGGCTCTTATCACAGACCTATGCAGAAACTTACAGAGAAGTTCATTTTATTCTGAGCTTCTTTTCATTCAGCAGTCATAGAAATGTGACGCAGACCTTGGCATCCAATATCTCATTTCCATCACTTTAGAGTTGAGAACAACCTTACTGAGCTCTAATTCCAAGGTATCTGTTCTTGAAGATTTTCTTCTTCTTTTTTTTTAATTGGATATTTTATTTGTTGACATTTCAAACGTTATCCTTTTTTTCCAGTTTCCCCTCTGCAAACCCCCATCCCATCCCCCCTTACCCTGCTTCTAAGAGGGTGTTCCCCCACCCACCCACTCCTGCCTCACCACCCTAGCATTCCTCCACAATGGAGCATCAAGCCTTCACAGGACCAAGGGCCTCCCCTCCCATTAATACTAGATAAGACCCCTTCAGCTCCTTCAGTCCTTCCCCTAACTCCTCCATTGGGGTCCCTTTGCTCAATCCAATGGTTGGCTGCGAACATCTGCATCTGAATTGGTCAGGATCTGTCAGAGCATCTTAGGAGACCGCTGTTGCTGATGCCAAGAAGTGCTTGCTCACAGATTTTCTTCTTGATCAAGCTTTAGTGAAACTCTTCTGCACTCTCCTTGGCTAAGTCCCTATCCTGCATCTAGACTTTGAAATCCAGTTTTAGTGAAGAATGTTACAATGTTATCTCCCTACCTTTGATATTTGATAAAAATTTCATGTCCTTTATGGCTGCTATCAAAATCTTTCACCTACCTTCATCAAGGATCCTATTGGGTGAGTTTCATGAGAATCTCCCTACCTTCAAAATTTTCTCTTAGAAAAATTTCCATTCATTGATTTCTACTTGTTAATTTATTCCTTGGTTAATTGCCATTTACCTTTGCTATATTTAAAGTCAAAATCTGTCTCTCTCCCTTAATGTAAACCTTGAATATTCATTTTCATTTTTTAGGTAGGGGCTCATGTAGCTGGGTAACCTCAAACTCACTGTGTAACTGAGAATGACTTCTAGCTCTACAGTGTTGGGATTAAAGGAGTACCGCCATATCCAGTGTTATATGGTGCTAGAGATGAAATTTAGAGCCTTTTGCATACTAGCTAAGCACTCTACCAGTTAATAAACAACCCAAGTCCTTCCCAAGTGGTCTTCCCTTACCATTCTAACAAGTATCAAAACATTGTTAACTAGGATTTACAAATAATTGCAAATGAGATCAAAGATTATATACAAGGTCAACTTATGATAATGTAGGAAAATCTAACATAGAGGATACATATTTTTCCATTGAAACACCATTTTTTTTTCTGTATGTATCTGGATAATTAGAAAACATCCTTTATGGTCATAAATGATGAGTGACAACAGAAACATAGTCAAAGGCCAGACCATGAAGGGTTTGGTAAATTCAGTCAAGTCATTTATGCAGGGAAGCAATCAAAGTCTATCAAATATACGCTTTAGACAGAACATTTTTATCCATATTGCTATTGAAGGGATGAGAGAGCCGGTGTGGAGGTAGAGTTAGGACGTTCTTGTAAACAACATTTAAATACTTGCCCAAACTGGTGATAGAGCTCAGCAGAAGGTTTGCTTAGAATACATAGGGTCCTAGCTCTGATATTTAGAACATAGAACAGAGAGGCAAAAAAAGGAAGAGGAAGAGAAATGAGAGAGGAAAAGAGGGACAGAAGAAAGGAAGCAAGAAAGGAAGGAAGGAGAAGAGGAGGGAAGGACAGGTGGGCAAAATCATTATTGATCTTCCATTTCCTCCTGTGGAAAACAGATAACATGTTCCTTGCAGTACTGCTCTGAGGATCAGTATTATTCATGCAAGGGATATGGCGTGAAGATAGGCAGTAAATATTTTTCCCATTCTGCTTCTACCTTACAACCAGGTTGTCAAAACATCTTTATACTGAGCCAAGGCTTGTTACCTTTAGCTGCTGGGTAGCTATTGGGAGGGGTGTAAAAGAATTGTAACCCCGTTGTCTTCATATATTAGAAGAAAAAGAGTTATTTTCCTTGCCTTTCTTTTAGAAATTAATTTTTTTGAAAGTAAAAAAGAAAGAAAGGAAGGAAGAAAAAGAAAGAAAGAAAGAAAGAAAGAAAGAAAGAAAGAAAGAAAGAAAGAAAGAAAGAAAGAAAGAAAGGAAGGAAGGAAGGAAGGAAGGAAGGAAGAAAAGAAGGAAGAAAGAAAATGACACATCTGTCTGTCATCCCAAGCACTCAGGAAGATAGAGCAGGAAAATCAGAAGAAGAAGGTCATTCATGGTTATAAAATGTGCCTAGAGTGAAGGAGAACTTGTCTCATAAGAAAGTTGGGTATGAAATTCTCAAATAAAAATTTTAAATGTTAAGTATATATTAGTCCCAAAGTAAATAGCATAGAAACTAAACTTTTTCAGTTTTTTTTTTCATCAGTTCATCTTTCTCTTGGATACTTTTCCTAGAATATCTTCCCTAATTTGTGAAATAAGCATAGTGCTCCAGGCATGGCTGAAAGTGTACCCAGTAAATTGGAGCAATCAGTTCTCTTGATCTGCATGATACAGTTCTACTATAGTTACTAAAATTGCTTTAACCCTTGTATCAGCCACGTTGTATAATTGGTACAATTTTAGCCTGTAATTAACAGGAACATTCAAGTAGTTTTCATATGGGCACCTGCTTGAGTTTTCCATTATTCAGAACATGTATAGAAATGTTTTAATTTTAAAATAAGACTGTTGTTTTGCTCACTAAACTCCATTTTTGTTTTGGATCATTTTTCTTGCCTTACATATGCAATATGTAGGATATACTCATTTGAGCAAATACCATAAATTAGTATGATAATGAAGAGTAAATTTACCTCCATCTTAGTCCAGTTTCCCTGAAGGAATCATATATTTTTATGTAAATACTTTCAAATATGTTCTACTCTTATGCAATGAAATAAGCTATGTTGGACAAGTGATCACATGTAGTATATACTAACCTACATTTTATCCATAATATTTAATAATTTGAATCATTTTTGAGATTCTAATATAAGTACATTTTTCTTTCCCCTTTCCTCCCTCCAAAACTCCCATATAACCCTCCTTGCTCTCTTTTAAATTCCTGGCCTCTTCTACTAATTGTCATTGTGTGCATACCTGTATGCTTATATGCATATGTGCTCCTAAATATAGCCTGTTCAGTACATATGATGTTTATTGTGTGTATGTTTTCAAGGATGACTTTTTGGTACTGGAACCTCAGTTGGTCTGCTTTTCATGGGGGAAGACCACCTTTTTCATTCCCAGCTCTCCTCAGTTACCTTTAGTTTGTGTAGGGTTGAAGTTTTGTGGGCTTTTCCCCATCCATTTTCATATTCCATTGGTGTGGTCCTTGTTCAGGTCACATTTGGGCTACTGGACCTGCTAAGTCTCAGCAACCTGACTAGGTGTTCTTATTTATTTTATCCCTACTCGCCATCCTGCATTGTTGTAATTCCCATTGCTCTGTGCTTTCCACTAGCTCTCTGGCCCCTGTTGAGTGCATGCTTCTGTTTGCACTTGTCTAAATTCAAAAAAGGTCTGTGGAGATAGCCATTTGGGTCACAAATTAATACACTAAGCTTGAGACTAACACATGAATCATCATCTTATAATATTGAATTTAAATATTTAAGAATAGCACATCTTTGTATTTATGCAAGTGTTCTTTATACTTTTTGATGGTACTTTAAAGTTTAAAGATGATCTTCAAATAAACCTTATACATTTTTATTTGGTCCTGTTCTAAATGGAGTTTTTATCTCCATCAACACATTTTTGGTACTGGGAATTTAACTTTGGGCCTCACATATGTTTGGCAAACATTCGTTCTTCCACTGAGTTATATCTCCAGCATTCTATCAGCATTTCTAATTATGGGAAAGATGATACTTCCTTTTTGTAAACTGGGGTGTAATTCAGAGGTAGAATCCTCGTTTATCTTGTGTGAGGCTTCAAGTCAGTTCCAGACCCAGAATAACACAATAACACAACACAATCTCTCTCTCTTTCTCATATATATATATATATATATATATATATATATATATATATATGTGTGTGTGTGTGTGTGTGTGTGTGTGTGTGTGTGTGTGATAGTTATATATGTGATTATATATTTTATGTATATATATAGTTATATTCTATATTTCTATATAGTGCCAGTAGATAGATGTTAGACTAAGATGAGAGGAATACTTGAGTCCATGAGTTCAAGCTCCGTCTGAGCAACAGAAGAAGCATTTACCTCAGCAAGAAGTGACAGTACTGCTGTTTTCACTTGTAAACCAGTCATGACAATAGTTTTTAGCTCTTGGAAATATAAATATTAAACGAGATCTTATATTAAAAACACCTGATATAGTGCTGACACATAGTAATCATTTAACGTTTGTTTGTGAACATAATCCTCTTTGAATAATAGCCTACCACAGGTCTATAATCAAATGCTATATAGATGTCTGTTTCTTTTTCATAGCTTCTACAATCTTTTTTTTTTTTTAGTATTCTTCTTGGAGTATGAAACATTCAATTCTAGTCATTATTATAAAAAAAGTGGTAGTTTTTAAAGTGAGTGGCTCATTTTCTAAACATAAGCAATCAAAGCAATTTTCAGAAACCCTCTGCATTTCTATTCTTCTCTCTAGGGTGCCTTAAACATATGCAGGTAATAGTATATTTTCCACCACTTCCCAGCACTTTAGTAATTACTTGGGAGAGACAAAGACGCAAAATAGCTAGCTACGTTTTGGAATTGTTTTTCAAGAGAAGCTCATATTCTATAACAGAAGGGATTTTAGGGAGCAGGAATGTTTCATTTTTAAAGTAGTGTACACAACCATGGTTGGATGTAAAGCAGAGTTATTTAAAAAGGTTAAGGGTAGTGCCTAACATATTTGTATATATCAGCTCTGGTTCTCAGAAGTCTCTAGTGACAATGGGACTAGATCTTCTAAGCAAGTATAGCTGTTAAAATTTCCCTATCGTCTGTGACATTTTCTTTTTCTTTTTCTTTTTTTTAATACTTCCCCGACATTCTTAGTAATTATTCAATAAATATTTGTTGAATGAACACATCAAGAAAGAAAAAATGTGTTCACTATATATTATAATTTATTAAATTGATTCATAAAGTAATATGAGATATAGCCTAATTGTTTATTTTTATTAGATATATTCCTTATTTACATTTCAAATGATTTCCCCTTTCCTGGATCCCCCTCCATGAAAGTCCCATAAGCCCTTTTCCCTCCCCCTGTTCCCCAATCAACCTCTTCCCGCTTCCCTGTCCTGGTATTCCCCTACACTGTTGAACTGAGCCTTTCCAGGACCAGGTGCCTCTCCTTCCTTCTTCTTGGGCATCATTTGATATGTGAGATTGTGTCTTCAGTATTTCAAGTTTCTGGGCTAATATCTGCTTATCAGTGAGTGCATACCATGTGTGTTCTTTTGTGAATGGGTCACCTCACTCAGGATGACATTCTCCAGTTCCACCACTTGTCTAAGAATTTCATGAAATAATTGTTTTTAATAGCTGAGTAGTATTCCATAGTGTAAATATATCACATTTTCTGTATCCATTCCTCCATTGAGGGACAACTGGGTTCTTTCCAGCTTCTGGCTATTATAAATAGGGCTGCTATGAACATGGTGGTGCATGTGTCCTTATTCCATGCTGGGGAATCCTCTGGGTATATGCCCTGGAGTGGTATAACGAGAGCCAAATAACCCTATTAAAACTGGGGTACAGAGCTAAACAAAGAATTTTCACCTGAGAAATATCAAGTGGCTGAGAAGAACCTAAAGAAATGTTCAACATCCTTAGTCATCAGGGAAATGCAAATCAAAACAACCCTGAGATTTCACCTCACACCAGTCAGAATGACTAAGATCAAAAACTCAGGAGAAAATGGGTGCTGGCAAGAATGTGGAGAAAGAGGAACACTCCTCCACTGCTGGTGGGATTGCAAGCTGGTACAACCACTCTGGAAATCAGTCTGGTGGTTCCTCAGAAAACTGGGCATGATACTACTGGGTCTGTGACATTTTCAACCTTCAAGAATTCTCCCCTCCTTCTGTAGTTCTTTTTACAGATAACATGAGCTTTTCACCTTATAAATGAGAACTAATTTCATATATAGTAAGTGATGGTAATTTAGAATAAATTGAAAGGGGTAGACAGCAAGAAACTACCAAACTCAGGACTGAAATCAATAAAATAGAAACAACAAACAACAACAAAACCAAAGAAACAGAGTTGGTTCTTTGAGAAAATCAATAAGATCAATAAATCATTACCTAAATAACTGAAAGGCACAAAGACAAAATCTAAATTAGCAAAATTACAAATGAACAGTGGAACATCACAACAGACAATGAAGAAATCCAGAGAATCATAAGGACATACTTTAAAAACATGTACTCTATCAAATTGGAAAATCTAAAAGAAATGGATCGTTTTCTCCATACATACCACTTACCAAACTCAAATCAAGGTCAGATAAGCAAATTACACAGACTTATAACCCCTAGTGAAAGAGAAGCAAAATATATACTTATTTGAAAAAGATATAAATGAAATTGCCTAATAATGGGGGAGAAAGAGCCCCAGCTGGACACCTCTTGTCACCACATGAAATGTCTAGTACTAGGAATGGGTTACATTAAATTCAATTGTTGGCCAAAAGGGTTCTATGAGAACCTTCAAAAAAACCTAGACCCTTGAGAAGACTATAGGTTGCTCTCTACAAACAGACAAGACCCAATTGCTGAAGACAACACTGTTAGTATTGAGTATCTAGCTAGCTCCTTGAGAAGTTGAGATGGTGTTTATGTAGAGCCTTCACACAAATTCCGCATGCTTCCAATGGAGAAATGTAAACAGCAACCCAGTCACAAACCTTTGGATCTTCAATGGTGTTTTGCTTGCAATAAATGCTAGGGCAGTAGTGGTACAAGTTTATAGGCATAACCAACCAATATCTGATTTGACTGAAGGCCTCCTCCATGAGATGGAGCCCATACCTAACATTTCTTGGGTGGACAAGAATCTGGGACTAATGACCCAGGGACCTAGGGCAAAACCAAATGCTATTGTTATAAAAATACAAAACAAAACAAAATCATAGCAATATAATTGCTTCTTATGATATTCTGCTATATTCATAGTTTAGTACCTTGCTCAGTCTTCATCAGAGAAATTTCTTCCTAGGAATAAATACCTAGGCCAATAGTCAGACATTATACAGGGAGAGAGAAACCTTGGAACACTTATCCCTAAATGGAATGACTTCATCAAATCTGTCCTCTCAGTGCTCAGGCAACCCTTCAAAGGAGGAGGTAGAAAGAGTGTAAGAGCTGGAGGAGATGGAGGACACCATGGAAATAATTCCTCTAAATAAACAGGGTTGATGCACAGATGAACTCACAGAGACTGAGGCAGCATGCACAGGCCTGCACAGGTCTGAACCAGATGGTGTCCTAGAAGTGAAAGGGGATGTGGACACATGCCCCCCCATCCCTAAACCAGAAACAATGTCCAATTGATAAGCACTTGCAAATGAAAATGTAGTTTCCTCTAAGGGTATCTCACTGGGGAAATAAATTACTTTTAATGATAGGCTGCATGCCCAGCAGTAGATGGCCAATAGAAAATGAATTCAACAGCATCTTTGGATGTTTCTTATCTCAATGGAATGTCAAGGCTGTCACTACTGTAGAGGCAGTGCAACCTGAGAGAATGGAGTAGATAAACGGGGCAGACTAAAGTTTCATGCAATTGCCAACTACGTTGAGGGCTTCAGATGATTTATACTTTGAAGGTTAAGAAAAAAAATCAGACAAGTAAAATTCTTATGGGTTCGAGATGTATACAGCCACAAAGAAAAGCTGCATGGGGCAAAACTGTTTTTCCATAGAGGTATTCCATAGAAAGGATAACTTAAACATTTAATTGACTAACAATAGCAAGCACTAATGGTTTATTTGAAGTAAACTCATTCCTATCAGCTATACCTGGGAGAAACATGAAGCCATATTCTAAGAACAATTTCATGTTTTGAAGAAACTGAGGTCACAAGACTTTTGTCTTCTCTCATTAGAGTGTCTTCACAAGCACTCAGAATTCCCTTTGTGTGACTCCATTCTTGGACTACCACCATTCTTGGACTTTCTTTTTGGATGTTTTAGGAGATGGGGTTGTTTTGTTTTGTTTGTTTGTTCATACATATTGTGCTTCTCCCTTTTTATATTCCAGGTCCTTTGCATATATTGTGACTTCTCTTTTAGTGGTTTTATGGGATTTCTGAGTGTGCAAACAAGTGGGTCTCTGTTTCTAGTGCCATTTCTTGGGCTCTTTTCCTTCCGTTTGTTTTGTCCTGTTCCAATATGTTTATCTTTGTTTAACCTTATAATATTTTATTTTATTATTATTCCAGAGAAGACTGTTTTCTTATGAGAGAAAGGGAACAGATGCAGATATGAGAGGAGGTGGGGTGGAGTTGGGAGGAGTAGAGAGAGGGGAAATTTTTTTAGTTGACTTCATTATTCTGTTGCTCTTGCTCATTTTTCATTCAGTTTGGAGTAAATAAACACAATTTTTGGATGGGACAGCAATTTGAAAACCAATGCCCACAAATGGGTCTTTGTATAGAAATTTTTGCATTTTCATCTGCTTCAAGGTCCATATTTCTTCACTGGTACAGAAAACATTTTTAAAATTATTTATTTTATTTTATTTTATTTTTATTTTATTAACTTTTCATACCAATAACAGCCCCCACTCCATCTAGCACCTCCACCCACAGATCCTCCTGCTGATTCTCCCCTTCTCCTCTGAGAGGAGTTTCTCTGCCTATCCCTCCCAAAAAACATGTCAAGTCAATGTAGGACTTGGTGCATCACCACCCACTGAGGCCAGACAAGAAGGCCCAGTTAGGGGAACAGGATCCAGAAGCAGGTAACAGATTGCTGAGGTACCCTCATGAAGACCAAGTCGAACATCAGCTACGTATGTACAGGGTGCCTAGATCTAGCCTGTGCTTGATCTTTGGTTGATAGTTCAGTCTATGGAAGTCTCCAAGGGTCCAGGTTCATTGGCTCTGTTGGTCTTGCTGTATAGTCTCTGCTCTTTTTGAATCCCTCAGTCATTCCCCTAACACTTCTACAAGACTTGCAGAGTTCCATCTAATGTTTGGCTGAGCATCTCTGCATCTCTTTATGCTGGCTTCTGGGTAAAGTCTCTCAGAGGATAGTTATGCTAGGATCCTATCTACAAACATTACAGAGTATTATTAATAGTTTCATAGATTGGTTCTTTTTCATGGGTCTCAAATTGGGCCAGTTTTTGGTTGACCATTCCCTCTATCTCATCTCTATCTTTGCCCCTGTACTTTTTGTAAGCAAGATACATTTTGTGGGGGCTTGCTGTTCTTATCCCTCCACTGGGAGTCTTGCTTGGCTACAGGAAGTGGCTACTTCAGTATCCATGTCCCCCACTGGTCGAGTTTCAGCTAGAGTCTCCCCCATAGACACTCTGGAGCCTTCCCTCCCACCCAACGTCTCTGGCACATTCTAGAGATGTTCCCGCCCCAACAATTTCCATTCTTTCTCCCTTGCTCTCTCTGCACCTAATTCCCCTGCCTCATTCCCATTCTTATATTGAAAAACGAAAACAAAAAATGAGGACAGATTAAACAATCTTGAACAATAAAAGAACTTCTGGAGGTATTACCATCCCTGACCTCAATCTATACCACAGAGAAATAGTAATAAAAACTGCATGCTATCAGTATAGAAACAGACAGGTTGATCAATGGAATTGAATCGAAGACCCAGAATAAGCCCACACAATTATGAATACTTGATTATTAACAAAGAAGCCAAAACCATACAATGGAAAAAAAGAAAGTATCTTCAACAAATGGTGCTGGCCTAACTGGATGTCAGCATGTAGAAGAATACAAATAGATCCATTTCTGTCACCCTGTACAGAACTCAAGTCCACGTGAATCAAATAACTCAACCTAAAACCAGATAAAGTAAATCTAATAGAACAGAAAGTGGGAAATAGCCTTGAACTTATTGGTACAGGAGACACTGTCCTGAACAGAACACACATGGCTCAGGCTCTAAGATCAATAACTGAATAATGGGACCTCAGGAAACTGAAAAGCTTCTGTAAGGCAAAGGACACAGTCAATAGGATAAAACAGCAGCCTACAGTTTGGGAAAGATTCTTTCTTTATCAACCCTACATCTGACAGAATGGTGCTATCCAAAATTTATAAAGAACTCAAGAAGTTAGACACCAACAACCCAACTAAAAAATGGGGTACTTACCTAAATAGAGAATTCTCAAAAGAGGAATCTTGAATGGCCAAAAATCACTTAAAGAAATGTTCAAAGTCCGTAGTCATTAGGGAATGCAAATCAAAGCAACCCTGAGATTCCACCTTACATCCATCAGAATGGTTAAGATCCAAAACCAAAGGGATAGCAGATGCTATGGAGGATGTTGAGCAGAGGGAAGACTCCTCCATTGCTGGTGGGATTGAAAACTGGTGTAATCACTCTGGACATCAATCTGATGGTTTCTCAGAAAATTGGGAAGAGTTTTACCTCAAGACCCAGCTATACCACTACAGGGAATATGTTTAAAAGATGCTCTACTGTTCCACAAAGCCACCCACTTGCTCTATGATGTTCATAGCAGCATTATTTGTTATAGAAAGAAACAAGAAACAACCTAGATGTCCCTCAATTGAAGAATGGATTTAAAAAATGTGGTTCGATATAACTTCGCTTGGGACACGGCCTGTTGGGGCTCCCGTCTGCTCCCAAGAACGGGACAGCACTGTAGTCGTCTGGGTGCCAGGATCCGTAGGCCATCGCCTCTGCAGGGTGACCAGCGCCACCGAGAGAGTGCAGAGTGCACTTCGCCATCTTTGCTCCAGTGGCCAGGAAGTTGGGACTGCCAGGCTCGGAGACAGACAGGCATAATATCTCTTGGGTCTCGGGCGGCTTGTGTGTACGCTGCTCCCAAGAGCTGGGCTGATCTGCAGTAACCAGCTTGCCAGCTCTGCTGTGGGACTTCTGCCTGGCAGAGGGACGGCCCCTCCCCCCCACTCTGGGAAAGATCACACACCCCTGCACAGGGCAGGAGCCTACCAGCCTCCCTTTGGCGACCTCTGCTCCAGGAATCCACTAGGCTGAGCCTTTGGATGTGCAAGGACTCCCCAATATAACATCACTTGGGGCAAGGCACATTAGATCTCCAAAGTCACTCAGGAGCAGGGCAGTCCCCAGAAATCTGTGCCAGGGGAATCCTGGTAATCCAGGGGGGGCAGAAATAGCTTTGCAGGCTCACAGGAGGTCCAACCAACAGCCAGTGACAGCAGGACCAACTAACACCAGAGGTATACAGATGGCAAAAGGCAAACGTAGGAACGTTACTAACAGAAATCAAAGTAATATGGCACCATCCGAACCCAACTCTCCAACAGCAGCAAGTCCTGGATACCCCACCACACCCGAAAGACAAGATCTGGATTTAAAATCACTTCTCGTGATGCTATTAGAGGATCACAAGAAGGACACAAATAAATCTAATAAAGAATTACAGGAGACCATGAATCAACGGTTAGAAGCCCTTACAAAGGAAACACAAAAATCGCTTAGAGAAATGCAGGAGAACATGGATCAAAAGAAGGAGGCCCACAAGGAGACAACACAAAAATCTCTTAAAGAAATGAATCAACGGGTAGATGCACTCACAAAGGAATCACAAAAATTGCATAAAGAAATGCAGAAGAATATGGGTCAACAGATGGATGCCCATAGGGAGCAACACAAAAATTGCTTAAAGAAATGAATCAACGGATAGATGCCCTTACAAAAGAAACACGAGAACTGCTTAAAGAAATGAAGGAGAAGATGAATCAACAGATGGAATCCCATGAGGAGGAAACACAAAAATCGCTCAGAGAAATGAAGGAGAAAGTGGGTAAACAGGCAGAAATCCTGAAAGAGGTAATGCAAAAATACCTTAAAGAAATACAGGAAAATACAAACAAACAAGTGAAGGATCTCAGCAAATCCATCCAGGAACTAAAAAAGGAAGTAGAAACAACTAAGAAATCACAAAGGGAGACAACTTTGGAGATAGAAAACCTTGGGAAGAAATCAGGAGTCATAGATGCAAACATCAACAATAGAATACAAGAGATGGAAGAAAGAATCTCAGGTGCTGAAGATTCCATAGAAAGCATCGACTCAACAGTCAAAGAAAATGCAAAATGCAAAAAACGTGTAACCCAAAACACCAGGAAATCCAGGACACAATGAGAAGACCAAACCTAAGGATTATAGGTATAGATGAGAGTGAAGATTTGCAACTTAAAGGGCCAGTAAACATCTTCAACAAAATTATGGAGGAAAACTTCCCTAACCTAAAGAGAGAGATGCCGATGAACGTACAAGAAGCCTACAGAACTCCAAACAGACTGGACCAGAACAGGAATACCTCTCATCACATAATAATCAAAACACCAAATGTACTAAACAAAGAAAGAATATTAAAAGCAGTAAGAGAAAATGGCCAAGTAACATACAAAGGAAGACCTATCCGAATCACATCAGACTTCTAACCAGAGACTATGAAAGCCAGAAGATCCTGGGCAGATCTCATGCAGACACTAAGAGAGCACAAATGCCAGCCTAGACTACTATACCCAGCAAAACTCTCAATCACCATAGATGGAGAGACCAAGATATTCCATGATAAAATCAAATTTTCACAATATCTTTCCACAAACCCAGCCCTGCAACAGATAATAGGTGGAAACAGCCAATACAGGGAGAGAAACAACACCCTGGAAAAAATGAGATAATGACCTTCTTGAATCAAACCCAAAAGTAGATAACCACTCAAACATAAAGATAGCATCAAGAATGGCAGGTGGCAATAATCACTATGCCTTAATCTGTCTTAATATCAATGGTCTCAATTCCCCAATTAAAAAGACATAGACTAGCAGACTGGATACGTAAACAGAACCCAGCATTTTGCAGCATGCAGGAAATTTTCCTCAGTGTCAAAGACAAATACTACCTCAGAGTAAAAGGCTGGAAAACAATTTTACAAGCAAATGGCCCCAAGAAATGAGCCGGAGTAGCCATCTTAATATCAGATAAAATGGATTTTCAACCTAAAGTCATCAAAAAAGACACAGAAGGACACTACATACAGATCAAGGGAAAAATCCACCAACAAGAGCTCTCAATTCTGAATATCTATGCTCCAAATGCAAGGACACCCTCATTCGTAAAAGAAACTTTACTAAAGCTCAAAGCACACATCGCACCTCACACAATAATAGTGGGTGACTTCAACACCCCGCTCTCTGAAATGGATCGTTCAGGAAAGCAGAAACTAAACAGGGACACAGTAAATCTAATTGAAGCCTTGGACCAAATGGAACTAACAGATATATAGAGAACATTTCATCCTAGAGCTAAAGAATACACCTTCTTAACAGCACCTCAAGGTACCTTCTCCAAAATTGACCATATAATTGGTCACAAATCAGACCTCAACAGATATAAGAAGATAGAAATAATCCCATGCCTCCTATCAGATCACTATGGAATAAGGGTGGTCTTCAATGGCAACAAAAACAAAAGAAAACCCACGTACACATGGAGGCTGAACAATGCTCTCTATTCAATGATAACTTGGTCAAGGTGGAAATAAAGAAAAAAATCAAAGACTTTTTGAAAGTTAATGAAAATGAAGGCACAACATACCCTAATTTATGGGACACAATGAAAGCAGTGCTAAGAGGAAAATTCATAGCCCTGAGTGCCGCCAAAAAGAAACGGGAGACAGCATACACTAACAGCTTAATGGCACACCTGAAAGCCCTGGAATAAAAAGAAGCAAATACACCAAAGAGGAGTAGAAGGCAGGAAATCATCAAACTCAGGACTGAAATCAATCAAGTAGAAACAAAGAAAACCATACAAAGAATCAACAAAACGAGGAGTTGGTTCTTTGAGAAAATCAACAAGATAGATAAGCCCTTAGCCAGACTAACCAGAGGGCACAGAGATAGTATCCAAATTAATAAAATCAGAAACGAAAAGGGAGAGATAACAACAAAAACTGAGGAAATTCAAAAAATCATCAGTTCCTACTACAAAAACCTGTATTCAACACAACTAGAAGATCTCGAGGAAATGGACAATTTCCTTGACAGATATCAAATACCAAAATTAAATCAGGATCAAATAGACCATCTAAACCGTCCTATAACCCCTGAAGAAATAGAAGTTGTCATTGGAATTCTTCCAACCAAAAAAAGCACAGGTCCAGATGGTTTTAGTGCAGAATTCTATCAGACCTTCAAAGAAGACCTAACACCAATACTCTTCAAACTGTTCCACAAAACAGAAACAGAAGGAACAGTACCCAACTCGTTCTATGAAGCCACAATTACGCTAATACCAAAAACACACAAAGATCCAACAAAGAAAGAGAATCTCAGGCCAATCTCTCTTATGAATATCGATGCAAAAATACTCAATAAATTTCTTGCCAACCTAATCCAAGAACACATCAAAATGATCATTCACCACGATCAAGTAGGCTTCATCCCAGGGATGCAGGGATGGTTCAATATAAGGAAATCCATCAATGTAATTCACTATATAAACAATCTCAAAGAAAAAAACCACATGGTCATCTCATTAGATGCTGAGAAAGCATTTGAAAAAATTTAGCATCCTTTCATGCTAAAGGTCTTGGAAAGATCAGGAATTCGAGGCCCATATCTAAACATAGTAAAAGCAATTTACAGCAAACCGGTAGCCAGCATCAATCTAAAAATGGAGAGAAACTTGAAGCAATCCCACTAAAATCAGGGACTAGACAAGGCTGCCCTCTCTCTCCATATCTTTTCAATATAGTACTTGAAGTTCTAGCTAGAGCAATTAGACAACAAAAAGAGGTCAAAGGGATACAAATTGGAAAGGAAGAAGTCAAACTATCACTATTTGCAGACGATATGATAGTATACTTAAGCTACCCAAAGAACTTCACCAGAGAACTCCTACAGCTGATAAACGACTTCAGCAAAGTGGCCGGATATAAAACCAATTCAAGCAAGTCAGTAGCCTTCCTATACTCAAAGGATAAGCAGGCTGAGAAAGAAGTAAGAGAAATGATACCCTTCATGATAGCCACAAACCATATAAAGTATCTTGGCGTGACTCTAACCAAACAAGTGAAAGATCTGTATGACAAGAACTTCAAGTCTCTGAAGAAAGAAATTGAAGAAGACCTCAGAAGATGGAAAAATCTGCCATGCTCATGGATTGGCAGGATTAATATAGTAAAAATGACCATCTTACCAAAAGTAATATACAGATTCAATGCAATCCCCATCAAAATCCCAACTCAATTCTTCATAGAGTTAGAAAGAGCAATTCAAAAACTCATCTGGAATAACAGAAAACCCAGAATAGCTAAAACTATTCTCAAGAGTAGAAGAACTTTTGGCGGAATCAGTATCCCGGACCTCAAGCTGTACTACAGAGCAATAGTGTTAAAAACCGCATGGTATTGGTACAGGGACAAACATGTAGATCAATGGAACAGAATTGAAGGCCCAGAAATGAATCCACACTCCTATGGTCACTTGATCTTTGACAAAGGAGCTAAAACCATCCAGTGGAAAAAAGATAGCCTTTTCAACAAATGGTGCTGGCTCAACTGGAGGTCAACATGCAGAAGAATGCAAATTGACCCATTCTTATCTCCTTGCACTAAGCTCAAATCCAAGTGGATCAAAGATCTCCACATAAAACCAGACACACTGAAACTAATAGAAGGGAAACTAGGGAAGAACCTTGAACATATGGGCACAGGAGAGAATTTCCTGAACAGAACTCTAATAGCTTATGCTCTAAGATCAAGAATAGACAAGTGGGACCTCATTAAATTACAAAATTTTTGCAAGGCAAAAGACACTGTCAAAAAGACAAAGCGGCAACCAACTAACTGGGAAATGATCTTTATCAACCCTACATCCGACAGAGAGCTAATATCCAATATATACAAAGAACTCACGAAGTTAAACTCCAGAGAGGCAAGTAACCCTATTAAAAAATGGGGTACAGAGCTAAACAAAGTGTTCTCACCTGAAGAATATCTAATGGCTGAGAAGCACCTAAAGAGATGTTCATCATCCTTAGTCATTAGGGAAATGCAAATCAAAACAACCCTGAGATTCCATCTCACACCAGTCAGAATGGCTAAGATCAAAAACACAGGAGACAGCAGTTGTTGGTGAGGATGTGGAGAAAGAGGAACACTCCTCCACTGCTGGTGGAATTGCAAGGTGGTACAACCACTCTGGAAAGCAGTCTGGCGGTTCCTCCGAAAACTGGGCATGACACTTCCGGAGGATCTGGCTCTACCACTCCTGGGCATATACCCAGAGACTTTACCTGCATGCAATAAGGACACATGCTCCACTATGTTCATAGCAGCCTTATTTATAATAGCCAGAAGCTGGAAAGAACCCAGATGTCCCTCAACGGAGGAATGGATTCAGAAGATGTGGTATATCTACACAATGGAATACTACTCTGCAATTAAAAACAATGAATTCACGAAATTCCTAGGCAAATGGTCAGAACTCGAAAATATCATCCTTAGTGAGGTAATCCAATCACAAAAGAACACACATGGTATGCAGTCATTGATAAGGGGATACTAACCAAGAATCTTGGAGTACCCTAGACACAATTCGCATATCAATAGATTTCTAAGAAGATGGAAGGAAAGACCCCTGGTCCTCGATTGACTGGATGTAGGGGAACGCCAGGACATAGAAATGAGAGGGGGTTGAATGGAGAAAAGAGGGAGGGAAGGGGGCTTATGGGACTTTCTGGGAGGGAGGAAACGGGAAAGGGGAAATGATTTGGAATGTAAATAAAAAAACTTAGAAAATAATAAAAATAAATAAATAAATAAATAAATTAAAATAAAATAAAAAATATGATTCGTCGAGCTTTTCCAAAATTCAACCACAGGGTTCACCAGCTTCTGTCCATTGACTCTGTCCATATCTGCATCTGACTCTTTCAGCTGCTTGCTGGGCCTTTAGGAGGGCAGTTATGATAGACTCCTGTTTGTAAGCATACCATAGCATCAGTAATAGTGCCAGGACTTGGAACCTCCTACTGAGCTGGTTTTCAATTTGGGCCTGTCACTGGACCTCCCTATAGGAAAACCAGTAGTCTCAACTAACATGGACCCCAGGATCTCTCAGACACTGAGCCACCAACCAGCAGCATATACCAGCTGATATGAGGCCCCCAACACTTATACAGCAGAGGACTACCTGCACTCATTCAGAGTAAATACACCTAACCCTTGAGAGATTTGGGGCCCAAGGGAATTGGGAGGTCTGTTGGGGTGGGGGATAGGGGTATCCTCTTAGAGATGGGGAAGAGGAGGTGTGGGATGTGGAACAGTTGGAGATTGCACCAGGAGTGGGATAAAGACTGGACTGTAAAAAAAGATTAAAGAATAAAAAAATAAAAAAGAAATGTGGTTCATTTATACAATAGAATATTAGTCAGCTACTAAAAACAAAGACATTATGAAATTTTCAAGCAAATATATGGAACTAGAAAATATCATCCTGAGTGAAGTAACAGAGACCCAAAAGGGCATGCATGGTATGTACTTACTGATAAGTAGATATTAAACAAAAAGTACAGAATACCCATGATACATCCCACAGACCCTAAGAAGTTAAACAAGAAGAAAGGCCTAAGTGAGGATATTTGAGTCCCACTTAGAAAGGAGAACAAAATAATCATAGAAGCAGAGGGAGGGAGGATCAGGTATTGGGGGGAGAAAGGAGAGAAGCTTCTGGGAGGCAAGAGAATGAATGGAAATAGGAGTCTGCCAGGAATGGGGGCAACCTCTAGAAAGTCCAAGAGACTTGGGAGTGGGGAGGCCTTGTGGGTGACCTTAGCTGAAAAGTCCAATAGTGGGAATATGGAACCTGAAGAGAATTCTTCCAGTAGTTAGACAGGGCCTCCCTTAGAGGGATGGGGTCACCAAATCTACCTTCAAAATTTTTCACCCAAAATTGTTCTTGCCTAAATGAAATGCAGGGACAAAAATGGAGCAAAGACTGAAGGAATATCTGGCCAGTGATCAGCCCAAATTCGATTCATCCCATGTACAGGAACCAAACCCTGACACTATGTTGTGCTTGTAGACAGGAGCCTAGCATGGCTGTCCTCTGAAAGGCCCTACCATCAGCTGACTGAGACAGATGCAGATACTCACAGCCAAGCATTAGACTGAGGTAGAGGGACCTCTATGAAAGAGTTAGGGGAAAGATTGAAGGAACAGAAGGGGGTGGCAACCCCATAGGAAGACAACCCCAATATCAACTAACCTAGAACCCTGGGAGCTCCCAGATACTGTGCCACCAACCAAAGAGCATACAGGGGCTGGTCTGAGGTCCCCCAGCACATATGTAGCAGATGCTCCCTTGTCTGGCCTCAGTGGACAAAGATGCACCTCCTGTAGAAACTTGATATCCCAGGGAGGGAGAAACTCTGGGGGGGGCACCCTCTTAGAAGGAGGATAGGGGAAGAACTCTTTGAAGGTGGATTAGGAAAGGGGGGACATTTGGGATGTAAGTAAATTATTTAAAAAGAAAAAAGAAAAAGATCCATTGAATGCATTCTAAGTATTGGACCATTTTCTAAGCTATTATGTAACAAAAATCAGCTGAATAAAATAAATCAATGGAAATAACTGACTATATGTATACAAAATATAAAGCATAACTATATATTAGGGTTTTCATTGCTGTGTAGAGGTGCAATGACCAAGGCAACTCTTATAAAAGCAAACATTTACTTGGGGCTGGCTTACAGTTTCAGAGGTTCAGTCCATTATCATCATGTTAGGAAGCATGGCAGCATCCAGGCAGAAATGATTGTGTAGATGGAGCTGTGAGTTCTGCATCTTGATCCAAAGGCAGCCAGGGGTAGAATGGCTTTTGCAGGCAGCCAGGAGGTGGTTCTCTCTTCTTCACTAGGCAGAACTTGAACATTAGAAACCTTCAAAGCCCACCTACACAGTGACACACTTTCTCCAGCAAGGCCATACCTATTCCAATGAGATCATACCTCCTAATATTGCCACTTGCCATGGGCCAAGCATATTCAAACCATCACAACATGGATGCCATATATTCCATATACATACCATTCTATGCCTGATATGTAGCATGAACTCTAACAGTTTCACTTTCAGCCCACATTTTCATCTTTTATCATTATCTTTGCCTAGCCATCCTCTTATCTGTTTCTGCTTCACCCAGGGCTAGAATCTCCACATTATTGTCACTACTGTCAACACAAAAACTATAACACTCTTCTTAAAGAGACTAAGAAATAGTTTATTCTGGAGCCATTTCAAATGACTATGACCTGGGAAAACAGATTTGGAAGTTATTTCAAATTCTATGTTTCCATGTGAAAAAAGTTTTATGAAGTTTTATAGTTTTACAGAACAAAACAAAAAGAGTCATAAATCAAGATAAGTTTTACACACATTGGTCCACACATCAGTGAGGCAGGTACATGAGGCAGGAAAAGCTGATCCATAGGCCCAAGATGCTATCTGATTGCATTCTTTGTTTTGAATTGGTGGAAGCTAGTGGTCTGTTAATAGATTCCAAAAAGTTTTTATTTGACACAAGATAATAGTTCCAATACAGAGGTGGGCAAGGAATGGCTCTTCTGGAAGGCTAGTACTAGCCCAAGATAAGGTAATTGGCCTTAGTAGATTTTCAACTTTCCCATCTTTCCATAGTATTGGAATTTTAATTAGTCAACCAATCTCTGCAGACATACCTCCTTTTTTGTGAGTTTTCCTTCACACTATTTATGAACTAGTTAGATAATGAAATTAAAACACTGTTGAAATGCAATTTGAGCTTTGTATTCAGAATACTTATTTGAGAACAGGGGACTCTCTATTGTGTCCCCTTTGAACACTGTCACTGTGGTAAGCATCTGACAGATATATGAGTTCTTATAGAGTAAACTTGGTTTTGGGGTCCTGGTTGTGAGGACTATCATCATTGTCATCAATTACTGAAGTAGGTTTTGGAGTCATAGGTGGGTACAGGTTCTCCTAAAGACACATAAGACTCTGATGTGTCTTCTTTAATGATTCTGCTTTGTAACACTCTGCCAGAAAATATAGCTTTATGGAAAGAGACAGAGAACCTGGATCCCATAGACAGTCCTGAGATGGATGATTCAGATGACCCAGTATAAATCTCTCCATTTCCCCAGGCCTTTGGGAGCTCACCTGTAAAACAAAGGTTATATTTCTCACGCTGCCTGCATCACAGATGTTTTTCCCCATAATTTATTTATTTTATTCACATTAAATCCCGATTGCAGCTTCCTCCCTCCTCTCCACTCAGTTCCACCTTTACAAATCCCTTCTCCCATTATACTCTCCAGTTCTCAGAGAAGGGGAAGCCCTCCTTGGATACCCTCCCTCCTGGGATATCAAGTCTCAGCAGGACAAAGCTCATCCTCTTTCACTGAGGCCCAATCAGGCAATCCAGCTAGAGTAAGGGGATTCAAGGACAGGCAACCGAATCAGAGACAGCTCCCTACTCCAATTGTTAGGGAACCCACATGAAGACCAAGCTTCACATCTGCTACAAATGTGTAAGGGGCCTAGGTCCAGCCTGTGCATTCTCTTTGGTTGGTGTACAGTTCAGTGTCTGCAGGCCCCCATGGGTTCAGGTTAGTTGATGCTGTAGATCTTCTTGTGGTATCCATGACCCTCCAGCTGAACTCACAGAGGCATTTTAAAAAATTCAGTTCGGGAACGAGTCAGAAAAATTCTTTGTAAAGTTGAAGATCTGGAATCATGATAACACCCAGGGTGAGGGCTGGATTCCGAATGTCAGGAAGTGAGTCCTTGTTCAACCTTGGGCAGATGGGGGTTTTAATTTGTTTTTCTCATTTTTAAACAACATCCATGATTCAAGCTGGTAGCTCATGTGGAACTCTCTGTCTTTTGATATCCTCAGGGACAGGAGAATTTGTAAAGCAGTGAGAAAGCAGCCAGCTCATGAAATAGTGAAAAGAGATGAAATAAGGTGAGGTTCATGCCTGTGCTTCTTCAAACTTGCCCTGAGTAACAGGAGTCATGTAAAACAAGTGTGTCCTATTCTTAACAAATCCTTCTCCCCGACCCCACCCGGGCTCATCATGGAGTCAGGCTGTCAAGCTCCACTGTGCTCTTCCATTACTCTCATTAGCTCACTTTCCTTTTATTTTTCTCTTCCTACATGACTTCACCTGTTCTCTGACTCTCACATAAATATCTCATGATTATTTTTTACCTATAACTAGATCTTTGTTGTACAGCCTGAATCTCAAGCTGTGTCCAGATTCTCCAAAGGTACCCCAGTCTTATTCACACAAAAACCTAAACTCATCCTCATTCCCCAAAAGCTGACTTCTTCCTGGTCATCACAACCTGAATGCTTTGCTGCCTCTTTCAACATAACACATGGAAAATGACTTCATCATCTTCTCTAAGGCCATTATGAGTCTATTCCTATTCGAATCTTCTAAATATCTGTTAATGTAGTTCAGATGTAGAGTTTGTGTTTAGCAAGCTTAAGACCATAGATATAATGGATATAATGTCCAATCTCTCTCTCTCTCTCTCTCACACACACACACACACACACGCACACACAAACACACACATAACACATACACACACACACACACACACACACACACACACACACACACACACACACGATTCTATTAATAGCCCAATGGTATTTCCTGCTATTCAAGTTTAAACCCAAGGTGTCTCTCTCATTCCTTCTTGACACTTGGAGGCAGGTTTTCAGATCTAATTTTTAGTTTTATCCCCATAGTATTTTTTTCTTTGGCTCCTTGTTTCTTTTGTTTTTGTTTACAGCCATATCCCAAATAACTCTTAGAGCTGCTTAGCACATAGCTGTAGAAATTAAGGGCTGTAGAATGATAATTGTCCATTCAAAATGTCAGACTGACTTAAATATAAGGTCTAGAAAAAACCTCAGATAAATAGTTCTTCTGGTCCATGGTTCTTATCTAGAAAGGAACAGCTAGTACAGAAAATTACAGACACCCCCAGAACACCAGAGTAGGAACTCAAGAGACCCATTTCCATGTAACAGATCATCCTGGAAAGACACACTCAACTTTGCTGAGTCTTTCTTTTCTCATCTATATAAATGAGGCTGTTGAAGTAGATGAAGTCTCAGTTTCTTCTTAATGGAATAGACCATGATTTGTCCAAAATCACAACTGATTTTGGAAGGATTCAAGGAAATTCAAGGAAAAGAATAGAGGAAATTAATGCTTTTTAAAATACCTCCTATATATCAGACTGCTATGTACCAATTCTGCAAGTTTTTACTCATGACAATTCAGAGAGGCAAATACATTTGTGGCTGTCCATCAGATGATAAACTGATGTGCAAGAAAATTATATGAATTATTATATGGTAATATACTTGACAAGTGTACTACACTCATCCCTACAATCTCTTTGCCTTGAAATCTTGTATTCCAGGCTAGATATGGAACTTGTTCACGTGATTTTTTTCTCTTGCTTGTTCTTCAGTTTCAACACAAAGCCACAAGATGATAATCCATTTTTAAACGAAGTATGCAGAAGCAATTTTTAAAGCATTACTTATAATCATTTGAACCTTGGAGCTCACTTTACCCCTCTCATTGTCCAATTTACTCCTAGTTGCATGTTACAATAGCCTTGAGGCACAGTGTTTGCTCCAGGGAATGATATAACTGGTCATTGCTTTGTGGTGTGAGCAAGATTAATTATGGAAAAAGATAATTAGAATACTAGGTAATATTTATTTTATTCAAGTGAAATCATTGGGCAGTGTCTTAAGAGAAGGCCTACCCTTCCTCTTGTCTATTGGAATAAAGTCAGCCTCCCTTCTCTGAACCCGAGATAAACCATTGACAATGTCTTCAAAGGTTAAGCCCACTCACTCAGGTCGGGAACTTATTAACCAGTTTTTCAGTCATTTCTGGAATCATCTTATATTCCATGACTAATATGAATAACTGTTTCAACTATCAGGGAACTGTATTGATTAAAGATTTTCTGCAATATTGAAAATCTAGAAAATATTTATATGTTAAAAATGGAGCCAGATACCTAGATTCCCATTTTGCAATTCCATGGTAACAAAGGACCATTTTGATTATCATAATGAGGAATGAGGCATTTTAAGGCACTACTAATCTTTTACGCCTCTCTTTAGATTTGCTAAAAACATTCCTGAGCAAGATCCTTATAAGCAAAATGCAGGGCAGGTAAATTTTGATGAGATTTTTAAAAAAAGGTTATGGAGCTAACAGCAGTTCTAATTGCTATATTCAAACTAGTCTATAATTTCATGGTATTTTCTCTCCTTCCTGGATCATGTCTTGACAGAGGCAGCTTGCAGAAAGGCTTGTGCCAATCACTGAAACAAAAACAAGAAACCAAAACAAAAGAAAATACAGGTTAGCCAATAGCTGATGATGCTAATTACCTGGTTAAGAAAAAGGATTCTTGGAGTAAAAGAATACACTCAAAAAGAATGGAGCTGTCTTAAACTTGTATTTGTAAAAGTGAGTAATTTCATATGCTTCTTTGAAGCTATATCCCAAACATGAAAAAGGGGCATTTGAAAACCAGTGGACTCTATTCCAAGGCTTTAAGTAACATGGACATAACTTATGCCTACACTGGGTGTGCCTGTACTGATTGATCATAGCTTTTGAAAAGTAAACAGAGCCAAGAATCAATGATAGAGACACCTAAGATGAGGGACTACTGTGACTTTTTCCTTCTGGAGAGAATAAAAACCACAATGAAACAACAGTAGTCGACATCAGTTAAAGTTTGTAAAGAAGAAATAGGAACAGCACAATGGGAACTAAGTTGATTCTATCTGGTGGCATTTAAGGAGAACAAGAAGGACTTTCAGAAACAAAGGGTCAGGTAGGGGAATTGAGCACCTTATACATAAGATAAGATGTGAGATTAATAGTGACTGAAAAAAAAATGCATGAAAACCCAAACTCAACTCTGAGATCAGTCTTTTGAAAAAGGCAAAATTTAAAAATAAAGAGAGAGAGAGAGAGAGAGAGAGAGAGAGAGAGAGAGAGAGAGAGAGAGAGAGAGAGAGAGAGAGAGATTGCCGATAGTGTGATATTTTGCAGCAATGGGTATAGACAAAATTATCCCAAGGAAAATGCTTTGCTTTATGACTTATTCATGCATACAACTAATTACTTTCTGTTCTTTTACCTGGGACTAGTTAATATTACACATTTATTCACTAAACATTTGATGAAAATATCATGTATCTAGGACTGAAGATAAAGTTATGATCACACCCAAACCTATGACCTTGGGAAGTTTATGGTATTGCTTTAAGCTCAAAAATTTTATTATTTTAAACTATTTTATTGCAGTATAATTGACAATTTTCTGTATAATTAGGTTTTATACTATGATGTTTTAATATTTGTCATTGTGAAATAATTGCCACAATCAAGATAATTAGCATATTCATCACCTCATATGGTTGCCATTTGTAAGAACATGGAACTCTTACTGCATTAGTGAATTTCAAATATAGATTAAAATGTGATTTACAATAGTCTTCATGTTGTTTGTCAGATCTTTAGAAATTATTTCCACTATAAAACTGAAGCTTAGTATCCTTTAACTGCAATCTGCCCCTGGAGATTTTATTAAACAATTTAAGAATCATGATGATATATACAGCTTCTTCTTGTCTTTCTGGGTTGTTTTTCTTCCCTTCTTCCTTCTTTCCTTTATTCCTTCATTTCATCTAAGTCTTTCCAAATAGACTCTCATTGTATAATCCAGGGTAACCACGAACTTTAAGCAGCCACTATTCCTACAGTCCTCCAAATGTTTGGATTATAAGCATGATTTACCATGCTGGCCATGAGAAAAATTTTTTTGTTTTATTTATTTTATTTTACTTTTTATTAGCAAAAGAATGTTAGGATCAATTTTATATTTTCTTTGGTCACTTAAGAGTATATCATGTCCATTTCACCCCAAATGTGGGTTTTGAAAAGAATGTATATTAAGTAGGAATGAGAAAACATGCTGGCTAGTTTATGACAGCTTGATACAAGATAGAGTTATCTAAAAGGATGGAACCTCAATTGAGAAAACACCTCAATGTGGCAGAACATTTACTTAATTAGTGATTGATGGAGGAGGGCATAGCCCATTGTGGGTAGTGCCACTCCTGGACTGTTGTCTCTGAGGCAGGCTGAGTAAGCTCTGAAGTTCAAGTGGGTAGTAGCACCCCTCCATTGCCTATGTAACAGGTACAGTCTCCAGGTTCCTGCCCTGTTTAGTCCTGTTCTGACTTCCTTTGATGATGAAGAGTAAGCCAAATAAATCATTTCCTCCCTAGGCTGTTTTGTTCCTGGTGTTCATCATCATAGTAATATTAACCCTAAGACAGTAAGACTACAGAAATGAGGTATATTTTGAAGAATTTTTAAATTCCAGTGTTTGTGGTCATTTGGAGCCTAAAATTTATTTTCACAACTGGGGTCATTAGAGTGACTCTTCTTGATCTAAGTGTGCCATCTTGACATCTCTAGACCCAGGTGGAATCTTACAACAAAGGCTTTCTCTCTTTTTTTTTTTATTTATTTTATTTTATTTTTTTAATTTACATTCCAAATCACTTCCCCTTTCCCGTTTCCTCCCTCCCCGAAAGTCCCATAAGCCCCCTTCCCTCCCTCTTTTCTCCATTCAACCTCCTCTCGTTACTCTGTCCTGGCGTTCCCCTACATCCAGTCTTTCCAGGACCAGGGGTCTCTCCTTCCATCTTCTTAGAAATCTATTGATATGCGGATTGTGTCTAGGGTATTCCGAGATTCTGGGTCAATATCCCCTTATCAGTGACTGCATACCATGTGTGTTCTTTTGTGATTGGGTTACCTCACTAAGGATGATATTTTCAAGTTCTGACCATTTGCCTAGGAATTTCGTGAATTCATTGTTTTTAATTGCAGAGTAGTATTCCATTGTGTAGATATACCACATCTTCTGAATCCATTCCTCCGTTGAGGGACATCTGGGTTCTTTCCAGCTTCTGGCTATTATAAATAAGGCTGCTATGAACATAGTGGAGCATGTGTCCTTATTGCATGCAGGTAAAACCTCTGGGTATATGCCCAGGAGTGGTATAGCCGGATCCTCCGGGAGTGTCATGCCCAGTTTTTTGAGGAACCGCCAGACTGCTTTCCAGAGTGGTTGTACCAGCCTGCCATTCCACCAGCAGTGGAGGAGTGTTCCTCTTTCTCCACATCCTCGCCAACAACTGCTGTCTCCTGTGGTTTTGATCTTAGCCATCCTGACTGGTGTGAGATGGAATCTCAGGGTTGTTTTGATTTGCATTTCCCTAATGACTAAGGATGATGAACATCTCTTTAGGTGCTTCTCAGCCATTAGATATTCTTCAGGTGAGAACTCTTTGTTTAGCTCTGTACCCCGTTTTTTAATAGGGTTACTTGCCTCTCTGGAGTTTAACTTCTTGAGTTCTTTGTATATCTTGGATATTAGCCCTCTGTCGGATGTAAGGTTGGTAAAGATCATTTCCCAGTTAGTTGGTTGCCGCTTTGTCTTTTTGACAGTGTCTTTTGCCTTGCAAAAACTTTGTAATTTAATGAGGTCCCATTTGTCTATTCTTGATCTTAGAGCATAAGCTATTGGAGTTCTGTTCAGGAAATTCTCCCCTGTGCCCATATGTTCAAGGTTCTTCCCTAGTTTCCCTTCTATTAGTTTCAGTGTGTCTGGTTTTATGTGGAGATCTTTGATCCACTTAGAATTGAGCTTAGTGCAAGGAGATAAGAATGGGTCAATTTGCATTCTTCTGCATGTTGACCTCCAGCTGAGCCAGCACCATTTGTTGAAAAGGCTATCTTTTTTCCACTGGATGGTTTTAGCTCCTTTGTCAAAGATCAAGTGACCATAGGAGTGTGGATTCATTTCTGGGTCTTCAATTCTGTTCCATTGATCTACATGTCTGTTACTGTACCAATACCATGCGGTTTTTAACACTATTGCTCTGTAGTACAGCTTGAGGTCCGGGATACTGATTCCCCCAGAGGTTCTTTTACTCTTGAGAATAGTTTTAGCTATTCTGGGTTTTCTCTTAAACCTAACAATTTTCACCTTCTGTAGAAGTCACCATCTGGTTGCAGCAAACTACAGAATGACATTAAAAATAAAAACGTTATTTTCTTCTATCATATGAGAAAAGAATATTCATGAAGGTGAATAGTAGCAATGCCAGTAACATCACGCAGATGTGTGAATGTGTGATTAGAATTCTGTTTTGTAAATTTACTTACTTGCTCACTTTTAACAATTGGCTTTATTTTCTTTGGGCCTTGATTTTGTCCTCTGCAGATTGGAGAGACACGTTCGTTAGCTCGTGTAGTTTAGGATTAATAAGCTTCATGCAAGAAAAACTTTCAGCAGAGTCTGGCATGTCATAATTGCAAAGAAATTTTCATCCTTTGCTGAAAGGTTTTTGACATTTTGAGTATAGAATGCATGGAAGATACCAAAGCAAGATGATGAGCATAGATACCAACTGTGCTTTATGCCTTTCAACAAGTAGCATAAACTTTTCAAGAGCAGAAATATTTTCATTTACAAAATGCATAAAATAATAGCAGTTATATGGTAGACTTGGTTCGAAGTAAGTAAATACAGGCAAAGAGAGCTAGAAAACTGCCTGCCACATAGTAAACCCCAGTAAGTGTCAACTACTATTACATTTCAGGCACTGTGCTGACAGTTTTATATGCTGCATCTCAGTTGATATTCAAAAGCCATGTGAGGTGGGTGTTAGCACTGTTCCCATTTCATGCAAGAGAAAATTGAGTCTCAGATAAGTTGAATAACAATTAGTAATATGCATAATAAGGTCACAACATTCACGAGTAGCTCCAATCCAGATCTAGCTGACTCTAAAGTTCTCCTGGTTCCTAGCCACTCCCCCAGTAAGACTCCTCTGCTTGTTACAGAGCAGTCGTTCTGGGTGGAAATCATAGGCAGCTGATCCAGAGGGAAAAGAGAATTCGATACACTGAGTTTGAAAGCCTAGAGGGAAATTTCAAGAGCAGGGGGCTACCTGGCAATTTGTTAGGAAAAGTTGTGTTCCCTTTCTAAGTAAGGAGTCCATTGCAAACCCATTCTGTAAACACTTCAGGGAATTGCCAATGCTTAATTAGAGAACTTGGACAGTTTTTAAAAATAGCAACAGCACAGAGTTGTACATAAGAGAGGAAACAATGCTAATGAAGAGAGTTGGTAGAGTCACCTGACAAAGATAGGTCAGTCTGGACAAAAGCACAATAATTAAGAAGCAGGCATGAATTAAGATTAGAAGCACAAAAGGGCATAGCTAGGTAGCACTGGAAAACTCTCCCATAGACAGCTTCAGAGCAGAATCCAAAAGATGTTCCCGGCTTTTATGCTTTCAAGGACTTGGCTTTACTTGACTAGCATCTTTGTTTCCACATATTCTTGGCTTAGGTGGCTTTCAGCGTTCTGCTTCATTTTAGTGCTTACATTATAAAATGCTACTCTTTATTTATGTGGGTCTAGAAAGTATCCATAACTAAATAAAAATAGGCTTCAGATTGAGACAATAATCATAACCCACTAATAAAGTATGTATGGTGAGCCAACCCTGCTCTAAAGGCTTTTGATATAGTCACTAATTTAATCTTAATACCTAATTATAGGTACATAAACTGAGGCACTAAAATTAAATACTTTTCCAAGATGACAGTTGATAAATGGCAAAGCCAGGATTAAAGTCTTCAATAATGAGTTGTATACTGCCTCATTGGGCTACTATCTGTCAATGGTATTTTCGCCCTATTTCTTTGTCCAGTGTGAGAGGTAGCTCAGAGCTCAGCTCTCAGTCAGACTTTGCACTAGCGATCCACCTAACTCTAGTTCTTTCCCAGGAACTGTCATATAGACTCGTTAACCACCGTTTTCTCAGAAAGGTAATTCTACATAGTGCTTAAGAACATCCGCTATAGAGACAAACAAAATAGAGTTCAGAAGCAATTCTGAAACTTGCTAATTGGGTGACCTTGGGTGAGATGTTTAGACTCTGTATCATTAGCACTGGAAAAAATGAGGAGAAAACTTATCCCAGTTTCACAACTTTGTTGAAGAGGAAAAGGAAACAAATCAGTGCTTGAAATAAACGACCTTACACTGATTAAGCACAGATCATTTTACTGTTATTCTTTCTGAGCCTGATTCCTTAGTCACCCTTTGCTCTGCCACCTCTTTTGGGGTCGCTAGGTCTCCATCCATTTGTCTCTGTGGATTTCCTTTTCTCTACATATATTTGGCATTCAATTTAAAGAGAACATTTATTCAGAGCAGTGAACTTTCTGACAACCTTCGCCATATTCTTTGCTAAAATGTGTCAGTAAATTCATTCCTGTTGCTTAAGGGCACCAGTGAAAGGAAACAAAACTTTCTGATTTTTAAAAGACACTAAGATAGCAGTACCTATTTTCTTCTTTAATAAGTAAATTCAATTAATTTTCTAAAAAATATTCGAGACTATTATATAATTACATTTCTCCCTTCCTTTTCCTTATCTCCTATCAAAGTAGCCCTTTAAACCTTCTTTGCTCTCTTTCAAATTTGTGGCCTCTATTTTCATCAAGTGTGTATATATATATATATATATATATATATATATATATATATATATATATATATATATATATATTTCTAATAGTAACCTGTTATGTCCATATAATGCTACTTGCATACATGATTTCAAGGCCGACTGTTTGACACTGGACAACCAAATGGTGTGCTTTTCCCTGGGGAAAAGCTCCTCTCCCACTCTGGGCTTTCATGGGTACCCATATTCCACGTTTAGGGTTGAGGTCTTGGGGGTTTTATCTAATTCACGTTGCCAGGTGGATTGTTGTCTTTGTTGAGCTCATGTTTAGGAGCCATTGGTGAGACTTTATGGGTCTTTCCAAAAGTATGTCCTGTGGAATGTTAGTCTCAAGAGACGCTCTGGAGCTGCAGGGCCACGTTTCCCTCATCATAAAGGTTGGAAAAGAGCACATTTTTTATTGTTCGTAAAGAGCTATGTCAAAAGCAATAGGTCTGCAGCTTCTAACTTATTCCAAAATGATAGAAATTAGGAGGGTAGTTGACTATACTAACTCAAAAGATAGAAATTATAGGATCTCAGTGGAAGTTCATGGGAACACTGCAATAAAATTGGGGGGGTTAAGTTGTATATTAGAAGTTATTTTGAATTGGATATTATTTTATTTATTTACTTCAAAGTTATACCTTTTCCCAGTTTCCCCTCCGGAAACACTCTATCCAATCATCCCTCTCCCTATGAGGGTGCTCCCCCACCCACCTGACCCTGCCTCCCTGCCCTGGCATCAAGATGTCCCAGGACCAAGGGTCTCTCCTCACATTGATGTCTGACAAGGCCATCCTCTGCTACATATTCCGCTGGAGTCATGGGTCCCTCCATGTGTACTATTTGGGTGGTACTTTAGTCTCTGGGAGCTCTGAGGATTATGGTTGTTTGATATTGCTGTTCTTCCTATGGGTTGCAACCCCCTTCAGTTCCTTCAGTCCTTTCTCTTAACTCCTCTATTTGGGACCTCACGCTCAGTCCAATGGTTGGCTGCGAGTATCCAACTCGATTTGTAAGACTCTGGTGGGGTCTCTTAGGAGATGGCTATATCAGACTCCTTTCAGCAAGACTTTCTTTTTTAGTTTTAGATATTTTCTATATTTACATTTCAAATGTTATCTCCTTTCCTGGTTTTCCCTCTGAAAACACCCTATCCACCCCCTCCCCCTGCTCACCAAACCATCCACTCCTGCTTCCCTGTCCTGGCATTCCCCTATACTAGGGCACCGAGCCTTCTCAGGACCAAGGCCTCTCCTCCCTTTGATATCCAACAAGGCCATCCTCTGCTACATATTCGCGTGGAGCCATGGGTCCCTCCATGTGTACTCTTTGGTTGGTGGTTGTACTGGATGGTTTTCTGTGTCTACTTGACACAGGCTAGAGTTATCACAGAGAAAGGAGCTTCAGTTGGGGAAGTGCCTCCATGAGATCCAGCTGTGGGGCATTTTCTCAATTAGTGATCAAGGTGGGAGGGGCCCTTGTGGGTGGTACCATCCCTGGACTGGTAGTCTTGGTTTCTATAAGAAAGCAGGCTGAGCAAGCCAGGGGAAGCAAGCCAGTAAGAAACTTCCCTCCATGGCCTCTGCATCAGCTCCTGCTTCCTGACCTGCTTGACTTCCAGTCCTGATTTCCTTTAGTGATGAATAGCAATGTGGAAGTGTAAGCTGAATAAACCCTTTCCTCCCCAACTTGCTTCTTGGTTATGATGTTGGTGCAGGAATAGAAACCCTGACTAAGACAGTAGTTTAGTCCCCGGGAGCTCTGGGGTACTGGTTGTTCATATTGTTGTTCCTCCTATGGAGCTGCAAGCTCCTTCAGCTCCTTGGGTCCTTTCTCTAGATCCTCCATTGGAGATCTTGTGCTCAGCCCAATGGTTGGCTGAGAGCACCCACCTCTGTATTTGTCAGGCACTGGCAGAGCCTCTCAGGAGACAGCTATATCAGGCTCCTGTCAGCATCTACCATAGTGTCTGGGTTTGGTGACTGTATATGGGATGGATCCCCAGGTTGGAAAGTATCTAGATGGCCATTCCTTCAGTCTCTGCTCCACACTTTGTCTCCACATTTCCTCCCATGATTATTTTGTTACCCCTTCTAAAAAGGATCAAAGCACCCACACTTTGATCTTTTTTCTTCTTGAGCTTCATGGGGTCTGTGAATTGTATATTGGGTATTCCGAGCTTTTGGGCTAATATCCACTTATCAGTGAGTGCATCCTATGTGTGTTCTTTTGTGATTGGGTTACCTCACTCAGGATGATATTTTCTAATTCCATCCATTTGCCTAAGAATTTCATGAATTCATTGTTTTTAATAGCTGAGTAGTACTCTATTGTGTAAATGTACCACATTTTCTGTATCCATTCCTCTGTTGAGGGACATCTGGGTTCTTTCCAGCTTCTGGCTATTGTAACTAAGCCTGCTATGAAGATAGTGGAACATGTGTCCTTGTTATATGTTGGAGCATCATTTTGCTGTGTGCACAGGAGTGGTATAGCTGGGTCCTGAGGTAGTACTATGTCCAATTTTCTGAGGAGCTGCCAAACTGATTTTACAGTGGTTGTACCAGCTTGTAAGCCCACCAAGAGTGAAGTGTTCCTCTTTCTTCACATCCTTGCCTGCATCTGCTGTCACCTGAATTTTTGATCTTAGCCATTCTTACTGGTGTGAGGTGGAATCTTAAGAGCTGTTTTGATTTGCATTTTCCTAATGACTAAGGCTGTTGAGCCTTTCTTTAGGTATTTTTCAGTCATAAAGTATTTCTCAGTTGAGAACTCTTTGTTTAACTTTCTACTCCATATTTAAGAGGAGACAATGGATCAACAGATGGATTCCCATGAGGAGGAAACACAAAAATCACTCAGAGAAATGCAGGAGAACGTGGGTCATCAGGAAGAAATCCTGAAAGAGGCAATGCAAAAATACCTTAAAGAAATACAGGAAAATACAAACAAACAAGTGAAGGATCTCAGCAAATCCATCCAGGAACTAAAAAAGGAAGTAGAAACAACTAAGAAATCACAAAGGGAGACAACTTTGGAGATAGAAAACCTTGGCAAGAAATCAGGAGTCATAGATGCAAACATAAACAATAGAATACAAGAGATGGAAGAAAGAATCTCAGGTGCTGAAGACTCCATAGAAAGCATCGAATCAACAGTCAAAGAAAATGCAAAATGCAAAAAACATGTAACCCAAAACATCCAGGAAATCCAGGACACAATGAGAAGACCAAACCTAAGGATTATAGGTATAGACGAGACTGAAGATTTGCAACTTAAAGGGCCAGTAAACATCTTCAACAAAATTATGGAGGAAAACTTCCCTAACTTAAAGAGAGAGATGCCGATGAACGTACAAGAAGCCTACAGAACTCCAAACAGACTGGACCAGAACAGAAATACCTCCCGTCACATAATAATCAAAACACCGAATGTTCTAAACAAAGAAAGAATACTAAAAGCAGTAAGAGAAAAGGGCCAAGTAACATACAAAGGAAGACCTATCCGAATCACATCGGACTTCTCACCAGAGACTATGAAAGCCAGAAGATCCTGGGCAGATCTCATGCAGACACTAAGACAGCACAAATGCCAGCCTAGACTACTATACCCAGCAAAACTCTCAATCACCATAGATGGAGAGACCAAGATATTCCATGATAAAACCAAATTTTCACAATATCTTTCCACAAATCCAGCCCTGCAACGGATAATAGGTGGAAACCTCCAATACAGGGAGAGAAACAACACCCTGGAAAAAATGAGATAATAACCTTCTTGAATCAAACCCAAAAGTAGATAACCACTCAAACATAAAGATAGCGTCAAGAATGGCAGATGGCAATAATCACTATGCCTTAATCTCTCTTAATATCAATGGTCTCAATTCCCCAATTAAAAGACATAGACTAGCAGACTGGATACGTAAACAGGACCCAGCATTTTGCTGCATGCAGGAAACGCACCTCAGTGTCAAAGACAAACACTACCTCAGAGTAAAAGGCTGGAAAACAATTTTACAAGCAAATGGCCCCAAGAAACGAGGTGGAGTAGCCATCCTAATATCGGATAAAATTGATTTTCAACCTAAAGTCATCAAAAAAGACACAGAAGGACACTACATACTGATCAAGGGAAAAATCCACCATCAAGAACTCTCAATTCTGAATATCTATGCTCCAAATGCAAGGGCACCCTCATTCGTAAAAGAAACTTTACTAAAACTCAAAGCACACATCGCACTGCACACAATAATAGTGGGTGACTTCAACACCCCGCTCTCTGAAATGGATCGTTCAGGAAAGCAGAAACTAAACAGGGACACAGTGAATCTAATTGAAGCCTTGGACCAAATGGAACTAACTGATACATATAGAACATTTCATCCTAGAGCTAAAGAATACACCTTCTTCTCAGCACCTCATGGTACCTTCTCCAAAATTGACCATATAATTGGTCACAAATCAGACCTCAACAGATACAAGAAGATAGAAATAATCCCATGCCTCCTATCAGATCACTATGGAATAAGGGTGGTCTTCAATGGCAACAAAAACAAAAGAAAACCCACGTACACATGGAGGCTGAACAATGCTCTACTCTGGTGGAATTTTTGGGGACACCTAAGTATACTATCATATCATCTGCAAATAGTGATAGTTTGACTTTTTCCCTTCCAATTTGTATCCTTTGACCTCCTTTTGTTGTCTAATTGCTCTGGCTAGGAATTTGAGTACTATATTGAGTACGTAGGGAGTGAGTGGACAGCCTTGTCTAGTCCCTGATTTTAGTGGGATTGCTTCAAGTTTCTCTCCATTTAGTTTGATGTTGGCTACTGGTTTGCTGTGTATTGCTTTTACTATGTTTAGGTATGGGCCTTGAATTCATGATCTTTCCAAGACTTTTATCATGAAAGGTTGATGGAGTTTGTCAAATGCTGTCTCAGCATCTAGTAAAATGATCATGTGGATTTTTTCTTTGAGTTTGTTTATATAGAGGATTAAGTGGATGGATTTCCGAATATTGAACCATCCCTTTATTCTTGGGATGAAGCCTACTTGATCATGATGGAAGATGATTTTGATGTGTTCTTGGATTCAGCTTTCAAAAGTTTTACCGAGTATTTTTGCGTCAATATTCATAAGGGAAAATGGTCTGAAGTTTTCTTTCTTTGTTGTGCCTTTGTGTAGTTTAGGTATGAGTGTAATTGTCACTAAATAGAACAAATTTGGTAGTGTTCCTTCTGCTTCTATTTTGTGGAATATTTTGAAGAGTATTGATATTATGTCTTCTTTGAAGGTCTGATAGAGCTCTATACTAAACCTATCTGGACCTGGTTTTTTTTTTTATTTTTGGAGACTTTTAATGACTGCTTCTATTTCTTTAGGTGTTATTGTAGTATTTGGATGGTTAGTCTGATCCTGATTTAACTTTGGTACCTGGTTTCTGTCTAAAATATTGTCCATTTCATCCAGATTTTCCAGTTTTGTTGAGTATAGTCTTTTATAGAAGGATCTGATGATTTTTTGAATTTCCCCATTATATGTTGTTATATCCCCTTTTTCATTTCTGATTTTGTTAACTTGGATACTGTCCTGTGCCCTCTGGTGAGTCTGGCTAAGGATTTATCTATCTAGTTGATTTTCTCAAAGAACCAGCTCCTGGTTGTGTTTATTCTTTGTACAGTTCTTTTTGTTTCTACTTGGTTGATTTCAGCCCTGAATTTGATTATTTCCTGATTTCTACTCCTCTTGGGTGTATCTGCTTCTTTTTGTTCTAGACCTTTCAGATGTTCTGTCAAGCTGCTAGTGTATGCTCTCTCCATTTTCTCTTTGAAGGCACTCTAGCTTTGAGTTTTCCACTTAGCACTGCTTTCATTATGTCCCATAAGTTTGGGTATGTTGTACCTTCATTTTCATTAAATTCTAAATAGTTTTTTAATTTCTTCCTTTACCAAGTTATCATTGTGGAGAACATTGTTCAGCTTCCATGTGTATGTGAGCTTTCTGTTGTTTTTGTTATTATTGAAGACCAGCCTTAGTCCCTGCTGATGTGATAGGAGGCATGGATTAGTTCAATCTTCTTGTATCTGTTGAGTCCTGTTTTGTTACTGATTATATAGTCAATTTTGGAGACATTACCATGAGGTGCTAAGAAGAAGGTATGTACTTCTCTTTTAGGTTGAAATGTTCTATGGATATATGTTAAATCATTTTAGTTCATAATTTCTTTTAGTTTCACTGTATCTCTGTTTAGTTTCTGGTTCCCTGATCTGTGTGTTTTTGAAAGTGGGATGTTGAAGTCTCCCATTATTATTGTGTGGGACTCAATGTATGCTTTGAGCTTTAGTAAAGTTTCTTTTATGAATGTAGGTGCCCTTGCATTTGGAGATATTCAGAATTCAGAGTTCATCTTGGTCGATCTTTTCTTTGATGAGTATGAAGTGTCCTTCCTTATCTTTTTTGATAACTTTTGGGTGAAAGTCGACTTTACTTGATATTAGAATGGCTACTCTAGCTTATTTCCTGGGACCATTTGCTTGGAAAAAAATTTTCCAGCTTTTTATTCTGAGGTACTGTCTTTGTCACTGAGGTGTGTTTCCTGTATGCTGCAAAATGCTGGTTTCTGTTTACTTATCCAGTCTGTTAGTTTATGTCTTTTTATCTGGGAATTGAGTCCATTGATGTTAAGAGACATTAAGGAATATTTACTGTTGCTTCTAATTTATTTAGATATGGAATTATATGTGTGTGGCTATTTTATATTGAGTTTGTTGAAGGAAGATTACTTTCTTCATTTTTCTAGGGTGTAGTTTCACTCCTTGTGTTGGAGTTTTCTATCTATTATCCTTTGGAGGGGTGGATTTGTAGAAAGATATTGTGTAAATTTGGTTTGGTCATGGAATAGCTTGGTTTTTCCATCTATGGTAATTAAGAGTTTTGCTGGATGTAGTAGCCTGGGATGGCATTTGTGCTCTCTTAGGGTCTGTTTGACATCTGCCCAGGAACTTCTGCTTTTTAGAGTATCTGGTGAGAAATTTGGTATAATACTGATAGATCTTCCTTTATATGTTACTTGACCTTTTCTCCCTTACTGTTTTTAATATTCTTTCTTTGTTTTGTGCATTTGGTGTTTTGACCATTATGTGACAGGAGGAATTTCTTTTCTGGTTCAGTCTATTTGAAGTTCTATAGGTTTCTTTTATGTTCATGGGCATCTCTTTCTTTAGGTTAGGGAAGTTTTCTTCTATAATTTTTTTGAAGATATATACTGGCCCTTTAAATTGAGATTTTTCTCTGTCTTCTATACCTATTATCCTTAGGTTTTGTCTTCTTATTGTGTCCTGGATTTACTGGATGTTTTGAGCTAGGAGGTTTTTGTATTTTGCATTTTCTTTGACTCTTTTGTCAGTGTTTTCTATGGTATCTTCTGCACCTGAGATTCTCTCTTTTATCTCTTGTATTCTGTTGGTGATGCTTGTGTCCATGACTCCAGATCGATTTCCTAGGTTTTATATCTTCAGGTTTCTCACCCTTTGAGGTTGTTTTTGTTGATTCTATTTTCCTTATTAGATCTTGGATGGTTTTGTTCAGTTCCTTCACCTATTTGGTTGTGTATTCCTGTAATTCTTTAAGGGATTTTTGTGTTTTCTCTTTAAGGGCTTCTACCTGTTTATCAGTCTTCTCCTGTATTTTTTAAGAGAGTTGATTATGTCCTTCTTAAAGTCCTCTATTATCATCCTTAGATGTGATTTTTAAATCGAAATCTTGTTTTTCCGGTATGTTGGGTTATCCATGACTTTCTGTGGTGGGAGAATTGGGTTCTGATGTTGCCAAGTCGCCTTGTTGTCTGTTGCTTATGTTCTTGTACTTGCCTCTTGCCATCTCGTTACCTCTGGTGTTATTTAGTCTTTCTGTCTCTGATTGGAGTCTGCCCCTCTTGTGGGCCTATGATCCTGTTATCCTGTGAGCCTGTGATATTGTGGGCCTGTGAGTCTGTGGGCCTGTGAGCCTGTGATCTTAGGTGTATCACCACTCCCAGGGAGACTGAGCCTATGATCTTGGGTGTATCAGCACTCTTAGGGAGACCAGCTCTCTCCTGTGCAGCATTTGGGTGCAGAGGGCTGTGGGACCACCTTAGCTCCAGAGCACAGATGGGGACCTTCATATCCTGTCCCCAGTTCCTCTGCTGTTCCTGTTTCCTGTGTACTTCTGGTGGGTTCCTCTTTGGACAGTTATTGGAGGAAAAATGGTGATCTCACCTCTGGGCTTAGGAGTAAGCTCACTCCTGGGTGAGTAGCTCTCTCCTGGGTAGGTTTTGGGTATGGAGGGTTGTGAGACAGCCTTAGCTCCAGGGCACAGATGAAGACTGATTAGAAGAGTTTTTAATGTCAGGAGTAGATAGAGCGATAGAAACCAGTGTAGAGAGGACAATTTGGAAAGTGCAAGCTTCAGTATCAGAGACAGACAGCATAGTGAGTTCTCTGAAGAGAAGAATCAGAAATCTTGTGGCAGAAGTAGCAATCTCTTCTTATACCTTCCTGATGATGGGGACGATTTTGTGGCATACGCCTGCAGTCAGCTGTATGGCTAGCAGGATGTGTGGCCATAATAACTGCTTTTTCTATAAGCTCACTCCCTGACATGAGAGATCCTGACACCTGATATGGATTCAAGGAAAATGTCTCATGAAGGTGCCTGTCATTTTTAATGAAAAGGTAAAAGGCAGCTATCAGGAGTGTGGCCAGAACTGTGGCTGGGTTCTAAAATGATATTCTTAAAGAAGGCAGGCAGACCAAGCTTAATGGTCTTAACAAAATTGAGAAAGATGAATTCTAGACTGTAGGTGGTGACCTGGGATCACAAATATGCTCCATAGAATTATCAAAGGACCACAACTGGAAGTACTATGTACCTCTGTAAGGGAGTATAATATGGAAACTTCAATGAAAATGATGCTTGAAAGTGGTCTTTGTAGCTGACTCTTGGATCTATGCTCTCACGTTGTACTTCTATGTTGCAGACTCTCTTTATCTCATTAGAAATCTGCATATTTGTCTGGGATGTAACTGACTATTCTAAACAAGACACTGGATTCTACCTCTAGCACCACAACCAGGCAAAATCAATAAATGAATTAGCCCCAAACTTTCCTATCATGTAGAGCAACAGGAAAAACTACAGTTATATTCTTGAGAGACGATAAAATCAGGAATCTTTGAATTGTGAGAACATGAATAGCAGACATCTTAAGCATTGTAAGAACCTTAGGATCAAGAGAAACAAAGTCCGGTTGTTAAATCCTACTCTTTTCTTTCCTTAAGGCTATGTTTAGAAAAATTATCCATAAGTTAGAAATAAGACAAAAAGAATGCAGTATATCCTTTTGATCTGGAGGTATGATTTAATTATCTAGGGAAATATACTTTTACTTGATGTTCTTACTTATATTAATGGCTCAGACTCAGGCAAGTTTTATATTAACTTGTACATTTTCCCTCTGAAGAATGCAAATGATTCATTTCCATTAAAACTACAATTCCAAAATTATTTGTTCTCATTGCCTTGATGGACATCAACCCACTGTAAATCTAAACTAGAATTTTATTCTAAAATAATTGTTAGTTCTTTAAGCTATCCTATGATTTTACTTGACCCTTGATCTGTGAGTGTGCCATGTCTTTAATTCTGTATCATTTGATTTGGCTATTTCCAGGCAATTAACTCTTACCTCTAGGAAGGTGTGGTTTGAATAGGCTTGGCTTCTATAGACTCATGTCTTTGAAAGCTTGGCCCACAGGGAGTGGCACTATTAGGATGTTTGGCCTTGTTGAAGTAGGTATAGCCTTGTTGGAGGAAGTATGTTGCTGTGTTGGTGGGCTTTGAGGTCTTTTAGTCCTCAAGCTCCGCCCAGTGTGGAGTCACAGTCTCTGGACAGCCTTTGGATAAAGAAGTAGAACTCTTGGTTCCTCTAGCATCAAGTCTACCTGGATGCTGCCATACTTCCCACTATGATGATAATGGACTGAAAAACTCTGAAACTGTGAACCAGCCCCAATTAAATGTTTTCAGTTATAAGAATTACCTTGATCACATTGTCCCTTTCATAGCAACAAAACCCTAACTAAGACAGAAGGAATTTCAAAAGGTGTTCCTTGTGAGAATTGACCAGGAAAATGAAAAAAACCCTAGATATTGATATTCAAAATTCCAAAATAAGACCCAAAATGATATGCTTTTGATGATCATGTAATTTATTCTATAGAATGGAACTTCTTTTAAAAATAAAATGGGCCTTTATAATTAAGAATGTTTAGATGATAAGTGTAACCAACTAGTGCCCCATTAATGTTCAGACATATAATAGTACTCAGAAATTCCACTTATATTCTTAGAATTTCCAGTCAGCTGTCAAGTCTACATATACATGATGAGAATGGCAAGCTCTAAAAAGACTCAATTCAAACACAAAACAAAACAGAACACTATAACTTGAGAAACAAAAGTATTTTTTAAAAGGAATATAAATTGTCTCTGATTTACAATGCTTCAAGTTTCAGTTGTTGGAGTTGAAAAAGGTTCAAAAACAAGACACATTCAATGCAAAGTATACATCAAAATTTGAATTTCATATCTTTGTTATTATGAATAATATGGCAGTGAATATATGATGCAAATGCCTCTTACCATATTTTTTTTAATTTCTCTTCAATATTTACCTTGAAGTAAGATTAATGGGTCATATGATAATTCTATTTTAGCTTTTAAAATAATAATCCACACTGTTTTCTATAATATCTGTTATGCAGTGCAAGGTTTCTCTTTTTTCCACATCTTCATTAAAATTTGCCTCTCATTCTAATGCCCATGAGGTTATGATATCCTCTTGTGGTTTTGATTTTTTTTCGCTGATGATTGGTGTGGCTGAATACATGTTAGTATACTTGTAAACCATATCTATGTCTTCATGTAATAAGTGTTTATTCTAATCTTTTTGCTTATGTTTATGTTAGGCTGTTGGCTTTATTCAGTTGCTTGAGTTCCTTTTACACACTAGATCATAAACTCGTAAATACATGATTGGGAGGGGTGTATAAAAAACCAGTCCTTATAACAGTGTCCTGAAGCATTTCTTTTATGGATTTTGGCACACAGTTAAACATAATCTGTTTCTGTTTCTGTTCTCTCTCTCTCTCTCTCTCTCTCTCTCTCTCTCTCTCTCTCTCTCTCTCTCTCTCTCTCCGTCTCTCTCTCATACATACACACACACACACACACAGACACACACACACACACACACACACACACACAGAGAGACACACACACTCATGGCTATGCACATTTGCCAGACTTCTGGGCTAGTGGTGTATGTGTGTGTGTGTGTGTGTGTGTGTGTGTGGTGTATGCATGTCTGCCTGCAAGTTTGTAAGTGTGTAGGACCACACACATGTGCAGGTGTGTTGGGCTTGGGGACCTAAAGTTGATATCTAAAGCCTTCCTCAGTTGCTATTTACTTTATTCCTTAAGGGAGCATCTGTCAGTGCAACCCATTACTCACTGATTCATCCAGTCTTCCTAGCCGCCTTGCCGTGGAGGTCCTCTGTCTCTATTTCCCAATATTGGAAATACAATTGTGTTGCCAGGGCCACCCAGTATTTTATGTTTTCTCGGAATTTGAACTCTATTCTTCTTTATGCAAGGAAAATGCTGTAACTGCTGTGCCATCTCCCACCCTGAGGCAAGTTTTTGACTGAAAGGTTCTTTTCAAAAAAAAAAAATTAAAATATGAATATCCAATTTGGAATATATGAAACAATAATTTAATTCTTATACTACTTTCATACCATGTAGATTACATGAGTACAAGTAATCTACTTAGGCCTCTCTGTGCATCACTTCTTCTAGTTGTAACAACCTGTTATTGCAAAGAAAAACTGGAGGGTGAATCATTTTCCTTTCTTTCTCCCACTTCCCTAATCTCATTTTTTTTCTCTGTGTTTAGGACTTATACAAGGGCCCTGTACATAAATAAGTACTTTATCATTGAGTTCTACACTTCATACACTTTAAATTTTTCCTCATCCATATCAACTTAGCATTTCAGGGGACTGTTACTATCAATAAGTTACCATTCAGATGATACTAAATTTAATGTCTAGTGTGTGCTATTATTTGGCTTGAATGTGTCTTCCAGAGATTTTTGTGCTGGAAAAGTAGCCCTCAGTATGCTGGTGTGAAAGTGGAATAACCTTTAAAGGGTGGGGCTTAGTGGAAGACACTTAACTCATAGGGGTACTACTCTTGAAAAGTAGTCAGACTACTTCCTGAAAGATAAGATTATCATCCATATAGCATATGTGCACCACCCCTAAGTCATTTGGTTTTCTTATTATCTGTGTAAACTCTTTCATTTCTTTCTTTGCACACATTTCTATGATGAAGCTATCTATCATGCTGTCAGGAGGTGCTCACAGTTGACCACATGCTGGCACAATGCTCCTGAAGTTCCACAACAGTGACTTAATTCTTTGGTTTTTTTTTGTCCAAAGTACCAATATCTAGTATTGTCAACAGAAGGTAAACCAAGGCACTAGACAGGGGTCAATGCACCATTCTGTGGCCTTGGCTGGCTGCGTGGTGTGAAAGAATGTTTTGCGTTGCCCAGATTATAATCATTCTGAAATGGAAAGGTGCCCCTTGTCCTTGTCACTTTAGGGCATGACTCACAAGTATACATTGTATAATTACTGACAACTCATCAAGCTCTTGACACAAAAGAGGCATGCTGGCCCAGGCCTCATCAATTTAGCATGTATCACTTGCCTACACTCCCCACAGAGTAACTCAGGAACCTTAATTCTTAACTGTTGAAAATTAATCTGACACTGTGTGTGCTGTTAGATGGAGACAAATGGACCCTGAATAATTTAAAGGACAATTTCTCAAAGCATCCAACAGAGCCAAATGCTCCTGATTTTTTTTTTTTGTTTTGTTACCGCTACAAAGTAAGCCAAGCTGGCAAAATGACCAATGTTTATGCTTCCTTTCCCTTTGAAAAACAGTGTCTGAGTGTATATATCCTGTGATCATAATGCCTTCGTTGATCAAAGTTGAAAATCCGTTTTGAGGGGCTTGCATCTTTGTTGTGCCTCTAGCTAATTTCATGGCACTGAAATATGTGCCGGCATTTGGCTTTTCCTAAGCTGTTTCAAATGTGCTAGAGTTAAATCTTAAAAACAAAATTTAAACAAGTATGGCACACAGATTTGGTGAAGGTCAAGGATAATCTAATGGTTACACTGACATACCTAAGTTTTAATATTAATGGAATTTCTCAAAAAACATTGTCTTAGTAGATTTTTAAGCAATTGGACATTGTACAACATGATGCAAAGCACTCAAGCACATTGTCAATAGCTGGCTGGATGTTTCTCAATGTGGCTCTCTGCTTTGAAGGTTTAGAAAAAATTTGCTTTCTGACGGTTGATTTTATTTTCCACACATAGTACTATTTGCCCCCATCTTAATACATCATTGTCCAATTTCCTGAGAAACTGCCAAGCTGATTTCCAGAGTGGTTGTACCAGCTTGCAATCCTACCAGCAATGGGGGAATGTTCCTCTTTTTCTACATCCTTGCCAACAAATGCTGTCCCCTGAGTTTATGATCTCAGGCATTCTGACTGGTGTGAGGTGGAATCTTAGGGTTGATTTGATTTGCATTTCCCTGTAGGACCCAACTATGTCACCCCTGGGCATATATCCAAAAGATATTCCAATATAACAAGGACATATGTTCCACTATCTTCATAGCAGGCTCATTTATAATAACCCGAAGCTGAAAAGAACCTGCATATCCTTCAACAGAGGAAAAGATACAGAATGTGTGGTACATTTACACAATGGAGTACTACTCAGCTATAAAAAAAAACAATGACTTCATGAAATTCTTAGGCAAATGGATATAATTAGAAAATATCATCCTTAGTGAGGTAACCTAATCTCAAAAGAACACACACTTACCAATAAGTGGATATTAGCCCAAAAGCTTGGAATATCCAAAATACAATTCACAGACCATATGAAGCTCAAGAAGAAGGAAGACCAAACTGTGGATACTTTGGTCCTTCTGAGAAGCGGGAACAAAATTCCCACCAGAGGAAATCCAGAGACAAAGTGTGGAGCAGAGACTGAAGGAAAGATCATCTAGAGAATGCCTCACCTGGGGATCCATCCCATACACAAATATCACACACTGACACTATTGTGGATGCCAACAAATGCTTGCTGACAAGAGCCTCATATAGCTGCCTTCTGAGATGTTCTGCCAGAGCCTGACAAATACAGAGGCAGATGTTCATAGCCAACCAGTGGACTGATCACAGGGTCACCAAAGGAGGAGTTAGAGAAAGGACTGAAGGAGCTGAAGGGATTTGCAACCCCATAGCAAGAACAACAATGTCGAACAACCAGACCCCACAGAGCTCCCATGGACTAAACCACCAATTAAAGAGTACACAAGGAGGGACCCATGGTTCCAGCTGAATATGTAGCAGAGGATGACCTTTTCTGGCATCAATGGGAGTGGAACCCTTGGTCCTGTGAAGGCTCCACACCCCAGTGTAGGGGAATTCTAGGATGATGAAATGGAATGGGTGGGTGGCTGGGGGAGTATGCTCTCAGAAGCAGGGGAGAGGGCAATAGAATAGGGGGTTTTAGAGGAAAACCATGAAAGGGGATAACATTTGAAATTTAAATAAATAAAATAACCAATAAAAAGTAAAAACATCTGACATCATTATCCTAAACCAGGGCAAATCTTCTCAAGTAGATGTTTAAGATAAAGGGAGAATCAAGAGAGAAGCAAATGAAAAATGAATTAAGAAAGTTGGTTTTCATTACCGATCTTTAAGATTGGTGTCTGTTATGACCCAGGTCTGGGTCTTGTCTTCTTATCTTCTAATACATATGACTTTCTAGGTTACTTCATTCAGTTTTGTCAGCTAGACAAAAAGAAACTTTGCCTCCTTTCTTTGTGTGTGTGTGTATAAGTATATTTAAAACAGTTTTCAATTTTAAGTATATTTTGATCACATTCCTCCCCTCTCTGAAGTCCTCCCTGATCCTCTCTCCCTCCCTACTCACCCACCTTTAAGTTCCTTTTCAACAGACAAAAACCCAATACAGCAGACTACTCCCAACCAAGAAAACAAAATAAAACCACAACCAAAAGGGAAAATAATCCAAACCAACCAACCAAACAAAAAAGAAACATCAAACTGTAACCAAATAAAAGCACATTTTTTTAAAAAAAAAAAAACCCTCTTGAGCAGTTAAGTGTTTAGTCAACTATCCTCAAACAGTTGGCATGACATAGAGTGGTTGATATACCCAGTGCCACTTAATTGAGAAAACTGATTTTTCACTCTCCCAGCATGTATAAATGACAGCTTGGTTGTTAAATTCTACATAGTGGCTAAATTTTCATTCATTAATTCATTCATTCATATAACAAAATAAAATACAATAAAATAAAACAAAAACTCTCACATCAAAGTTGGACAAGATGTCTTAGGATTTCTATTGCTGTGAAGAGACACCATGACCATGGCAACTATTAAAAAGGAAACATTTAATTAGGGCTGAATTACAGTTTCAGAGACTTAGTCCATTATCATCATGGCTAGAAGCATGGTGGCATGTAGGCTGACATGGTGTTGGAGAAGGATCTGAGACTTTTATATCTTGATCTGCAAGCAGCAAAAGGAGACTGTAAGCCACACTGGCCACAGCTTGAACACATAAGACTTCAAATTCTACCTCCATAGTGAGACAGTTCCTCCAACAAGACCATACCTACTCCAGTAAAGCCACAACCGTCTAATAGTGCCAAGCCCTATGGCCCAAGCATTCAAACCCATGAGATTATGTGAGCCACCTATTAAAACTACCATATTCTACTCCCTGGCCCCAAAGACTTGTAGCCTTACCATAATGCAAAATGCATTCAGTACAACTTCCAAAGACCACATAGTCTGTAATAGTCTCATTCGTGTTTAGAAGTCCAAAGTTCAAAATCTCTTTTGAAATCCATGCAATCATTTAACTATAATCCTTTATAAAATCAAAATCAAAAAGCCAATCATATACTTCCAACATATAATGGCACATTACCATTCCAAAAGAGAGGAAAGGGAAAAGAGCAAGAAAATACTGTCCCCCCAAAAAATGCAGTTGGCAAGCTCCAAACTCTACATCTCCATGTCTGATGTCAAAGGGCTCTTCAGAATTCCTTTTAGCTTTGTTGACTACAACACACTTCCCTCTCTTGGGCTATTTCAAGTTCCTATCAACAGCTTTCCTCTGTAAGTATCCCACAACTCTGGCATCTCTAACATCTTGGAGTCTCCACTACAATCAAGGCTTCACCTTCACAGCTTCCCACAATGGCCTTTCTGGGTCTCCACTCAGGGACATCCCTGCCACCTGGCCTCAGCAGCTTTCCTTAGACAGGAATGGAGATTCCATAAGTCCTTTCTTCTGTCCTTGGCATTAAATCCAGAACCACATGGCTGAAGCTGCCAAGTTCTGCTGCTTGCTGGAGTTATAACATGGCCCCCTCATTCAATTGCATCTTCACTGGCTTTCTCTTTTCAGAGATTTCCTACTGCCTATATATAGCTGTCCTGAAACTTGTGCTATAGACCAGGCTGTTCTTGAACTCAAGAGATTACCTTGTCTTTGTCTCCTGAGTACCAGTATTAAAGGTGTATTAAAGGTTCACCACTACTGAACCTAAGCTGCTCTTGCTCTGTAGACCAGGCTGGCCTCGAACTCAGAAATCCGCCTGCCTCTGCCTCCCAAGTGCTGGGATTAAAGGCGTGCGCCACCACCGCCCGGCCCTAAGCTGCTCTTTAATTCTCCTTTACAAGTTGGAAGCTTAGCTGGCTAGTCTTGCCCTGAGGGCACCACTACCTGTACTCCATTCCTCAATCTGTTTATCGAATTGAAAACAGGATTTAGTTCCATTCTACTTCCTAGTGCTCACCTTTCTCCTCAATCTGTACATTTTGTGTTTTTACTTGCACTGCTTTCTCCTTTTCATGAAAAATATTCATAAGTGTGAGCACTAATAACAACACAACAGAGTCAATATTATGCTGTTTTGAGATTTCCCCTCTCAACAGAATTAATTCAAAATTTTTCGAGTTAGCCTCAGGCAGACTTTTTGGAGAAGGGCAGAAAACAGCCAAATTCTTTGCTAAACTATTCTCCTCTGAAACCTCAGGAGCCAGGTCCCCACAGTTCACATCATCCTTAGCACAACTGGCATTCATTTTTCTACTAATCCCAGCTTAAAGCCTTTCACTGCTTTCCTAATCCAAACTCCCAAAATCCAAATTCCTCCAAACAAAAAGACTACCACAGCAATACCCTACCCTTGATACCAACTCCTGTCTTAGGAATTCTATTGCCATGAAGACACACACACACACACACACACACACACACACGTAAACAAACATTTAGTTGCAGTAAGCTTAGAGTTTTAGAAGTACCACATCTCAAGGTCATACCTTAGTTGATTCTTGTTCTTTATTTCCCATGGCAACTTCATTGTTAGGGTTTGTTGGTCTATTCCAGGTAAAGATTGGGAAGAAAAACACATCAAGAAAGCTACATATGAAATGAATAAAATTTTTAGTCAGAGCACAGACTAATTCTCAAAGAAGCAGTAACATCTAGAATTATATTCCATCCCTTGTAGTGACCTGGACTGACTGCCCACCCACTTCTGAACTTCTGTTAATTCAATTTAATTCTTACACAGTTTTGTATTATTTTTGTTCATAGCCATAGTCATAAGTTGTGGATGTATAATTACTATATCATATGCTTTCTTGAGTGCAGGGACCAAGCCTTACTTTCTGTCTTGAGCACATAAACAGTGCTTGGCTTATAGAAGAAATTCAAATATTTTATAAATGAGTATGTGACTGAACAAAGACAAATACAAAAAATGTTTCAATAAATAGAGTGTTCAGGACTTTCATGTGATATATGGAGCTAAAAAATAATGATATTGAGCTTAAGAAAAATATCTTTATAAAAATATTCTGTTTTTATCTTTTATTGAAAATAGAAATCATCTGAAATGTAAATAAAGAATACATCTAATAAAAAAGAAAATAGATTCTTTTCTCATCTAATATGTCCTGACTATAGTTTCCTTCATTCTTCTCCTCCCAGTTCATCCCCACATCCCTTCCCATCCAGATCTTCCCCTTTTCTGTCTGAGCAAGGTACTGATCCTGAGTGCAGCAGCATGTCATCAGGGGTCATTTTAATGCTATATATCTTTTTGTAGAACAAGAGTAATTGGTTTTATCCAATGTCCATGACCTATCTAATTTTAGAGTATTAGTCACCCCAGAAGCATCCTGTATGGGTTTTAGGCCCAAATGAAATCAGATATTGGCTGGTTACTCCACAAGCTTTGTACAACCATTGCACAAGGGTCTTGTGCAGGCACGACACTATTATAGACTGAGAGTTTACAACTGGGCTGAGGTTTATGTTTTTCCTTTAGAAGCATGAAGAGTACTTTCTAACGACAAGAGCACTAGCCAGTAGGGGTGACAACTACAGGGATACACTGACTCAACTTCTCTAAGCTCAGTAAGTCATGTAGGTACTATTTTCAGTAACAGGGTCTTGCTGTTCATATGTGGAGAGCAATCTATAGACTTTGCAACAACCTATGGTGTTTGGAGTTCTCTTTTGGTCAACAATTCAATTAGATGTAACTGAACCTCAGAATTGAAGCTTCATTTGGTGATAAAAGATATCTATTTGGGGCTTTGTCTCCCATGTTATTTGGCTATTTCAGTTAGGCAACCTTTATATGGGTCTATAATATAGGAAGTTTATACTGTATTAGGTTTCCATATGACACATCAAATGGCCCTTAATTTTGGCTACGTCTCCTGTATTCTCTCCCATGCCCCTTCCAACACCCTAGTTGACCATCCAGTTCCAGTCTATGAGGTGCCAAGAAGAAAGTGTATATTCTTTTGTGTTTTGGTGAAATATTCTGTAAATGTCTGTTAGGTCCAATTTTTATTGACATCAGCTCCAACATTTCTCTATTTAGTTTTTGTCTGGATGCCTTGTTTATGGGTGAAAAGGAGGAATTGAAGTCTCTCACTATCATTATGTCAGGGTCAATATGTGATTTAAGCTGTAGTAGTGAAGTTGAAACTTTAGGGTTCTTTGGAAACACAGTTGTGTTGGATGGTGTTTTCCTAAGGCAAAGTCATGAAGAACATTTAGCTGAAGGAGACACTAAAGCAAGTATATGAAAGGACATGTGATGAAGGATTGTTCTCTAATGACCCACATGTATTGATCCACCTTACATTGTGTAGTTGCGCTCCATTTTTCTGGACTTCATAGAGAGAAATGCACCAAAAAACTTCTGGTGGTATGCTGTAGTTCCTTGTAGATTCTGTGGACTTAGGATGATTGGCAGAGTGATTTCATCTGCCAAGGCAAGATGTGCTGAGTCAAGACCCATGGAGGACACGTGATGTTTGGAGGGAATATAAATAGGACTAGATGGCTGGTGAAAGAAGCTGAGCTCAGCTTGCATGTAGAACTAGCTGTGCAATGCTTGTTGGGGTCTCAAGTCTTCACTGATATTTGTTTTGCTGAGGGAGACATAGCCAAGAACTTTTCCTGTTGGCCCTGGTCCCTCCCTGCTGACTCATGCTGAGGCTGAGGCCTGGCTGTCTCTGCTAGGTAGTGCCATTGCTGCTGATTCTTGTTTGCTATCCCAACTCTACTGACCTGAACTGCTGGTGTATCTGTGAAGTGTTGGAGAGTGGACCGAGCAGCCCCTGGTAATCAGTCAACTGAACTGCTGATTTCTAGACAATACAGATAGGAATTTCTCCAAAGAATCTTTCTAAACAGGTCCACCTCCCCCATATCCTTTCATTTCCACTACCTCCGGTGGGTGATGAGCTAAAAGGGAAGATAAAGTGTGTAAGAACCATCATTAAAAATAGGATATGAAGAAAATTAAAGTTACATAGTAGTGATTATTTATGAAGTTGGGTGCTCTTGTACTTGATGCATAGATGGTAAGAATTATGTCATTTTGGTAGATGTTTCCTTTGATGAGTATGTAGTGTCTTTCCCTGCATCATCTGATTAGTTTTGGTTGGAAGTCTATTTTTCAGATATCAAAATGAGTATATTGGTCCATTTGCTTGCAATATCTTTTTCTATCCTTTTATCTTGAGGTTTATCCTTAGTGTTAAGGTGTGTTTCTTGGATGCAGCAGAAAGAGGGATCCTGTTTTCTCATCTATTCTGTTATTCTGTGCTGTTTTGTTGGGCAACTGAGACCTGATGTTGAGAGTAGTCAGTGAGCAGTGTTTGTTGATTCCTGTTGTTTTATTTACTTTGTATGTGTTTTCTGCCTCTTGACTTGCTAGCCTAGGGTTATTTATTCCTTATTTTTCCTGTATATGGTTAACCACTTTAGGTTGAGGTTTTCCTTCTAATGCTTTTTGTAGAGCTAGATTCATAGATATTGTGAAAAGTTGGTTTTAGTAATATTGTACATTCATGCTTATACAGTCCAGTATTGTATCACAGAAGGACCACTAGCTTAAACCCATGGATATAGGTTCATACATATCTTAGTTAATTTTTGGTTGCTATGATAAAATAGCCCAGGACTGGGAAAAATAAGAGAAATAGATTAATTTTGGCTCACAGTTTTAATTCAAAAATCACAGGTTTCTATGATAATGGTCTTTTGCATGACAGAGTCTACAGGGGGTTTCTGTTGTGAAAGATAGGATTTCATAAGGTATAGCCAAGTTGACTTAAGGTAATTTTTGGATGTTCTTTGCTGCTGCTGCTGCTGTTGTTGTTGTTGTTGTTGTTGTTGTTGTTGTTGTTGTTTTGGCCTTTGTTTTCAGATAGGATTTTTCTGTGTAGCCTATACTGGACATAAACTTGTCCAGGCTGGACTGGTACTTTCATGGCAGTTTTAGTATACCCATTTTCCAAAGAGTATACTATTCCATTGTTAAAATTGAAACATACATTCCCACTGTTACATTATAAGCTATATGCTTTGGTCATTCACCACTATGAGGTACAACACAGCTTTTAGAAGGTAGAACCTGAGAAACACATTAGGTCGTTTGAGGAGTGCATTTGAAGGTGATATAAGGATATCTCTCTCTCTCTCTCTCTCTCTCTCTCTCCATCCTACTCTCTAAATAGATCTTTCTTTTTTGTAGTTGATTATGTGAGGCATCTTGTCAAAGGACTGAAAAGCTGATTAACATATCTATCAATCTATTAATAGAATGAACATATTAGTGATTTATGATTGCAAATCACAAAGTTTTTCTTAAAAATATCACCTGGTCTCACCTCTTGCAGTCTCATACTAACTATTAAATCTTAACATGGATTTCATAAAAGTCAAAGCACACCTGAGTCATAGTTATGCAGTAAAGAGGTCTCACCTCTTACAGTTTCATAATAACTATTAAATCTTAGCATGGATTTCATAAAAGTCAAAGCACACCTGAGTCTCAGTAATGCAGTACTGCTGATGGATTTGAGCTGGTAACCTTGGACATACACTTTATCTTTACTAATACTCAATATTCCAACTTATGCTGTGCATAGAATAACACAATAACTATTTTTTGTGCCAGACTTAATTAACTTAGTAGTTATCTTTAAAAGATAATTTCATTTAGTTTTTGATATTATAACTATATTGTTTCTATCTTCTCTTTCTGAACTCCAGACTCTACCATATACTTTCTTTTCGGTTTTTTTTTTTTTGTTTGTTTTTTTGTTTTTCGAGACAGGGTTTCTCTGTATAGCCCTGGCTGTCCTGGAACTCGCTCTGTAGACCAGGCTGGCCTCGAGCTCAGAAATCCGCCTGCCTCTGCCTCCCAAGTGCTGGGATTAAAGGCGTGCGCCACCACCGCCTGGCTTATACTTTCTTTTCTTTCAGATTCGTGGTTTTCCTTTGCATATATACATTCTTTAGTTATGTTTTTATTTTCATGATGAAACACTATGTGCAAAGAAACTTACCAAAGAAAGTATTTAACTTGAGACTTCATGGTTCCAGAGATTTATAGTATATGACCACCAAGGCCGCAGTATCGCAGCAGGCAGGCTGGCATTGTGCTTGAGAAGTAGTTGAGAGGTTACATCTGATCCCTAGTCCAAAGCATGAAGCAGACAAGGAGGGGGAGAGAGAGAGAGAGAGAGAGAGAGAGAGAGAGAGAGAGAGAGAGAGAGAGAGAGAGAAGAAGAAGAAGAAGAAGAAGAAGAAGAAGAAGAAGAAGAAGAAGAAGAAGAAGAAGAAGGTGGTGGTGGTTCAGGCTTTTGAAGTTTTGTGGCCCATTCCCAATGATATACTTTCTCTAACAAAGGCATACTTTCCAAATAATTCCACCTACTATAGACCAAGCATTCAGATATATGAGCCTTTTGGGCCATTCTCATTCAAACCATAACAAAATACATTCCTAAACACATAAATACAACCTGTTCAATCTGTACAATGTTATTTGTACACTTTCAGTTTTGGCCATTTGTATGGGACAATCAATTGGTATATTCTTTTCTGAAGACTATGCCTTCACTCTTATCTTCCCTCAGTTGCCTGTTTCTTTTTTCATAGGCATGAAACCTTTCATCCATGCTAGCATGTCTATTGGTATTGTCCTTGTGTAGGACATAATGGAGGTTTTCATGACTATAGATCCTGACATCCCTAGGAGATCCAGCCTTACAGCAAACTTGTTTCCTCTGATTCTTACAATCTTTCCTCCCCACTTTTCTCCAGTGTTCCCTTAGCCTTATAAGTGCAAGCTGTATTGCAGATGTATTTGTTGTGACTGGATTCCATGTCTATCCATTTTAGTTGGTTGATAGCACTATACTTAGCACAGAATTGTTATTTCAGAATTCAGAAAATAGGTATGAAATAGTGAAATCACTCTGCTAGTATTGTCCTTTTCTTCCCCATCTCACTTTTAAGTATAATACACAAATTGCTTTATTGAATTAATTTTATCAGAGATCAGTTCAGAGGAATTGACATTTGAGGAAATCAAGTGATTTGGCACAAAATGTTATGGCCATCGAGAGGTCAAGACTCATTCTGACTTCTAGTGTAAAGCCCAGTCCTTTGCCATTGTACTTCTGACAGTGGTGACATAGCAGATATTTGTGGGACTAGGACACAAGCTAGAAAATAAGAGGGAAATGTGATAAGCTCTGAGCATGTCTGCCTTTGGATGCACAGAATTGGAAGTATTTGAAATGTGTCCTAAGTAACCCTTAAGAGGCATGATGATCCTAGTAGTAGATTGTAACTCAAATATCCAGCAGGGCGAAGCAAGTGTGGGAATTGGCACAGAACAGTGTTTCTCTGCTCTTCGTTTTATCAAGAGCAGTTTGGCCAGAACAAGAAATAGAATATGCATGCTGAAGGGGACTGGAGCTAAATTCATGCATACATAAGCATATTTGTACATACAGACACACATTGAAGATATGGCCATGAGTAAAAAGAAAGTAACGGTCACATTTATAAGTTTTTTAAAAAAACAAAACAAAACAAAACCAAAACCAAAACAGAAGCATCAGCCTGCAAATCAATTGACATGTAAATCAATATGAAACATTACAGATGAAAACCAGAATAAATACCACCCAGCCCTATGTGCTTAAACTAATTAGAAACTCTCTAGTTCCTCCAGCCATCTCTCATTCCCCTTCTATGCTCTTTGCTCTCCTAAGAGCAGAATCGCCACCCCCTTCTACTTCTCCTACACTCCCTAGTTGCAGCAGGGTAATATCTGGAGAAATTGAATTCATTAGGAGTGTGATGGATAATTATTGTTGCAATATGCTTGAAGTCATTTTATTAAAGCAGTTATGAGGTAATTAATCTTGTCAATAAGATGTGGAGTGATTATGTTGGGTTTTTTGTTTGTTTGTTTGTTTCTTCATGCTATTTTCTCCTAGTCCAGTCTCTGAAAATACCCAAATCTGCTTGGTCAGTTCCGATGCTTCCAATCTCTCCTGAGCAATGACTCGGACAGGTGCATACAGCAGAATTAGTTTCTCATCCAAGGAAGCCAAAATGATGGAAGACTCTTTGCTATCTTCGGCTTTTGTGCTGTTTTTGTTTATTTGTGGTTTGTTCCTGTTTAAGACTAAAAAAGCGTATACAATTCCATTGCCTTTTGATATAAAACATCTTGCCAAGTTCTGCCACATGACAGAGCTACTGGGTAACCACTAGCAAGCAATGGTCTCTGTTCCTCCCCACATTATCTGTGTGCCTCCATTCCTGAGAATACCTCATAAGAATACTGAATTTCCCCTTGCATGAAATGTGATGATTACCGCTAAAGTGATCAAAATATGATGCTTGTCTACACATTTCCTTTAAACAGGCATTTAATACAAGTCAGTTGACAAGAATTTTTCTGAAGTGAAATTTTAGAAAACGTCATCAGAAAACCTAGCAAGAACTTAGCATTTGTTTTCTTACTGAATTGTGAAGGAACTTAAATATTTCCTCACAATTTTATTGTAAAATAGCTCAATCCAACTTTCTGTGTGTGTGTGTGTGTTTATGCATATGTGGATATATGTATATGGTGGTTGATATGAAAACTATAAATATATGAAGTGTGTTATCTATTTTATGTGAACATAGTTTTTTTTTTTAAAGATCCATAACGATAAGTGTAAACAGTCTTTTAACAGAGCTACTTCCTGGCTTTTTGACTGTGACTTACATGTAACTTCCCAAGAACCTATCCACTGAGTAAAGAGAACACCTTTGCTCTTCCTACTGTGCTCATGAAAGCTTCTGTCTAAAAAATTGCTTAAAGCAAAAGCAATGGACTGTGGAGTATCAAAGTATAAGCCAGAGTGGACCTCAGGCAGTTCTTTGATCTTCTTAGGAATCTTGTTCTCAGTAATTCAAAGGTAATGTCAGGATGGGCGTTAGTCTCCATGTGGGCAAAATGGTAGTAGAGACAGATGTGACAAGCTATTCCTTCTGTTAAGAGTGCTTTCATCTTTATTTCTATGGCTGGCTGAGTCAGGTAGGGGTCTCCATTATGGAATTGTATTCTCTAGATATATGCCCAATTCTGAAAACTTTAGATTTACTAGTAGACATGTTCCTCATATATTCTGTTTTCCTTCTACATAATTTTGCCCTTTAGCTGACAACTTTACTGATGGTAATATCCATTATCCATTTGGATTTGTAAAGGACCCATAATATTTTAGTGAGATATTGGAATGATATAATTACTTGCCATTATTATCTGCTTGAAAGTATTTGTGAGCCGGGCGGTGGTGGCGCACGCCTTTAATCCCAGCACTTGGGAGGCAGAGGCAGGCGGATTTCTGAGTTCGAGGCCAGCCTGGTCTACAGAGTGAGTTCCAGGACAGCCAGGGCTACACAGAGAAACCCTGTCTCGAAAAAAACCAAAAAAAAAAAAAAAAAGAAAGTATTTGTGGATGCCTGAAGCTAACTTTCCCAAGCCATCCTTTAAACATTAGGGCATCTATAAGAATCATGTCTGCTTTGAGGCAGCTTTAAAGGAGTTGAAGTCCTGTAATAAATCTAATTAAAAGAATAATAAGTTCTAATCTATATTATTTTCTAATCAAAATACTATTGCTATAGCTACATTGCTTAATAGACAGATTCTTAATTTTTAGACTTGGAAATTATATAGTAAAGTTTGTGGTTGTTTTGAATAATAGATTGTAGGCTAAATTATAAACCAAACTCCCTCACCTTGAACAACTTGCAAGTTTTCAAGGCCCAAAGAAGTTTTAGATACATGGTTCTTGATTATCTAGTGTCAAGAACTGACTGTCCAAATAGCAAGTATTAATGCCCAGAACATCTTACTGGTTTTTAAATAAAACTATATTAATTTGAATAAATTGGTCATTCTAAATATAATATATTTCAAAGGTCTTCTTTATTTCTGAGTGATTTATGAACACTTTGAGGAGATTGTAAATGACATTGATTCTCCTTCCCAGAGAAATACGCACACACATGCACAATGTACATATATGTAAATATATACATATATATGTTTGTACATATACATTTTATACACAGTTATGAGAGATACACCTATCTTTCAGACACTGATCTAGTTGAATCTTAAACTATAACGACTGAGTGTAGCAGTTTAAGGAGTTTTGACACCCACAACACAAGCAGATATGTAAGAGATGGTAATGGTATTAGATATTTTCTACTTTTCCTAGGATTACACAATAATCTCACCATTTATCTATTGATATCTTTCTTTATCTGCCATGTAGTTAATTATATTGCATAACTATGAATGCCAATGTTTTGAATTAGTCTTAATTTCTAAAATTGTTTTGAGACTAAAATGTAGATACATTTTTCTCTTTTCTTCCCTCCCTCCAAACCGTCATATACCTTCTCTTGCTCTCTTTCAAATATTTAATTTTTACATATAACATTATGTATTTGTAAATATATAAATTCCTCCTATTCAGTCTATATAATGTTACTTGCTTATGTGTCTGTAGAATGATTATCTGGTAATGGATAACCAATTGGTGTGCTGTGCTCTACCCTGGGGAAAACTATTTCTCCTGTTCTCAGCATTTCTTAGTTGGTTGTAGTATTTTGTTTAGGGTTGAAACTTCATGAGCGTTCCCATGTCAACATTAGCATGTCTATCGCTGTTGTCCTTGTCATGTCATGTTTAGGCAGCCATGTTGGTAAGACTCCTCTCTATAACTTCTGACATTTCTAGGATATACATTGTCACAGAAAACTCCCTGTTACTCTAGTTCTTAGAGTCTTTCTCTTCACTCTTCTGCAATAATTCTTGAGCTTTAGACGCAGTAAAGTTGTAGACATATCAGTTGGAACTGGGCTCCCACAACTCTGTATTTTGATTGGTTGGTGCTTTCTGTAATAGTCTAAATTTGATCTAAAGAGGTGTTTCCGTAGTGAGGAATGAGGATTATACTTACCTATATTAGATAGGGATAGGAAAAAATGTTTAGAATATAGTTAAAGAATTATGCTGTTTTAGTAAAATGGTAATTGTATGTTCTCCTATAAAGATGCATGACTACCCCTAGGGAATTGCCTCAATTTCTAGTATGAAGCATGATTTCACTCTTGCTGAGTAGATCTTGAATCTTTTGGGTACTTTTCGGTACTTCCAAGTTATGCTTACCACTGCTGCATGTTTAGGTTTATCATGCTATACGGTTTATTGTTATAGGTCATTGCAGAAATACATAGATAAAGTTTAAATGCATTTATATGAATGAAAAGTTTCAATTTTGACTGATAATGCTCCCTCTGACATTAGATTCATAGATCACCTAACAACAAAAGTCCTAAAACCAAGCCTGAAAAGTCTTCTTTTGAGTTGTTGGGCCAAGAGACTGCCAAAACATTGTAAGCTGTTGCTATTTCTTTTGTTTACCTGCTCCCTCCCCATGAAAGATATGGAAGATAAGATCCTGTTGCTGAAGACACTTGTACTTTCAGTCACAGGATCCAGAGGTTCACCACCCTGGATCTAAGGCAAAAGATTCCTCCCTGAGGAGTAGCTTTCATAATACTAGAAGGTGCCGTGAAACCTGTTGAAGGAGGGAAGCAACCAACAGTTCAACCTAGACTGTACCTTTTGATTGGACAATTGAGACAATTACTGTTTAAAATTAATGAAACGTGTGTCTTGAGTTCTGTCACTATGCTGTTTAATTTTGATGTTGTTTGTATTCTCTGGAGTACTTTGTGTTTTAAGAATTATGGAGATTTTTTTGTTTTTATGGTTTTTTTTTTTGGTTTGTTTTTGCTGTTGATGTTGGTTGTAATCATTCCTCTTTTCAGACAGAAATATACATTCTTGTATTTTATCTAGGTTTTATTTATTGTATATAAGTTTTAGGCTTTTTATTGTGAGTTTTTTCTCCTTCAACTGTGGAAGATAGTTTTACTGAGTACATTAGTATTGATTGGCCATCATCATCTTTTAGGGCTTGGAATGCATTGCCCCACGTTCTCCTGGCTTTCAAAGTTTCCATGGCATACTCAGCTATTATTCTTATGAATTTTCCTTTATATATGACTTGTGGTTTTTCTCTTGAAATTTTTAGTACTTTTTTGTTGTGTATACTTAGGGCTTTACTAGTAATATGACATGGGGATTTCTTATTCTGATCTTGTCTATTTGGTGTTCCATGTGCTTCATGAATCTGTATGGGCACATCTTTCCTTAATTTGGGAAATTTTCTTCTATGATCTTAGTGAAAATATGGTTGACACAATTGATGTAGGATTTAACTGCCTCATCGAGTCCCTGTAACTTGAAGATTTGGAATTTTCATGATGTCTCACATTTCCCAGATATTCTGCTCATTTGTTTTTAATTTTATTTCATATTCTTTGCTTAGTTGGTCTAGACCCTCTACTTTATCTTCAAGTCTTGATGTCTAGCTTCTGTTTGATTCATTCTACTTATTAGGCTTTCCATTGAGTTTTTTAGTTGAGTTACTATTGGGCTTTTCAATTTTATCTTCACTTCGCTGTGAGTCCTTTTCAATGTTTTGCTTTATCCATAATTGTCTTTGTCATTTCCATAAGCCTTATGTTTGTGTTTTAATGGGCATCAATTACTCAGGTCTTTACCCTCTTTAAGTTCTTTCTCCTTAAGTTCATTGAACTGTTTCCTTGTCTTCTTTAATTATTTGAATTCTTTGATGTAATCTATGATTGCTCTATTAAACTCTGTATTATAGAATTCATTTAGGTAATTCCCATTGGCAAACAATTGTGCAGGACTGATGGGTTTTGACGATGGAATTCTTATCTTGATTTCTAATATTTGTATTTTTGTGAAGAGATCTGGGCATCTAGACTTCTTTTGTTAGTTTCATATGCTGATTGGGGAAGAAGAGAGAATGTATAGGTCTTGGCTGGACTTGGAGGTTGGATATGACTGAAGTGAAATGAAGTCAGGTGGACATTGAGTACTAAGTTAGTTTGCAGGATTTATATTCCGGTCCATGCCTGGAGTTTTGGGAGAAGGATATGTAGGATCTGACTGGGTCTCCATGTGGCCTGGGCTGGCCTATCTGTCTGGGTCTGGATCTGATAATGCAATTCCTGGTGGAAGGCAGAAGTTGTTTGTTGTCCAGACTAGGCCAGGACACTGGGTGTGGGATCTATGCTAGATCCTGGGGACAATGGAGAGAATATTTGGAGTGGGTGAAGCATCAGTTGGACTCATCCGGCTAGACCCTGGAGAGGATATCATGTTCATTAAAAAATGTATTTGTTTGTTTGTTTTAATACAACTGAACGAGTTGTTAGTCTAAATACCATGATAAAATAAATACAAAAAGCTCATGGTTTGCACAGGTATAGTTCAATATGGTGAGGAAGGCATAACCACATTCATGGTTATTTGCTGCTTTGGCAGTAGGAACAAAAAGCTGCTTGTTTATGTCATGGTAATTCAGAAAACATTGAATTTGGGCCAGAACCCTGTTGGGCTTTAAATCCCAAGACAGGTTACCAGTATCCTGCTTCCTCCAGGGAGACTCTATTTGCTAGGTGGTCCCACAAGTTCCTAAAACATTGCCCCCAGCTGAGGACCAACTTTTCAAATGGACTCGCCTAAAAGAAAGTTTCATTTCCGAACCCTAACAGTAGCTAACGATTTAGGAAGTCATTTATTTCATTAGCAATTAGCAAACTGACTGCTTCATCTTCACTCTTCAAATATTTTAACAGTCCCACCCTTCTGAACCAGTTACGGACCGGGAAGATTAAATCTCTAACTGAAAGGCCATTGTTTCTGTAATACAGTCAGATATTGCTGCAGACATTTTCTCATAATTCAATTTTTATAACATTTTCTTATGTTTCAAAATCTCCCTCCTAAGACTGAGAACAGTGAATCATAGTGCAGTGGATCTGTCAGCCTCACTATTTTTGGATGTAAAAGGCTTTTTGGATGCAGCATAAGAACTACTTGCTCCTTACGGATGATTTTATTCTTTCTAAGTGTATCAAAGTTATTTGCTCTCTGCATAGACCTCATAGTAAACCTCTCTAGACAAGTGCAGACATGTTCTTTCATCTCTCTTTTCATAGTCTTTTGCTCTTAATTTGATCCTGTTGCCCTGCACATCCTTTTAACATCTGTCCCTCTGGCTTTCAGAGAGCACTGAGCTTTGGGGTTGTATTCACAAGTGCCTTTCTTCATTCCTCCTTGATGTGAGTTCACGCTAGGTTTTGCCTCTTCTGTTATTGCTTTCAAGTAGTTTCAGTAAGTCTTTTCCTGCCAAAGCCCTTTCCAGTTATCTCACTCACTGTCCTTGCACTTAAGTGACTGCTTGCACAAATCAGAGGCAGCAGAGACCCCTGTACATTAAACGTGACAGCACCCCAAACAAGGGACACCTTATCTTTTCTTCATGTCATTATGCAAGCCTAAACATCACAGAAAACTTCTGTGCCAATAGTTTCCATGTATTCTGGCCAATTATTTTCTTCCATAGCTTATGGGAAGGATTCCAGAGAAAAATGAGAATAATGAATATTTTTTCATTTGTAGCTTCATTGTCTCTTATTCCAGCTTCATTAAGTATTTCAGTATAGCTCATTAAATTTGAAGTTTTTAAAATTCTTTTGAAATAACTGTGTAATTTGGATAGAATGTACATTGCATGAAGTCTTCCCCCCTCCAATATTTCAATTCCAAATGTAGGAAAGTGACAATGTTGTTAAAATATCATACTGAAAATTATTGCTGAAATACACTCATGGATAGTGAAATGTAGGCTGGCCACCTCTTTCCTTTTCCTCTACAACATTGCATATTGAAGAAATAATTCAAAGTGCTTTCCTACAATAAAGCTGAGATTTCATGAGTAGCATGGGCTAAGGCCTACCTTACAGTACATAAAGCCTCCTTTTCTGGTACCTGACCCTTACTTGTTCTTTATCCAGTCTCTTCTCTCAGCTTTCCACATATGTGCCCAAAAGTCCAGCCATATCCAAGGACCTGAAATGAATAAATTATAATACTATTTTGGTTGTTTTATGGTGTTCCAGTTCTTCCTCTTTGCCCATTTTCTCTTTATGATATTAATTATTTTGTTTTGTTTGTTATTTTGTTTTGTTTTGTTTTTGTTAGTAAAAGCTTTGTGTCTGCTCTAGAATTCCTGGAGTGTTCATTGAACTATGGGGAATAAAGTCCATTGTAAATGCTTTACATGTAATAGTTTTATCACTTCTTCAAACTCACTGAGTTATTAAACACACACACACACACACACACACACACACACACAAACACATCACTTCTGTTCCACAAAAAATCAGTAAGTGGTTATTCCTTGTGATAATTCAGAACAGGATTTCCTTGTTTATGTTTCTTTTCTTCTGGGTTTATCCCTTATGAGAACCCAGTTTTGTTTTTATTTCTCTTTTATGGCTTTCTCTCTCTCTAATTCAGTCTTAATTTCCAAGTATGGAAAACAGTGAAAATAGAAAAACTTCATCCCTGTTTATATCTGTTCGCATATCAGGGACAACTGCCTTCCAATGAGGTCTGTGTAATCTGATGCAATGAGATTTAGAATACAAGATGATATCATTCATGTTACATACCCCTATTTTCTTCCTTTTCAGGCCACAGTGTAGTCACTGTTTTCTAGATCCGTTCCTCAAACAGACAGTGTATACCAACTATTTTTATGATGCAATATGTACTGTAATTTGGGCGAGATTTCTCATGAGGCTGCTTGAAGAGAATTACCAGAGGGATGACAGAAAATGTGCTGGATGCTTTGGAGCACACTCCTCAGCACCAGCTCTCCATCCTTTCTCACATGTTATTTACTTGAAAACTGCTAGTCTAGGCAAGGGGTCTTTTGAGTACAGAGAATCTGAAACTTAGTCAAGTCTCTATCCAAAAGGTTTTCAAAGGTATAGGTACTGACACATATGGGCCCACTCTTCATTGACTGCTTAGCTTGATGATTGTAATGATATAACAGTAAGTATTTGGGGTTAAAATGCCCAAATCCTAGGTTTACCAGTAACGTTTGAATTCATCATCTAGAAATTCACCTGTCTGGGCATCAGTTGACCTGGATAGTGGGAGCTGATTATAAACTCAGAATATTTTTTGTCTTGTTTACCTCATAGCTATTTATGTCTTCTATGTATTAGATAATGATTGTGTTCCAAGTCTTAACTTATTTTATCTTCTATATTAAGGGAAATAATATGTGTAAAAGTTCTAACATGTGGTAAGTGTTCATATAGAATAAGAGAAGGGGAGAAAAGAAGGAAGTAATGAAAGAGGGAAAACAAAGCAAGAAAAGGGGAGAGAGGGAAACAGAGGGAAGGGCGAAGTGGTGGGAGGAGACCTAGGAATGAAAACAGAGCCTTAAAACCTTTATGGGCTCACTTTGCCTTTAACTTTTCAATATTATAAATCAGGCTTATTTTTTTTCACTTAGCTTATTATTTATAGAAGTTTTTTTGTCAGGGTATTCTTCTGTATTTCCTACGAAACTTAGTATTTAGAAGGAAGAATATTTGATATGATTCTTTGTAATTGTTTCTGTGATAATAGCTTTGTTTGACATTTTAAAAAAATATCACATTTGAATTGAGATTATAATATCAAAGCCCTTCTAGCTCAAAGCCCTTCTTGCTCTTTTTCAAATTCATGGCCTCTCATATGTGTATAGCACAGGAGACCTTAATCCTAGACAAAGAACAATAAGCAACTAAGGAATGCTGAGAGTGGAAGAAAGTTTTTCCTAGGGAGGAGCCCACCAACTGGTTACCCAATGCTGAATGCTCAGGACTTTAGACTACTAAATCTTTTTCCTGACTTGAATGAACTAAGTCAGAAACCAACTTATAAATCTAACGATAAGCAGATATCCCCCTTTAAGGAAAAATGAGATTCTTTAGGGACACTTTTTTTTCTTTTTTCTTTTTTTTTTGCTTGAACTCAGAAACTCTTGTATTTTTGACTCAAATGTCTGACAGCAGAGGTAGATAAAGATTTTAAATTGGGTCTTACTCAAACCAACGTGCTGGGTTAAACAGCCTCCTATAAAATATACTGGCCAATGCCCATGGGCTTGTCCTCTGAATAACTTGTATAAGACCATGCCAGCTGCCTTTGCCACAGTTAGCACCCAAGGCTCCTTGTGCCCTTCTCCTCTTTCAACCTGCTCTTGCCAATCGCAGGTCATTCACAATAGGGTACTCATGCTGGCCTTTTTATTTTATCTTTTGGATTGGAGAGTTGGCTCCTTTTCTTTGAACTAGGCTTTCCAGCTGGGAAACTGTGGCATACTGATGTGCTCTGAGCTAGTCAAAGGTGCGCTGAGGTACTGATCTTTCTAGGTAGTCTGGTAGCTACTGGGACAGCTACAGTCCATGAATAGTCTTTGCTTCTGGCCAAGAGTAAAATTATAATTTGACTGTAGTGTACCATATAAACCTTACTATCTTCCAATTTGCCATATCTTAGAAAAGTAAGGAAGTGCCGGATTAAGATCACTAGTTATCAAATGTTTTGAACTCTGAGCTCTGACATATAAATCAAGTTAAAAATGAGTAATCTTTTTGGTTGATTTCAGTGAACTGTATAATTATGGATGATTATGATGTTTTCGTTGATTTTTCCATGACTTCAAGTTTGAAATGAATCTGCTTTTAGGCAAATGTCAGCCAGACTCTCGGCCCTGACGTCCTGTCAACAAACTTTGTGGATGTTAGAAAGCACAGCTGAAAAACCACTGTTTAGGAAAAAAATGGATTCTTTTTTTTTTTTACTTCTTCAGCTCTATCGCCCACAATAACTTGTCTCTAGGCAAACATGGCCTTCAACAATTCTGCAGTAGGGCAGAGCTTGCCTTTTAGACCTCCACTAGGACTTCCTTACTTTTCCTGACACAATTTTGTCTGTCATCATTGCTGACATAAAGTTTCAGGGAACCTCAACATGGTTTTCATTCTCCAAAATGTTGAAGTCACCTGTTATTAATATGAAAAATTCTTAGTAACAAGTTCTTTATTTACATTCTGTATATACACATATATATTGTACAAGGCAAAATGCTTGATCATTGTAATATTATAAAAGATATAAAGAACTACTCTTATCACTTGTCTATATCTCTGTATGTAAAACAATTGCTTAAAGTTTGGTATTTTGTACAATATACACTTCCAGAAAAGCATCTGCATGCACAATTATATGTATATAACATACCCAAGTACTCGCATACAAGTTACTTTGTAGTTTCTATGTTTTACTTATAACACGTATTGGCACTCACTTCATGTGATCATTTAGCATTCTATGTCAAGCTATACAACTGCTAGATAGTATTCTATGGAATGATTGTACCATGTTTTGTTTAATTACTTTCCTAGTGATAACATTTATATTCCCTTGAATCATTTGAATAGCAAAGCATTGAAACTATTTAAATGTTCAATTACAAGTCAACTGGATTTTATGATGTACTGTGACAGAGTAATTTTTAAATGGTATGAGAACTTATTCGATGCAGTTGTAAAGTGTTTGCATTGAATTTTCATAGGAAAGGCAGTTTACAAATTATTTTGAACAGTTTGAGCCTTAATGGGTAGGAAATAAAAGCCTCTATACTTAGAACATGTGTGAAAGGATGTGCACTGAACTGTCAAACTGTCATCAAAGGTTCCCTGTAGGTAGTTGGATGATGAAAATTCCCTTTTTTTGTCATCTTGCTTATGTGCATTTTCTATGCTCTCAGCGCTAAATGTGTGCTGTGTCTAGAAAAGCAATAAAATAAAGTTTAAGGCTTTAAAGGCAGTGTCCTTCCTGTGTCACTGCTGCCACACTGCAGTTGCAATGGTTCCAATGCTACTATGACAGCTGTCAGAGAACTGCAGCGATTCTGATGCTACCATGACAGCTGATAGAGAACTAGACAGCCAAAGCCAGTGCAACAAAGCATGTCACCATGTGAGACTCCACTCTGGTTGAACAGAGTGGGGAACCATATCAGAGAGCCACAGACCAGTGTGGAATTTCCTGTTAACACCCCCTTGAGGCTTACATAGATGATGCTGAGAACTGCATCAAAGTTTTATTCCTTCACCTGTGTATGTGTGAGTCTGTCTGTCTGTCTGTCTGTCTGTATGTATGTATGTAGGTATGTATGTATATAGAAATCAGAAAAGAGTTCCTAGAGGAAGTAGGGATTGTATTAAATATAGAAGCAAAGTCAGAATCTAGCTGAGTCCTAGAGGAGAGTTACATTTGTGTAGCCCCTGACAGTGCTTGCTAAGGCAAGAGTAAATACTGTTAGGTCAGTTTGGCTGGTTTGTCAATCCCCAAAGTAAATTGGTAAATGAATGAAGCCATGGGGCCCAGAATAGGACACATCTTGTTTTTGTCACCTGCTGAGTATTTTCTAAGCTAAGTTACTTCATTCTTCCAAACCTTAACTTCCTCTTCCATAAAATAAGAATCATAGTAACACCTACTCCATTTTCACAGAGCTGTGAAAATTAGCAAAAGTAATAGAAATCCTACATAGTCCAGTGCCTGATAGGCTCATGGTAAATTGCTAATGCTAATAGAACAAAATATATCACAGCTTTAAAGACATAGTTTAATAATTATTATAAAAATAGCAAGTGTGTGGGATTCAAAATGCTCAGAGGCAGAGGTCTCTGGTATGAGGTGTCAAAAATGCTTCTAGTTTGTAGAACTCCAAAAGGTATCTACATTTCTAAATGAGAGAAGGGATGAAAGTACAAAATATTAAATATTGGCCACGGACTTGAGATGACAAGATGTTAAGTCCCTGACTTTGATATATATATTTTGTAATGTTCGTTAAATACCTCTTTAATATTAGGTATCATTTTTTTCAGTCTGAAAGAACGTGGGTAAAACAAAATATTTCATAGAATTGTTACTGTGAAAATAAATTATAAAAACTTAGATTATGTCCCTCAACGAAGGAATGGATTCAGAAGATGTAGTATATTTACACAATGGAATACTACTCCGCAATTAAAAACGGAATTCACGAAATTCCTAGGCAAATGGTCAGAACTTGAAAATATCATCCTTAGTGAGGTAACCCAATCACAAAAGAACACACATGGTATGCAGTCACTGATAAGGGGATATTAACCCAGAATCTCGGCACACCCTAGACACAACTCGCATATCAATAGATTTCCAAGAAGATGGAAGGAGAGACCCCTGGTCCTGGAAAGACTGGATGTAGGGGAATGCCAGGACAGAGAAGCGAGAGGGGGTTGAAGGGGGAAAAGAGGGAGGGAAGGGGGCTTATGGGACTTTTGGGGAGGGAGGAAACGGGAAAGGGGAAATGATTTTGAATGTAAATAAAAAAAACTTAGAAAAAAAACTATAATAAAATAAAAATAATAAATAAATCTAAAAAAAATTCTTTGATTAAAAAAACAGATTAATTGTGCTGTGCTTAACATTGAGTTAAAGCTCAGGCCATTCACAAAGAACTGTTTGATTATCTATAATATATTAGATTTTGTGTTCTGATAATGAGAATCCATTTATGATGAGACAATTACCTGGTTCTTAAGTAACTTAATTTTTCAACCAATGAAAAGCAGAACTATTACTGTTTAAATGGTTCCCTTTCTTGGCTGCCACTGCAGAAGCAAAGCTGCAGGATCTCCACATCACAGAGCAACAACAGGATATCCTAGAGAAGTCATAGTGAGGTTCCAGTATTGACAGAGTAGCAAAGGCCAGAGGCCTGGAAACAGACCAAAGACTCACTGAAATGAACATTTGCAAGTAAAGATGTGTGGACAAAAGTGTATACTGTGTGACACATTGTGACACACCACAGCTTCCACAGTGAGATGTTGTTTTGTTGTTGTTGTTTGACATTTTTGTTTGTTTTTTAATGCTAATTTTTCTTCTTGTTGGTATTTTTTGTTTTCTTTTGGCAGGGAAGTTGCAAGGGCAGAGGGCAGAAATGGAGAGACAGGAAGATGAGTGGGATTGGGGTGTATGATGTGAGATTCATAAATCAATCCAAAGTTTAAAAAGGTATCCTTTCTTATCTGAATTACCGGTTTATATATTCATTAAAATTATGAAATTATTTCCCTAAAATGTATCACTAAGATTAAAAGCCTTCAGGTGAAAACATTTGAGTTGCATCTGAGTCCCATCTGAAGAACACAGGATGATTCCTCTCCCTATGGAAAGAATTGCTTCCAGATGCATTATTTCATCTCCCACATCCTTTTCCTATGGTATCACCATTTCACATGTCCCAGTGTTTGTGTTAAGTATTAAAACTTAGTGTTGTGTTAAGTTTGTGTTAGGGCACTATCAACCAACTTAGGATCTTCAAGACCATGTCCTTAGAATCTCATAAATATTTTTGCGTGTAATTTTAGTATAAATTCACTGCAATGTACAGAGAATATATGATTTCTTGAAATTGTAAATTATTCTATACCAAATATAGTTTATTAATGAGTTCCTTCAATGCTAAACAATTATGTATTCACATGTCAAATGTTCTCTACTGTTCATAAATCCTCCACGTTTGAACAGACTTGAACTGTATTGTTATTTTTCCATTTATAATAACCAAATATATGCATTGTTTGACCTCGTGTTCATTAACTATACAAAATATTATTGGTTTCATCTTGTATTTGAATATAACTGCTATTGTATTACTATCATGTGGTATTTAGAAATTTCACACTGATACTTGCTATCAGCTAGCTTCTAGTAACTACCATTCAGCATTACATTCTTTACAGATGCTAATGTAGGATTCTTTCCTTTCTAATTAGAATGTGATTCTGTGACTGGGTACAGAGGTCTAAATGTTCAGAGTAAAGGATCTAGATCTTGATGTAACTGATTCCCAAGTAAGCCTGCCTAATGAGTGCGAACACAACTTGGGTCTTGTCATTTGTGGTTCCCAAGTCCCAGCCAATAAGTCAAAGATCTGCCTAGGTAGTGGGGTCGTGCCTTGGGGCCTCCCCTTGAGCTGGATCTCACTTTGGGCCTGTTGCTGGATCTTAAAGGACCGAAGCCCTGAGAGCTAGCACAGAGAATGGAAACAGGCAACTTCGGGGGGATAGGAAGTTAGGGGATGTACCAGAGACCTGAGAGGTGAGAGACTCTCAGGACTCAAGGGGAAGGACCTTAGATGAAATGCCCTACAGTGGGGAGAAGGAGTTTGTAGAGCCCACCTCCAGCAGAAAGACAGGGCATCAAGTGAGGGATGGGGCTGCCATCCCACAGTCAATCTCTGAACTGTAATTGTTCCTGTCTGAAAGAACTGCAGTGACAAAAATGGAGAAGAAAAACAGATTCTTACCACACTTCTGAACTCAGACTGCCCATTTCACAAGGTCTATATGTTCTGACACTTCTTTTTTGATTAGATATTTTCTTTATTTACATTTCAAATGTTTTCTCCTTTCTAGGTCTCCCCTTCAGAAACCCCCTATCCCATCCCCCCTTCCCCTGCCTCTATGAGAGTGCTCCCTCACCCACCTACTCCTCTCCTCCCGCCCTGGCATTCCCCTACTCTAGGACATCGAACACCCTCATTTTTTTATTGAAATATATAAATTAGTTATTTAAATAATAGTTTCTTAAAATATTTACTGTTATTAAGAAAATTGCTAATATGGTTGCTGATTTTCTATCCCTCTGTCTACCTAATTTCATCAGAAAATAAATCACTATATAAAAAAGAAAAAGATCTGCAGGGCCAAGGGTGTTCACAATGGCAGAGACTTCATTTGGAAGTATAAACAAAGAAGCTATTTCCCAGAGTACCAGCTAATGTCAGACCAGGGGAATTCACAAGAACTTCATTCTATGAGCAGATGTTCATAATCACCTGCATAAGTAGACTATCTATAGAGTTATAGTTTTATTATTGATTTCTTTGTGTAAAGGAGATACATCTGAGAAAAATCCAAGAACATGTTTCCCGGTCAAGATAATTTGGAGAAACACATTGCATATCTTCTGAGGACATAAAAACACACAAAAGGTGCCAAGTGGCCCTGCCATTGATGACTCTATTTACAGAAATATCCTCATATGAATATGCATATAGTTCTAGATGCTACATGATAGCAATATAATAATTATAATAGCAATATAATTGTTGCAAAACAGACATCCTTCCATATTCAATACATATATATGCATATATATTTACACACATTCATACATACATGCATGCACACATATATACATATGACTTTCTTTGTGGCAGTCCACTGAACACCATCCCACCACACATTTTTTGAGAAATATTATTGTTAATTGTTCTAGAATGAGGGATGATAAGCTTTAACATGCTTCCTCACCTACCCATTAAACTCCTACTTTCTCTTGCTCCCTTTCCTTATGATTCCTTTACCCCATATTACTTTTCCATCTTTCTTTCCCTATATCTCCTCTTTTTGTTTTGATATTCATTGATGTACTACTTAGAGACTTGCTATTATTAAAAGCATCTCAATAATCCCCTTTGCTCAGAGAACAATATTCAGAGCTTTCAAAACATGAAAACAATATCCATTGTGTTTGCCCATTAGGGATTATCAACTGTTTTTTTAGATCGGGACTGGGTATATATGCTGGTTATTGCTAACATGAGCAATCTAGTGCAAGCAAATGGCTGAACACATTGCCTTCTCACAGAAGGGAGAGGGAGTACTCAGTGAATTACAGCTACTCCCTTTGCAGTAAGGACAATGTGCCAAACAGAGCTCAGCAGAGGGAGAGGAAACACAATTGTTATTCCCTGAATAATATATGCTGTTGTACAGCCAGTGCTGTACTCTTCGGGGAGTGTTGTGCGACATTCAGCGTTTTCTCATACTACCTTCTTTGCAAAGCTGTAAAAGGATTAGGAGGCTTGGATTCAGCTTCCCACTGGGCCACTGACTTTCTGCGGGACTTGGAATAAGTCACTTGGTTTCTTTTAGCCCTCAGAGGAGGTTTCACTGTGTGACCTAGAGAGGCCCTTCTATGCCTGCTTTGAAACTCTGCCATCTGTCTAATGGGATTGCTGTTTCTTGCTGGTGGCTTGGGGGTGATAGGAGCCAGGAGGTCTAGAAAATATACTTTATTTCAAAACTTGTTGCTGTTTTTTTTTCTTTTCTTTTCTTTTTTTTTTAGAAAGTAATGCTTGGGAGTAGAACGAATGACAGATTCATAAATGGAACTTGATTGTGAGTGGGTATTTATGTGTCCATTTCCATACTTTCCCCCTTCCTCCAAGTTCCAGCATTGTTCTATTCAATGAATATTTGATTTTGAAGCGCATTTGTTCAGAGTCTGTTTACATTCTGGGTGTAGGCTTTGACTTGCCAGTAAGATAACAATGTGTGAAAACAGAATAACCACAGCTATCCTATAACCCGAGCTTACACATGCCCTCAGCTCCACTTATCCCTCACAGTGGTCGTGTAGGGACACTTACTTTACATGTAGAAAGCCAAAAAAACAAAATAACAAGGCTTAGAGAGATTCTGTAATATGCTTACGATCCCTTGAAGAGCTGGAAGAGCTAGTCTTCAAATCTACTACTCAGGATGACTCCAGAACACATAATGAGCAAGGCTTCCTTTAACTTGAAAAAAAAATGTTCGATGGGAAGTAATCCATTATGGAAAAGAAAAGGAAGGAATCAGAGTCCAAGTCTCTCACCACAACCAGATGAGCACTGGCCTGACAAGTCTCTTTATCTTACACTAGCCTTATGTATAAGTAGTAGGTGCCAACTTCTAGCCAAACAAGAGTCCTCTCCACTCAATACTTATTATCCTCTGTGACTTTTGTTGGAAACAGTATTTTCTGGGTATTTGATAGGAGCAAAGTAGGAGGGTTTCTCAAATGGCCATAGCAGGTAGCTTGCTTATTCCAGAAAAAAACAATTGATGTATAAAAGTGCCTGAATACTAAATTCTGAAAGCTGAGGAACTTTTTCTTGCCACTTCCTCACCCCCTTTCAGGTCCCTTGCCTCCTCTCTCAGGATTTCCTAGGAAATTTGTGTACCTATGGTACCTCTGGGATCCCAGGGCACTTTATGTTGGCACCTTTCTCATAGGCTTGCCATCCTCAGCAGTTTGAAGTGTTTCTGATCTTTTCATTTCCTAGTCTTCTTGCCAATATCTCCTGATTCTGTGTCTAATTTACTTCTGTGTAAATAGCAAATCATTATCAATAGCTGTCATTATTTTTTACTGATGAGGCTCTGCCCTACATATTTGAATGCAGTGTCTCATTTAATTCAAAACCCTTGGTTTAAACAAGCTGTATATAAGAAATAACAACCTAACCAGGCAAACTGAAAACCTTGGCTGTAGGCATACCATTGAATTTATATATTTTTTAAACTTATAGTTTCACCACTGAAGATGATTGCTTGTCAGCATCTTCAGAACTGTTCTAAAAGCCTCAGAAGTACACACATTATAAGAAACTAGGGAGGTTGTTGTTTGAATCTGAACTTAGGAACTCACTTATGCTAGCCAAGAACTCTGTCATGGAGTTTTATTTCCATTTGCCCTCTCGTTCCTTTTTTCCACTTCTCTTACTCAGATTCAACATATTTTCTTGTTTGTGTTCATATACGATCCTCACTTGGTCTAAGTTTGGCTAATTAGCACTTTGAGAACTGTTATAAATCCTGATCTTGCTTTGAGATTCCTCCCTTGTTGCTCTTATTTCATCTTTTATCAACCTAGACTGGATGGTAAAGCTACTTATTCCCCCTTGAAACAGTCTCCCCACTACAGGAAACAACGAAGCTCCTAAACTCAGGAAGCTCTAGAAACTTACAAGGCTCTAGAAGCAGACAACTTTACAAGATTCATAAGGGCTCTTTCCAAGCTTACAGAAGTAGTAATTGATGGTTAGTGGGGAGAAGACACATGGATGGAGCTGCCTACCAGTCTTTCAAGATGCTCAAAGACTGAGTTTCTTCACTCATGCTGGGAGGGTGATGCCTTCTGACTGATCCACACTCTTGGAACCAAGTTTTTACTCATGTCTCTATAAGTCACTCCAGCAATCTCACTGGTTCACTTAGCTAGACTACTCTGGGATTGTTTCTTCTACCACTAGTGCCTTATCTAGAGTGAACAGATGTTTATTCATGCCTCCCCAGGAAAAGTCACATAACAGACTGCTTGCCATCTGCCCTCATTCTGTTCGCACTGTCTTCTCCACCTCCTCCTTATCATTCACTCGCTGGAGGGACGCATTGTTTGTTATACCATCTGGGTGAGACAGATAGCACCTATTGTGGTGACCTTATCTAATCGATGAGGAAACTGAGGACTAAGTGACTTACAGAGAACTATACAATCTTTTCTCCAAATAGATAATATCCAAGTACTACTAGCTACAATTAAAAGCAAGGGTTGAGAGTTCCTAAGGTATATGGGGGCTTTGAGAATATAGTTTTAACATGGAACATGATTCTCTGGTTGTTTATATGTATAGGAATAGGAATAACATGGAATGAGCAGAATTAGAGAAGCCTCAAAGAGAGACCTCTGATGCAACTAAAATCCGCATCCAAACTGAAAGATGAACTCTGTACTATGGCATTCAAATGTGACAAAGAAAATTACTTAAGACTCTGAGATAAACTTGTGTTGAGACCTTGGTAATTTTTCTTTCAAAAATCTTCTTGTTGATGGGATGGACATTTCTCATAAAGTTGAACTCGTGAAAAAGGAAAGCTCCCAGATATCAGGGGTTTAAAGTTAGGGTTGTAAAGAATGAGTTACTGTTAAAAGATCCCTTCCTTATTCTCAGTAATTGACTTTGTTATCCATATATAATCTACTGTCTGTAAGTAGTGATTTTGCACTTCGAGTGGCCTACTACTTGCTCCATAGTACAAATCAATGAATAGTTTTACACATCTGTTATATTTCATTGATTTATTCTGGATATTCATTCATTTCAGTAACCTGTGCTACACTTGTTAGAAACACCTTGAACACAGGATTCCCCAAGATCTGGATGGAATAAGCCACTGCACATATTAAGAAAATACCAGGGTTGTAGCCTGTACAAACATAAATGTTTCTGGACTGCATAAAAGATGAAATAGGAATAGGGGATGTCTGTGCCTATGCTTTTCATAATGATTGCAGAAGTTGGGGACGTTTAAAATAAGATGAAATAAGGTCTATCCTCCTTCCTGGATTGTCAATATTCATCCTGTGATTTGAGAAAACAGGTTGTTTCAGTGTCAAAGAATTAAATAACCATTTGTGTAGTGATGAAAGCTTTGGTATTACCATCTATGGGATATCATAAAAAAATATTATAGGCTGTGTGGCATAGACTATAAGGATTTCCTGCTCACAGTCACAGAAGCTGGGAAGTCTACAATCAAGGTGCCGAACTGTGTGGTTCTCTGGAAATTGCTTTCTGCATGGCTTGGGGTTGTAGACCTGTTCCCTATGACAGAGAGGGATGAAAGGCAAAAAGACGAACACAGCAAAACCAGGAATAGGATATAGAGAAAGTGGGAGGAAGGGGGAGAGGGATAGTGGAGGGAGGAGGATAGAGAAAGTAGGGGTTCATTCTGTTGGTGGCTCTTATGAGACTCCTAATATATTGTGAGGGCTCCACGTGGATGGATCTTTATCTTGATCCATATTTTATTCAGTAGTCAGTTGTTCAATTTCCATGAGTTTGTAAGCTTTCTGCTGTTGTTGATATCAAGGTTTAATCAATAGTGGTCAGATGGGATGTGGGGTTTTATTTCAAATTTCTTGTATCTGTAGAGGCTTGCTTTGTGTCTGAGGGTGTGGTTGATTTTGCAGAAAGTTCCATGAGGTGCAGAGAAGAAGGTATATTCTTTTGTGTTTGGGTGAAATGGCCTGTAAACATCTGTTAGGTCCATTGGTTTATGCTTTCGTTTAGTGACAACATTTCTCTGTTTACATCCTGTTTTTTGCATCCCTTCTGTTATTCTGTGTTTGGGGAAGTAAGATAATTGATGTTGAAAGTTAACAAAAAGCAGTGTTCATTGAATCCTGTTATTTTGTTGTTGATGGTGGTGGTGGTAGTAGTGGTGGTGGAGTGGTGGTGGTGGTGGTGGTGGTGGTGGGGTGTGTGTGTGTGTGTGTGTGTGTGTGTGTGTGTGTATGTGTGTGTGTGTGTGTGTGTGTGTATGTATGTATTTTCCATATTTTGAATTTTAGGTCTGAGATTATTTATCATTTGTGTTTCCTTGGGTATGGTTAATTTCTTTTGTTTGAAGTTTCCCTTCTAATGACTTTTATAAAAATTCTTTTTCCCAGAGTCAGTCATTTAGGCAAAAGCCATCACTCCCTCCATAGATGAGAAGTTACTTACCACTTGCTAAAAGGAGTATTGCTCCTCAGCTCAGACAAAGGAGACATAAGGCTCTGTGGTGACTATCACCATATCGAGGCTTATGGTGTCTTTAGGCTCCCTCAGTCCCTACTCACAAATATATGTTGGATGACTCAAGATCCCCCTACCCAGGTACCCTTCCTCCCAGGTACCCATCCCTTATAGCCTTGGAGATCCCCACCCTCACCCATCCACTTTGCTTCTCCCTCTGCTTTCCCCAAAAGACAATCTTGGCAGTTTGGAATAAATTCTCCCCCATTTTCGTCTACAGAACAACTATTTTCATTTCTGTACCCATGCTCACATGCATTCGGTATTGAAACCCACAAAGAGTCCAGAGCACGGAGAGTAAGTGGCAGACTGAACAGGGCCAGCAGATTGAATCAGGCGAGAAGAGAAAGAGAGAGAGAGAGAGAGAGAGAGAGAGAGAGAGAGAGAGAGAGAGAGAGAGAGAGAGAGAGAGAGGGAGAGGGAGAGGGAGAGGGAGAGGGAGAGGGAAGAGGAAGGGAGGGGAGGGGAGGGGAGAGGAGAGCAGAGAAGGAAGAGAGAAGAGAAGAGAAGAGAAGAGAAGAGAAGAGAAGAGAAGAGAAGAGAAGAGAAGAGAAGAGAAGGGGGCAAAACGACAGGAGACACACATACACACACACACACACACACACAGAGAGAGAGAGAGAGAGAGAGAGAGAAAGAGAGAGAGAGAGAGAGAGAGAAAGAACCAGAAGTAGAGCCAAGAGGGTGCATGACCAAATGGCTGCAGGGAGGGAACCAAAGATCAAAGCCTCTGGGCTGGAGAGGTTTAGGGTAGAGGGCAGCCTGAGAAGCCACAGGTACTGAGTGAGCCTATAGGCCAGTCTGTGCTTTGGTATGCTAATAGGCACCATAGTTAACCATTTGTCCTGTTTCTTTGGGACCTAGCATATTTGTAGACAGATATTGCTTCAATTAAGTTTTATCCTGGGATTTTTTTTTTATTTTATTTTATTTTTTTAATTTACATTCCAAATCACTTCCCCTTTCCCGTTTCCTCCCTCCCCGAAAGTCCCATAAGCCCCCTTCCCTCCCTCTTTTCTCCATTCAACCCCCTCTCGCTTCTCTGTCCTGGCATTCCCCTACATCCAGTCTTTCCAGGACCAGGGGTCTCTCCTTCCATCTTCTTAGAAATCTATTGATATGCGGATTGTGTCTAGGGTATTCCGAGATTCTGGGTCAATATCCCCTTATCAGTGACTGCATACCATGTGTGTTCTTTTGTGATTGGGTTACCTCACTAAGGATGAACTTGAAAATATCTTGGGATATTTTATTTTCTCCATCTACTGTGATTAAAAATTTTCCTGAGTACAGTAGTCTGGGCTGGCATCTGTCATCACAGAGTTTGTAGAACATCTGTTCAGGCCCTTCTGGCTTTTAGAATCTCCACTGAGAAATCAGATACTATTCTAATAGGTCTGCCTTTATATATTATTACTTGGTCTTTTTTCCATTGCAGCTTTTAGTATTCACTCTATTGTATACATTTAACATTTTGACTGTTATTGCTGTGGGGAATATCATTTCTGGTCCAGTCTACTTAGTGTTCTGTAAGCTTCTTATACATTTCTTTAGGGTAGAAACAATTTCCAGCCATGATTTTGTTGAAACTATTTTCTGTGCCTTTGTACAGGTTTCTTCCCCTTCCTGTATTCATATAACTCTTAGATATGGTCCTTACACAGTGTCCTAGATTTTCTAAATGTGTTGTGCCAGGATTTTTATTTTTTGGATTAACATTTTCTTCAATTTCATCAGAGATATTTTCCAGGTAAATCTTCAATTTTATCAGAAAATGTTTATAATTTCACTTTCAAGCAACTTAGAAATATTTTTATGCCTACCATTTAATCTGTATAATTTTCCATGATAATCTTCAATTTTAATGTTTTCCCATATATTTTTTCCAATTTTATCAGAAATATTTTCCATGTAAATCTTCAATTTTATCAGAAAATGTTTATAATTCTACTTTCAATCAACTTAGGAATATTTTAATTCCTACCAATTTATCTGTATAAATTTCTTCAATTTATCAGAGATATTTTCCATGTAAATCTTCAATTTTATCAGAAAATGTTTTTACTTCTACTTTTAATCAATTTAGGAATATTTTTATGCCTACTATCTTATCTGTATAATTTTTCATGAAATAGTCAGTTTTAACGTGTTTTTCTATATATATATCTTGAGTTTTGTCAGAAATATTTTCCTTGTAGATTTTCAATTTTATCAGAAAATGTTTATAATTCCACTTTCAATCAATTTAGGAATATTTTTATGCCTGCCATTTTATCTGTATAATTTTTCCATGAAATAGTCAATATTAACATGTTTTTCTATATATTTCTTCAATTTTATCAGAGATATTTTCCATGTATATTTACACAATGGAATACTACTCAGCAATTAAAAACAATGAATTCATGAAATTCTTAGGTAAATGGGGAACAGGGGGAGGGAAGAGGGCTTATGGGACTTTCGGGGAGGGGGTAACTGGGAAAGGGGAAATCATTTGGAATGTAAATAAAGAATATAGAAAATAAAATTAAATTAAAAAAACATTTTCTTTAACTAAGATATCCATTTCTTTTATTGTGTCTCAATGCCTGAGATTCTCTCTTCCATCTTTTGCATTCTGTTGAGGTTTGTTTCTGAGGTTCCTCTTTGAGTATCTAAATGTTTTATTTCCACAATTCCCTCAGGTTGGGTTTTCTTTATTGATTTGACATCCACTTTTATGTCATGATCTGTTTCATTCATTTCTTTCAATTGTGTTTTCATCAATTTCTTTAAGTGGTTTTTATTGCCTTTATAAGAACCTGCATCATATTCATAAAGGCTATTTTAAAGTGTTTGTCTTATGCCTCCTTTGTGTTGCAGTCAGGGTCTGCTGTGGTAGGGTTGCTGGGCTCCAGTGAAAATATTTGTTTTTCCAGGCTGTTACTGATTGCAATTTTTACACTAGCATCTAGGTACCTGGATTTAGGAAGATTATATAATTTTAGATGCTGATAGTTTCTCTTGTCTTTGTTGGGTGGGTGTTTTGTTCCTTGGTTTCTGTTGCCCTCTCTGGTTCTTAGGAGAGTGTGGTGACTGTGTGTTGTTTGCTAGATTTTTTTTTCTGTGTTCCTGCTAGGTGTGGAGACTGGGAGTTTCTAGTAAAATGCCTTTCTAGGAATTGAGGGCATTCAATTAGAAATGGAAATGGTTATGGGGACTGAGAGTCTCCACAGATAGGAAGAAAGCAGGGTGTTTCATTAGAATCTGCTTGGTCCCCTGGGAACTGGGGCAGAAAATGAGGAGAGGTCACAACAGGTCTGCTACAGGACTAGGGATGAGATTTGGGGAATAGATTTGGAGAAGAGGGAGAGTGAAGACCTGAAACTTGCCTACTTGCTTCTCTAGGATACTTGCTTCTTCTCTGGCAGGTTTGGCTTGTGGGCTCCCAGGGAACGCCTGCTCAAAGAGGAGGGGGGTGGGACCATGGAATGGGTATTGAGGAAGTTAGGATAAGGATTGCATGATCTCCAGGAGAGGAGCAGAGAGGAGGAGTTAAAAGCAGGTGATCTGATACAAAACTAGGGATGAGACTAGGGGGTTGGATTTGGAGAGAAGGAGGGAGTGGTGAAGATATAAAATTAGCCCACTCACTTCCCTGACCCAAGTGTCAGTCTTCTTCCTTATAGAACAAAGACCACTATCCCAAAAGTGGCACTGTCCACAATAGGCTGGGCTCTCCTCTATTGGTCACTAATTAAGAAAATGCCTTTACAGGTTTGTCTACAGTCTAATCTTATGGAGGTATCTTCTCAAAGGAGGCTTCCTCCTCTTTGGTGACTCTAGCTTGTGTCAAGTTGACATAAAACTAGCTAACACATCCATCGAGCACATTAGCCTCTTTCAAGAAGCAATGAGCAATACTCGAAAGTAACAAACACCCTTGAATAGATTTGGGATTGAATTATATTTCTACTGAGGGACCTTGGAAAAGGCACTTCAATCTGGATCTGTTTCCTTACCTATGAAATGAAGATGACAATTTCCATGTACAAGAGTTATTAGAACTCACAGATAAATGACAGCTTGCCATTAATAATCTAAGATTCAGATTGGAAGTCATACAGATTCTTCCTAATAAGGAACAGAGCTTGACTCTCAACTATAGAAGAAATTAATATAGATCGGAGAAAGTACCTCAGGATGCCTAGGACAAATTTGGAAAGATTTTGCATTTAAAATTCTTCTTTTTTTTCATGGAATAAGAGAGTAGATTTCTACAATTATTTTAGCTGATATAAGAGGTCTTGCTATATAACTTGAATAAAACTCAGTGTCTTCCTATTGAACTCAAAGGAATAATACCATTCACAGGTGCAAACTGGTTGAGTAGCAGTTAGAAATCTTCATTTCACTTCGCCGAGGAAGACTGTTTCTCTTGGTTTCTGCTTTCCTTAGTTGTCAGTTATCTAACACCAAGTGATCAGGAAAAAAAAGAGGTCATGAATTTGAAAGAAAGCATGATGGGCCCATGAAGAGTTTGGAGGTAGAAAAGGGAGGGTGAAAATGATATACTATCATAATTACAGTTACTAGTCCTATGATGAAATGCCATGACCAAAGAAACTTAGGGAGGAAAGTGTTTATTAGGCTTACACCTCCACATCACAGTCCAACACTGAAGCAAGTCAGGACAGGAACTTAAGCAGGGCAAGAACTTGGAGGCAGGAGCTGACACAGAGGGGTACTGGCCATAGACGGGTGCTGCTTACTGGCTTGCTCTTCATGGGTTGCTCATTCTGCTTTCTTATAGAACCCAGAACCACCAGCCCAGGGATGGCTCCACCCACAGTGGGCCCTCCTACATCAATCACTAATTAAGACCATGTCTTACAACCAGATCTTATGGAGACATTTTCTTAATTGAGGTTCCTTTTTCTCAGTGCCTTTAGCTTGTATCAAGTTGACATTAAAACTATCCAGCATGTGCAATTATACTATAATAATAAAAATTGAAAAATTAAAAAATCTTCAGTGCATGCTCTCTCTAGAGTGCAAAAGGTACAAAAGACATTGTTCAGTTGGTCCTATAGATTTGGCAGTTTAACCTTCTACAGATGAAAAATATTAGGAAAAATGTATCTGCATTGTTCATATAGTATTTTTTGTTTTTATCATTCACAAGCAGTTTAGCATAACAGCTACTTATATAACATATGCATTATATTATACGTTTTATATGGGAGATATGGGTATTCTCTAATTTTGTTATACAAGAGGGCTGTTGGAACCCATCTAAAGATACCAAGTAATAACTGTATATTTCTAAGGATCCGAAAGAGTTGTTTAAAAAAAGTCTTCCTTTTTGTTACATACACTCTCTGGGAATATTCTGCATATCATCCTTGCTTCCAGGCTCTGATCTCCCTAACTCTGCTCCTCAACCCCTCCTCACAAATAAGAACTGCTGAGATTCTCTTGATGTCTTCAATTTCCAACCATTTTTCCTTAGATCAACTCTTTATTCTATGTCCATTTCCATAAATTGTATACAAAGATATAGAATTAACACTATACTCTAGCTATCTGACCCCTGTCAGGGAGTTGAAGTATGTGTTGAAATATGTATGGGTTGAAGTCCCTGTCATGGTTGGAGTTGATTAGAAGGTAGAAGGCAAACAAATTCTATTTGATAGCTTTTCTGGACTTGGAATAATTAAACTTATTGCATATTATTAAAAATATTTTTATACAGACCAAGAATACCATTTTAAATTCTCTTTGGGTTAGAAGTTTAGCAATTCAGATATAATACTGATCTGAGGATTATACTAATTGGAGGCTATCTATGTATGCCTCCTAAGAAATGTATAGCTCCATGGTATACTTTAGTATAAAATTTTCCCAAGTCCCCATATCTAAAGCTGTGGTGGTTGAAGGAAACAATATGATGAACTGTTATTGCCGAAAACATTAGAACTCTCTGATGTGATGCTTCATGGCCCATGCTTGATTTTATTTCATTGTCAAAGCATCATCCTGGGAGATGAATGCCGCTATTTCCTCCCTGTGCACAAGGAAACTGGGATTTATAGAAATGAAGTCTCTCGGCTGATGTTACTCAGCTGTCAAGGGATGAAGTTGTAGTTCATCACAGAAATAATATATGATTGGGTTGAAATTCATATTCTCTCTCTCTCTCTCTCTCTCTCTCTCTCTCTCTCTCTCTCTCTCTCTCTCTCTCTCTCTCTCCTTAGCTGAAATGACACAAATCAGGCTGTTATAAAAAGCCATATATACAGGGCTTTCATAGGATAATACTTTGGTAAGTGTGGATGAAGAGAAGGGATGATTTGGGTACATAAAAATGAGCAAGAGTCAGATAACAAAGTCATAAACTTGGTACTCATGAGAAAGTGAGAGAGAAGATGATAAACCATTGAACTTTCCTAGCATGACATTTAGAGGACAAAAGGATTACGAAAGCAAGTTAGCAAATTTTAAATACCTCCAATATATGCAACAGTATACTTACTGTGTCAAAGCGGAGACTGCTCTAACGGCATATTTACACAGTGCCTAACTCACAGAACAATACTCGGAGAAAGCTTTACTGTCATCAGTGCACAGATTTGGATTATATTCTGCAGTCATGCTGATGCCAGCACCCACGAATGTTAAAAAAAAATAGGTTAATACTGATTTTAAAAAGTTATGATGTGTCTTTTCTGGAGTTAAGTACAACTCCCAAACACTGTGATACTAGTGACAGGAAACTTTTGCTTGAGGGTAACAGAGACTTTTCATCTCCCTTTGCTGCAAGTGAAGGAAAAAAAAATACTATGAAATAGTAACCATCCCAAATGTTTCATACAATCCTAAATGAATATAGATGATGCAAGAATGGTGAAGAAATATAACATAAATATAGCATAAAGCCTAAATTTAGGACTTATGAGTTGTTTTTTGTTTCTTTGTTTGTTACTTTCTGGAAAACTGACAGTATAGGGCTGTTGGAAATTTTGTTACGTGCTGTAACCGGACAGCTTCTGCATAGGAAAATGACATAATCAGCTGCCAACTTGACACAACTTCCACATCTCTTCCCTAACTCATGATGTTCTCTTTATTTCTTTGTAAATGTACATGTTGGAATTATCCAAGGAACCTATCATACCAGTTTTATATCTTTCTCACTCTCCTATATATGTTTAGGCCTTCTCAATATATTCTGCTCTTCTATGTATGCTAGATCTCTGCCCAAGTTTCTTGGAGTGATCTTGAAATATTGGAGGCACTGTTTGCTCTGTCTTCCTCGGGTATCCTCAGATGTCTACTTTCAGGCCCCAAGATGTAGTTCAGATTCATTAACATTCTTTTGTATCAGAAAATTGGCAAAGTATAAAACACACATGAACTTTCTTTGCCCATAGAGAGAATGGGAGTTACATGGTAGTGTCTCTTACAGGAAACTTTCCACAAAGGCTTCAGTAGAAGAATCAGGTTAAGACACATACTGCTGAGGAAGGATCACTCTTGAAATCATGAGAGTTCAGGGGAGAGTGGAATTCTCTGTCTAAGAGCTATTGGCAAGGAGCTGGAGCCTCCAATGTGCTCATTTGGTTTAGACATCTTCCTTAAAGATGATGTTAGGGAAGGTACTCAAGTAAAGCATTCTGATCCACGAGGGATACCCAGTTACAAAAAGTGGTTCACAGGCTCTCAAATTCTTTCAAAGCAGCTGAGCTGCTAATAACTGGGAGAGCTCTCTTTTCTTCATGACCACAAGAGTGAGAAACTGGTCCAAGAAAGTGGCAAACCTCAGGGCATTTATTTGAAATCTACTGGTTTTCTTCTAAGACTTCTTGTGAATCTGGTTTTCTTTCTCTTTATTTTATTTTAATTGTATTCCCCCATGACCTACTACTCCTCATTTCTCATTTTCTCATGAGTGTCCATAGTTTGTGGTATCTTTTTAATTAGAATCTATTATTCAAAACAGTTTTCTTTTATATGCCTGCATTTTTTTAGTGTATGGAAATGGTATTTAGTACATTTTTGTTTTATTATTTTCTTCCTAATACTTGATATACAAGATCTTCATGCAATTGTAAAATACTATATTGCACATCCATTGAATTTTCCCATCCATTTTTGAGGCTGAAACATCTAGATAGTAATCAACCCCAGGCAGAAATGCAGGGAGTTTATTTATATATACTTCATGTGGAAGCAAGTATATATCTCTTCAGAATATACACTAGGAAGAGATTTTCCAGGCCATAAGATAGATGTTTTCCTTGCTGAATTATGTCATGCCAGATTGCTGTCTGGAATAGCCATACCAGATTTTATCCACACACAACGTTTGTTTGCCTCTATTTTTCCATTGCTTCCAATTCTTGGCATTATCCAATTTCTAGGTTTTTTTTAATTTTATTTAATTTTTTTTATGCTCCAGATTTTATTCCCCTCCTGGTCCACCCTCTGACTTTTTCCCATCCCATATCTCCTCACACAGATCCACCTGTCTCTGCCTCCTGAGTACTGGGACTAAAGGCATGTGCCACCACACCCGGCCAGCTCATACTTTTTTTTTTAACTAACAAGTCTATAATAAAATTGTTGTATCAAGGCACAAGAATGAAGGGCTGGAGCTGTATGTCAGTGATAGAGTGCTTGTTGCACATAGTCAAGGCCCTGAGTTCCATTGCTGGCACTGAAAAAAAAATGACTCTAGCGTGTTCAGTTTCCCTCATTGTATTTGGCTTCACTAATAGAGAAAGCTCAGTCTACACTCAAGGTTAGACTTGGATCATTTTGAGAATATGTAGTTGTGAGTTGTATGATATTAAACTTCTATTTTGTCATCTGTAAATCAGTATTAGATTAGATCTTTTTCTAAAGATTCTGGAAGAAACCTTTACTTTCTATGATTCAAAGATGTGATTCATCGTCTGTGTCAGCTTCCACTTTAACAAACAAACAACACGCAGTTCTTTTTTAGTTGTGGCAATTCACTTTTCATCATCAGTCAACATTCCCTTCCCCACTTCTTTCCCAAGCAGACAAAAGTAAACTGCCTTTTGACACTTTTTCTCTAGTATGTGATCAGAACGATGCCAATTTGTCCCTGCTGTTCTTTAGTCTCTGCACAGCATTTTGCCTAAATTACAGGCCTATCAAAATGTCCTGGCTCCAATCAGAACAAGGAGAAGATTAAAAGACAAGCTTACACTTAACCACATGACACCATAAATATGAAATGCAGAAGAGACTAATAATATGACATTATAGTCTGACAGTCACATAGTACTGATGGTTTTTTTTTTTCCAAATCAAAGCTACTTATGCCCCTTTTCTGTGAAGGAGGGAACAAGTAATTTCTAAGCCTTCCCTGATTCATTCCTTACAGGAGGAAAATAAGCAAACAACACAAACCCAAACTCTTCAACAATTTACAATTTGAACAGTGGTGTATTCAGTGGGATCACTTGAAATTATAGTTTTCCTGCTAAAAAGCAATAAAATATCAGCAAATTCATGTAATTCAAACTTAATACATGTGGCATAGCCAAATAATTCCTGAACATTCTCAAGGACATAATTACTTACCAATGACTTCATTTACAGTATTGCTGAGCCAAATGGGACCAATACTTATTCTTTGCCTTCTACATAAGCCTTACAACAAAGCAGTTGGTATCTTGAGATCTTGTGATAGGAGCTGGGTGTGAAGCTCTGTGGTACAGTAATTCTTTAGTGTGTGTGAGACCCTGAGCATAATCATGTAATCATCAATACCATGCAAAAAGTTTTCCCTTTCATGTGGATGTTCATGTCTCATTCTTGATGTCAAATGAATAAGTGTTAAAGAAAAACCACTCTCTCCTCACTGAGCTTGGGTTCCTCATTCCTTGATTGTAATGTTAGCTACTTACTGGTCCCTCATCCTTGAGGGCTTGTCATATGAAACAAACATAATGACTCCAGATAAATATGTGTCCATTTACAAGTATCAGGAAAAGCATGTTCTAAGAGTAAGGAGGAACTTGGAGCTCCTATCTATCAACCATATATCAGACATGATGCTCAATATTGTACATTTACCATTTAATATCATCTCAGCTCTATGAGGAAACCACATTGATAACTACCTAGTAGAGGCAGGTATTGAGATGTAGAAGTTAAAGGCCTCACATATAGTATGTATTCAGAGGTCTGTGTATCTCCAAAGCTCATGATCTTCTGAGTGTTTCATTCTGCTTCACATCATTGCTAGATAATTTTATTAGTACATGGTGATTCACCTACAGAATAGGAAGCACATAGAGGTCAATAGCATCTGCATCTGCCGCTGCTGTCCAATGGTGCCAATTGCAATTACAGAAAACATTTCTTTTTGAAATATTAGGGAACCTGTATGTATCAAGCAAAGAATTTCCACCCAAACCTCTACAGACAGCTCTCATTTATAAAACCTGTCTTAACTTGTGCTTAATTTTTCTTCCAGCTCTGGAGTTGCTTTCTGTTATATGTAGGAGGTCTAGTAAGTTGTTCCCAACCCTAAACCCCCAAAGCTTGTATCTTGCCTTTATGTTTATCTGGAATGTTTCTATCCTCAAGACAAGTGTTGCTTTATTAGTATGATCTTTAACCATATGCCCCAATTGAAAACAATACTTTTGCTTCCTATTTGCTGTCCCTTTAACTTCTACATTGTACTTACCACCGCCAGATTTGTAGAATGTTCCAATTATGTTTATGGATTCCAAAATATTAATAACATCCTATGTTCTCAATGTTTGTTAAGTGAATTGATTTTCTCAGGTGGAAGATATTACCTATATACAAATTAATTGTACTTTTATTTTATTTTGCTTTTTGAAGTATCTCACAATGTAGCCTTTGCTCGCCTACAGCTCGCCTCAGTCTTGCAATGATTCTCCTACCTCAGTGTCTTGAGGATTATCCACCTGTGCTACCATGACTGGCCTTAATCATCATTATAATGATTGAAAAAAATTACATGTATGGGCTGGGAAGTTTGATCATCAGTTAAAAACATTTGCTTCCCTTCTAGAGGAACTGATTTCAGTTCTGGGCACCCATGCTGGGATGCCAACCACCATCTGTAACTCCATCTCTAGGGAATCTGATGCCTTCCTATGGCATCTGCTAGCACTGTTGAACACATATGTCATACAATAACGCACGCGCACACACATATACACAAACACACAAACAAACACAAATAAATAAATCTTTTACAAAGATTAGTTTAAGTTCTACTGTTACTACTAATAATAATGTCAAATAGCTTTTATTAGGAGTCTTCACTCTCTTCAGGGTCTGCACTCCAGGATTTACTTAGGCGCCGTGTGGTTTACCTGCATCTCTAAAAAACAGACTTAAATTATTTTGTGGGATTATTATAGCTGATAGGATCTCAACTTCCCTAGGATTCAGAAACCATTACCTTAATTACTTATTTTAAAAAAGCTTGAATTTTAGCATCTGTAAAAGAGACCTTTTTTTTCCAGAAACTTTTGTGCCATGATTTATTAATTACTGAGAGCCAGACTTCACAACAACCTTTAAATAGGAAGCTGTGTGAACTTAACATATCTATAATCAACCCCAAGAGCTAAAGATGAAAGGAAAAGGTAATAGAAAAATACGCTCCAAAGTCTTTTTGCTTCTTTCAAAGTCAGATCTATAGAGTAAAACTAACAGTTATGGTTTGGATGAGAATGGCCTCCATAGGCTCATATGCTTGGACCTTGATCATCAGGCAGTAGAACTGTTTGGGAAGAATTAAAAGGTGCAGCCTTGTTGGAAGAAAAGAGTATCTGGGCTGAGCTTTGAGGTTTTCAAAGTTCACGCCATTACCACTCAACTCTCTTTGCTTCATACTTCTGGGTCAAGATGTAAGCTCTCAGGTACTTCTCTAGTACATTAACTGCTTGCTTCTATACTCCTTGCAATGATGGTCATCGATTCAACCCCCGAAAGTGTAATCTCCCCACCCCCCAAAAAAATAGATGCTTTCTTTTATAAGTTATCTTGGTCATGGCGTAACAGCTAACGCTGAAGAGGCTGCTGGAAAAGGGATTGCAAATTGAGGTTTTATTTCCCTTGCAGTGAAACTGCCATTCTGAATTTCAATAGCCTAGACAAGGCTGATGAATATACCAGAGTAATCGTATCTTTTCTTCACATGTATGAAGGTTCTCTTCATGGTAATAGAAGAACTCAAGCACAAGCCTTTGTTATGTTTTTACACTTAACAAAGTACTGAGGTATAATCTATGTAAAATGAAGCACATACATTTTAAGTGCACAATTCTGTATAATTTAAGTAATCTTTACATATGAGTACATAGTGCATATTGAACACTCTCACCTTCCACATACTTATCACTCCTGACCACCTCCTCTCATTCCCCAACCAATCTGTTTTTCAAATTCATATATATGTGCATATATGTATATATATACATATATATATTCATTTTGTGACTTGCTGAGTTTAATAAGTGCCATTTATGTGATCATGGCTATGGAACTGCCCTTTGGAACCTATGTGGGCTCATCAGTTGGTATCCAACTAAAGACAGTCATACTCCCATTCCTAGAAATGATCAATAGTCAATAGAATAGTTCATTGATAGAGGGTAGGGACATATCAACCTCTCCAATGCCCATGATGTTAAAATCAATGTCCAAGGTGTTAAAATCAATCAGTTGTTTCTTGGCATATATGTACATACATATATATATATATGTGTGTGTATGTATATATATATATATATGCTGGTGCTTGCCTTGAAGCATGTCCTCTGAGAATAAAGTTTTCTAATCTAGATGTCTTCCTATATTTAGGAGCAATGATAAGAAGTACGATCGCTAATCTTGGTTGTCAGCTTGGCACACCTAGGAAGAAGGAAACTCAATTAAGAATTGACTCCATCAGATGAGCATATAGACATGTCTATGGACATATTATCTTGATTAATAATGGATATGCCAGAGCCCACCTTTTTGGGGGTGGTGTCATAACTGTGTAGGTGGGCCTAGATCATGAAAAAAAGACTGACTAAACCATGTGAGCAAGTCTGTAAGCATCATTCTTTCCTGGTCTCTGGTTAATTTCCTGTCTCCAGGCTTCTGCATTGAGTTCCTGCCCCAACTTTCATCAGTTAATGGACTGTAACCTACAGAGTTGAGATCAGACTCAGCTCTTTTATGTGTAAATCTCACACCTCTCCATTCCCTTATAAACTTTTTAAGGAATTGAACATTTCAAACCTGATTTCAATAAATTAAATATTCCATGGCCAGAAAGCGTATCATTAATTTAGTACTATGTCATCCAACTATGTGTTTTCTTTCAAAGTAAATTATAAATATTTTCTACCACTTAATTTTTATGGTCATATGCCATACTTTGGAAGACTGTTGAACAATTTGAAGTAAAAGTACCTGTAAAACTACAAATCCTTTGCAAGGAGATAGAGGTAGGAAGTAAAAGAAGAAAAGTAATCACTACAAAGTAGTGTTGATTTCTAAGCTCATTTAAAATTAAAATGTTAAAAAGTGAGGAGCTACACTGTGTCAACTTATCAAGTTTTTAAGAACTTTTGTCAATAGCTATCTATTTGGACTGTTTCTTTTCTTTTTTTTTCTGGAATAGGGGTATTGGGGGTAGAGAAGAATTCAGTTGTCTTTAAGGAGCTGGTCACTGGGAGTTTGATCATGCCCCTGTGAGTAGATGAGCAGCACAGTTGGACTTGGTATTTAATTTTTCCTTTTTGTTTGATGGGGATGGGCATACAGGTGAAAGGGTGGCCTTGGGAGTGATGGAGAGTGTAATCAGGGTGCATTGTATGAAATTTCCAAATAATTAATAAAAATATTATGTCAAGAAAAAAATGTGAAAAACTTGTAGCACCTATGTTAATATTTCTGATAGCCAATAGTACAGTTTTCTTCATCTACGTTTTGTCACATTTGGAATGACTACATTAGCTTTAAATTCACTAGAGAGATAAGCTCTATTTGAACATTCTTATTGTCTCCATCAAAATTATTGATCCCCATACAGCTTCAGTATTATATGCCAAAGAAAAGGTGAGATTTTCAAATAATGATTTGCCTAAAGTCAGGCTGTTTTCAATTTCATATTAAAGGAACTGTCTTATTATTGTTACATATATATTTTGATTTCCTGCTACTATAACACTCTAATCTTGTATAAATAATTGTATGACTTCTACTTACAAAAGGAACATCTAGATAACTGTTCTCACTCCATCCCTATTATAATTTTATAAAATATTAATATTACCTTAAGTGTCATATATAGATGAATATCTAATTTATATAGACATGAATATAATCTACATATTTCATTTTTTCATTTTCATTTATTTTTGCTTTGTACTCTTCTTTTTCTCTTACCAGATAGTTCACAATAACTCATGTTCACTTTTAATATGCCATATTTTCTTAAAGGCTTATATAAATTTTCAGGTAGGCACTGGAGCATTTTTTCTTCATTTTTAACATCAATCTGTTATTATGTAATTTTTACATCTTGCTTTTATAAACCAAAAATACCATTGTGAAACATCTCTATTCATTTCAGATAAGAGTGATATATTAATGCTAATTCTTAGATAAAATTCTATTAAGTGAATATATGGTAATGTATTCAGCCTTTTCTCAATAGAGAGCCCTCTCTAGTTTATTTCAGGCTTTTGTTTTTATTTTGAGCACCATAAAGAATGCTGAAATAGACATGTTTGTGCATGTGGTTTTTAATCACTATGGCATTAGCTGTAAGAAATGGAGCTGCTGACTTGAATAGATTAATGTTTTATTTCAATAGGTGTTTGTAGATTGCTTTGCAAAAGAGCTGTAAATTCCCATCAGCAATATCTGGTTGCTACTTGAATTTGAACTTTGCCAACTAGAAGGATTTAAAGTACCCCTACATTTCTACTTTAACTTCCCCTTCCCTCACTGCTAGTGAATTTTTGTATTTACTGTTTTGTATATTATTTCTTTACACTGCCTACTTATTTATTGCATTATCTTATGCTCTCTAGTTTATATTTCATAAAGATGTTGATTATCATTTTACCTATTTATAGTACATGTATCAGTGTGTCTTTCTCACTTCAAAAAGAAATACATTTAGACTGATTTCCTAGGTGCTATTAATCTATATGATACCAACTATTAATGTACTTTCTATGTCTATGAATTTGATTATAATAGAATCTTACGATACATGGATTTTTATATATTATCACCTATCATAATGTTTTCAGGAGTCATCAATATTTTTAGTATATATAAGTAATGTGTTTCTTTCTGATTTTTTAAAAATTATTATTCTTTAATCTTTTTTTTACAGTCCAGTTGGTATCTCCCTCCCAGTTCACCCTCTGACTGTTCCTCATCCTATAACTCCTCCCCTGTCTCCAAGAGGATGTCCCTCCCACCCCTACCCCACCAGACATGCAAACTCCCTGGGGACTCAATTCTTTTGAGGGTTAGATGTGTCTTCTCTCACTGAGGCCAAATCCAGAAGTCCTCTGCTGTAAATGTGTCATGGGGCCTTATATCAGCTGGTGTACGCTGCCTGGTTGGTGGCTCAGTGTCTGAGAGATCTCAGGGGCCCAGGTCAGTTGAGATTGCTGGTCTCCCGATGGAGTTGTGGCCTCTTAGCTTCTTCCAGCTTTTCCCTAATTCAATCACAGGGATCCCTGGCTTCTGTCTATTGGCTGGATGGAAGCATCTGCATCTGACTCTTTCAACTGCTTGTTGACCTTCTTGGAGGGAAGCCATGTTAGGGTCCTGTCTGTAAGCACACCATAGCATCAGTAATAGTGTCAGGCCTTGGAGCCTCCTCTTGAGATGAAGCCCAATTTGGGCCTGTCACTGGACCTCCTTTACCTCAATCTCTTCTCCATTTTTGTCCCTGCAATTCTTTTAGACAGGAACATTTTTAATGATATGCCATGGCATGGTTTTGTTCACCATCATTTTAGGGATCAATATTGTATTTCTTATTTTAGGCTATCATGTACAGTTTTGCTGAAATCTTTGTTTACAAGGTTTTTCAAATGAACATATGGTTCTTAATTTTCTTAGATAGATCTAGGAATTAGAATATTGAATCATGTGGCAACTCCATTTTAATATCTAGAAAACTATGAGTGGTTTAAAAACAGCTGAGCTTATCCTACAAATTCAACTATCAGTAGTACATGAAGATTCCACTGTTTTCTTTAATATATTTATGACCCATGCTATAGTTTATTATTAATTTTGGGAATTCTATGTGAAGGGATGAGTTGGATGAGAGAAAAGCCTTTTCAAAACATATTACTTGAAAAAAATAAAAAAAAAACCCTGAAAATCCATTCTTCAATTTTGAAAATGTCTTTCTTTTATTTTTAAGAATATAATATAATTACATCATTTATTTCTTACTTTTCTTTATTCTAAATCCTCCCACATATCTCTATTTCCTCTTTCACATTTACACATATATCCCATATATCCCTAAATATATAAGTAGACACTGCCACTTGCTTTTATTGTCATTCCTTCTGATAGGTACAAAAGGATATATTATTTAATATCTCATGTTTGTTTTGCATTTATCCCATGGTATATGTGTGATATTGAACACATTTTTATATCATTCTTGGTTATTTCTATATATTCCTTGAACGAATATATATTTCAGATTCTTCATTTATTTTCCAGTCTGATATTTGTACTATTGTTGAGTTTCATGATATCACAATGTAATCTGATTAATAGAATCTTATGTGTTGAAAATATTGTCCTAACTATAAAGTATATTTTCATGTTTCTTGACATTATTTGATAACAAAAAGAAATGTATATTCTGCTTGTGGGTATTTAGAAAAATCAGCTAGTAGAAAGTGAGAATAGATATTATTCAAAAAACGAAAAGTAAATGTACCACATAATCTATGTTTAACCCTTCTGAGTATATACCAAAGGAATCTAAATCAACATATAACAGAGATACCATACATTAAATAGCCAATATATGGAAACTTCTGTCCATAAACAGATGAAAAGAAAAAGAAAATTTAGTATATTCACACAATATAATTATGGATTTTTTTCAATTACATATTTTTATTAGATATTTTCTTTATTTACATTTCAAATGTTATCTGCTTTTTGGTTTCCCCTCCGAAAACCCCCTATCCCACCCCCCTTCCCCTGCTCACCAACCCATCCACTCCTAATTCCCTGTCCTGGCATTCACCTACACTGGGGCATAGTCTTCACAGGATCAAGGGCACATAATCTCATTAAGAAGAATGAAATTTTATTATTTGAAGGAAAATACATGGCACTGGTGAACATAACTTTAAGTGAAATAATCCAGACAGAAAAAATGAAGCATCACAGGTATTCATATGCAGAATCTAGATGAAAATGTATATATACATACATACATACATATATATAATGTTATTTAACTAGAATTGGATTATGTAGAATTATGAAGAGACTTAAAGTGAGAGGAAAAGAGTAACAGAATAATATGAATGAATAAAGGCATATTACGTATTTTTCTCACATACAGAATTTAGACTAATTTTATCTATCTATATGACATGAAAGCAGATGGAAGGATAGCTGCACTAATCTATGGGTTTGATACTTTTATTTATATAGCAGAATAATAGCTATAAGTTCAGCTTGAAGGCCTGTGAGCTCCCCAACTGTTATAGAGTTAGCTCTAAGCTTCTTTTATATATGTATATGTAAACATTATCGTACTCAGTTTGCATACGGCAGTTTTCAGAAGTGTTTAATATTAGTTAATCCCACTTACAGTGCACTCTCCTCTACCTTGCCTTTTTATCCCTTATCCTACCTACTGTTTCTGTCTCACTGTTCCTCTTTCTCCCTACACACAGCCAGCCTTTCCGTACCCCTTCCTTTGCATTCTCTCTCCATTGCCTTGTACTTGCTCCATTCCTTCTATGGATATTCTTTTTTTTTCTAAGTTTTTTTTATTTGCATTCAAAATCATTTCCCCTTTCCTGTTTCCTCCCTCCCTGAAAGTCCCATAAGCCCCCTTCCCTCCCTCTTTTCCCCATTCAACCCCCTCTCGCTTCTCTGTCCTGGCATTCCCCTACATCCAGTCTTTCCAGGACCAGGGGGTCTCTCCTTCCATCTTCTTGGAAATCTATTGATATGCGAATTGTGTCTAGGGTATTCCGAGATTCTGGGTTAATATCCCCTTATCAGTGACTGCATACCATGTGTGTTCTTTTGTGATTGGGTTACCTCACTAAGGATGATATTTTCAAGTTCTGACCATTTGCCTAGGAATTTCGTGAATTCATTGTTTTTAATTGCAGAGTAGTATTCCATTGTGTAAATATACCACATCTTCTGAATCCATTCCTCCGTTGAGGGACATCTGGGTTCTTTCCAGCTTCTGGCTATTATAAATAAGGCTGCTATGAACATAGTGGAGCATGTGTCCTTATTGCATTCAGGGGAAGCCTCTGGGTATATGCCCAGGAGTGGTATAGCAGGATCCTCCGGGAGTGTCATGCCCAGTTTTCTGAGGAACCGCCAGACTGCTTTCCAGAGTGGTTGTACCAGCTTGCAATCCCACCAGCAGTGGAGGAGTGTTCCTCTTTCTCCACATCCTCACCAACAACTGCTGTCTCCTGTGTTTTTGATCTTAGCCATTCTGACTGGTGTGAGATGGAATCTCAGGGTTGTTTTGATTTGCATTTCTAATACACACACACACACACACACACACACAGAGAGAGAGAGAGAGAGAGAGAGAGAGAGACATCACATCAAAAGCTTCTAATCTAGCATCTGCATATGAAAGCTTGTCTTCTGAGTCCAGTTTATCTCATTTAGAATGAGTTTCTTTTCCCTAGCTCTATTTATTTCCCTATGAATTTTGTAATTTCTTTACAACTGAATAATATTCAATTTCGTTCATGCATCACATTTTCATTATTCATTTCTCTGTGGTTCCCTCCAGGAAAGAGATTTCACCAGTTATGTGTTCAGTACTCGACATTCTCTTTTTACCACTAGGTGCTAGGTGTGTGGAGATGAAAATGCCCCTTCCTGCCTTCAGCTCTTTGAGGTTCTGATAGGTGATACATCTTATGTGTCAGCTATTCTTTGGTGAATGCAATATACTCTCCATCTCTGTAGGACTAGGAATTAGGTAGCTTGCCAGTTTCCTGTTGAAGTATTTGGACAATTCTGTTTTCTTTTTACTTTCCTTGCCTTATATAGGAAAGGTTTGGTCATTTTTTCATTTCTTCTAGGACTTTTAAGTGTCTCAGTGACTTAGCAGTCCAGCTAGGGCATAGTAGCACACACATAAATACTTTCACTCACAGAGATACAGGATGATTACGAGTTTAAATCAACTGTATACATCATAAATTAAAATGAAATGAAAGTATATTTCAAAACAAACCATCACAAATGACAAGATTTTAGCCATTTACAATTTTCTTTTAAAAAAAATTATTTATACTGACCCCAATTTCCTCTCTCTCCTCCTCTCTCAGCCACTCCTACAACCCCTCCCATAATCCACTCCTGCTTTTCCATTCAGAAAAGAGTGGGCCTCCCTGGAATATCAACAAATCATGGCATATCAAGTTGCAATAAGTCTAGGTACATCCCCTCATATTAAGGCTGGAGGAGGTAACACACTGGAGGAAAATGCTCCCAAAAGCAGGCAAAAGAGTCAGAGACAGGTCCTGCTCTACTGTTGGAAATCCCACAAGAAGACCAAGCTATACAACTATAATGTATATGCAGAAGTCCTAGGTCAGACTTGTATAGTCTCCCTGATTGTTAATTCAGTCTCTGTGAGCACCTATGAACACAGGTTAGTTGATTTTGTGAGTTTTCTTGTGTTTTCCTTGACTCACTCTGGCTCCTATAATTCTTCCTTCCCCCTCTTTCAGAGGATTCCCCTGTGTTTGGCTGTGGGTTTCTGTATCTGATCTTTTTGAAAGCTTCAAACATCTACAGTGTACAAGGGAAGAAGAAAGTTCTGTGTTAGGCAATTTTTGAAATGAGATACACATGGGCACAAGTACTCATTTAGATTAGAAAAAACAAGGAGCTTGTAAATGAAAGATAAGAGGAAAAGAAAATTTACTGTGTTCTCAGAATTCACCCTCCCTAAATCCCATTAACCAGATAAGTTCATTATAGAACAGATATATTTATCATGAAGTCTCACACTCTCTAAATAAATTTTCTCTGTCTCAGACACAACGTTTGGAGTAATTAAACAAAAAGTGGTTAGGCAAATCAATTTTAGGTTAATAAATTAATTACAGGTAGATTCAGATAATTCTATGGAATATATTATGAAAATCGTGTTCTGAAGGTCAACTGTTGGTTATGTAAATTTATTATTTCAATATTGTAGCTTTTAGCACTTGTAAGTAACCTAGTCTTATTTCTCTGACTAACAAAAATGTATTGCGTGGAGAGTTTAAGAGGTAGTAATGGAACCATAATTTGAAGCCCCAATTTTTTGATTCCTATGGCAATAAAATATTTCTACTATTCTACTCTGATAATAAAAATGATCAAGACACAAAAACTGAATAGAGGATTATCAAAAATCACTTGAAAATTAAAGATTTCTCAGTCATATCAGGTAGGAATTAACACTTGCCTAAGCTGTAGTCACTTTAGATTATAAATATAAAGCCCTAATATACATAGGAAATGCATCTTAGGATTTATATTTATAATCTAAAGACATATAATTCAGCTTACATATCTATGTGACAAATGGGTATATATTTATGATATGTCTCCTATCTGAAGATACCTTATGTCTCAACTGAATGTCATTATTACAAAAATAAAAAACTGCCTCCTTTGTCTATGACTCAATCTTACAGGCAGCACTAGTGTTTTAAATATTAAAAAAAAGCTAGACATGCTGGTCCCAGCACTTATGGGATGAAATATGAAATTTTCCATTAAATTGACACCAACATTTTCTACACAGTACCAGGTTATCCAAGATTCCCTAGAAAGATCCTGTAGCTGCAAAGGAAGTAGATAATAAAAGCTTGAAAAAGAGTATTCTAATTTGATTTTTGTTGATATGATAAATGCATTATGACTAAATTGACACAGGGGAGGAAAGGAGTGATTTGGCTTGCACTTTCAGGTCACAGTCCTGAAAAGTCAAGGCAGACAGACAAGGCAGGCAACTGAAGCAGAAAACATGGAGGAATGCTGCTTGCTGGCTTGCTCACAAACCCAAGCTTATCTTGTTTTCTTATCTGTCCTTCCTTATCTTGCTTTCTTATCAGCACTTCCTGCTGACAGATGCTGCTGCCTATAATGGACTTGGCCCTTATACATCAATTACTAATAAAGAAAATGCCACACAGATAAAACTAGAGGCCAAACTGACCTTAGCCTTCAATTAGAGTCCTTCCTTAAGTGACTCTATGCTGTGTCAGATGTACAGTCAAATGAACCTGGACAGTATGAAAACAATCTGTCAAAGGCTTAGTTGGTTTAGGACAGTATAAAGTAACTCTTGAAGGTCAAATATAATTCATAGCTAAGATAACTGTATATTTTGTTTGAGAAAAGTTTGGGGAATGAGATGGGAAGTATTGATAATTACATTTGGGCAGCAACTAAAAGGAGAGAGTGTCCCAGTTTCAGAAGAAAAAAAAATTCATATTCAAGAAAGTATAGAAGTAGGTTCAGAGGGTTCCAAATGAGGCAAATGATTGTAGATGTGTCATTGATACAGAAAAATAATGATTCTTATATGGAACAGGTAAAAACATGGATCAGAAAAAGCCTCAGATACTAGACTCAGGAGTTTGCTTTCATTTTATAAAACAAGAGCTATTGAAGCAAAGACCGAATTCATTTAAAAAAAAAACAAAACAAACTGCATTCTGGCACTAACAATGTGAATAATAAACCCAAAATGGTGTGTACTGGCTGCATACTAATTGTGCATTTCAGGATTTTGTACAGGAATGTGACATGATGAAACTCACATTTCAGACAAGCAAATGTAGCAGTGATGTACAGATTCAACAAAGAAGAGAAAAGGCAGGGACAAAGGCTTTTCATATGTGTGCACACACAAGGACAAATTATAAATGCTTTAGGCTGTGTAGGAAACACCATCTCTGCTGTAGCTCTTCAGCTTTCTTACTATAGCCCCAGAGGAGCATTAGTCAGTGTGTAAACAAATGGGCATGGCTATGTGACAGCAATACTTTATTCATAAATGCATACAGAGGAAATGATTTGCCCTGTGGCTGAGAGTTGTCTTACCTCTGGTCTAGAGTTTAGGGGAATGATAACATGGCAAAAGCAGTAGATGAGACCATTAGGATTGGCATGTTTGTAATAGAAAATAAAGCAAAATGATGCATATAATCTCAAAAAAATGTTAAGTAGTTACAGTGGTCTGAATAATTTTGACAGAAATCTATCTGTACTCGTCTGAAACTACCAAATACTTAAGATAATGTATTTTTATCTGTGTTATACAGATAGATCACTTCTCTTTGCTTTCTGTGAATATAGTCTTAACCCTCAAAAGAATATGTCAGTGTACATGAAGGGTATTTACATGAATAAAAGCACACATATGCTCAGCAACTTAAACAGATATCACATATTCAGTTAATTGAAAATTTTTAATGAATTGCTTTATGAATTCAATGAGTGTTTATTAAGATCATGTCATGAACTAAATCATTGAATGGATTCAGAGTTGTTATGTAGTATATAAACTAACCCAGAAAATATAGATAAATTGTGTGAGAATTGAGGAAATTATTGAAACCAATACTCTAAGGAATAGAAGTACTATTTTTTTATGGCGGAAATCCTCCTAGGAGGATGTGAGGGGAGAAAAATTTCATGAACCCTTCGATGTTTTCTGTATATAGAGCATATTCCTTCTCTCAAGAAGCAAGTCAAAGCCTTTTTGAGCAAGGGCTTATTGAACATTATATAACAGTAAATGAACCAAATGGAAAGAGGATTTAGGCAAACTTGATGATTGCAAATGTAGTAGAGGTTGAAACCTGATATCATTAAGACCTGACTGTGTGTGAAAATGGTATTATCAATTATCAATAAAATGTGGCTCACAAAATTAGGAGTAGGAAAGGGGGTTGATGCAGAGAATCTGGCAATAAAAGTCATCTGTTGGATCTTGGAAGACAGCTCAAGCTTTTAAAAATAAAGTATTAAATCTTCATTATGTTGTTTAGTCTATGACCAAACAATAGGTAGAATAGTCAATGAATTTGTTCAAATAATACTAGACATTCTAGTCGGTGTGGTGAGAGGTTCTTCAAAGAACTGATTTTGGGGGTATTTTTAAATTTTTTTTCACTGCCCAGAATATGTTAAGGATGATGGAATGGATGCAAGATGATAGCGCTGTAGTTCATGATCATTTCTATCTCATTTACACCTTCCTTACATCATCTGTACCACTTTGCTTTTTCGTTTTGTTTTGTTTTGGGGTTTGTTGTTGCTGCTGCTGCTGCTGTTATTGTTGTTGTATTTTGTTTTGTTTTATAGTTAACAAGGAAAACAAATGACCTTTTTGTGTTAAAGTTCACCACATCATTAAATGGGAAAACCACATCTTCAGTTTTTTTTTCTTTTTTTTTTTAATTTTATTTTTTTAATTTACATTCCAAATCACTTCCCCTTTCCCGTTTCCTCCCTCCCCGAAAGTCCCATAAGCCCCCTTCCCTCCCTCTTTTCTCCATTCAACCCCCTCTCGTTACTCTGTCCTGGCGTTCCCCTACATCCAGTCTTTCCAGGACCAGGGGGTCTCTCCTTCCATCTTCTTAGAAATCTATTGATATGCGGATTGTGTCTAGGGTATTACGAGATTCTGGGTCAATATCCCTTTATCAGTGACTGCATACCATGTGTGTTCTTTTGTGATTGGGTTACCTCACTAAGGATGATATTTTCAAGGTCTGACCATTTGCCTAGGAATTTTGTGAATTCATTGTTTTTAATTGCAGAGTAGTATTCCATTGTGTAGATATACCACATCTTCTGAATCCATTCCTCCGTTGAGGGACATCTGGGTTCTTTCCAGCTTCTGGCTATTATAAATAAGGCTGCTATGAACATAGTGGAGCATGTGTCCTTATTGCATGCAGGTAAAGCCTCTGGGTATATGCCCAGGAGTGGTATAGCCGGATCCTCCGGGAGTGTCATGCCCAGTTTTCTGAGGAACCGCCAGACTGCTTTCCAGAGTGGTTGTACCAGCCTGCAATTCCACCAGCAGTGGAGGAGTGTTCCTCTTTCTCCACATCCTCGCCAACAACTGCTGTCTCCTGTGTTTTTGATCTTAGCTATCCTGACTGGTGTGAGATGGAATCTCAGGGTTGTTTTGATTTGCATTTCCCTAATGACTAAGGATGATGAACATCTCTTTAGGTGCTTCTCAGCCATTAGATATTCTTCAGGTGAGAACTCTTTGTGTAGCTCTGTACCCCATTTTTTAATAGTGTTACTTGCCTCTCTGGAGTTTAACTTCTTGAGTTCTTTGTATATCTTGGATATTAGCCCTCTGTCGGATGTAAGGTTGGTAAAGATCATTTCCCAGTTAGTTGGTTGCCGCTTTGTCTTTTTGACAGTGTCCTATACTCAAAGGATAAGCAGGCTGAGAAAGAAGTAAGAGAAATAATACCCTTCACGATAGCCACAAACCATATTAAGTATCTTGGCGTGACTCTAACCAAACAAGTGAAAGATCTGTATGACAAGAACTTCAAGTCTCTGAAGAAAGAAATTGAAGAAGACCTCAGAAGATGGAAAAATCTGCCATGCTCATGGATTGGCAGGATTAATATAGTAAAAATGAGCATCTTACCAAAAGTAATACACAGATTCAATGCAATCCCCATCAAAATCCCAACTCAATTCTTCATAGAGTTAGAAAGAGCAATTCAAAAATTCATCTGGAATAACAGAAAACCCAGAATAGCTAAAACTATTCTCAAGAGTAAAAGAACCTCTGGGGGAATCAGTATCCCGGACCTCAAGCTGTACTACAGAGCAATAGTGTTAAAAACTGCATGGTATTGGTACAGTAACAGACATGTAGATCAATGGAACAGAATTGAAGACCCAGAAATGAATCCACACTCCTATGGTCACTTGATCTTTGACAAAGGAGCTAAAACCATCCAGTGGAAAAAAGATAGCCTTTTCAACAAATGGTGCTGGCTCAGCTGGAGGTCAACATGCAGAAGAATGCAAATTGACCCATCCTTATCTCCTTGCACTAAGCTCAATTCTAAGTGGATCAAAGATCTCCACATAAAACCAGACACAGTGAAACTAATAGAAGGGAAACTAGGGAAGAACCTTGAACATATGGGCACAGGGGAGAATTTCCTGAACAGAACTCCAATAGCTTATGCTCTAAGATCAAGAATAGACAAATGGGACCTCATTAAATCACATCTTCAGTTTTTAGCTGGGTAGTTTGAAGGTCTCTATAGAATGAACCTGCCATTATCTGATATTTTAATGGCATCATTCAGGGGAAGCCATTACAGAAAAGTGTTATTAACATAAAAAATAGCTCTCTCACTCCATTTTTTAAATAGGATACCAAATACATTTTCACCATCAGGAACAAAACAGAAAAAAAAATGACTCAATTAGTTCACAGCAGCAAATGTAGAGGGTCAGATGAGTAATCTTAATGAAAGGGGAGCATGATAGAAGAGCATACAGAAAGAAGACAGGAAACTTTTGATATCATTCTTGGCGTATTTTCCGTGTAAGTAATGCTTCTTTTCCTGTATCCTCCCTAGTCCCTCCTGGCCTTCTTAGGTGACAAGATAATACATTATACTACATAGTGCCAGTGACTAATAATACCTTTAATGTTCTTTTACTCTAGAGAACATTTTCATTAAGGAGAGACTCTGAAGGCCTAAAATAACACATCTCTAGAAGAAGAATTTCTATAATTTGGTTAGCCCAATGAGAATTTATAATATATTATAAATTAATATTATAATATATTATAAATTATATATGTAAATTATAAATATATATTATATGTATAAAAATTATAAATATATATATAAATTATAAATAAACACACACATATATATGTGTGTGTGTGTGTTTGTGTGTGTGTGTGTGTGTGTGCGTGTGCGTGTGTGTGTGTGTGTGTGTGTATACACATGGAGGATAAAGCTATTGAATGCTTCTTCAATAGCTTTTCAATCACACTTTGCTGGGTGATATCCATTCTCCATATGTATAAATATAGCCTAGAATAACAATCATTGCCTATGCTATGCTAGAATCATCACTTTTGTATTAGCATATACTCATTGTATAAAACAGTGACCTTGATTACAACACTTCATATAGCATATATGATGTATTTGATCATATTCCTTCTAAATTTTAACCTTATACCCACTGATAAGTACAGCTACTGCCCTTCATTAAGAAAGTGTCTTTTTACAGCAAATGAAGATGATTTTGTTTATGTAGCAATTTCTAAGAAAGACTTTTATATCTGGTTTCCTGCTATTTTGGCCCTCATTTTTCTGTCCACCCATTCACAATGTTCCCTGATCTATAGATGCAGGAACTATAGATGTACTCATTGAGTCTGAGTTCCACATAATCTCTTGATGTCTGCATTCCTTTTGGTTGTGATGGAATAGACTATTTTTTAAAACATTCCATGCCTATTTCTTCTTCCATCCTCTCCCTTCACTGATATCTTTTAGTGTTTAATTACTGTTGATTAATTGATTACTTTTAGTATTTAATTAATTCATTTACTGGCTTCTGTTTCATTATTCTTCATTATGAACATTTTGATCGATAAGTTAAATTAGTTATTTTCTTATAGTAGTGTCTTCTTTGAATGTTCTAACACTTATATTGATTTCATTGAATGCTTGTAATATTCTTTCAAAGGAGTTTCCATTATCAAGTTGTTTTGAGAAATTCTGGGGTTTGAGAAATGCAAAATAAATGATTTCTGTATTTAATAGAGTAACCATACATTGTTAATCTCCAAGAAAGTCACAGCCTTTTCCAACTTTGACTTTGATTTTTTTGAAAAGGAGAATCTCAACACGATTGACATTGAAAACCTAGTCACTACAATAACCTGGATGAAGTAATTTAGAAGTCATGGTAGGTGGTAAGAAATTGAATGTTCAGCAGTGTCTTTTCATTTAGCTTGTGCTTAGTATACAAATGTTTTCTACTTGTTTTCCTTTATATGTAAACCTTCTTCTCCTGCTGTAGTTTGCATGTTTTATGTCTCTAAATGACTCAAGTTTTAAAAGATTGGCTGACAGGTTGTGATATGGGTGGAAACTTTAGTAGATAAGGTCTTATTGAAGGTCATTAGGTTATTGGATTTTTAACCTTGAATATTATTGTAAGACTATATGGCCTATAACAATACCAAATTCTGTTAAGGACATAGTTGTAAGAGAATTTTATATATTGTTGGTGGTAATGAAAACAATGTATGGTACCATATCTCAAAAGAAATAGAAATTAAAAATAAATAGTGATATTGTTTGTTTTTAATGTCTCAAGTGAATTAGGTAGTTATTGGTATTCTTTTTATCTGTTTTATTTACAATTTCTACAAGAATTTAACAATAAACAACAACAAATTAGGACATAACTTACATATCTCATAGAAAGAGTATAATTAACCAACCATAGATAGAAGATTATCATTAGAAAGTAGAATTTACACATTTTTTTCAGATAGAACAAGGAATTTGACTATGCTGTGTTCCTAAATAATGTCTTGAAATATGGCAAAATAGTATCTGCACTAGAATTGACTCCTGACTATAAGGGCTACTGTCTTTTTTTCTGTTTAATTGTCAATAATACAATACAGAGTCCTTATCTCTCCTGTTTGACCAACATTGTCCATGCTGTTTATTCAAAATACAGACTTTATATCATGTCTAACTACTTTTAATTATTTATGACTTAATTTAGATGTCATGAAGACACTAATGGTCCAAGGTGAAGGACTTTCAAGGAAGGGGAAATCGAATACTCTGTTATAAAGGGTTAAAAGGGAAATTCTAAACCAGAAAAGGTTAAACTGGGGTAGCAGAGAGGAGAACAAGGTAGAGGAAAGAATACAGTGAAGGAGAATTATCAATCGAGATTTCAAAAATGTCATAGGGAAACACAGTACTGTTAAAGTTTCCTAAAATATATACTAACATACATAAAGAGTTAAAATGGAACTGCTGCATAATCAGACAAAAATATTCCTAGTGAACACCACAGGAAAACAAATAAAAGTCAGTGACTTCTTCTAAAGTTGTTGGCCAGTATGATCTCAAAGATGCCCCCCCATGCTTTAGAACTTGATGATAAGTCCCTATTGCTTAAGCCACCACATAATTGAGTCATAGAATATGGAGACATTAAACTGACTGGAAAACTTCACCCTTCCTGTCTAGCTTTCAGAGTGATGGAAGGTATCATATAGGCAACCAAAGGAGAAAAGTAATTTTCAGTTTTACTCAGCTGTGAATCCTGTTATTTGCAATAACTATTGACCTGGCAAGACATGCAACTGTGGCATGAACATCATTAGAGTAACCAACTACTTTTTGCATGAATTTAAGTTCCATCCACAAGATGGAACCCATACCTGGAACTGTTATTATTGATTTAATGGACATATTATTATACCAACTCCTAATGATTTATTGCTGTGCTATAGATGATTGCATTTCTCAACCCTCACCAGAGAAGCTCATATTTATAATAGTGATTAACACAAAGACCTACAACTGGACAAGGTCCATAGTATAATAGATTCTAGAAAACTAATTGAAACACACACATACACACACACACACACACACACACACACACACACACACACACACCCATGTTCTGCTGTGCCTTGCTTCTTTGTACTCATATACCACTTTAAGTTTTATACTCCTGCAGTGGTCCTTGACCCAAGGATATATGGGTGTGTGTGTGTGTCTGTGTGTGTGTAAGCATGTACAAAGCCTGAGCAAACCCAAGATAACCCAAAAGCCAGTATAGAGCAGGGAGTTGAACATGAAGTCCCATTTCTAGCTGAGGAGCAATGAACACACAGAGGATCAGTTTTCTCTAAAGAGTAGATTCCCTGATATTTAAACCATTTTTCAGTGGAAGGCTCCATATCCAAGAATATTGAGCAACAAATTTGGCCTTGATGGGAATAAAAAAAAAGACACAAAAATTAAGTGGGTACTGACAGGCCACATGGTGAATCTGGGTAAGGGAGGGTGAATATAATCAAAACACAATGTACTAAATTTTCAAAGAAATGTACTAAATAATGATGAAACAGGGCTAGACCAATGGGTCTTGCTCTTGCAGAGGACCAGAGTTTCAGCACCCACTTCACACAGCTGACCACCTTCTGTAACTCAAGTTCCAATATATCAACCTCCCTATTTGCCTGTCATGCACTTGTGTACACAAACTTGCTCCCTACATATACATAAATAAAAACAAAAAGAGAAACACAAACTGTCCATTAAACACACAAATAATGTTCAATATCACTACCTATCAAAAATGAAAATTAAAACTACATTAAGATTCTGTTTCACCCCAGTCAGAACACCTCACATTCAGAAAATAACAGTACTGGCAAGGATATGGGCAAAACCAAACCCTTTTATACTGATTATGGTTGATGTTAACTACTCCAGCCATTAAGGAAGTCAGTATGGATGTTTCTCAAAACAAAAACCTAAACATATACACATAGGAACAACACTCAGTGAACTCATCAGGTTGCATTTATAATATGTGTATTTTCTAAACCTATCTATTTATATAATATATACATATGTATATGTGTGATATATATTTAACAGTAATAAAGAAACAAGCCATGAATTTTAGAAGGAAGAAGGAGACACAGGAGTAGTTAGAGGGAATAGGGGTAAGGAGACATGATGTAAATATATTATTCATGTATGAAATTGTCAAACAACAAAAACATAAAACAAAGATCTGTCATTTGACCCATCTATACTATTGCTGAGTATGGACCCAAAAAGCTCCAAGTCAACATATTCCAGAGACATTTGCACATCAGTGTTTATTGTAGCACTATTTACAATTACTAAGTTTAGGAACCCACCTAGGTGTCCAACTACAAATGAGTGAAAAAACAAAATGTGATATATCTACACAGTGACATATCTTTCAATAATACCAAATGACATTGTATCATTTGCAGGCTAAGAGATAATTCTGACTCTAGAGGATACATCCTGTGCCTTAGAATTTTTTCTTGCTTCAGTAGTGTGGTTATTCGAGCTAGAAAACAGCAGGGGTTCTTTGACTTTTCAGTTACAAATGCAACCTTATATCAGAAAAAAATGTGAGGTTTATACAGTAAGAGTTTTGAAAGGTTAGAGGGCCTAAGAATCTGTTATTAAACCCTCTCAGAGTTTTACCCTTGGGATGTCTAGCTCAATGTTCTCCTGTCCAGAAGTGCAAATGAGAGCCTGGAAGTCTGCTGCTGCTGCTGCTGCTGCTGCTGCTGCTGCTGATGATGATGATGATGATGATGATGATGATGATTTAAATGGTTAACCCCTGCTGTTTCCTTACAAGTGCCAGGAATTCATTAGGGCTTCTCATCCATTATTTCATGTAAATGTTGCTTGACTGTTGATGCTGTGCCACTGGGTCTCTGACAACTAGCTTGTGCCTCTTCTTCAGCTAGGGGGAAACAATCAACTCTGCACCCATGAAAATACAGCTGGCAATCAGTGGACATATTACTCATATCCTTCTATGATTCTAAGTTATTTACACAAGGCTTTGGATGATTATTAATTTCTTATGTAACCTTGGCAGAGTGGGGCATTTTAATAAAAACAACCTAATCTTATTGACTTCACTGGTACAAAAAAAGTATTCTCCTCAAAGAAATCAAACAGAGCAATAGAAGGAGCAAACAAAAGGCTAGTAGGCAAGAGTAGAATAGTAAAGAAAGACAAGTCTCTGCCCAAAGGGGGAGAACTGTAAGTTGTAAGTTAAAGAGCAACATGGATATTGAGAACAGCTACAATTTCTCTGCTTTTTTATACTTGAGCATGGGGAGAGGAAAAAAGACAGAGGCTTTGACCACGCTGTGTAATCAAAGGGAAGCCTATCACCCTTCTTTCGGGGCAAACAACAACAATGACAACGACAACAACCACAACAACAACAAAGAACCCAAACAACTGCCTACATCCTCTGAATTCTAAAGGAGACAATAGAAAAACTGAAATTGGTGCAGAATATTTATTTACTATTTGACCAAAGAAGGATGAAGAAACTGTTTGCTACCTATTCTATCTGTGGAAATTTACAATGTATATGAAGGTATGAGACAACAGCCTGAAAATAATATAGATTTAGCTGTGGGACCTTTGAAGCACTCTTTTGGGGAAGGAAACCACTGGCCCTCAGGTTGCCATTTCTGTCTCTGTTCCTCAATTCTCAGCAGGGAGAAGCAAATGTTTCTGTTTCAAATGTAAACTAGACTCTGTGTTCTGTCTGTGCCCAACCAGTTTACTGTCAGCATGGGGTCAAGGCTATAAACCTTTTGGGAATGTATGATACTTCTTCAAGAGCTGAACTTCCAGAAAATCATATAGACATTGAACTTTCTTTTTATTTCCAAATGGTTCTGTGCTGGTCTAATGAGCTGACTTAGAAAACAATTAAAGAGAGTTAATGGGAGTGATGTTGTCAGAACTGCAACAAGTTTAGCATTTTCTAAACCAGTTTGGGATTCTCCTTTGCCTTAATTGGATATTTGTTTTGAGGAAGGAGGAAAAAGGCAGAGAATAAGGTCCTTATAGCCATACAAAATTAGCATATAAAAATCCAGTTGACCAAGAGGAAGGCTACAGCATAGCTGTCCAGATTGACTAAATGCCACTGGTACACTTGAGTGTCTGAAGGTGACCCATGGCCCGTTATTATTATTTTTATTAATCATTTTATTTGTTTACATTTCAAGTGATATCGCCCTTCCCAGTTACCATTCTACAACCTCCCCCAACCCATCCACCTCTTTCTCATCCCCTTTGCCTCTGTGAGGGTGCTCCTTTACCTACTCACCCACTCCTACCTCACCATTCTAGCATCCCCCTACCCTGGGGTATCAAACCTCCACAGGACCAAGGGCCATTCCTTCCCACTGATGCCAGATAAGACAGTCCTCTGCTACATGTGCAGCTGGAGCCACAGATCCCTCCCTGTACACCCCTTGGTTGGTGGTCTAGTTTTTGGGAGCACTAGGTGATCCAGCCAGCTGATATTGTTCTTCCTATGGGGTTGCAATCCCCTTTGACTCCTTCAGTCTTTCCCCTAGCTCTAGGAATGCACAGGATTATTTTCCACACATAACATATTTCCTTAATTATTTCTTTTACTAGAATGTTTCCTTACCCATTCATCCAATATAATTGAAATTCCTGTTTATGTTCTCAACTAGTCTGAATGTAGTTCTACTTTGTAACTAATTGGCCTGATCTTTACACTAGACCAAAGATATTCTTCATTATAATTCCTTCAAGATGAGACAAACAATGAAAAGCTGATCATTTTGGGTAGTGTGTGGTATGGACTTGAAACATAAAATAAACTATGTGTTATGCCTTCATTCCTCAATTCTCAATTTAGAGCCCAAAACCTGTGGCCTGGTTTAGTTGTGCATGGAGACAGAGAAGGTATCTGTCGCAAATGTTTATAACAATCGTTAATTTATCACCTCAATTACTCTCTGCTTACACATCAAGGAACACTTCTTATATCAATAAATGAACTCAGTGTTTTCATAAGGATACTGCAATAACATCAATATGAGATCCAGTCTTCATTTGGCAGGGCACTTTCCAGGTTAATTGTAAATGACTTAGCAGATTATGTTTGAGATGAAAGAGAGAACAAATGATTCCCATTTTAAATTTAAGTAGTCTGAAAATGGGTACCTTAAAATAGGGCGTTGTTTTCTTCCTGGTCTGTTTGGGGGCTGTCTAGAATTAGTGGATAAAATTGTTCCAGAGCAAAAGGAAAAAACCCAGAGGTACAAGGAAGGATTAGACCATCTAGCCAAAGTGGGCAGGCATTTTGATGGAACTTGGGTTCCCTGGACTAATTCAAGGTTATATTCTAATATGCTAGACAGATAGTGGCTGATGTTTCAGTCAAAGTGTTCCTCTAGCAGAGATACAGGTTCTTTATGTTCCAGAAGAAGGCACTAAGAAGGGCTACACAGTTGCCAACAGAAACAGGACAGTTTATCTAAAGATACACTTCCAAGGTCAGAACCAGGCTAGAACAACAACAAAAGAGATGGGCAGCTCAAATACCGTGCTGGACAGACTTGGGATTTTTATATTATATTACATGAGCTTTTGGGCTTATTTGTATAGCATAGACATTTAGCATGCTCTATTCCACATAGTTTCACACAGTTTTATATGATATATTTGTAGTATATATATATATTTCCATCAGATATTATATTGCATATTGCATATTACAGAAATTTATTGCACCTGTGGAAATCTACATTTTTATGAAATTATGAGACAAAAGCCTGAAAATAAAATGGAATATACACATATATTCTATGAATTAGATTATTTTTTTAAAGATTTATTTATTTATTATATGTAAGTACACTGTAGCTGTCTTCAGACACTCCAGAAGAGGGCGTCAGATCTCGTTACAGATGGTTGTGAGCCACCATGTGGTTGCTGGGATTTGAATGCAGGACCTTCAGAAGAGCAGTCGGTGCTCTTAACCACTGAGTCATCTCTCCAGCCCCTATGAAAGAGATTATAATTAACTATTTATGCATGTTTCCTCTATTTTCCCATATCTTTAGCTTGTAAAGGCATATATATATATTTTTTTTTTTGGTGTTTTGTAAAGGCATATATTAACACAGCCTCTGGTAAAATTCTTGGTGATTTCATATCTATTTGATTCAGTCACTGAATTCTTATTTTAGAAACTGGTAGCTTCTTGAGTTATGAATTCATCACAACCTAAAATATGTCTACTGCCCATTACAGGGGCCAAGATAATGTTAACAATTTAAATAAAGGTTTCAGACAAGTGGAAATTCAAAAAAACTATGTTGTAGGGTTTCTATTGGTGTGATAAGATGCCATGATGAAACAACTTGGGGAAGAAAAGGTTTCTTTCCGTTTATAACTCTCATAGCATACTCTACCACTGGCAGAAGTCAGGACAGGACCTCATGGCAGGAACCTGGAAGCAGAAGCTGATATAAAGACCATGGAGGGGTGCTGCTTACTGAATTTCTCCTCATGTCTTGGTCACCCTGGTTTCTTATATGACCCAGGGCCACCAGCTCAGGGGAGGCAACATGCACAGTGAGCTGAGTCCTCTCACACCAACCACTAAGAAAATGTCAGTGAGCCAATCTGGGGGAGATGTTTTCTCTATTGAGATTCTCTCTTCCCGAACAACTCTAGCCTGTATCAAGTTGACATAAAAACCAACCAGCACATATTAGAAGTGCCACTTAACAATGTGAGAGAAATAGAAGGCAACATTGCCAGGGCTTCTACTCCAGGAAAAAAAGGTGACTATGTCAAGCCAGGAATGTGAAAATTTCAGGAATTTGTCAGAGTGGAGCAGAGAATTCAAATTCTGTCCTTAGATTATTTTATCCTCTCTCAGTTTAGTTGTTTGTGTGTGTGTATGTGTGTGTGTGTGTGTGTGAGTGCACGCATGTGCATGCTAGAAACTAATCCTTAAAATATACTAAAGAAGACATTATATTCGACTAACATATCAATTCCAGAAAAACAAGCACCTTATTTCCAATTATTCTCATAAGTATCTTTGATTCAACCAGTTAGATAATGAGCTTGCTCCCAAACCAATCACTATGGCTAAGGAAATATTGTACTTCTGCGGACCAATCTTGAGTCATTTGCGCATTTCAGAACCTCAGGGTATGATTAGATCAAACCGAAGTGATTTGGTCTTTAGTAAAACAAAAAGAGTATTTTAGAACCAAAAAAAATTATTGTTTCCTACTATACAAACTATATTATTTAAATCATGTCTTAATCTCATTTGTACTGTTCTCAAGCTAGCATTCAATTTCAAATGCAGCATGAAAGTTATGACAGCAAAGATTGTTGGCTGTTACAACTTTCATTAAGTTATGAAAGGATCTTGGTGTACAAGAAAGCTGATATAGCCTGTTTGTGGTATTTGTTAGCTAATCATCTTCCCTCTAGACATGTCCATTTCTAAACTGAATAATAATACCAGACAAGCTTTCTACTGATGTCTTCTTTAACCTCAACTGCATATACTTCAACCACCGGAAGGAATTAAGACAAGTTTTTAAATGAGAACTGATTTAAATGCCATAGACTCAGAAAAGAGAATGTTATATTTGTTTATAAAATCAATATTGTTCATATACTATAAACATGTTTGTAGTTTTATTTTTATTCTTTTTTTTATTTTCTAAGTTTTTTATTTACATTCCAAATGATTTCCCCTTTCCCGTTTCCTCCCTCTCTGAAAGTCCCATAAGCCCCCTTCTCTCCCTCTGTTGCCCATTCAACCCCCTCTCGCTTCTCTGTCCTGGCATTCCCCTACATCCAGTCTTTCCAGGACCAGGGGTCTCTCCTTCCATTTTCTTGAAAATCTATTTATATGTGAATTGTGTCTAGGGTATTCCAAGATTCTGGGTTAATATCACCTTATCAGTGACTGCATACCATGTGTGTTCTTTTGTGATTGGGTTACCTTACTAAGGATGATATTTTCCAGTTCTGACCATTTGCCTAGGAATTTCATGAATTCATTGTTTTTAATTGCAGAGTAGTATTCCATTGTGTAAATATACCACATCTTCTGAATCCATTCCTCCCTTGAGGAACATCTGGGTTCTTTCCAGCTTCTGGCTATTATAAATAAGGCTGCTATGAATATAGTGGAGCATGTGTCCTTATGGCATGCAGGGGAAGCCTCTGGGTATATGCCCAGGAGTGGTATAGCCGGATCCTCGGGGAGTGTCATACCCAGTTTTCTGAGGAACCGCCAGACTGCTTTCCAGAGTGGTTGTACCAGCTTGCAATCCCACCAGCAGTGGAGGAGTGTTCCTCTTTCTCCACATCCTCGCCAACAACTGCTGTCTCCTGTGTTTTTGATCTTAGCCATTCTGACTTGTGTGAGGTGGAATCTCAGAGTTGTTTTGATTTGCATTTCCCTAATGACTAAGGATGATGAACATCTCTTTAGGTGCTTCTCAGCCATTAGATATTCTTCAGGCGAGAACTCTTTGTTTAGCTCTGTACCCCATTTTTTAATAGGGTTACTTGGCTCTCTGGGGTCTAACTTCTTGAGTTCTTTGTATATCTTGGATATTAGCACTCTGTTGGATGTAGGGTTGTTAAAGATCATTTCCCAGTTTGTTGGTTGCCACTTTGTACTTTTGACAGTGTCCTTTGCCTTACAGAAACTTAGTAATTTTATGAGGTGCCGTTTGTCAATTCTTGATCTTAGAGCATAAGCTATTGGTGTTCTGCTCAGGAAATTCTCCCCTGTGCCCATATGTTCAATGTTCTTCCCTAGTTTCCTTTCCATTAGTTTCTGTGTGTCTGGTTTTATGTGGAGGTCCTTGATCCACTTGGAATTGAGCTTAGTGCAAGGAGATAAGAATGGGTCAATTTGCATTCTTCTGCATGTTGACCTCCAGTTGAACCAGCACCATTTGTTGAAAAGGCTATCTTTTTTCCACTGGATGGTTTTAGCTCCTATGTCAAAGATCAAGTGACCATAGGAATGTGGATTCATTTCTGGGTCTTCAGTTCTGTTCCATTGATCTACATGTCTATCACTGTACCAATACCATGCAGTTTTTAACACTATTGCTCTGTAGTACAGCTTGAGTTTCGGGATACTGATTCCCCCAGAAGTTCTTTTACTCTTGAGAATAGTTTTAGGTATCCTGAGTTTTCTGTTATTCCAGATGAATTTTTGAATTGCTCTTTCTAACTCTATGAAGAATTGAGTTGGAATTTTGATGGGGATTGCATTGAATCTGTATATTGCTTTTGGCAAGATGGTCATTTTTACTATATTAATCCTGCCAATCCAAGAGCATGGAAGATTTTTCCATCTTCTGGGGTCTTCTTCATTTTCTTTCTTCAGAGACTTGAAGTTCTTGTTATACAAATCTTTCAATTGTTTGGTTAGAGTCACACCAAGATACTTTATATTGTTTGTGGCTATCGTGAAGGGTATCATTTCTCTTATTTCTTTCTCAGCCTGCTTATCCTTTGAGTATAGGAAGGCTACTGACTTGCTTGAGTTAATTTTATATCTGGCCACTTTGCTGAAGTTGACTATCAGCTGTAGGAGTTCTCTGGTGGAGTTCTTTGGGTCGCTTATGTATACTATCATATCGTCTGCAAATAGTGATAGTTTGACTTCTTCCTTTCCAATTTGTATCCCTTTGACCTCCTTTTGTTGTCTAATTGCTCTAGCTAGAACTTCAAGTACTATATTGAAAAGATATGGAGAGAGAGGGCAGCCTTGTCTAGTCCCTGATTTTAGTGGGATTGCTTCAAGTTTCTCTCCATTTAGATTGATGCTGGCTACTGGTTTGCTGTAAATTGCTTTTACTATGTTTAGATGTGGGCCTCGAATTCCTGATCTTTCCAAGACCTTTAGCCTGAAAGGATGCTGAATTTTGTCAAATGCTTTCTCAGCATCTAATGAGATGACCATGTGGTTTTTTTTTTCTTTGAGATTGTTTATGTAGTAGATTACATTGATGGACTTCCTTATATTGAACCATCCCTGCATCCCTGGGATGAAGCCTACTTGATCGTGGTGAATGATTGTTTTGATGTGTTCTTGGATTCAGTTGGCAAGAATTTTATTGAATATTTTTACATCGATATTCATAAGAGAGATTGGCCTTAGATTCTCTTTCTTTTTGGATCTTTGTGTGATTTTGGTATTAGCATAATTGTGGCTTCATAGAACAAGTTGGGTAGTGGTCCGTCTTTTTCTATTTTGTGGAATAGTTTGAAGAGTATTGGTGTTAGGTCTTCTTTGAAGGTCTGATAGAATTCTGCACTAAAACCGTCTGAAACTGTGCTTTTTTTGGTTGGAAGACTTCCAATGACCACTTCTATTTCTTCAGGGATTATAGGATGGTTTAGATGGTCTATTTGATCCCGATTTAATGTTGGTATTTGGTTATGTGTGTAGGAAATTGTCCATTTCCTCTGTATTTTCTAGTTGTGTTGAATACAGGCTTTTGTAGTAGGATCTGATGATTTCTTTAATTTCCTCAGTTTCTGTTGTTATCTCTCCCTTTTCGTTTCTGATTTTGTTAATTTGGATACTGGCTCTGTGCCTTCAGGCTAGTCTGGCTAAGGGCTTCTCTATCTTGTTGATTTACTCAAAGAACCGACTCCTAGTTTTGTTGATTCTTTGTATGGTTTTATTTGTTTCTACCTGATTGATTTCAACCCTGAGTTTGATGATTTCCTGCCTTCTACTCCTCTTTGCTGTATTTGCTTCTTTCTGTTCCAGGGCTTTCAGGTGTGCCATTAAGCTTCTAGTGTATGTTCTCTCCCGTTTCTTTTTGGAGGTACTCAGGGCTATGAATTTTCCTCTTAGCACCGCTTTCATTGTGTCCTATAAATTAGGTTTTGTTGTGCCATAATTTTCATTAAATTTTAAAAAGTCTTTGATTTCTTTCTTTATTTCCTCCTTGACCAAGTTATCATGGAGTAGAGCATTGTTCAGCTTCCATGTGTATGTGGGCTTTCTGTTGTTTTTGCTGCTATTAAAGACCACCCTTATTCCATAGTGATCTGATAGGAGCCATAGGATTAGTTTGATCTTCTTATATCTGTTGAGGTCTGTTTTGTGACCAATTATATGGTCGATTTTGTAGAAGGTACCATGAGGTGCTGAGAAGAAGGTGTATTCTTTTGCTTTAGGATGCAATGTTCTATATATATCTGTTAGTTCCATTTGGTCCAAGGCTTCAATTAGATTCACTGTGTCCCTGTTTAGTTTCTGCTTTCCTGAACGATCCATTTCAGAGAGCGGGGTGTTGAAGTCACCCACTATTATTGTGTGAGGTGCGATGTGTGCCTTGAGCTTTAGTAAAGTTTCTTTTACGAATGAGGGTGCCCTTGCGTTTGGAGCATAGATGTTCAGAATTGAGAGTTCTTCTTGGTGGATTTTTCCTTTGATCAGTATGTAGTGTCCTTTTGTGTCTTTTTTTGATGACTTTAGGTTGAAAATTAATTTTATCTGATATTAGGATGGCTACTCCACCTCGTTTCCTGGGACCATTTGCTTTTAAAATTGTTTTCCAGGCTTTTACCTGAGGTAGTGTTTGTCTTTGACACTGAGGTGCGTTTCCTGCATGCAGCAAAATGCTGGGTCCTGTTTACGTATCCAGTCTGCTAGTCTATGTCTTTTTATTGGGGAATTGAGACCATTGATATTAAGAGAGATTAAGGCATAGTGATTATTGCCACCTGCCATTCTTGATGCTATCTTTATGTTTGAGTGGTTATCTACTTTTGGATTTGAAGCAAGAAGGTTATTATCTCATTTTTTCCAGGTTGTTGTTTCTCTCCCTGTATTGGCGGTTTCCACCTATTATCCTTTGCAGGGCTGGGTTTGTGGAAAGTTATTGTGAAAATTTGGTTTTATCATGGAATATCTTGGTTCCTCCATCTATGGTAATTGAGAGTTTTGCTGGGTATAGTAGTCTAGGCTGGCATTTGTGCTGTCTTAGTGTCTGCATGAGATCTGCCCAGGATCTTCTGGCTTTCATAGTCTCTGGTGAGAAGTCTGATGTGGTTCAGATAGGTCTTTTTTGTATGCTACTTGGCCCTTTTCTCTTACTGCTTTTAATATTCTTTCTTTGTTTAGTACATTTGGTGTTTTGATTATTATGTGATGGGAGGTATTTCTGTTCTGGTCCAGTCTGTTTGGAGTTCTGTAGGCTTCTTGTACGTTCATCGGCATCTCTCTCTTTAAGTTAGGGAAGTTTTCCTCCATAATTTTGTTGAAGATGTTTACTGGCCCTTTAAGTTGCAAATCTTCACTCTCATCTATACCTATAATCCTTAGGTTTGGTCTTCTCATTGTGTCCTGGATTTCCTGGATGTTTTGGGTTACACGTTTTTTGCATTTTGCATTTTCTTTGACTGTTGAGTCGATGCTTTCTATGGAATCTTCAGCACCTGAGATTCTTTCTTCCATCTCTTGTATTCTATTGTTGATGTTTGCATCTATGACTCCTGATTTCTTCCCAAGGTTTTCTATCTCCAAAGTTGTCTCCCTTTGTGATTTCTTTGTTGTTTCTACTTCCTTTTTTAGTTCCTGGATGGATTTGCTGAGATCCTTCACTTGTTTGTTTGTATTTTCCTGTATTTCTTTAAGGTATTTTTGCATTTCCTCTTTCAGGATTTCTGCCTGTTGACCCAAGTTATCCTCTATTTCTCTAAGCGATTTTTGTGTTTCCTCTTCATGGGCTTCCATCTGTTGATCCATCGTCTCCTGCATTTCTTTAAGCAATTCTCGTGTTTCCTTTGTAAGGGCATCTATCCATTGATTCATTTCTTTAAACGATTTTTGTGTTGTCTCCTTATGGGTCTCCATGAGTTGACCCATATTCTCCTGCATTTCTCTAAGCGATTTTTGTGTTTCCTTTGTAAGGGCTTCTACCCGTTGAATCATGTTCTCCTGTATTTCTTTATGAGATTTATTTGTGTCCTTCTTGAAATCCTCTAATAGCATCATGAGAAGTGATTTTAAATCCAGATCTTGCCTTTCGGGTGTGATGGGGTATCCAGGACTTCCTGCTGTTGGAGAGTTGGGTAGGGATGGTGCCATATTGACATGATTTCTGTTAGTAACGTTCCTATGTTTGCCTTTTGCCATCTGGTTACCTCTGGTGTTAGTTGGTCCTGCTGCCACTGGCTGTTGGTTGGACCTCCTGTGAGCCTGCAAGGCTATTTCTTCCCCTTCCCCTGTTTTACTGGGATTCCCCTGGCACTGATTTCTGGGGCCTGCCCTACTCCTGAGTGACTTTGGAGCCCTAATGTGCCTTGCTCCAAGTGATGTTATATTGGGGAATCCCTGCACATCCAAAGTCTCAGTGTAGTGGATCCCAGGAGCAGAGGTTGCCAAAGGGAGACTGGTGTGCTCCCGCCCGGTGTGGGTGCGCTCTCTCCCAGTGTGGTTCTCTCTGCAGGGCAGATGTCCCACAGCAGAGCTGGCGTGTATGTGACCGCACACCTGCCCAGCTCTTGGGAGCAGGGAGCACACAAGCTGGCTGAGACCCAAGCGATATTATGCTTGATTGTCCCTGCATCTGGAGGTCCAGGTTGCCCTGTTGCTGGAGCAAAGATGGCGGAGTGCACTCTGCACTCTCTCGGCGCAGATCACTCTGCAGGGCAGATGGCCCACAGCAGAGCTGGCGCCCAGATGACCACTTTTAGCCCATCCTAGAATGTATCTATAAATTAATGGTCGCCTTTCAATGGCAAGTACAGATATTTAAATCTAACTTGTTCTTTTTTTAGAAAGAAAAGCAAGGCAGAACTAAATTACTTCTTAGCCTTATGTTTTGAGTGATTAAAAACATGAATCAAATTAATTTATATAATTTAGTTTGTGGGAACTTATTTTTGAGACACGTTTTCTCTGTGTATAGCCCTGGCTTTCCTGGAACTCACTCGGTACACCAGGCTGGCCTCAAACCTACAGAGATCAGCCTGCCTCTGCCTCCTGAGTACTAGTATTAAAAGTATTCTCCATTACCACAAAGTATCATGACTCCCCCCAGCCAGTCTTTCTCTCTGCATCTTTGTATTCTACCAGAGGTATTGGCTACATCTTCAATATGCTCTATAGTGGTTAGGTGGTAGCTCTTAACCTCTCTCATGACACAGTAGTAAAAGGGATCCCACAGTTCCAGACCGCCCCTCACTAAGAACATAGTTTTTTCCCACTAGTTTCTGTAGAAATCTTATCTATTTTTCATGTTGGCAAGAATTAGGTAAGAACTCATGCTTTAACTAATACTTTGGTCAAGGAAATGATATTGTATGACTTACCTAGATTGATGTCTGCTCATATGTGATGTTAGAAGGTGCATTTAACAAAATCTAAACAGTGCTTAACAAAAGTCAAGGAAGAATGAAATTCAGTATTTTTTTTAACTTAATTTTTATTTGTGAGAATTCATACATGAGTATAGGATTTATGTCATTCTCCCTCACCTGCCTCAAACTCTTCCTCAGATAGTCCATTCCTTCTCAAGAACACTAGGTGGTATTTGAAAAGGGCATAAGGAAATGCAATATTTTATATTTACTTAAATGTGTGTATACATATATAGACAATTTAAATAATGTTACACAATTTTCTCTAATGACCCCTCTCAAGAAGCATAGACTAGCTAACAAGATCCTTAATCCCATGCATAAGAAACCTACCTTTGAGTTATTAGTCACAGAGACTATTGTAGACTCCTCCAACACTGGATTCTTGCTATTGTCATTGCTTAACTTCTAGAACTTGAGGTAAGAGTTTAGAAGACACCCAACACTGCACACAGGACTTTGAAAAATCAGACTGGATATGGCTGAGAATAAATTTCTCAGTAACCCATGCATTGTTACTGGGATGTGACTGCTAGTCTGCCAATATTAACAGTAGGTCTCTGAGTTATCAAACCTTAAGAACTATGCAGTTTCACTAAATATATATGATCATGATGCAATTTCAGAATCAGTTACTAAAAAATAACCAGGACTTGAACAAAACCAGGGTTTCGGGGTTTTCTGCCTTTCTTGCTTTAAAATAACTCTTGGAAAGATTCTGCAACTTGATGAGTACTTCCAGTTACAAGAATGATTTCATTTTGAATATTATGACTTTTTTAACTTAATAAAAACTTATCTATATGTTCAAATTTTCTTTCTGTGTTCTCATGTTTTTTAGGTCACAGGCCTTCAGTCCAGAAGAAGAAATTTTCTCTCTGTCTATTCTTAATATTACACTGTTCTCCCATCCACCATCTCCCGCATCTTTGGACTAAAGGGAAAAACACAAGTCTTCTTCTTCTTCTTCTCCTCCTCCTCCTCCTTCTCCTTCTTCCTCTTCCTCCTCCTCCTCTTCTTCTTCCTCTTCTTCCTCTTCTTCTTCTTCTTCTTCTTCTTCTTCCTCTTCTTCTTCTTCTTCTTCATCTTCTTCTTCTTCCTCCTCCTCCTCCTCCACCTCCTGCTCATTGTCCTCCTCCTCCCTGTCTTTTTCCTTCTTCTCCTCTTCTTCTTCTTTAATTTAATTGATGGTTCTTTTTATAGTTACTGTTGGTTGCCCAAATTATAACTAACATTGAAATTCAAGCTCTTTGGTAGCATGTTTATCAGTTCTGAATTCACTTTCATAGGTGCCAGAACAACGGGCTGCATCCTGATGCAGGATAGGTATATGTCTTAGTCAGGGCTTCTATTTCTGAACAAACATCATGACCAAGAAGCAAGTTGGAGAGGAAAGGGTTTACTGAGCTTACACTTCCACATTGCTGTTAATCACCAAAGGAAGTCAGGACTGGAACTCAAGCAAACCAGTAAGGAACATCCCTCCATGGCCTTTGCATCAGCTCCTGCTTCCTGACCTGCTTGAGTTCCAGTCATGACTTCCTTCAGTGATTAACAGCAATGTGGAAGTGTAAGCTCAATAAACCCTTTCCTCCCCAACTTGCTTCTTGGTCATGATGTTTGTCCAGAAATAGAAATCCTGAATAAGACAAATTGGTATGAGCATAGTGGGGTATTCCTGTGACAACCTGACCATGTTTTAGGGAAGACTGTGGAAGGAATTTGGAACTTTGAGCTAGAAGAGCCATTAGAATGTTAAGAGCTCTGTGGAAAGTTCTATAAGAGCTTGGAAGACAATGCTGAGAACAGTGCAGAAAATGGAAGCCTGGCTTGTGAAATTTCAGAGGGAAGATTAAAGACTCTTATCAAGGCCATGTTTGATTGTGAAGATTCTGTGGTTTTGCTTAGCTGGGGCTGAAGAATCACCTGTGATTAACAAGATACCAGAACCACTAAAGCAAACCTTTGTGTTACTGGGACTATTGATACTGGTTAGCCGGAGCTAAGAAATTAGCAGTGATTAAGAAGAGACGAGAGTCATTGAGGTGAAATCTTCTGAGAAGTGTTTTCTAAGAGCACAGAGGCTGTATTCCAGAGATAGCTATGGTTTTACTTCGTGCTGTGGCTGTACTTGGTACTGTGTAAGAGTCACCCAGGTGGTACTGGTTTTGAAGGCATGAAGGGGTCATGAAGAGCAGCTGAGGCTCAGCACTGTCGGAGGCCTTTGAAGGACATTGGTGAAGGTGCAACCTCAGTTGCAATTGATGGCCCAGGACTGAAGGGATCATGCATAGGAGTTGAGGCTTTGAACCGTGCAAACAGCCTATGAGAGGCTATTGGTGAAGCCTAGTTACAGCAGAAGACAGCAGTGTTTTGTAGATGTCAGTGCCATGAGATGACCACCAAGAACAGCAGCAGCAGTGGAATACAGACAGCTGGATCCTGGAAGACAGGGTGTGTGCTTACAAAGGGCAGAGCTGGAGAAGTGACCCAAGCCCTCAGAGGAGCCCGGAAGATCGTGAGTTGGATTCCAGACATTGAACCAGTGGAGTCTGAGTTTTCCTTTTGATTGTGACTGTGCCCTAATATTTTTCCCTCTTGAGGGAAGAAAGTATTTTAGTGGAGACCACAGTTAAGAGACTTAATTTTTAAAAGACTTTGAATTTTAAAAGATATTGGACATTTTAAAGGGATTGTACTTTTAATATGTAAAGACTGTGGGACATTTAAAGTTATTTAGATCTTGGGGATGAGTAAGAAAGTAAGGGTTGAGGCTAAATAATGATGTGTTTGTGTGTCAAGTTGACAAGGGGTCAATTGTACTGGCTGGTTTTATGTGTCAACCTGACACAGGCTGGGGTTATCACAGAGAAAGGAGGTTTAGTTGAGGAAGTGCCTCCATGAGATCCAGCTGTGGGCATTTTCTCAATTAGTCGTCAAGGGGGGAGGGTCCCTTGTGGGTGGTACCATCTCTGGGCTGGTAGTCTTGGGTTCTATAAGAGAGCAGCCTGAGCAAGACAGGGGAAGCAAGCCAGTGAGAAACATCCCTCCATGGCCTCTGCATCAGCTCCTGCTTCCTGACCTGCTTGAGTTCCAGTTCTGACTTCCTTTGGTGATGAACAGCAGCATGGAAGTATAAGGTCAATTAACCCTTTCCTCCCCAACTTGCTTCTTGGTCATTATGTTTGTACAGGAATAGAAACCCTGACTAAGACAGTATGCCTCCACCCCCACCACTAACCAGAACTAATGCACATTTTGAAAGCTACAATTTTTCAAATGGGTGAAGTAATTTACTAAATTGGACCGAAGTTCATGTAGGAATATGGAACGACTCAGAGGCTCTTATACACAGTTAATGCAGAATAATCATAATAATAGCAATTGTGAGCAATAAATGTTAGTTATGTAAGGATAATGCTTTTTCCTCCACATTTGGTATATACATTAAGCCCCCTTTTCATGAACTAGAAGCTAGAGTGTCATTCTGTGGCTTTTCTTGTTTCCGGTCCCTCAGCCATTATTTTGCATATTGTACTCTTGATCCTTTCTCTTCTGACATCTCCTAATACTGACACAACTCTCACTCCTCAGTTAATGTTCTCCAAGCTTTGCATTTGAAATATAAGATTCCTCAAGATTTTGGCATGACTCTTTGTCCCTGATTTAGGTCTTAAGTATTAGAATTTAATGAGCGAGATGTTATCAAGAACCAAAACCTGAGAATTCACATAGAGAACAAGGGATGTTTAACATGTAACAGAATAGAGCATTGATGAGATACTTTAGAAACTTTAAGTCGGTCACTATTTTTGTTACATACCTATGGACCTACATCAGAGTACTGTTAAGAATTCCTTCAGGGCATAAAAGAGCAAACATATTATTTTCTTTTCACTTTTACCTTTTTTGTTTTACAGTTATTGACATTTTGTTGTATAACAATCTATATTGCTAAGTTGTTATGCAATTTACTGTTTCTTTTATTCTTTCCTAAACTTGTTTCAGTATTTCTCTTTGGCATTTTGATCACAAAAATGTTATGACAAATGAACTCATTAGTCAGAACCTTGCTTAATAATTCTGTAATATTTTCCTACTGTATATTATAAAAACATAAAAGTGTACAATTAATCCTGATAGGCACAGTGAGTCACTTAAGATAGTCATGGAACTCAATTCATAATGGTAAATCTTATGACAATGTATCTAGAGTTATATTTGGTACAGGGAGTCAAAGGAGAAAAAAAGAAAGACAAAGATAAAAATGCTTAGTTCATCTGTGTAGGTTTGAATATGCTTGACCCATGGGAAGGGGCACTAGTAGGAGGTAAAGCCTTATTGAAGGAGGTGCAGCCTTGTTAGAGGAAGTGTGTCACTGTGGAGGTGGGGCATTGAGGTACCATACATATGCTTAAGTCTTCCCAGTGTGATCCAGAGCCTCTTCTTGGCTGCCTACAGAAGATAGTTTCCTTCTGTCTGCCTTCAAATCAAGATGTAGAACTCTTGGCTTCTCTAGCACAAAGTCGGTCTACAGAATGCCTTATTTCCCACCATGATGATAAAGGACTGAACCTCTGAAACTGTCAGCCAGCCCCAATTAAATGTTTGCCTTTATAAGAAGTTCCTTGGTCATGGTGTCTCTTCACAAAAATAAGACTCTAAGACATTATCTAAGTAAAATCTACTTTAAGTTAGCCAGCACATAAGATAGAAAACAGTCACAACATTTATATGCATATGCATACATAATCTTATTCAAAAGTTCATCCTAAAATTTGCATAACATATCAGGTTGCCAATTGCACAGCTGTCTTTCCCTCTTAAAGGAAAAGGATGTCCCAGGATGAGTTGCTACTCTAGTTGGTAAACAAGAAAATATGGTATATGCAAAAACAAGCAAGTACATACACATGTATGCATATATACACCTACACACCCCAATTACCAATAGTTTTATTCAAGAAATTTAGAAGAATTCAACTATCAATCTTTCTACTCTTATTTTTGTCCCTAGGGTTTATTTTTCTGCTTGTATCTTGTTTCTTCCTATCTTGCTACCTCCTATTCCTGTCCTTTGGGAATTATAAGTGTTACACTTTAGTTTTTAGCACCAATTCTCTAAAACATTTTCTTAAACTCTGTAATTTGCTTTTATCCTCTTTATTTCAAGACTAAAAATTTGGAGCTTTGTCATGATTCTGAGAAGACATTCCTATAAAGGCAGTTCCAATACATGGACTGTTAGAGAAGCCAGACTCCATTATGCCTTTCCTTTTCTCCTAGAACCTTGTCAAGCAATCCCTACAAATTCCTGTTTTTCCATCCAAGGAAAGGGTGTTCCTGATATGGCTAGTCAAAAATGTAGGATATCTTTCCATGAGAGCTCTGGCCTTAAAACTATATAATTAAGACACATTTAAATCACTAATACTTCTCTGTCTCTCAGTCCCTTCCTTCTGCCCCTCTCCCTGCCTCTGTCTCCATACTACTCTCCAGATTTTACCAGGAATGATAGCATCTCATTTTAATTTATTGGAATTTCAGCTACAACAAAAATTATTTTAATAGCTATTCATTATCCATTTCCTCACAGCCACCAATCATTCAGCTCAAAAGGCTGGAGAATGGATCTTTGATTGGAATTGTAATCTGCATTATCTTTCGTCTCTTTCACACCATTAATATTACATATACCTTTGTCAATAATGTATGCCACATCAAAATGATTATAGACTCCCTTTTCTCTCTGTTGTCACGGATGCAGGAAATATTTGTAATACACATATATATTTAGATTACTTTTATATAGATGTCTGTCTAGGAGTTTACGTATGTAAAATCCTTTAACAACAAATAGAATATTTCAGCTGGTAGTTTTTGATTTCCCTATGCAATATAGTATATAGACTTTTGTGTTTCTTTATCTAATCAACAATCAAACAGTGAACTCTTCCCTGTACTCGTGATAGGACATCAAAACAGAAACGTGGCTCTAATCAATGTAAATCTTTTGTGTTGTAGTTAATTCACATTACATACAAGTTAAGGACCCCCAGAAAATAATTTCTTTTATGATCTTTTCCTCAGGAGATTCAGTTACTTACTCACATATTGGGCAAAACAAGCATACAAAATTTCCTGGCAACTGGATGGATTTTCAAACTGAATGTCTTTGACCTAAGAACAGTCTTGTTAAGACTGTTAATCATACTATTAAATGTTAGTGCTTTTGTCTCTATTATGCAGGAATAGCATTCCAAAGACTTAACTGTGTCTTTCTCCAAGTGTTCACAATAAAAACACAACTTATTCTCTGCAATTTTTCTCTCATTTCAAGCCTCAATACCTTATTTACATTAACCTCTTCCTAAAGGATAAACAAAATAATCTTATTAGGCATCAGCTAGAAGTTTAAATTTTACAGAGGCATCATGTCTATGTCTAAGTCATCCTTTGTTATAAAACACTTGGAAGTTAATAACAAAGAGTAGGAGGCTGATGCTTCAGCAGCAAAGACCGCAGTGGGTGATAACTTGGCAGTAGAGCACCTCGACAAGGTTCTCTGACCTTTCCTATTTTACCGAAAAACCCAGAGATACATCACCAATATTTTTCCTTGTTAAATCTTAGAGTGTCTGTCTCTAGGGGAAAGTGCTATCTTCATTGAAATTAATTCTGAGAAGCCTGCCACATTTAAATTAAAGATAAGATGGAATAACACTAGAAAATTATAGGTTCACCTATATGATAAACTTCCCTTTATTTGTCATATAATCTCTAAGAATCCATCTGTAGAAGTTTGCTAGCTGACCACAGTTTTAGGGAATCTTACTACCACTATGCTAAAGAAAGGTCAATCTTCAGAAAGCTTCTAATTTTTTCTTTTTTCTTTTTTTTATTAGAAATAAATTCGTTTTATTTTTCACAATTGCCAATTTACAAAGATTTTGGTAATTAAAAAATAACAATTGCTTAATCGTGGTTTTATACTTTTTTTTATTTTCTAAGTTTTTTTATTTGCATTCAAAATCATTTCCCCTTTCCCGTTTCCTCCCTCCCCGAAAGTCCCATAAGCCCCCTTCCCTCCCTCTTTTCCCCATTCAACTCCCTCTCACTTCTCATATGTGTGATAATCATTGGAAAGACAGATAAAAAGGGATAGAAGTTAAGTAATAGCTTTTCGGCAAAAATAGACACTTGTTCTCTGCTCAACCGAATTTTGTGAAATGCCCTCTAATTTAAGATGTTCCTGTGTTTGCTGCTATATTTTCTAATAAAAAGCTCATTATCTGAAGCATCACTAATCTTCAGCACCATTGACAAAAACATGATGAACTATTCCATATTAAACACAAACTGTTCTGCAGCTTGAGGACTGACCCATAAACAGGAACTTCACTAGTGACCACAGTGACATGTACAGCTAGAAATGGGCCAGAGGCACTGATGGGAAGCAATTTTTCAGGAGGTAAGTAAGGATGAAGGGAAGTACATCATTTCTGACAAGGTTCTAATTACTATAGAAGCATAATTGTTCTATAGACAATAATAGCAACCCCAATATTATTGGCACTCTATCTTATGAATGTCATAGGAAGGTTTATTCAATACTTGTTGAATCTAATGAAAGAGAAAGGACACGTGCAGTAAAAATATAATTTATTCAATGCTGGCAAAATTAATGTGAGCAGGGCTTCTATACTCATAAGGAAATCAGTGTGACTGTCTTGAATGTTCTCTTGTATGGTTTCCCTAGCCCAAGGCTATGATTTCAGTGGTACCATAGAAGCTGTTCTTTGTGTTGGTGTATGCTTTGGAAAGTACCTACTTCAGCTACCCTTCCTGGTCTTTACTAGTATGCATTCCTAAACACAAAGTCTAACTGAAATTTCAATATCTCAAATTTATTACTCTGGCTTTAGGGCACTAAAATGGCTGGGATTGATTATATTTGACCATTACTGGAAATTATACCCTCCATATTTCTTGATCAATAAGAATTTCTGTACAACACAGCTTGAAACATCCTCCATATAGGATATTTTACTAATATTTAAGGAACACAGATGAACCTTAGAGAAGATTATTTTTATTATGTATGAATATGTGTGTGTACACATATGCACATGTATGGGATATTTGTGTGTGAGTACAGGTTCCTACATGTCATCACTCTTTTGTGGAGGCCAGAGGATAATATTATGCTTATTCTTTCCTTCTACCATGGGTTTTGACGACTGAAAGCAGGTCGTCAAGGTTATGTTGCATGAATTTTTACACACTGAGCCATCTTCCTGTCTTAGTAGAACTTTTCTCAATGCAGTAGTTATACCATAACTGCAGAGGGTATGAAATTGGCCCCAAAGTGTGTAGTATTCCTGGAAAGAGCAATATAACTAGGGGAAACTTCTCCAAACAACTAAAAATTTATAGGTTGGGAAGCAGTAGGAGGAGAAAATGGCATTGAAAATTGAAACATAAAGAATGAAATGGGAAAAAGAATAAATGAGGTTAAACAGCACCTGGATTTTTTTTAGTTGCAGAATCTTAAACACATTGCTATAGGTACTTTATGATTCAGAACATTTTCTGAAGAAAAAGCAGTGTTGATATTAATTGAATTTAGTAAATATTTTCTGCATATAACAACATATTGCATTAGTCAGCTTTATATAAAGGTGCCAAGCCCCTTATGGAACTCACTAATCTGGTAATAGTTACTTCTAATTTTAGCCAGCATAATAGAATAAAGGTGAAACTTCCATTCTGTTAGAGTACTTCTCACCCCTTCTTAACCCTTCTTTCACCCAGTTGCCTTCCTCCATCCACCTTCAATGACTATTTGTTTCCCATTTTGAGTGAGATTCAAGCATCATCCCTCCGGGTCCCCCTTATTACTAGTTTCCTTGGGTCTGTAGATTTTATAATGGTTATCTTGTACTTCATGACTAATGTCCACTTACAAGTGAGCATATACAATGCTTGTCTTTCTGGGTATGAATTACCTCACTTAGGATGGTATTTTTAAGTTCCACACATTTGTTTGCAAATTTCACAATGTTGTAGATTTTAATGGATAAGTAACATTTCATAGTATAATTCTACCACATTTTCTTTATCCATTCTTTGGTTGAGGGACACCTAGGTTGTTTCCAGTTTCTGGCTGTTATGAATAAAGCTGCTATGAACGTAGTTGAGCAAGTGTCCTTATGGTATTCTAGAGCATCTTTGGGGTGTATGCCCAGGAGTAGTATAGAGGTAGGTCTTGGAGTAGAACAAGTCCCACTTTTCTAAGAAACTGCCAAATTGGTTTACAAAGTGCTTATATATGCTTTCATTCCCACCAGTAATGGAGGACTGTTCCTTAGGCTTCATCCAGCAGCAAATGAATACCAATGCAGAGACCCATACAGACAAACATCAGGTAGAACTCAGGAAGTTTTATGGAGAAATGGGGGACAGAATTGAGCAAGCCAGAGTGGTCAAGGACACCAAAAGAAGACCTACAGAGACCTGGACACTTGGTATCTTCTAGAAACTAAGCCAACTACCAAAGAACATGCAGAGATCAGACCTAGGCAACCTACACATTCATAGTAGAGGTGAAACTTAGTCTTCCTGCAGGTCCTCTTACAATTGGAGTATCTCTGACTCTCTTCTCTGCCTTTGGATCTCCTTCCCCTTACTGGAATGCCTGGTTGGGCCTCAGTAGGAGATGATGTTCCTTGTCCTGCTGGGACTAGATGTCCCAGGGCAGGGTCGTACACAAGGGAACTTCTACTTCTCTGAGGAGAAGGGGAAGTAGGTAATGGGGGGATTTGTATGGGTGGGACTGGGAGGATAAGAGGGAGCAGGGGTTATGATAGATCGGGATGTAAAGTGAATAAATTCATGAAAAGAGTGGGGGGAAAAAGAGTACAGAAGTGCTCCTGCCTAATCCAGTCTTTGGCAGGGCAATGGAACCATCCCAGAGGAATTTATTTCCAAGTTGATGCCAGAAGCATCAGTAGGCATATGCTAAGGGGGACATTGTGCATGAAGGAACCAGACACAGGTAAAAGAAACAGCAAATATAGAAATACAAATCAAAAGAGAGATTGACACTTACAAGAAACTGAAAAGAAATAAGTCTACTTGAGAAAAAATTCCAAAGCGGGGGAGGATGAGATTGGGTTAGAGAAATATGCAGAGACTAAATTCTCAAAGATCCATGCTAATGCATGCATACTTAATTTTAAAGGCTATAGGAGGTCAGACAGTTACTGTCATACAGCTGTCACAGATCAGTTTGAGAGATATTAAATGTATTTCTACAGGTGTAATTCTTCCTAGAAGAGGCTGTTTTGTGCAAATCTCTGCCATATATTAAGGCTTGCAGATCACCAGTGGATATATCTTTGAACAAATTATTTAACTATAAGATATTCATACATTTTCTAGGAAAGTCAACTGATTCAAAGTCGAAAGAAGCTACCAAGGGGCTTCATGTTGAAACAGAATTGAAGATCCAGAAATGAATCCACACTTCTATGGTCACCTGATCTTTGACAAAGGAGCTAAAAACATCTAGTGGGAAAAAAGATAGCCTTTTCAACAAATGGTGCTGGTTCAACTGGAGATCAACATGGAGAAGAATGCAAATCGATCCATTCTTATCTCCTTGCACTAAGCTCAATTCTAAGTGGATCAAGGACCTCCACATAAAACCAGACACACTGAAACTAATAGAAAGGAAACTAGGGAAGAACCTTGAACATATGGGCACAGGGGAGAATTTCCTGAATAGAACACCAATAGCTTATGCTCTAAGATCAAGAATTGACAAATGGGACCTCATAAAATTACAAAATTTCTGTAAGGCAAAGGACACTGTCAAAAGGACAAAGCAGCAACCAACTAACTGGGAAATGATCTTTACCAATCCTACATCCGACAGAGGGCTAATATCCAATATATACAAAGAACTGAAGAAGTTAGACCCCAGAGAGTCAAATAACCCTATTTTCAATCAATTTAGGAATGTTTTTGTGCCTACCATTTTGTCAGTATAATTGTCCAGTTTTAATGTTTCTCTGTATTTTTCTTCAATTGTGTTAGAAGTATTTTCCATGTGGATCTTCAGTTTTATCAGAAAATGTCTATAATTTTACTTTCAATCAACTTAAGAACTTTTTATACCTTCCATTTTTTCTGTATAATTTTCCATATAATAGTCAGTTTTAACATGTTTCTCTATATATTTCTTGAATTTTTTCAGGAATATTTTCCTTGTAGACCTTCAATTTTATCAGAAAGTATTTATAATTCCACTTTCAAAAACATAGGAATATTTTTATGCCTACCATTTTATCTGAATAATTTTTCCATAAATACTCAATCTTAACGCGTTTTTTATGTATTTCTTCAATTTTATCAGAGATATTTTCCAGGTAAATCTTCAATTTTATCAGAAAATGTTTATAATTTCACTTTCAAGCAACTTAGAAATATTTTTATGCCTACCATTTTATCTGTATAATTTTCCATGATAATCTTCAATTTTAATGTTTTCCCATATATTTTTTCCAATTTTATCAGAAATATTTTCCATGTAAATCTTCAATTTTATCAGAAAATGTTTATAATTCTACTTTCAATCAACTTAGGAATATTTTAATTCCTACCAATTTATCTGTATAAATTTCTTCAATTTATCAGAGATATTTTCCATGTAAATCTTCAATTTTATCAGAAAATGTTTTTACTTCTACTTTCAATCAACTTAGGAATATTTTTATGCCTACTATCTTATCTGTATAATTTTACATGAAATAGTCAGTTTTATCGTGTTTTTCTATATATTTCTTGAGTTTTATCAGAAATATTGTCCTTGTAGCTTTTCAATTTTATCAGAAAATGTTTATAATTCCACTTTCAATCAATTTAGGAATATTTTTATGCCTACCATTTTATCTGTATAATTTTTCCATGAAATAGTCAATCTTAACATGTTTTTCTATATATTTCTTCAATTTTATCAGATATTTTCCATGTATATTTACACTATGGAATACTACTCAGCAATTAAAAACAATGAATTCATGAAATTCTTAGGTAAATGGGGAACAGGGGGAGGGAAGAGGGCTTATGGGACTTTCAGGGAGAGGGGAAATCATTTGGAATGTAAATAAAGAATATAGAAAATAAAATAAAATAAAATAAATGGGGTACAGAGCTAAACAAAGAGTTCTCACCTGAAGCATATCTAATGGCTGAGAAGCACCTAAAGAGATGTTCATCATCCTTAGTCATTAGGGAAATGCAAATCAAAACAACCCTGAGATTCCATCTCACACCAGTCAGAATGGCTAAGATCAAAAACACAGGAGACAGCAGTTGTTGGTGAGGATGTGGAGAAAGAGGAACACTCCTCCACTGCTAGTGGGATTGCAAGCTGGTACAACCACTCTGGAAAGCAGTCTGGCGGTTCCTCAGAAAACTGGGCTTGACACTCCCGGAGGATCCAGCTATACCACTTCTGGGCATATACCCAGAGGCTTTCCCTGCATGCAATAAGGACACATGTTCCACTATGTTCATAGCAGCCTTATTTATAATAGCCAGAAGCTGGGAAGAACCCAGGAGTCCCTCAACGGAGGAATGGATACAGAAGGTGTGGTATATTTACACACTGGAATACTACTCTGCAATTAAAAACAATGAATTCATGAAATTCTTAGGCAAATGGTTAGAACTGGAAAATATCATCCTTAGTGAGGTAACCCAATCACAAAAGGACACACATGGTATTCAGTCACTGATAAGGGGACATTAACCCAGAATCTCGGAATACCCAAGACACAATTCACATATCAATAGATTTCTAAGAAGATGGAAGGAGAGACCCCTGGTCCTGGAAAGACTGGATGTAGGGGAATACCAGGACAGAGAAGCAAGAGGGGGTTGAATGGGGAACAGGGGGAGGGAAGGGGGCTTATGGGACTTTCGGGGAGGGAGGAAACGGGAAAGGGGAAATCATTTGAAATGTAAATAAAAATATATATAGAAAATAAAAGGGGGGGCTTCATGTCAATATCAAAATGTTTAGCCTGAAAATAAGACAATTAACCCTTTAATATCCCTCTGACTTGAATGCTTCTGATTTCTGGCTTCTGTATTCTGTCCTTCATAAATATATTGTTTATCCCACACATTCCTCAGTGTAAGGCTCTTGGAATGTTAAAACTACAAGTGCTCTAATTTTGTCTACCTGATTTGATTCTGTTCTAGTACTCCTAGCTGCCATTAGCCAGCCTATTAAACCCAAGCCCAGATCCTCCTAGCCTTCTTATTCAGGGCAGCTGTCCCTTCTGAGTGTTAATAGTTCTGGGTGAGTTCTTCTGGTTGCTTTGAAGAATCTGTCTCCTTTGTTATGGGGCACATGCTGGATTCTACTACTTTTCCTCACTCCTGATTCTTCTCTGGAATTTAGTATTGGCTTCAAGTTATGGCTTATAGTCGAACACAGGTATTTTTAACTATTTAAAAAACCCATAGAGACTCCTCTAATTCTTCCATTAAATAATAGCAATACATTTTGATCTCTAAGGTAGTGTGATTGTATGTGAAAGAAAATTATCAACAGACCCGAGTTTTAGATCAGGTCTTCTCTACCATGGTTATGGTACCTTGAACTAGTCACTTATTTTTGTTGTATCTTAGCATTTCCTTGTATAATTACAAATAAATGATCTTAAAGTACTCTGAAAAGAAATATGTTCAGAAAAAAGAACACGATAATTAGTATAAACAGTATTAGTATCACTACATTCATCATATATAAGCCTGAAATAAATTACATAGATCATACACTCAAGTAGATACACTGGGATATGCATGATGCTGACCTCTGCAAGCATCAGAACTTCCTTTATACCTCATGGAAAGATGTAGCAGAATGTATACTCAGGAGATGCAGATTTTTAACCAAGACAACTGTTCTAGTCTTCAAGATAGGGATCTGTTTATTCATTGGATCCAATGGCTTATTTCACTAATAGGCTAGGCTGCCTTCCAAATATGTGAGACATATATTTCTTACGGACCCCAGTCTGTCAAATACCTGTTCTAAAGTCAGGCCTGATTTTTTGTTTAAAGCTAAATTCCACATAGTTGTGCAAACTTCATATAATTTGTGTTAGAAGTATTTGCAAATAATACCCGATGTTTTCTTTCTTTCTTTGAAAACATTGTAGAATCCTAAAGTGTTAAATGTAAAATAGGGAGGCCTAGTCTGTGACAGCTTTCATCCATAGTACAACAGAATTCTCGGAGGTATATTGTGACCCGAGGGCACAGGCCATGGATTCTCATCTGTGTTGTAATGAAATGGGTCAGTTAGTTTCCTTTCCATCAGCTACTTCCTTCTGAAGTGCAGCCAAGATGCAGAAAAGATATACAAATCACTACTAATGGTCCAAATAGCTGCTATATGCCTAGGTGCTATATGCACTAACACTTATATTCATTGCACAAGAAGACATCTACTCCATTCCCAGCCTATGAAAATTTAGTTTCATTTTTCTGTATATACTTCTGACATAATTGGTCCCTTTCGTTCTCTGTATACAGCAAGTTCAAAACAGCAAACTAGAAAGGGAACAGAGCCTGGGGCTCCCCTATTCCTGTTCCTAGGTGATTAGCATCAATCACACTGAGAATTCTAAGAAATGACACATGAGTGAAAGCTGATAAAGAGACCCAGGAAAATAATCAGTTTGGGGAGACTTTCAAATGCTCAGTAAAATAACACCTCTCCTTCTAGTTGCTAAACCATAATTACATGAAAACATCATATTGTATTGAATGTTGACAGTAAATCATCAGGAAAAATCTCTTAAGATATGTTAAGTATCTTCTACTCAAGGAAGTGTAGACTTATAACACGTTTTTCCTGTGTGTGTTTTTTAATATGAAGCATATTGTAGTTGCAACTACACTAAGACACAATCCCTCAAATTTCTTCCATTTGGTTCTGTCATCCAGTATGAGAAAGCACTATCCTATACTCTTACTACTGAAGACACAGTTTTTCTCATCTGGGGCTCACATTCTCATGGGAGAAACCAAGAGAGAAAAGAGATATTGCAGAGCAGGATGCCAAATGACGAATGCTAAGTGCAGAGAAAAATGAACCAATTTTAAAGATTTTAAACATCGACTCGAGTCACTGTGAGGAGAGCAGATTGGAGAGAGCAAGACCAGACTCAGGGAGTAGGCTTAATTAGCTCTTCTAATGATCCACGGGAAAGAAAGTGACAGCATCTTGTAAAGTTAATATTGTAGGAGAAAAGATGGATTTTAAAAAGATTTCGAATGTGGTATATGTAGAACATTGTACATTTTGTGTAAAATACATGAATAAACCAAGGGAATGCTCAGTTTTCTAGTCTGTAAATGATGAGGATTCTGTTTCCTTTTGGAGTCACTATTTAGCTATAAAATAGTTTGAAAATCAGATTTATTTCCCTCATTCATGAAATAAGGAATTTGGGCTAGATCATTGGCTCTCATTATAGAGAATTTCCCCTCCAGACCCTGACCTAGAGTTCTTTTGGCAATATTTGGAGTGATTTTTGGTTTTCATCCACAGAAGAGCTGGGCTTAATGGCATCCCATTGGGAATGGGTTCACATGCCGCTAATCTCTGTGGCATACAGGATAATCCTTTCCCATTGATAAAGCATTTCTTGGACTGAAATGTCAATGACTGCAAAATGCTGGACTAGGTCACCGGAAGGCCTCAGACTAAATAATACCGAGGTCTCTTCAAAGCTTATGTGTCTACAAGCTTATTTAGATTTCGGGGATATTTTTTAGATTGTAGTTTCTTTACATTTCTTCCCTAGAAACCCTCCCACACACCTCCCTAATCTCCTTCTAATTCATGACCCTATTTTTCATCAATTGTTATATGTGTATAACATTGAGCACATATGTTACTTGTAAGCATGTTTTTAGGGCTGACCATTTGGCCACTGGACAACCTATTGGTGTACTCTTCCCTGTGGATGGCTCCATCTCCTGCTGCCAGCCTTTCTCAGTTGTATCTAGTAATTGTGTGGAGTTGAGGCCTTGTACTTGTTTACATTTTAACAATAAAGGGATGCATTTAATGACCTAAATGATTATCATTTGTAGGACAGGTGGAGCAATAAAGAACTACTAATGTGGGCATTTATGGTCCATGCAATCTAAACCTGTTTTCAGAACTATTAAAGTGATTAATGTGCTACTTGTATATACTCACACGGTATATTTTGTATATTTTCAAAATACCTATGATAATTGGATAGACCTTGGATAATGACTATTAGCTGTATGTGTGTGTGCTCGTGTACATATGTGTTTTCAACATTCAATGTAACTATTTCTATTTCCAGACTAAGAACTGAAAAAAATGGATGGGAATTTGTAGCAGCTACCGATTGAAACAGTGGGTTAAGAGCCTGATCAGTTGGAAGTACAGAGAATCTAGGCATTAGGATGAAGGATATTGCGAATATGTTGATGGTTGTGTTTTGAATTTAGTGAGTTTAAAATGTGTATACCAAATATCCAAGTGAGCATGTCAAAAAGGCAGTCAGTTGTATGAATGATGTTTAGAGAGAGATAGGAGGTAAATATAAGTAAATATAAGACTGGAAGGCCACCCAAAACTAAAGTATACTGTTAGAGAAAAGTATCCAAAGTATACCCTGAGGCCTCCAGATTAAAAAGGACTTTAATAGTTTACCAGAGATTAAGCCTCCTTATTTGCATGCTGTGGAATAAACAGAGCCTGTTGGCCTAGGACTTTAGCCTTAGGTTTCTGCACCATGTCCCATTGTGTATTTCCTTTGCAGCACCAACCACTAAATCCTCCCTGTGATATTTAAATCTCAAGAGGGTATTTGCTTATAAATATTTATAATTTCCTGAAGGCAAATATGATGATTATTAATCCCAGTTGAACAAGAATCCATTATTACTAGGGTAAGGAGCAGAATTTTTCCCCCTCTGCATAATTCGTATGCAAATATTTTTGAAAAGCAGTTTGAAAAGCAAGCTGCCACCTGTCCGTTTGCTTTTTTTGCACAGGAGGGAGAGGCACCATTAGCCCTGGTATCTGGAAAGAACAAATTCTGCCCTGCTGAACACAAGCATCTTCAACTTACTGTGTGAAGTCTGAAAGGTCCCTGTCCCCAGGATTACTTCATGTAACTCTATTTCTAATGTCATTGCCCAGTATTTACAACATTTGAAAAGGATTCTCTCTCTCACTTGCTCCTCCCTCATTATTCCTCTTCAAAAGTACAGACTTAAAAAATGTGGGTTTCAAGATGTGCAATGGAGAGAAAGGAGCGCAAACAATCTTGAGTCCAATGCATTACTCTGAGACCAGCATGTTCCATGATCTGTCTCCTAGGTAGAACTGAACACTGTTAAACACAATTGTTGAAACATAGTTTACTTTGGCCTTAATTCCTCAGCCCCTGAATTAATTAATCTTGATTTCTAAATTTTATGACTTTAAGACACACATATTTTTTAAGATAAAATTTCCAGATTGGAATGCAAGTAACTTTAAGAGTATACAAAAGGTTTCCAATCGATATGTAGTCATAGTTTTAAGAACGATGGTTGTCAAATTCTCATTTTCCTTAAGCATTCTTTCCAAAAACAAAAACAAAACAAAAACCTACATTAGTAGTTGAGTCTCTTACTGGATATATTTTGCATATCTCTGTTCAATGTCACCCTTCATCTGCCCTACAAAAGAAAAAGCATATCCCATATAAACTCTAAATCTTACCACAATGTAACCCATCTTCTGATTCTTGTTATAAAAGGCAGTATACCTAGATAGAGGGTCTGTTATGTATAATATAAGCTTGCCTCATTTAAAAGATGCCTGATGTAAGTTCTGAGTTTACTGGTAGACCAACATGTTTTTGTCTCATCACAATTTCTATAATGCACAATAAACTGCATTCTTTACAACAAGCAACTTATAAACAGAAGTAGCACAAAATTTTTCCAAACTGTAGTCTATTCAGTGGTTATTTGAACTTTAGAATATCAACTTCATTTTATAATGTTAATTTCTCCAGCACAGATATATTCAATATGTGTTGAATTCATTTGCTTATTTTTTTAGTTTTATATTATTTATTTATTTACATCAAACACTGCCCCCTCCCTAAACCACAAGAAAAAAAATCATTGATCCTGCTGTACAATAATTCTCAAATTTCTATCTATATTTGTCTGTTATACCATTTAATGACATTTAAACCATCTATGTTAAAAGCTGATAGATACATGGTCTGAATTTGAAATATCTGTCACAGATTCATGTCTTGAACACATGATCCTTTAGCGCTAGAACTACTTTAGAAGGTTGTGGAGATCTTAGGTAGGACATTTACCTGAAAGAAGGAGCAATTAGGGCATGTCCCTAGATGACATATTTTTCTCTGTCTTCTTATATGCTCTTTTTCTGCTCCCTGACTGTTACAAGGTGACTTTTACCAAACATGCTCTGACCACTATGATATATTTATTACCTTACAAAGGGCTCAATCACAGAACCAAGAAAATACAGACCAAAACATCTGAAGGCATGACTCAGAATAAACCATTGTTCTGTTAAGTTGTTAACTCAGTTTTTTGGTTTATAGCACCAATAAAATAACTTATATATCACTATATCTTTAAATACTAATTCACAATATATGGAATAAGAATAAATGTATACTTAATAATTTACACTAAATTTTATTTGAATTTATATTTAAATGCATGTAATAATAATAATTAGTGTTATACTCTCTGATAGGTTTTTTTTAAAGATTAATTAATTTATTTTATTTATATGAGTACCCTGTAGCTGTCTTCAGACACACCAGAAGAGGGCATCAGATCTCATTACAGATGGTTGTGAGCCACCATGTCATTGCTGGGAATTAAACTCAGAAACTCTGGAAAAGCAGTCAATGCTTTTAATGGCTGAGCCCTCTGATAAGTTTTAATACATGTCTATGAGGTGTAACAATTAAGTAATGCTAAATATATCTCTTTTCTAAAATGTTTATAAATTTTTGTGATAAAAATTTTCAATGCTGAACATTTCCTTAGGTGCTTCTCAGTCATTAGGTATTCCTCAGTTGAGAATTCTTTATTTAGCTCTGTACTACATTTTTTATTAGATATTTCTTTATTTACATTTCAAATGTTATCCCTTTTCTGGTTTCCCCATCTGAAAACACCTATCCCATTCCCCCTTCCCCCTGCTCACCAAGTCACCTACTCCTGTTTCCCTGTCCTGGTATTTCCCTATACTGGGGCATCAAGCTTTCTCAGGGCCAAGGGCCTCTCTTCCCTTTGATGTCAAAAAAGGCGATCCTCTGCTACATATGCAGCTGGAGCCATGGGTCCCTCCATGTATACTCTTTGGTTGGTGGTTTAGTCCCTGGAAGTTCTGCGGGTACTGGTTAGTTCCTAATGTTGTTCCTCCTATGGGGCTGACATCTTCGGCTCCTTGGGTCCTTTCTCTAGCTCCTCCATTGGGAACCCTGTGCTCAGTCCAATGGCTGGCTGGGAGCACCCACCTCTGTATTTGTCAGGTACTGGCAAAGCCTCTCAGGGGAGAGCTCTATCAGGCTCCTGTCAGCAAGCATTTGTTGGCATCCACATTACTGTCTGGGTTTGGTGACTGTATATGGGGTGGATCCACAGGTGGGGCAGTCTCTGGATGACCTTTCCGTCAGTCTTTGTTCCACATTTGGTTCATGTATCTCCTCCCATGGCTGATTTGTTCCCCCTTCTAATAAGGACCAGAGTATCCATACTTTGGTCTTCTTTCTTCTTCAGCTTCAATTTGTCTGTGAATTGTTTCTTGGTTATTACAAGCTTCTGGGAAAATATCGACTTATCAGTGAGTGATTGAATACCATGTGTGCTCTTTTGAGATTGGGCAACCTCACTCAGGATGATATTTTCTAGTTCCATCCATTTGCCTAAAAATTTCATAAATTCATTGTTTTTAATAGTTGAGTAGTACTCCATTGTGTAAATGTACCACATTTTCTGTATCCATTTCTCTGTTCAGGGACGTCTGGGTTCTTTCCAGTTTCTGGCTATTACAAATAAGGCTGCTATGAACATAGTGGAGCATGTGTCCTTATTACATGTTGGAGAATCTTCTGGGTATATATGCCTAGCAGTGGTATAGCTGGGTCCTCAGGTAGTACTATGTCCAATTTTCTAAGAAACTGACAAACTGATTTCCTGAGTGGTTGTAGCAGCTTGCAATCCCACTAGAAGTGGAGGAGTGTTCCTCTGTCTCTACATCCTCATCAGCACCTGCTGTCACCTGAGTTTTTGATCTTAGCCATTCTGACTGGTGTGAGGTGGAATCTCAGGGTTGGTTTGATTTGCATTTCCCTACAATCTACAAATTCAATGCAATTCTCATCAAAATTACAACTCAATTTTTCATAGAGTTAGAAAGAGCAATTTACAAATTCATCTGGAATAACAAAAAACCCAGGGTAGTGAGAAATATTCTCAACCATAGAAGAACCTCTGGTGGAATCACCATCCCTGACCTCAAGCTGTACTACAGAGCAATTGTGATTTTAAAAAACCTGCATTGGTATTTGTACAGTGACAGGCATGTAGATCAATGGAACAGAATTGAAGACCCAGAAATGAACCCACATACCTATGGTCATTTGATCTTTGACAAAGGAGCTAAAACCATCCAGTGAATAAAAGACAACATTTTCAACAAATGGTGCTGGTTCAACTGGTGGTCAGCATGTAGAAGAATATAAATCAATCCATTCTTATTTCCTTGTACAAAGCTCAAGTCCAAGTGGATCAAGGACCTCCACATAAATCTAGACACACTGAAACTAATAGAAAAGAAACTGGGGAAGAGTCTCGAGCACTTGGGCACAGGAGAAATTTTCCTGAACAGAACACCAATAGCTTATGCTCTAAGATCAAGAACTGACAAATGGGACCTCATGAAGTTGCAAAACTTCTGTAAGGCAAAGGACACTGTCAATAGGACAAAACAGCAACCTACAGATTGGGAAAAGATCTTTACCAATCCTATATCCGACAGAGGACTAATATCCAATCTGTGCAAGCCCTAGCCAGACCAAATCCCAGTATGAAGATTGGTTTCGGGTTGAGTACAGCTCATACATATCTAAGAAAATTAGGGCGTCACAGATTGATCTTGAAGGATTTAAAAGAAGGACACAGAGTTGGGCAGTAGGGAACAGCTGGTTGGCTCTGGAAGGTGTTCGAGGATGACGGTAAATTTTATGAACGTGTTTTATACAATGCTCAAGAACTAGTAAAAGAAAAAAATACTTATGATAGTGCTTAGAATAAAACCTGGTGCATATTATGTGTTTATAAATGTCAGTTAACATGAATATGTACACATTCATTTAGCCCATTTAAATAATTTGATAATCTTTGTAATTTGTTTGCCACAGGCATTGTTAGTAATTGAAAAAGTAATTCATGTGTGCATGCTAAAGAGTTCAAACAGTACACGCATATGGACAATCAAATATAACTTCAAAGCCCAAGACTTATTATTTAGCATAGTATTGCCTTGGGCAAGTCACCTAACTTCTCTGTGTCTTAGTTTCATTATCTGTAATATGAGTCAATATTATAAGGTTGTAGTGGAACTGGACTAAAACATGCAAATCACTCATAAATGAACCTTGGTCTAGCTTAAATACTACATAATTGTGACTGTTTTCCTATACCTTCTGTATTTTCCTGTGAACTGCTTTTTTATTTTCTTTCCCCAGACTTTACTGGGTACAATCTGGTTTTTGGATTTGTAAAAGCCCATCATTAAGAACATTGTTAAGAGGGGTACGTATGGCTCTAGCTGCATATGTAGCAGAGGATTGCCTTGTCAGGCATCAATGGGAGGAGCGGCCCATGTTCCTATGAAGGCTCAATAAATGTTCCAATGTAGGGGAATCAAGGGCGGAAGGTGGGAGTGGGGAGTGTGGAGGAACACCCTCATAAAAACAGGGGAAGGGAAGCTTGGATAGGGGCTTTCCAGGAGTGGAGGTGGGGGGGGGTACTGGGAAAGGGGATAACATTTGAAATGTAAAAAAAAGAATACAAAAGAACATTGTTAAGCCTGTTGCCAGCTTCATTCCTATAATCTCAGCACCCTGCATGAGAAGCAAGAGGAGGGTTCAAGACTATTCTGGAATACATAGTGAAACCCTATTTGAGGAGAGAGGTCTTTATAAGTCTGATGTTATGGCAATTCCAAGTTTTATCTAATTCTTTTCATAATATTCATTTTTTCCCACAAAAAAACTTTCAAATGTTTTGGTCTTGCCTTTAGGGCTTTAAGAATTTGAATCATGCTTTAAAAGATCTGCCTTATGTCAAAATATGCTTACTTTTAAGTGGCTTGTTGTTGTTGTTGCTTTGACTTCTATTCCCTTTGATATATCTGGATTTTGTGGTATAAGGAGAAAAATAGCACTCTACCTTTCTTTCTTTTACAAGTGTTTTGGCATCTGCTCAGGCTCTATTGATTGGCTATTTCTCATATCAGCTGAAAGTCTTGCTATCCACCAAATGACTGATGTTCTATTGTTCTTCAGCCTCAAATACTGAGAGGCACAACCACAATTCATCTCATTCTCATATTCATTCTGCTTTGGATATGAACAGAAGGTGACTTGGGAAGGCACATTACTCAGGCAAGCTAGTCTGCCTCCTGAATGAAAAACAGAGGCAGAAAAGGATGAGGTTTGGCATGTCTCTAAAGGTATCATTAAAGAATAGCCAACTGAAGTTGATAAAACAACTTTCTGTTGAATGTAAATAAAAAGCTTTCCTTCCTAATATTGACTGCATTATGTGTGTATATTTTGTAATTTTTCTTCTAAATTGTAAGATATCTATACTGGTATTTCTTGGATATTCATTTTATTTTCACGTGGTAGGAGTTTTAAATATGGAATTAGTAAGTCAGTAGGTATAGATTTTTCAAAAAATCTCATTGAAATATCATATACATGCTTGAGACTTTTTGAACATGAAGGTGCCCACGTAAACAATATCTGTATCTGGAAACACAGTCACCATCATCTCTAGAAGCTTTATTAATGCTACTTTCAACCATTGCTTCCACCCAAACACTTTCACTATTAGTTTTGCCTGAGTTTTAAATTTGATGTATGTGTAGAGTCTATGTTATTATTTTGTTTCTGGTCTGGTCTTTCTCATTCACAATAACATTAGAGGTCTTCATCTTGTTTGTGGGTACATTTGTAGCTCTCCATTGTGTGAAAATACCATGGTTCCCTTATCTGTTGTAATGTTAACAACCTTACAATGTTTTAAAATATTATTCGTATGGCTTTTATAAACCCTCTTGCCCATCCATTTCTGTTGGGTATGTTCTTAGAGGTGTATACTTTAGAATTACTATTGTGTATATACTGTAGACATTTAGGGGTTGGAGGGTATGCAGGCATGAGGTATTTGTGATGGTGGATAGGTCATTGTGATAGACCCTTATATTCAAAGTTAATGTTCATAACAATTGATGCTTAAATTGATGCTATTATTTCATTTATGAGGCAGGAGAGACTCAGAGTTATTAAATTATCCATCTAAGATTAGTGTTAAAAAATAGCAATGTTAGGAGTTTTCTGACATCTAACAGTATTCTCCTTCTATTTTCCCTCCTAGATTGTTTGCCTAGAGCTGTGGTAACATAATACAGCACATGGAATGACTTGAAACAAGAAAAATGCATTGCCTTACAGATATACAGGCTAGAAATCTGAAATAAAGGTATTGGCAGGGTCAAGCTTTTTCCCCCTAGATTCTGGCTTTCACTGACAAGCTTTGATGATCTGTGGTTTATATTTATACCATGTCAAACTCTGTTTCCATCACCATATGTCTGGCTTCCCTTTGTGTATGTATGACATCACATAGCTGTCTTTTCCCTGTGTTTGTGTGTCTCTTCTCTCTATAAAGATACTTGACATATTAGATTATGGAGGCTATCAACCCACTACACTCTCATATGGACTTGCTTATTTTCGCAGAGCTTTACTTATTGTTTGAATGCCCCTTCCAAACTTATGCTGACATTTAATCCCTATCATGGCAGTATTGAGAGATGAGACCTTTATGAGCTAATTAAGTCCTCTGGGTTCCAAGCTCATGAATGGATCGATGCCATTATCTTTGGACATGGTGCTGAGATAGTTATTGTAGGAGTAATTTCTTATCTAAATGAGTTTTCTTCTTGAGTGCTCTATTGCTTCTATCTATTCTCTCTCCTGTTCATTTGCCATGTTCTATCCTCTGCCATGATTCAATGAAGCACAAAAGCTCTCCTCAGAGGCAGTAACCAAATCTTTGACTTTTGAGCCCCAGCAACTGTGAAAAAGAAATTTATTTTCTTTATAAATTGCCTAAGCTGTAGATTTGTCATAGCAGTATAAAATAGACTAAGACTTTATTTCTTAAAATTGTTCACATTCAAAGATATCACAAACTAGGGATTCAGTGTAGCTCTCTGTTCAGGGGAATACAATTTAGCACATAATAACTTCTTGTCTCATTTTGATTCCTTTATCATAGTGACTAAAAGAACACTATGCTGTCTAAAATAAACTTCCATTTTTGTAGTGCTGATGCCTGTGACATACATACCTATGAGAGTATACAAGAGCCTTTTTATGACTTGTCAGAAGAGCACCACCACCATGCTGAAATTTTGCCAGGCTAGTTTTTGTGATCATAAAAAGATAAAGGGTATTAATATACGTTCTATGGAGTGTGTGGTGAGGTTTGGGAGAAGGGGGTATCTAAGCAGGCCCATGCTGAGGCATCCCTTCGCCCCCGGGACCAGTCACACAATGGTATTGCATAGAATAGAGTTTATTTAGGGCATAGAGAGGGGAGTTAAGAGATTAGTAGAGGTAGAGAGAAGGAGAGAGTAGAGAAGTAGAGGCCAGCCATGACCACTTGAAGAGAGAGGAGATGGGAAGGGGGAGAGAGGAGGAGCAAAGGGGCAAGAGGCAAGAGAGTAAGAGAGCAAGAGCAAGGGAGAAAGGAGGGGGCAAGCAGCCCCTCCTACAGTAGGCCAGGTTGTTGCCAGGTAACTGTGGGGAGGAGCACACCTGGCTGTTGCCAGATAACTGTGGGGGTGGAGTCCAGACACAGTACAAACACTCTTTGTCCTTCTCCCTGCTTGAATTAGCAAAACAAACGTCCATCACGCGCTGGTATTGTGACGAGGAGGGGGGGGCGGGGAGGGAGGAGGGGGGAGGGGGGGAGGGGGGAGGGGGGAAACTGACTCGACTCTCATACTCCCTGTGATGAAGGAAGAGAGGTGCCAAGCTAGGCCCAGATTGAGGAAGATTGAGACTATTTGTTTATTTCTTCAGTTGAGCCAGACTTTGTCAGAAACACTGTATTTCTACTAATGGAAGAATAACTCATGTTCTGCTGTATTTCCTCTCACTGGGACTTGTATTTTCTCACCATCTCCAGAAAAATCACGATCAGTTCTTGTATTTTTTTTATTGATTACCTGCCTGCCATGAGTCACACACTATCATGGACATTTGGTAAGCATCATCCAATCCTTAACACAACCTTTAAAGCAGGCACTCTTACAAACACAGCCTTTGAATTAGCCCCATCGATAAAAGGTGGACATTAGTACCTGGTGGACAGCCTAATTCAGCAGAGGAGGACACATGACAGTGATAGATGCTCCATGGCACACCAGGCTGTCTTGATGTCAGGAATACAATTAGAATCTTAGAACACTTAAGGACCTTTGCTTTACATTTAATTCTATTGACAAACTTGCGTCTGAGCATCAGGTTTGGCTTCTCAGTAAGGTAAGCTTGCTACTTGTAGTATCTGTTGAAAAAAATCATAAAGGAGGTAACATTCAAATCTCTTTTCAGAGAGGGTGAGCACAGCTTAGAGATAAGCTAGTGTGAAATGAAGCCCCTCAAAAGCTTGTCTGGTAAGCAACATTTTTACTTTAGTCAAAAGCACAGGCAACCCAAAGTCATAAAGCCACATAACTCGAATTCCAATATATAGATAGAGAAGTTATAGGAAAAGATAGCTTAACAAAACTGAATCTTAGTATCCACACTTCTTGAACAGAGAGGTCATAAACTAGTGGCTGAGAATTTGAATCCAGCCCACGGATATTCATTTATCCTACATATAATTAAATTTATGTTATATAAGAAAATCAGAGAAATTTTTTGTGAAAGTCCATGATTTTGGATGATTTAAAAAAAACAATTAGGCACATATTGCAGCACAGATCATTTTCAGCTACTCCTTAAAAAGCATGGTCCTTCTGATCTTCCACAACTCTTTCCCCACTTGATTCTTCATCACTTTGATGTTATCTATGGCATTTGAATGTTTGATCTTTTATGAATTTTTGACAGAGAAAGAGTTGGATGTAAGCCAAACCCCAGTCCCTACTACAAAACAGTAGAGTAAAGATGTCTGTTATGGGAAACTGAGATGACACATTCTAAAATAGATTATAACTAGCTACCTGATATGAATAAGCTAGAAATCATTAGAGGTATGGTTTAAATGTCTAAAGTATACAATGCTTAATATTTCAAAAATCTGGGTAGAATGCACACCTGACATAGGGTTCGGGAAACAAATGTATATATAATGAGTCAAGATCTCAGAATTTATATGTATTTCTCCTAGAAAGCCTCTAATACTGTAGTTTTCAGTAGATAGCATGTTTATATGGAAAAACACAGAACAATAAAAATAAAAACAGTGTACACTTACATAGGTTAATTAAGAGAGTAAATGGAATAACTTCTGCAAAGAATATACTATACTTCCTGTCTCAGGGAAACCAGTTGGTAAATTTTAGGTATTATTGGTTGTTAGGTATAAAAGAGAATTAATCCTTAGCCTAATGACCTTGAGATTATACACCTAATTGGTATCCTAAACCTTCAAGCAGTTCCTTGCAGGGCTTATTCAAATATCCAATGAGATATAAATCACTATGCAGCCTCAGACAAGGTTCTAGATAATTAGTGGCTCTGAAGTGATTTTGAAATGTACCATACAGCTACTGAAGTATCTAGTGATGTAGGAGCAATATGTCTATTTTGTTCAAACTGTGTGATGTATGGATTCTCTATGAGAGGAAGAAAACTGAGTTTCAAATTTCCTTCCAGTTTAAAGGACATTATAATTTCCCAGGACAGGTTTTATAGCCCTAACAGATATTGGATTCACCATGTATCAGAAGATAATCTTGAACTGCTGATCATCGTATACCTATCTATGAAGTATTGAGATTATGAGCATGTACCACTAAGAGTGTTTTGGGACATTGTTCGTTTATGTTTTAGTTTCATCATATATGAAGACTAAAAAGTTATAAGACAGAGCCCTCATGTAATGAAATAAACTTCCATAAAAAGGTACAATGTTTATTGAGAGATTGATGGCACTAACCAGATAAAAACTATGTCCGCATCACAAATGTAGAGGGGTTCGACACTTGTAACAAGAGAGGGGATGGTTGTAGTTTTAGACTTTGTCTTTAGACAAACCCAGAGAAAAGCCAAACCCTTGGTAATCAGAACAGATGTAGCCATGGCTACCGTATGCGCTGAAAGCAAAAAGACCTTTTGGAAAAAAGTTATCAAACTAATGTCCTCACTCTATTACAGGATGTAAAATGTCAGATTCCTTAGATTACTGGGTAGGACTCCAAAATAGAGAAAATTGCATTCACAGCTAGAAATGGGAAATTTCTTCACTGGGAAGAGCTAAGCTAGCATTAAGAAAGTGGGTGGGTGGCTGTGACTTTTTCCTTCTTCCAAAGTTCTTGATAACTCTTCTAAAATTCTAAGAATTCTAAGAAAAGATGAGAAATGGATTAACACTGATATATCTCTCTTTAACTCAGAGTGGTCTAGACAATTTCTTAAATTTGACAGGAGAGAATGAAATAATTAGGGCATTGTTGCTGTGACATACTTGACAAATGCTATGGATTAGGTACACTACTTGAGAATTCATGTCCTAGAGATTTAGTCCCCAGTGTGTTGGTATCCATAGGTTTTAAAACCCTTAAAAGGCAGTGCCCAGTGTGATATCATTACGTCACTGGACATTGCTCTTAGAAGGGACTAGTTCAGTCTTTTGGAGACTCTGTAAGAATTAACTGTAATGAAAAGTGTAAGACTACTCCCTTTCTCATCTCAGAATTTCTTACCTTGCCAGATTATTTTACTATATTAACTGAAATTTGGCATTTAAATTAATGAGTTTTCTTATGATATTTTATATATACATGTCATTTTAGTTTGTTATAATTCATTTCCTTCAATTCATCCTCCCTCACTATACTGGTCATCTTCTTTCTGAAAAATAATCTCCACTTTTTGCTTTCCTGTCATGCCAACTCTATTGGCAAATGTTTTGCACCCCCTTTCCCCATTGGTATTTGGGATGTCTTCCTTTTCTGTTATGTTCCACTTTGTAATTTCCAAAACCCAATTTCACTTTATATATACGTTTATGTTTAAAAACATTTACACAAATTTAAATGTATGTTCTAGATGAGAGAAATTCATTTGAGTCTGGCTTTTTTTTTTTTTTTTTTTTTGAAACAGGGTTTCTCTGTAAAGCCTGGCTTATTTTAACATAATTATTTCCAGTAGATTACATTTTCTGCAAATATTAGGGTTTTATTGTTTATAGCTGAATATAATTCAATCTTGTATTTGTTTAGCATTTTCTTTATCTAGCTTCTGTTGATGGACACCGAAGACGCTCTAATCTTCTAGCTACTGTGAATTGAACAGCAGCAATAAATTTGAATGTGGACATACTTCTGAGGCATGTTATCTTAGAATCCTTCATGTATGTAAGCAAAAAGAGTTATGGTTGTGTAATATGGTTGTTTTCTGAGAAACCTCTATGCTGGCTTCAGCAATTTGTAGCCTCAGCAGAAATATAAAACGTTTCCTCATGGCTTTGCTAGCATTTGTTGTCCTTTGCTTTTGTTTTGATTTTGATGATCACTATTCCAAGTGATACAGGATGAAACAACAAAGCAGTTTTAATTTGCCTTTCTTTCTTTTTTTTAATTTTTGATTAGGTATGTTCTTTATTTACATTTTAAATAATTTCCCTCTTACTGGTTCCCCCCCTCCCCAAAAGTGCCATACGCCCTCTTCCCTCCCCCTGCTCCCCAACCAACCCACTCCCGCCTCCCCTTCCTGGTATTCCCCTACACTGCCACCTTGAGCCCATCCAGGACCAGGTGCCTCTCCTTCCTTCTTCTTGATATCCTTTGATATGTGAATTGTTCCTTGGGTATTCCAAGCTTCTGGGCTAATATCCGCTTATCAGTGAGTGCATATCATGTGTGATTTTTTTGTGAACAGGTCACCTCACTCAGGATGACATTCTCCAGTTCCACCCACTTACCTAAGAATTTCATGAATTCATTGTTTTTAATAGTTGAGTAGTACTCCATAGTGTAGATATACCACATTCTCTGTATCCATTCCTCCGTTGAGGGACATCTGGTTTCTTTCCAGCTTCTGGCTATTATAAATAAGGCTGCTATGAACATAGTAGAGCATGTGTCCTTATTGCACATTGGAGAGTCCCCTGGGTATATGCCCAGTAGTGGTATAGCTGGGTCCTCCGGTAGTATTATGACGAGTTTTCTGAGGAACCGCCAAACTGATTTCCAGAGTGGTTTTATCAGCTTGCAATCCCACCAGCAGTGGAGGAGTGTTCCTCTTTCTCCACATCCTCGCCAGCACTAGCTGTCTCCTGAGATTTTGATCTTAGTCATTCTGACTGGTGTGAGGTGAAATCTCAGGGTTGTTTTGATTTGCATTTCAAAGGATGACTAAGGATATTGAACATTTCTTTAGGTGTTTCTCAGCCATTCGATATTCCTTAGGTGAAAATTCTTTATTTTGCTCTGTACCCCATTTTTAATAGGGTTATTTGGCTCTCTGGAATCTACCTTCTTGAGTTCTTTATATATCTTGGATATTAGCCCTCTGTCGAATGTAGGGTTGGTAAAGATCTTTTCCAAATTAGTTGGTTGCCGTTTTGTCCTTTTGATAGTGTCCTTTGCCTTACAGAAACTTTGTAATTTTGTGAGGTCCCATTTGTCAATTCTTACCTTAGGGCATAAGCTATTGGTGTTCTGTTCAGGAAATTTTCAAGGCACTTCCCCAGTTTCTTTTCTATTAGTTTCATTGTGTTTGGTTTTATGTGGAGGTCCTTGATCCACTTGGACTTCAACTTAGTACAAGGAGATAAGAATGGATCAATTTGCATTCTTCTGCATGCTGACCTCCAGTTGAACCAGCACCATCTATTGAAAAGGCTATCTTTTTTCCACTGGGTGGTTGTAGCTCCCTTGTCAAAGATCAAGTGACCATAGGTGTGTGGATTCATTCTGGGTCTTCAATTCTGTTCCATTGATCTACCTGCCTGTCACTGAACCAATACCACACAGTTTTTTAGCACTATCGCTCTGTAGTACTGCTTGAGGTCGGGGATACTGATTCCCCCAGAAGTTCTTTTACTGTTGAGAATTGTTTTAGCTATCCTGGGTTTTTTGTTATTCCAGATGAATTTGATAATTGCTCTGTCTAACTCTATGAAGAATGGAGTTGGGATTTTGATCAGGATTGAATTGAATCTGTATATTGTTTTTGGCAGGATAGCCATTTTTACTATATTAATCCTGCCAATCCATGAGCATGGCAGATCTTTCCATCTTCTTAGGTCTTCTTTGATTTCTTTCTTCAGAGACTTGAAGTTCTTGTCATACAGATCTTTCACTTGTTTGGTCAGAGTCACACCAAGATACTTTATAATGTTTGTGGCTATTGTGAAGGGTGTCATTCCCCTAATTTCTTTCTCAGCCTGTTTATCCTTTGAGTATAAGAAGGCTACTGATTTGCTTGAGTTAATTTTATATCTGGCCACTTTGCTGAAGTTGTTTATCAGCTGTAGGAGTTCTCTGGTGGAGTTTTTTGGGTTGCTTAAGTATACTATCATATCATCTGTAATTAGTGATAGTTTGACTTCTTCCTTTCCAATTTGTATCCCTTTGACCTCCTTTTGTTGTCTAATTGCTCTAGCTAGAACTTCAAGTACTATATTGGAAAGGTATGAAGAGAGAGGGCAGCCTTGCCTAGTCCCTGATTTTAGTGGGATTGCTTCAAGTTTCTCTCCATTTAGTTTGATGTTGGCTACTGGTTTGCTGTATATTGCTTTTACTATGTTTAGCTATGGGTCTTGCATTCCTGTTCTTGTTCAAAATCTTGTTCAAAAGTACTTTTTCAGCATCTAATGAAATGACCATGTGGTTTTTTTCTTTGAGTTTGTTTATGTAGTGGATTACATTGATGGATTTCCTTATATTGAAACATTCCTGCATTCCTGGGATGAAGCCTACTTGATCATGATGTATGATCGTTTTGATGTGTTCCTGGATTCTGTTGGCAAGAATTTTATTGAGTATTTTTGCATCTATATTCATAAGGGAAATTGGTCTGAAGTTCTCTTTCTTTGTTGGATCTTTGTGTGGTTTTGGTATCAGCGAAATTGTGGCTTCATAGAACGAATTGGGTAGTGTTCCTTCTGTTTCTATTTTGTGGAATAGTTTGAAGAGTATTAGTGTTAGGTCTTCTTTGAAGGTCTGATAGAATTCTGCACTAAAACCATCTGGCCCAGTGCTTTTTTGGTTAGAAGACTTTCAATGACCACTTCTATTTCTTCAGAGGTTATGGGACTATTTAGATAGTCTATCTGGTCCTGATTAAACTTTGGTAGTTGGTATCTGTCTAGGAAATTGTCCATTTCCTCCAGATTTTCCAGTTGTGTTGAGTTTAGGCTTTTGTAGTAGGATCTGATGATTTTTTTTTAAAAGATTTATTTATTATTATATGTAAGTACACTGTAGCTGTCTTCAGATACTCCAGAAGAGGGTGTGAGATCTCATTATGGATGGTTGTGAGCCACCATGTGGTTACTGGGATTTGAACTTAGGACCTTGGGAAGAACAGTCAGTGTTCTTAACCGCTGAGCCATCTCACCAGCCCTGATGATCTTTTTTAATTTCCTCAGTTTCTGTTGTTATTTCTCCCTTTTCATTTCTGATTTTGTTATTTTGGATACTGTCTCTGTGCCCTCTGGTTTTTCTGGCTAAAGGTTTATCTATCATATTGATTTTCTCAAAGAACCAACTCCTGGTTTTGTTGATTCTTTGAATAGTTCTTTTTGTTTCTACTTGGTTAATTTCAGCCCTGAGTTTGATGATTTCCTGACTTCTGCTCCTCTTGGGTGTATTAGCTTCTTTCTGTTCTAAAGCTTTCAGGTGTGCTGTTAAGCTGCTAGTGTATGCTCTCTCCAGCTTCTTTTTGGCGGCACTCAGAGCTATGAATTTTCCTCTTAGCACTGCTTTCAATGTGTCCCATAAATTTGGGTATGTTGTACCTTCATTTTCATTAAACTCTAAAAAGGGTTTGATTTCTTTCCTTATTTCTTCCTTGACCAAGGTATCATTGAGTAGAGCATTGTTCAGCTTCCATGTGTGTGTGGGCTTTCTGTTGTTTTTGTTGCTGTTGAAGACCACCCTTACTCCATAATGATCTGATAGGGGGCATGGAATTAGTTCGATTTTTTTGTATCTGTTGAGGTCTGTTTTGTGACCAATTATATGGTCAATTTTGGAGAAGGTACCATGAGGTGCTGAGAAGAAGGTATAGTCTTTTGATTTAGGATGAAATGTTCTATAGATATCTATTAAATCCATTTGGTCCAAAACTTCTGTTAGTTTTACTGTGTCTCTATTTAGTTTGTGTTTCCCTGATCTGTCTATTAAGGAGAGTGGGGTGTTGAAGTCACCCACCATTATTGTGTGGGGTGCAATGTGTGCTTTCATCTTTAGTAAGATTTCTTTTACGAATGATGGTGCCCATGTATTTGGAGCATAGATGTTCAGAATTGAGAGTTCTTCCTGGTAGATTTTTCCTTTGATGTGTATAAAGTGTCCTTCCATGTCTTTTTTGATGATTTTTGGTTGAAAGTCAATTTTATCAGATATTAGAATGGCTACTCCAGCTTGTTTCCTGGGACCATTTGCTTGGAAAACTGTTTTCCAGCCCTTTACTCTGAGGTAGTGTTTGTCTTTGACACTGAGATGCGTTTCCTGTAAGCAGCAAAATGTTGGGTCTTGTTTACGTATCCAGTCTGTTAGTCTATGTCTTTTTACTGGGAAATTGAGTCCGTTGATGTTAAGAGATATTAAGGAAAAGTGATTGTTGCTTCCTGCTATTTTTGATGTAATTTTTATGTTTGTGTGGTTATCTTTTTTGGGGGGGTTTGTTGGAATTGGATTAATTTCTTGCTTTTTCTAGTGTATAGTTTCTCTCCCTTTGTTGGTATTTTCCATTCACTATCCTTTGAAGATCTGGATTTGTGGAAAGATACTGTGTAAATTTGTTTTTGTCATGAAATACCTTGGTTTCTCCATCTCTGGTAATTGAGAGATTTACTGGATATAGCAGTCTGGGTTGGCATTTATGTTCTCTTAGGGTCTGTATGACATCTGCCTAGGCTCTTCTGGCTTTCATAGTCTCTGGTGAGAAGTCTGGTGTAATTCTGATAGGTCTACCTTTCTTTGTTGTTTGACCTTTTTCCCTTACTGCTTTTAATATTCTTTCTTTGTTTAGTACATTTGTTGTTTTAATTATTATGTGACAGGAGGAATTTCTTTTCTGGTCAAATCTATTTGGAGTTCTGTAGGCTTCCTGTATGTTCATGTGCATCTCTTTCTTTAGGTTAGGTAAGTGTTCTTCTATAATTTTGTTGAAGATATTTACTGGCCCCTTAAGTTGGAAATCTTCACTCTCTTCTAACCTATAATCCTTAGGTTTGGCCTTCTCATTTTGTCCTGGATTTCCTGGATGTTTTGGGTCAGGAGATTTTTGCATTTTTCATCTTCTTTGACTGTTGTATCAATGCTTTCTATGGTATCTTCTGCATCTGAGATTGTCTCTTCTATCTCTTGTATTCTGTTGTTGATGCTTGGATCCATGACTCCTGACTTCTTTCCTAGGTTTTCTATGTCCAGAGTTGTTTCCCTTTGTGATTTCTTTATTGTTTCTACCTCCATCTTTAGATCTTGGATCGCTTTGTTCAATTCCTTCACCTGTTTTGTTGTGTTTTCCCTTAGTTCGTCAAGGGCTTCTCCCTGTTTACTTGTGGTCTTCTGTATTTCTTGTTGTTGTGTTTTCCCTTAGTTCTTCAAGGGCTTCTCCCTGTTTACTTGTGGTCTTCTGTATTTCTTTAAGGGAGTTATTTATGTCCTTCTTGAAGCCCTCTATCAGCATCATGAGCAGTGCTTTTAAATCCAGTTCTTGCTTTTCTGGTGTGTTGGGGTATCCAGGACTTGCTGTTGTTGGAGAACTTGGTTCCGATGGAGCCATGTTGCCTTGGTTTGTATTGGTGGTGTTCGCCTTTTGCCATCTGGTTATCTCTGGAGTTAACTGGTGTTGCTGTCTCTGACTGGTTTCTCTGTGCTCCTGGGAGACCTGTTCTCTCTGTGTACACTGATATGTAAGTACTTCTGCAAGACCCACTCTCTTATAGTTGTATTTGGGTATGTACCTCTGTGGCCCAGATCAACTCTGGGTGCAGGTGATAATCAGAAGACTCCTGTCCCAGTCTCTTCCTAGGCTCTTGTGTCCTCAGGGTTTCAGGCTGATTCCTCTTTGTAGCAGGGGTAGTCCTATTGTACCACTGTGCCTCTCTGCATTCCTGAGTGGTTAGTTACCTCCTTGTATCCCTTGGATATGGTACCCAGTGGCAGAAGACAGCTCTTCTGCTCTGCAAGGCAGGTCTCTCCTGTGCTACCTGACTCCTCCCCGCCCCTGGGTAGATGGCTGGCTTTCTGTGCTGCTTGGAGATGGTGCGCTGGAGTTCCTGTCTGATCTATCACCAGAGCAAAGATGGCAGAGGCTGTGGCGCTCCCTCCAGGTGCTGATAACTCTGCAGGGCAAATGTCCCACAGCAGAGCTGGCGCACAGATGACCACAGAGCTGTCCAGCTTTTGGGTGCAGGAAGCACCTTGGCTGGCTGTGTCCCAAGCAATGTTATACTTGGGATATCTCCGAACCTGGAGTCCCTGTCTGCTCTGCTCTGCTGCGGGAGCAAAGATGGCCCAGGTTGCTGCACTCCCTCTAGGTGCGGGTCACACTGCAGGGCAGATGTCCCACAGCAAAGCTGGCACCCAGACAACCACAGAGCTGCCCCTCTCTTGGGCTCAGGTGGAACCCTGGCTGGCTGAGTTCCGAGATGTTATACTCAGGCTATCTCTGTGTACCTGGAGTTTCTGTCTGTTCTGTCACCGAAGCAAAAATGGTGGAGGAGCTGCACTCCCTCCAGGTGCGGGTCACTCTGCAGGGCAAATGTCCCACAGCAGAGCTGGCAGACAGATGACCACAGAGCTGCCCAGCTCTTGGGTGCAGGCAGCACCTTGGTTGGCTGTGTCCCAAACAATGTTATACTCGGGATATCTCTGAACCTGGAGTCCCTGTCTGCTCTGCCGCCAGAGCCTTAATTTGCCTTTCCTTGATGGCTAATATGAAGAATTTATTTCAAATGTTTACTGGATGTTTGTATTTCTTCATCTAAGAAGTATCTATTTAGTTTATTGTCTTAGTCAGGGTTTCTATTCCTGGACAAACATCATGACCAAGAAGCAAGGTGGGGAGGAAAGGGTTTATTGAGCATATACTTCCATGCTGCTATTCATCACTAAAGGAAGTCAGGACTGGAACTAAAGCAGGTCAGGAAGCAGGAGCTGATGCAGAGGCCATGGAGGGATGTTTCTTACTGGCTTGCTTGCTCTGGCTTGCTCAGCCTGCTCTCTTATAGAACCCAAGACTACCAGCCTAGGGATGGTGCCGTCCACAAGAGGTCCACCCCCTTGACGACTAATTGAGAAAATGCCCCACAGCTCGATCTCATGGAGGCACTTCCCCAACTGAAGCTCCTTTCTCTGTGATAACTCCAGCCTTTGTCAAGTTGACACACAAAACCAGCCAGTACATTTATTATCTCATTTGTTGATGGCCTGTTTGGTGCTCAATAATTCCAGTTCTTTATGCATTCTAGATATTTATGATATACAGATGACTAAATTTTTTAAACAATTATTTTTAGTATTTTTCTGTGAATTTCATACAATTTAATTGTAAAGGCATTTTGCCACTATTGTTAGACTTACTCTTAAACATTATTTGTAGCTATTACTGATAAATGGAGAAGCTACTGATTTTTCTATTTGTATCTTAGTACGCTGCTGAAAATGTTTATCAAATCCAAGAGTTTTCTAGTGTATACTTAAGGGTATTTTAAGAAAAGCATCCTATTTCTTGAAAATAGGCGTAATTTCAGATTATTCCTGTGCTATTTTTACGTGTTGCATTTCTGCAGTTTTTTTTCTTTCACTCATGCTTAGCCACATATATTGAAAGAGTTGAGAGAGTGGGAACCCTTATCCTGATCCTGATTTGGGAGAAAATACTTACAGATTTACTCTATTTAGTATAAAGTTGGGTATAGATTTCCCATAAATGCTATTTATTACATTAGTAGATATTTCTTGATTCCCAGATGTTCATAATTATTATCATGAAGTAATATTAAACTTTGTAAATGACTTGATAAGTTTTCTTCCATCTTGTGACACAATGTGTGAGTGTGTTTACCTGTGAGGTACAGTTGTTGTAGCAAGAGATAGTTTTTTAAATCCGCTCACTGAGCCAGTCTGCTTCTCTGTAAAAAAATCATATGACAAAGCATGATAGTCCTACAAGTAGAGTGGATTGAAAAAAGTGACGCACATGGGGCAAAAACAGTAGAAAAAGAAAAGAAAGGAAAGAAGGAAGACAGAAAGGAAGGAAGAGAAAGGGGAAGGAAGAAATGAAGAAAGGAAGGAAGGAAGGAAAAAGAAAGAAAGAAAAATGGCCCAATAATGAAAAATATATGAGGAAAAATCTCTCTCTCTCTCTCTCTCTAGAGACAAGAACAGACGCATGGTAGGTATTCATTAAAATATATTGACTAGAACTCAGTTTACCAACACCCCTTCTGCCAATTTTATATGATGCCATGAGGAAAAAATATGACTTACATAAAATGCTAAAATATGACTAATAGTTTTAAAAACAAATGCAAGGGTTTAGTAATCCAGAATCAATACTATAAAGTTTACATAAAGAATTATTCTTTCCACATACCATCTTATTTAACTTAGTTATTGACTGTGAGAGAGGAAGATATAGTTACCATTTTATAGATGAAAAACCTGAGACTTTGAGAGGTAAAGGTGCCCCCAAATCATGCTCATTTTTAGAAAGCTGCTCAAGAACATTAAAACAATATAAAATCAAAGTTGAAAGTCCAAAATAATGATTTTTTTGACTTGCAAAACCCAATCTAAATTTAACTGATATATTAGATCTAAAGCAGCAACTCTATGCCTGAGTTTATTTTCATTGATTGGTTTGGAATATTTGTTTTCCTTTGAGCATGGTCAGCAGAGAACATATGAGAATGAATAAAAATCTCTAACAAGCTAAGAATAAAACAAGCTAAAACAAGAGGTGAGGACAGCAGAGTGGAGAAGTCAGTGACCAATATGGAATTTCTAGATGGTAGGATATGGGTTCATTGCAATATGGGCCTCACCTAGAGTTGTCAAAAGGATGTTATTCTAAGAGTTCAGAATGTCTCTTTTTATCTATCTATCTATCTATCTATCTATCTATCTATCTATCTGTGTAACATCGATCTATCTGTTTATAAATACAGGGTCTCATGCAACCCAGACTGGCCTCAAAATTACTCTATAGCCAATGGCGACCTTGAACTTTTTTCCCTAAATTTCCCATTTTATTAAACATCGATTCTTTTTATATACTATATAATCAGAATTTCTCAATAAAGTGTGTCAGTCCCCTGACTCTTCTGTAAAGCTGCCTTATTATCTGATCGTTTCTGATTGGCTTAGCTTATCTGCTCCCTGTCCATATCCCTGAGTCTATGAAACACTAAAAAATTGATTCCAGAATTGTCTTTGATGTATAAAATCAATTTCAGAGTTTCACTTCGTGTAACAGTGTAGACATATCTGCAAACTGAGGTATAATTAACATAATAGACCATGAGTTCTAGTAGTGAATATATCTGTAATAAACTAAAGCTGCTCAGCTAGAATTCCATTGCTGTTCTGGCTTTCCCCCAATGTACCAGCAATACATGTTTTGTTTTGTTTTTCCTGTATTAGCAGAAAATAAAGTTATAAAGCATAAAATACTGTTTGTAGACCTCAGATCAAGATTGGTCCTACATGGTAGCTTGTTCATAAAAGCTCTGAAAGGAGTTAGGAATATGGTCATGACTATATCTCTGAAGACTTTAGATTTCGTTTACAAAGTGCCTTCTGAAAAGGAATGTAAATAAAGAAAAGATCTAATTAAAATGCTTAAACAAACAAACAAACAAAACCCCAAAATGCCCAATAAATTTCAATCCTCTACTGTAAAGGGTGAACTGAATGAACTTAAACAACATTGTCTTATGGTTATGGGGACCTATTTTTTTCCTGTCTGCACTCATATTTATATTAACCTTTGCTGAGTGTCATCTTCCTATGTGCATCATATAGTAATACCTGTATTAGCTACCAGTGATTTGTTGAGAACACTTTAAATTACTGACCTTTTTGATTTATCCTTTGTCACTATTATTTAGTAAAGATAAATAATACACAGATGAGTAGAATTACATCTAACAAAAGAGTTATTTAGATTAGGTGACTATAGCCAAGGTTTTCTGTTGCTTTATTTTGTTATTGGAAGGGGTATCTGATTTTTACCCTGAACACCTTGTAAATTAAAAAACAAAAGGACTGATTTATTCCTCATCACATGTCTGGTAGTCCAGTCAGAAAATAGAAGATTGCTGTTAGTTAATGGATTTTTGTCTTATGTGCTTAAAAGCATAACAATTTGCTGAATATACCCAAGTCTTTAGTCCCTTAATTCAATTGAAACAGAATGTCTTAAAATTTACTCGTTAAATTCTGTTGCAAGTGGTTTTCAAACAATACCCTTCTTTCTCTTAGAGTTATACATATATTTCTCAAGAGATTCCTTAATTTAAAAAAATTATCTTGATATGAATGAATGAATCATGATTTGAAAAAAAGAGAGTGTATGGCTTACATTTTTGGACTTCATATTGCCCTTTCATATATTATAGTATAGATATTAACTGAATTCCTGTCCAAGTTCTGGGATACTGCTTATCTGTTATCTTTCTTTTGTAAAATCCTAAACCCTTAAATTACATTGGTTTAACTTTCCTGTGCTTCTCTACACAGGTTCCTCTTCCAATCTGAATGATTAGTACCAGATTATAACCAGTCCTTAGATTATTTACTCAGTGGATGGGATAATTATATAAACTTCCCTCACAGATTAATGAAAATTGGTCATGAAAACATAAAAGGAATTATGTATCAAGTTGGGACTGCCTACTTACAAATTTCCTACAAATAAAAGATTATAAATTAGCTCAAGTCTAGTTATAAAAATGCTAAGACAAACTATGGAGTATGTTGACTCAGAAATGTCAATAAATACATAGTTGGCAAGATAACAAATATTATGTTCTCTGATATTATTCATGGCCACCTGTGGCTTAAACAGAATTATTTCCATTTAGACATTCTCCTTGATTTGTCTCTGCATGATCAGACTTATCTCTGGGACTTTGAGTTATAGAAAAGTTCATAGACATTGCAAAATCCTTACTGAAAACATAAAAGTTGATTATCCTTGTGCAAACTGGTTGAAAGTAAATCTTTTGGCAGCTGCCACATCTGGGGTTGTGGCTAATGAACATTTTGGATCTAGGCCCAGGATTGTGAATCTTCCATGTACACAGGTTTACTAAGATTGCAACAAGTCTGAAACAGGCTGGATAGCAATTTAATAAAATGTCCCCATGTGAGAAGCAAGTTACAAGCGCTAATGTCATTATGCTGACCTTGAAACAGGCCTTAAACTACTTTGGCTTTATTTTCTCCTAGCATATTGAGAAGTCAGGCAAAAAAATAAAGATGACATTAAAATATATTTACTGCTTTTAAAAAGAACACATTTTTTATAGTTGGATAGAAGTTTTAATTTTTGTTGAAACATAATAATTATACATGTAGATAGTATACAGCATGATAATTAAATATAAATATAAAATACAATGTGGAATCATCAAATTAGGGTAACTTGTAGTTCTTATCATATTTGTTCAGCATCTCAAAAATTTTCTCCTGTAATTCTCTGTAAAACTATGAAATAAGGTGCTGCAAACTATAGTTATCTTAGTATTCTGTGAAACATCCAAACTGGTCCTTTCCAATTGAATTTTATCACCTATTAATCAACTTCCTTCTACATTCGCCCACCTGCTTCATCTCCTAGCCTCCGATAATCACTGTATTCTCACCCACAGGATGAAGCTTTTCAGCTTCTGTGTGTGAATGAAAACATGCTGCATTTGTGTCCCTGTGCCCACTCAGTTTTCATAGTGTCCTCCAGTTGTGTATATCTTGCCAAAATAACAAGATTTCCCCTTGTTTGATCCATGGTTCTTTCCTTCCTCCATCAATATACAAATCTACTGATCTAATTATAAGGGAGCAATAGGTAGGGATGCAATGAACATGGTATGTAGACGTTTCTTCAAAATGTGTATTTCCTTCCTTTTGGCTGCATACCCAGAAGTAGAACAGTTGGTAAAGTAGTAACTTTATTTTTGTTTGTTTCTAAAGTGCTGAAGATAAAGCCTGTGGCTAGAAAGCTAGGCAAGCACTGCACTCCGCCACAGAGTACCTCCAACTCACGTTTTATTTTTGGTACAATCATCATGCCACTTTTTTCTTTTTACTGACCTAGTTCTCCTTTCCCACCACCATCACTAACCTTTGTTAAAAAAAAATTGTGTTTTTAGCAGTAACCATTCTAAATGTGCAAGAAGATGTCTTAGTGTGCTTTTCATCTGGATTTACCTAAGGATCATGAATGTACTTTAGTTTTCAAAATAGTTTGAGGTTCATAACAGAACTGATTGAGAAGTACAGGAACTTCCTGTATACTCTCTCACCACATACATCCTCCTCCACTGTCAGTATCCCATATTGCAGTGATGTATTTGTTATGATCAATACAATTACATTATTATTATCATGTATATCCCTTAATTTTCATAAAGTTTCACTCTTAAATACTCTATGGGTTTTGGTGGATCTATAATGACACATGTATTACTATAATATTTAATTTAACATAGACAAGTTTCATTGTCTGAAAAATCCTGTAATCCATCTTTTCAACCCATATCCCTGTTGCCCACTGCCTGACAGCCACTGATATTTTTATTGTTCCCTCAGATTTTCCTTTTCTAGAATGTATACAATTGAAAGTATACAATGTGTAGATAGTTTTTTTTTTCATATTGGCTACTTTCACTGTATGTGATTCTCCCTAATGCCTCTTAATGGCTTCATAAGTTGTTTCTTTTGAGTCCTAAATTATATTTCAATATCTGGATATATCAACCAATTAAATATATATCACCTAGCAAAGAACATATTGTTTGTCTCTAGGTCCATGAAATTATGAATAATGCTGCCAAAATATACATGTGCATGTTTTTGTACAGACAAAACTTTAATTTCCCTAGGGAAATACCAAAAAAGACAAATCTTAGCTGATATAGTAAGAGGATGTTGAGTTTTATTAAAAAAAAATCCTGGGGAGGGAGAAAACGGGAAAGGGGAAATCACTTGGAATGTAAATAAAAAAACTTAGAAAAAAAAAAGGACTGTAAAAATAAATCCTGCCAAACTGCTTTCAAAAGCAGCTCAGTTGTGCATTCGCATCCACAATGAAAAATTGAGACTCTGCCAGTGCATGACAAGTACAGAGGGGGACACTCTCAGCCAGGCATTGTACTAAGCACAGGGTCACCAATGGGGGAGCTAGAGAAAGGACCCAAGGAGCTGAAGGGGTTTGCAGAGCCACAGGAGGAACAACGATATGAGCCACCCAGTACCCTCAGAGCTCCCAGGGACTAAACCACCAACCAAAGAGTACACATGGAGGGACCCATGGCTCCAGCTGCATATGTAGCAGAGGATGGCCTTGTTGGACATCAAAGGGAGGAGAGGCCCTTGGTCCTGTGAAGGCTCATTGCCCCAGTTTAGGGGAATGCCAGGACAGGGAAACAGGAGTAGGTGAATTAGGGAGCAGGAGGAGGGGGGATGGGTTAGGGGATAAACCAGGAAAGGGACAACATTTGAAATGTAAATCATTGCCATCCTTTGGGATTCCATCCTTTTTTGTTTGACTCTTTTAGACACTGAGGAATACCTCATTTGTTATTTTCATTTGCAATTCCCTATCAAATTATATATATATATATATATATATTATATATACATATATATTATATTTTATGTGAATACTTATTTTTAAACAATCCATATGTGTGTTTTAGTTTGCAGTATGCATTTTGTGAATCAAAGTCCATTTTAAGTTGCAATGAGGTATGACTTTAGGACTTTATAAATTTGAAATATATATATATATATACACATATATATGTATATATATATATAATCAATTAGGTTTAAAAAAGAGACTTTGCTTTCACTTATTCCTTATGACAAATACCACATATGTAGTATAGAATATGCTATAGGTATGTGCCTATATAACATATAAACACCAAAGCAAGGTAATTGATATTACCTTAAATATTTTCCAAACCATGTATTGGAACATTGAAGACTGCTTACTAGCTATTTTCCTATATTACATTACTTTTTTATAAATAACAATGCTCTTTATTTTTGTTGATGTTCTTGTTGTTGCATAGGCTTCTATGAGAGGCCTGGTGACTGCAAATAGGTTAAAGACTTTTTTTTTTTACTTTCTTTTTATACAGTCCAATTGGTACCACCCTTCTGGTCCACCCTCCCACAGTTCCTCATTACATTCCTACCCCCCTGTCTCCAAGAGGATATACCAACCCTACCCATACCCCACACCCCTGCCAGGCCTCCGAATTCCCTGGAGCATAAAGGCTCTCACACTAAGGCCAGACCAGGCAGTCCCCTGCTGTACATGTGTTGGGGGCCTCGTAGGAGCTAGTGTATGCTGCCTGGCTGGTGGCTCAGTATCTGAGAGATCTCAGGGGTTCAGGTTAGTTGAGACTGCTGGTCCTCCTATGGAGTCGCCCTCCTCCTCAGCTTCTTCTAGCATTTCTGTAATTCAACCACAGGGATCTCCAACTTCTGTCAATTGGTTGGGTGTTAAATATCTGCCTCTGTCTCAGTCAGCTGCTTGTTGGAACTCTCAGAGAACATCCATGCTAGCCTCCTGTCTGTAAGCACACCACAACATCAGTAACACTGTCAGGCCCCAGGTCTTCCATTGAGATGAATGCCAAGTTGGGCCAGTCATTTGACCACTTTTCCCTCAGTCTCTTCTCCGTTTTTGTCCCTGCACTTCTTTTAGACAGGAATAATTCTGGATCAGAGTTTTTGACTATGAAATGGCAACCCAATCTCTCCATTTGATGACCTGTCTTTCTACTGAAGAAATATTCTACAAGTTCCCTCTTGGGCATTCCATCTAAGGTCCAGGGAGTCTCTTACCTCCTAGGTCTCTGGTACTTTTTAGAGGGTCCCCCCCACTCCCCCCCCCAAGGTTGCATATTCCCATTCATTCTGCTGGCCCTCAGGACTTTTCTCTTCTTCACCCCTCCCCCCCTCTCCCCCACCAATTCCTTATCATGTTCCCTCTTTCTCCTCCCCATTCTCTCTCCCACCCATTTCCCTCCCTCCTTCTGCCTACCATGATTGTTTTCTTCTCCCTCCCAAGAGGGGTTGAAGCATCTTCACTTGGGTCCTTCAGCTTGTTAACCTTCTTGAATTCTGTGGATTGTATCCTAGGTATTCTGTAATTTTCAACTAATATCCACTTATTAGTGAGTACATACCATGCATATCCTTTTGAGTCTGAGTTACCTGACTCAGGTTGATATTTTCTAGATCCATTCATTTGCCTGCAAAACTCATAATGTCCCCTTTCTTAATAGCTGAGTAATTTTCCATTGTGTAAATGAACCACATTTTCTGTATTCACTCTTCTGTTGTGGGATATCTGTGTTGTTTCCAGTTTTTGGCTACTACAGATAAGGCTGTCCTGAACATAATGGACCAAATGTCCCTGTGGCATGGTGGGGCATCTTTTGGGTATATGCCCAGAAGTGGTATAGCTGGATCTTCAGGTAGATCTATTTCCAGTTTTCTGAGTAACCTCCAGATTGATTTTGAGAGTGGTTGTACCAGCTTGCAATTCCACCAGAAATGGAGAAGTGCTCCTCCTTCTCCACATCCTCTCCAACATGAGCTGTCACCTGAGTTATTGATCTTAGCCATTCTGATTGTCATAAGGTCATTTTGATTTGCATTTCCATGACCATTAAGGACTTTGAGCATTTTTTAAGTGCTTCTCAGCCATTTGAAATTCCTCTGTTATGAATTCTCTATTTAGCTCTGTACCCCATTTTTTTGGAGGTTAGCTTCTTGAATTCTTTATATATTTTGGATATTAGCCCTCTGTTGAATGTGGGGTTAGTGAAGAATTTTTTCCCAATCAGTAGGTTGCAGATTGGTTCTATAGACTATGTCCTTTGCCTTATCAATTCTTTTTTTTATTAGATATTTTCTTTATTTACATTTCAAATGTTATCCCCTTTTCTTGTTTCCCTTCCAAAAATCCCCTATCCCATACCCCCTCCCCCTGCTCTCTAACCCACCAACTCCTGCTTCCCTGTCCTGGCATTCCCCTACACTGGGGCATCAGGTCTTCACAGGACCAAAGGCCTCTTCTCTCATTGATAACCAACAAAGCCATCCTCTGCTACATATGCAGCTGGAGCCATGGGTCCCTCCATGTGTACTCTTTGGTTGGTGATTTAGTCCCTGGGAGCTCTAGGGGTACTAGTTGTTTCATATTGTTGTTCCTCCTATGGGGCTGTAAACCCCTTCAGCTCCTTGAGTCCTTTCTTTAGCTCCTCTATTTGGGGTCCTCTGCTGAGTCCATTGGTTGACTGAGAGCATCCCCTCGGTATTTTTCAGGCACTGGAAGAGTCTTTTCTCTCTCAGAGGAAATTCAAGTTTTACTAAAGTGAAGACTGCTGTCTTTTCATAGGGATCACTAGCACCTAGAAAATATCCTCATTCAGAGAATCCCCCTCTATATTTGTCAGGTATTGGCAGAGCCTCTTGGGTGACAGCTATATCAGGCTCCTGTCAGCATGTACTTGTTGGCATCCACAATAGTTTCTGGGTTTGGTGACTGTATATGGGATGGATCCCCAGGTGGGACAGTCTCAGAATGGCCTTTCCTTCAGTCTCTGCTCCACACTTTGTCTCTGTATATCCTCCAATGGGCATTTTGATCCCCCTTCTAAGAAGGACTGAAGTATCCACATGTTGGTCTTCCTTCTTCTTGAGCTTCATGTGGTTCGTGAATTATATCCTATTATTTGTGACTATTGTGAAAGGTGTTGATTCCCTATTTTCTTTCTCAGCCCATATATCATTTGTGTAAAGGAAGGCTACTGATTTGTTTGACTTAATTTTGTATCCAGACATTTTGCTGAAGTTATCAGCTCTAGAAGTTTTCTGGTAGAATTTTTGGGATCACTTATGTATACTATCATATCATCTGCAAATAATACCTTGACTTCTTCTATGGCAATGTGTATCCCTTGATTTCCCTTTGTTGTTTTATTGCTTTAGCTAGAACTTCTAGTACTATATTGAATAAATATGGGTAGAGTAGGAAGCCCTTGGTTTGTCTGTGCTTTAGTGGGACTGATTTAAATATTGCTCCATTTAATTTGATATTGGCTGTTGGTTTGCTTTATATTGCTTTTATTATGTTTAGGTATGGGCCTTGAATTCCTGATCTCTTAAACACTTTTAACATGAAATGGTCTTTATTTTGTCAAATGCTTTTTCAATATCTAATAAGATGATCATGTGATTTTTTTCTTTGAGTTTGTTTACATACTCAAAGAATTTTGTTAAAGGATTTTCATATCTTGAAACAACCTTTTGTCCTTGGGATGAAGCCTACTTGATTGTGGTGAATGATGGTTTTGATGTGTTCTGGATTTGGTTTGCTAGAATTTTTTGAGTATTTTTGCATTGATATTCATAAGTGAAATTGGTTTGAAGTTCTCTTTTTTGTTGGATCTTTGTATGGTTTAGGAATCAGAGTTATTGTGGCTTCGTAGAAGGAAGTAGGTCGTGTTCCTTCTGTTTCTGTTTTATGGAATAGTTAGGGGAGTGTTGGTATTAGCTCTTCTTTCAAGGTCTGGTAGAATTCTAAACTAATGTCATCAGGCCTGGGCATTTTTTGGCTGGGAGGCTTTAAGGACTTCTTCTATTTCCTTAAGGGATATGGGCCTGTTTAGATAGTTTACCTGTAGTGTTAAATAATTATGAATGACCACCTTCCCAAGCCTCTGTACCATGTCCCGGCAGGTCCTGCTCAGCATGGCTCTCACTGTAGCAATCTTTCCCAGCTAGCTCTAACAGCATCCTAGTTGTGTTTCCTTTCTGTCATAGATTCTGTAAATGACAGGAGTCCTGTGCTCACACCCTGCACCAAATACCTAGTAAAGCATGACTCTTAAACTTAAATAGTTAACCAAATATCTTTATGTATATCTAACTCCCAATTAGATAAAGCCAATTTGCAATGATAAAACCTTATCCCAATATTTCTAACCTCTCCAAAACACCGGAAATAGGTCTGAAGCCATCTGGATATCTGCATCTCTCCCCCTGCCCTGCTCTCCTGTGGTCCCTCCAGCCTCCCTTTCCATCTCTGCCCCTCACTCTCTTAGCTCCTCCTCCTCTCTCCTCTCCAAGCACTGGCCTCTCACTGCCTCAATGTGAATGGATAGGAAATATCTTGCAACATTTACCTGACCTTGATTTAACTTTGGTATGTAGTATCTGTCTAGAAAATCATCCTATTTCATCTAGATTTTCAAGACTTTTTGAGTATAGGATTTTGTAATATGATCTAATGATTTTTTGAACTTCCTCAATTTCTGTTCTCATGTCTCCCTTTTCATTTCTGATTTTGTTAATTTGGATACTCTCTCTGTGCCCTTTAGTTAGTTTGGCTAGGGGTTTATCTATCTTGTTGATTTCTCAAAGAACCAGCATTTGGTTTTGTTGATTCTTTGTATCTTTTTGTTTGTATTTGGTTGTGTTGAGTCCTGAGTTTGACTGTTTTCTGTCATCTACTTCTCTTGGATGTGTTTGCTTCTCATTGTTCTGGGATTTTCAGGTTGCTGTTAAGTTGCTAGTGTAGGATCACTCCAAGTTCTTTACAAGGTCACTTAGTGGTATGAATTTTCTTCTTATCACTGTTTTCATTGTGTCCTATAAGTTTGGTTATGCTGTGTCATCATTTTCATTGAATTCGAGGAAGTTTTTAAATTTCTTTATTTCTTCCCTGACCAAGTTATCATTGAGTAGAGAGTTGTTCAGTTTTCATAGGTATGTGGGTTTTCTGTTGTTTTTGTTTTAATTTAAGTCTAGCCTTAGTCTGTGGTGATCTGATATGATGCATGGGATTATTTCAATCTTCTTGTACCTGTTGAGGCCTGTTTTCTGATCAATTATATGGTCAATTTTGGAGAAGGTACCATGAGGTACTGAGAAGAAGGTATATTCCTTTGTTTTAGGATGAAATATTCTATAGATATCTGATAAATCCATTTGGTTCATAACTTCTGTTAGTTTCATTGTGTCTCTGTTTAGTTTCTGTTTCAGTGACCTGTCCATTGGTGAGAGTGGGTTGTTGAAGTCTCCCACTATTATTGTGTGGGGTTCAATGTGTGTTTTGAACTTTAGTGAAGTTTCTTTTATGAATGTGGGTGCCCTTGCATTTGGGGTCAGATTCATTGATATTGAGAGATATTAAAGACAGATGAATTGTGGTTCCTGTTATGTTTGCATTGGTGGCATTATGGGTATGTGATTCTGTCCTTTTGGTTTTGTTGTGAGATGATTAATTTCTTGTTTTTTCTTTGGTGTTGGTACCCTCCTTGTGTTACAGTTTTCCTTCTGGAATCCTCCTGTAGGGCTGGATTTGTAGATAGATATTATTAAAATTTGGTTTTGTCCTGGAATATTTTGGTTTCTCCATCTATGATGATTGAAAGTTTTTAGGGTATAGTATCCTGGGCTGGCAATTTTGTTCTCTTAGGATCTGCATGACCTCTGTCCAGGCTCCTCTGGCTTTCAGGGTCTCTGTTTGGGTCTAGTGTAATTCTGATAGGTCTGCCTATATATGTTACTTGGTCTATTTCCCTACAGCTTTTAATATATTCTTTTCTTGTTCTATGTATTTAGTGCTTTGATTATTATGTGGCAAGAGGCTTTTCTTTTCTGGTCCAATCTGTTTGGTGTTCTATAGGCTTCTTGTACATTTATGGTCATCTTTTTCTTTAGGTTGGGGAAGTTTTCTTCTATGATTTTTTTTTGAAGATTTTTTTCTGGTCCTTTGAGCTAGAAATCTTTGCTCTCTTCTATACCTATTATTCTTTGGCTTGGTCTTTTCATTGTGTCCTTGATTTCCTGGATGTTTAGGCTTAGGAATTTTTTATGTTTTGAATTTTCTTTGACAGTTGTGTCAATATCTTTTAAGGTATCTTTTATCCTTGAGATTCTCACTTCTATCTCTTGTATTATATTGTTGATGCTTGCATCTGTAGCTCCTGACTTCTTTCCTAAGATTTCCATTTTCAGGGTTGCCTCCTTTTTTGTTTTCTTTATTGATTTGACTTCTATTTTTAGGTCTTGGACTGCTTTGTTCAGTTCCTTCACCTGTTTGATTGTGTTTTCCTGTATTTCTTTAAGGGATTCATTTGTTTCCTCTTTAAGGACTTCTACCTGTGTTTTCCTGTAATTTTTCAGTGAGTTGTTTATATCCTCCTTAAAGGACTGTATTATCTTTATGAGATAGAATTTTAGGTCAGCATCCTGCTTTTCACGTGCTTTGGGGTATCCAGGGCTTGCTGTGGTGGGAGAACTGGGTTCTGATGGTGCCAGAATGAATATATTGGCTTCTGTTGCTTGTGGTCTTGTGCTTGCCTCCTGCCACCTGGTTATCTCTTGGTATCACCTGGTTAACTGACCTGGGCATCTCTTTCTGTATCCTGCCTCCTGTGTGCCTGGGTTGCTGCAAGTCTCCTGGGAGACCTGTTACCCTGGCTGCAGCGGGTTTCCTGGGAGGTCTTCAGATTGTCTGGTCTGTTGCCCTGGGTGCAGCAGATCTCATGGGAGGCCTTCAGACTGTTGGGTCTTCAGAGGGGCAGACATGCTGATGAACAGCCCTGTTGCCCTGTGTTCAGCAGATCTTGTGGGAGGCTGTTAGACATTGGGTTCTGTTGTTCTGGGTGGAGCATATCTCTTGTGAGGCCTTCAGACCTTTGAGGTCTTCAGAAGGACAGACAAACTTGTCATTTGTTGCCCTGGGTGCAGCACATCTCCTGGGAGGCCTTCAGACTGTGGGGGTTTCAGGGGGGATGGACAAGCTGATGATCTGCCCTGGTGGAAGGCACAGACCAGACTACATTAGTTTTGTCAACTGTAATTACCTCAGTGTGCTACCAACCATTTGCAGTTATTTGGCCTATCCAACTGCACCTGTACCTGTTAGCCATTTGATCTCCTTCCTCCCACCTGACTAGCCTTCTCAACTTCTCATATCCACTGTTTTATTTTTTAGCTGGTAAGAGCAGCTTATTTAGCTTACACATTGATATGTAATCTTTGAACGTGAGTTACACTGTTGTAAATCTGTTAACATGTCTATTTTGTCATACCTTAAATTGTCCATTCCTGTTTACATGACGCGTAGGTTCTTCTTGTCACATGTCTCCTTTCCTATAAAGTCTTTGGTATATCAATCACAGTTTGGTTTGGTTTAGTTTTCCATTTTTAAACATTTTTTCATTAATGATTTTTAAAAGCTTTTACAAGTAATGGATATAATCAAAAATATTATTCTAAGTTTGTTTTTGTTGCTATAATGAAAATACTCTGACCAAAATTAACCTAGGGTACAAATGATTTATTTTATCTCACAATTCCGCGTTCATCATAACAGGGAAGTCACAGCAGGAACCCGAAGCAGCTAACCATGTCATGTCCATAGACAAAAGCAGAATCTTGTATTTTATTTAGTTTTATTTTTTACTTATTCACTTTATATCCCACTCTCTGCCCACCTCCTCCTAGTCACCCCCCACACACAATTCTTCCAAACTCCTCCCCTTCTCCTCTTGGAGGATAGAGGTCCCCCTGGGTATCTCCCTATCCTGGCACATCAAGTCTCTGTGAGGTTAGGCACTTCCTCTCCCACAGAAGCCAGACAAGGCAGCTCAGGTAGAACACATCCCACATACAGGCCATAGTTTTAGGGATAGCCCCCTGTTTCAGTCAAGAACAGAATTTTTATTCAATTTAGGTTCCTACATTCCTGGGTGGGTCTGGTGCCTTTGTGGTCTTTGCATTGTCTTTCTGGCTTTTTATTCTGGATTGAACATTTATTCTGAAAGGGAAACAAAAGAAACTGAGATCAATAATCCTTTTGTAATGTACTGCTAAGGTATGAGACAGATGAAGTATTCCATAGTTTAATAATTAGTCCCTAATCTTTTGGTTAGCATGTGCTTTATGGCAAGTGAATGTGCAAGTGCTTCTTAAATTTTAGTTTACCCTTTATGTGGAAGAGAATAGCTGGTAAGGGCTGAGCTTGCTTATCTCTCTTCCTTTACATCAAACATCAGGGATATTTATTTGTCTTTACTTACATAGAAGTCTGGAGAGGGCTGGGTTTCTGTATGTTCAGTAGCCAAGGGAGGGTACGTGCTGATAAAAGTCTAATGAATTAGGTTTTGATTAAATATTTTCTTCTCAGGGCATGACTTGTTAAAAAAAGAACAGAACGCTCTGCTGCTTTCATAATGGTTACTTTCTCCCTCCACATGCTGATAACGCCAGAGTTTCCCTCACTCCCCTCTGATCTTCACTGTGAGAACCTGGAGGCATTGGTGGAGTTCAACCCACAAAAGGCTGGGAGTGTCCTTATACTGAGTGTCCTAAAAGTTCTTCACTCACATATGAGTGAAGTTCTTCACTCCATTCTGAGCCTTGGGGAACTTATGAACAGTAACTCAGGCCTTACTACCTCCACATTGGCTCTCGTTGGGGTATCAGCTTGTGAGTTTCTACTCTGGTAAGCTAGGGGTTCTCTGTCTTTCTGTCTGTCTGTCTGTCTACCTGCCTCTTTAACCTGGAGTCTCAGATGTTTGCTCACACTGGACCATCTCTGGTATGTCCAGAGCAGTTCTGATTTTTTTTTTCATTTTATTTGGGTGTATACTTGCTTTTGGTACAGAGCTGCTACATTCAAGCTTGTTGCATGGCTAGAAACCAGAAGTAAACCTTAGAATTTTAGAAACTTATTTATTGCCTGGGCACTCTATCATTACCATGAGTCACATTATATTTTGAGGGGGGGGGCAGATATGAGGCAGTATCTCTATTACCTCAGAATGATCCCTTATACTGCTAGGATTCGTGAATGCCAAGATTGTTGGCTATAAAACCGTGTCCAGATCCTTGGTTCCCTTCAGCATCAGCTAAACTATTCTTAAGCTATCATATCATCATCACCACTACCTAGCATCCCTATATACTCACAATGCTTTGCACATTTTTGTAATCTTCAGAAATTACTGAGATTGAATGTCAGCTATGCATCCAGGCATTTTCAAAGGGAGAGAAATTTAGTATTGATGAAGTGTCTGTGACTGCAGCAACTTTAGAATAGTTTCTGTTCTTCCCAAGAGTTTAATAAAATAGCATTCATTGGTCTTCATTGTAGGAAAATGTAATTTCAACAGAACATGAAGGAAGGGATGAATAACAGTTCCATGACCTCATGACGCATCACCAGTAACTGTCTGCCTTAGCATTTGAGCTCATTTTGGGTATGAAAAGGAGAAGGTTGTGGGGGAAAAAAAAGAAAGAAAGAATTGGGGTAGTGGCAGCGTGTGGGTCTCGCTCGGGCAGAGACGGCGGGCATATCCCATGTATGAGATACAGGCAGGTACTGAGTCTGCACAGGGAGGGAACACTGGCAGGATGCGCATGCTTGCAAGCGCACCTCACCAAGATAGCAAGTGTGTTGACACCAGAGTGGGCAAGAACATGAGGCTATCCGGCTAGCAGGCCCAGGCAGGGAGATCTCGCTCAGGATCTCCTGGTACCTGTGTGGGCATCTGGCTGGCTGAGACGGCTTGGCTACAATGGTTTGGATCCTTTTCCTGTGGCTGGGAACGCACTAAGGCTAGCTCCGTTCAGCAAATTTAATAAGAGACAGCTCACAGCTTTGATACTTTATTATTAAGAAAATAAAAAGATAAAAGGAGATAGAAAGATAAAGAGAAAAGAGAAAATAGATAAGAAAAACCCATGACCACGTGGAAAGGAGAGAAAATAGACAGAGAGATGAGAGAGATAAAGAAAAGAGCTGAGAGTGTGTGAGGAAGGGCACTATTTATAGTGAGTCGGGTTGCCAGGTAACCGAGGGGCGGGGAGGGCCTGTCTGTAACCAGGTTACAGTAGAGGTGGAGTCCCAGCCAGAACCTGGGTGCCTGGAGCATCCATGACTGATGACTACAGGATTATGGCATTGTCTCACATCAATGTCCCACAGAAGGGAAGGGCAAAATTTTGAGGGTGACATAGAGGAAGCAGAAGGAAAACATACTGTACAGAGGAAGCTAAGAAAATATATCACAAATGGGTCAGTTGACCCTATCTTAAGAATCATTGAGGAGGCATAAACAAAGATTAAAAATGATTTCTCTGATCTTTGCTCCAGTGACTGGGAAGTTGGGACAGCCAGGTTCTGAGACAGACAGGCATAATATCGCTTGGGTCTCAGGCGGCTTGTGTGTATGCGGCTCCCAAGTGCTGGGCTGATCTGCAGTAACCAGCGCACCAGCTCTGCTGTGGGACTTCTGCCTGGCAGAGGGACCCCGCACTGGGCGGGAGCCTACCAGCTTTCCTTCCACGACCTCTGTTCCCGCAGACTGCGCTGAAGAGACAGGTACCCCAAGCTCCCTATCCCCAATATAACATCACTTGGGACACGGCCTGTTGGGGCTTCCGTCTGTGCCCGAGAACGGGTCAGCGCTGTGGTCGTCTGGGTGCCAGATCTGCAGGCCATCGCGTCTGCAGGTGAGCGGCGCCATGGAGAGTGTGCGGATTGCACTCCGCCATCTTTGCTCCAGTGACTGGGAAGTTGGGACAGCCAGGTTCTGAGACAGACAGGCATAATATCGCTTGGGTCTCAGGCGGCTTGTGTGTATGCGGCTCCCAAGTGCTGGGCTGATCTGCAGTAACCAGCGCGCCAGCTCTGCTGTGGGACTTCTGCCTGGCAGAGGGACGCCCCCTCCCCCCCTAGGAGAGATCACTCACCCCTGCACAGGGCAGGAGCCTACCAGCCTCCCTTTGGCGACCTCTGCTCCAGGAATCCACTAGGCTGAGACTTTGGATGTGCAAGGCCTCCTCAATATAAGATCACTTGGGGCAAGGCACATTAGGGCTCCAAAGTCACTCAGGAGCAGGCAGGCCCCAGAAATCGGTGCCAGGGGAATCCTGGTAATCCGGGGGGGGGGGCAGAAATAGCTTTGCAGGCTCACAGGAGGTCCAACCAACAGCCAGTGGCAGCAGGACCAACTAACACCAGAGGTATCCAGATGGCAAAAGGCAAACGTAGGAATGTTACTAACAGAAATCAAAGTAATGTGGGACCATCTGAACCCAACTCTCCAACAGCAGCAAGTCCTGGATATCCCACCACACCCGAAAGACATGATCTGGATTTAAAATCACTTCTCATGATCCTATTAGAGGATCACAAGAAGGACACAAATAAATCTCATAAAGAGTTACAGGAGACCATGAATCAACGGTTAGAAGCCCTTACAAAGGAAACACAAAAATCGCTTAGAGAAATGCAGGAGAACATGGATCAAAAGATGGAGGCACACAAGGAGACAACACAAAAATCGCTTAACGAGATGAATCAACGGGTAGATTCACTCACAAAGGAATCACAAAATTTGCATAAAGAAATGCAGAAGAATATGGGTCAACAGATGGATGCCCATAAGGAGGCAACACAAAAATTGCTTAAAGAAATGAATCAACGGTTAGATGCCCTTACAAAGGAAACACGAGAACTGCTTAAAGAAATGCAGGAGACGATGGATCAACAGATGGAATCCCATGAGAAGGAAACACAAAAATCGCTCAGAGAAATGCAGGAGAACGTGGGTCATCAGGAAGAAATCCTGAAAGAGGTAATGCAAAAATACCTTAAAGAAATACAGGAAAATACAAACAAACAAGTGAAGGATCTCAGCAAATCCATCCAGGAACTAAAAAAGGAAGTAGAAACAACTAAGAAATCACAAAGGGAGACAACTTTGGAGATAGAAAACCTTGGGAAGAAATCAGGAGTCATAGATGCAAACATCAACAATAGAATACAAGAGATGGAAGAAAGAATCTCAGGTGCTGAAGATTCCATAGAAAGCATCGACTCAACAGTCAAAGAAAATGCAAAATGCAAAAAACGTGTAACCCAAAACATCCAGGAAATCCAGGACACAATGAGAAGACCAAACCTAAGGATTATAGGTATAGATGAGAGTGAAGATTTGCAACTGAAAGGGCCAGCGAATATCTTCAACAAAATTATGGAGGAAAACTTCCCTAACCTAAAGAGAGAGATGCCAATGAACGTACAAGAAGCCTACAGAACTCCAAACAGACTGGACCAGAACAGAAATACCTCCTGTCACATAATAATCAAAACACCGAATGTTCTAAACAAAGAAAGAATACTAAAAGCAGTAAGAGAAAAGGGCCAAGTAACATACAAAGGAAGACCTATCCGAATCACATCAGACTTCTCACCAGAGACTATGAAAGCCAGAAGATCCTGGGCAGATCTCATGCAGACACTAAGACAGCACAAATGCCAGCCTCGACTACTATACCCAGCAAAACTCTCAATCACCATAGATGGAGAGACCAAGATATTCCATGATAAAACCAAATTTTCACAATATCTTTCCACAAATCCAGCCCTGCAACGGATAATAGGTGGAAACCTCCAATACAGGGAGAGAAACAACACCCTGGAAAAAATGAGATAATAACCTTCTTGAATCAAACCCAAAAGTAGATAACCACTCAAACATAAAGATAGCGTCAAGAATGGCAGATGGCAATAATCACTATGCCTTAATCTCTCTTAATATCAATGGTCTCAATTCCCCAATTAAAAGACATAGACTAGCAGACTGGATACGTAAACAGGACCCAGCATTTTGCTGCATGCAGGAAACGCACCTCAGTGTCAAAGACAAATACTACCTCAGAGTAAAAGGCTGGAAAACAATTTTACAAGCAAATGGCCCCAAGAAACGAGGTGGAGTAGCCATCCTAATATCGGATAAAATTGATTTTCAACCTAAAGTCATCAAAAAAGACACAGAAGGACACTACATACTGATCAAGGGAAAAAATCCACCATCAAGAACTCTCAATTCTGAATATCTATGCTCCAAATGCAAGGGCACCCTCATTCGTAAATGAAACTTTACTAAAACTCAAAGCACACATCGCACTGCACACAATAATAGTGGGTGACTTCAACACCCCGCTCTCTGAAATGGATCGTTCAGGAAAGCAGAAACTAAACAGGGACACAGTGAATCTAATTGAAGCCTTGGACCAACTGGAACTAACAGATATATATAGAACATTTCATCCTAGAGCTAAAGAATACACCTTCTTCTCAGCTCCTCATGGTACCTTCTCCAAAATTGACCATATAATTGGTCACAAATCAGACCTCAACAGATATAAGAAGATAGAAATAATCCCATGCCTCCTATCAGATCACTATGGAATAAGGGTGGTCTTCAATGGCAACAAAAACAAAAGAAAACCCACGTACACATGGAGGCTGAACAATGCTCTACTCAATGATAACTTGGTCAAGGTTGAAATAAAGAAAGAAATCAAAGACTTTTTGAAAGTTAATGAAAATGAAGGCACAACATACCCTAATTTATGGGACACAATGAAAGCAGTGCTAAGAGGAAAATTTATAACCCTGAGTGCTGCCAAAAAGAAATGGGAGACAGCATACACTAACAGCTTAATGGCACACCTGAAAGCCCTGGAACAAAAAGAAGCAAATACACCAAAGAGGAGTAGAAGGCAGGAAATCATCAAACTCAGGGCTGAAATCAATCAAGCAGAAACAAATAAAACCATACAAAGAATCAACAAAACGAGGAGTTGGTTCTTTGAGAAAATCAACAAGATAGATAAGCCCTTAGCCAGACTAACCAGAGGGCACAGAGATAGTATCCAAATTAATAAAATCAGAAACGAAAAGGGAGAGATAACAACAGAAACTGAGGAAATTCAAAAAATCATCAGATCCTACTACAAAAACCTGTATTCAACACAACTAGAAAATCTTGAGGAAATGGACAATTTCCTTGACAGATACCAAATACCAAAATTAAATCAGGATCAAATAGACCATCTAAACCATCCTATAACCCCTGAAGAAATAGAAGTTGTCATTGGAAGTCTTCCAACCAAAAAAAGCACAGTTCCAGATGGTTTTAGTTCAGAATTCTATCAGACCTTCAAAGAAGACCTAACACCAATACTCTTCAAACTGTTCCACAAAATAGAAACAGAAGGAACACTACCCAACTCGTTCTATGAAGCCACAATTACACTAATACCAAAAGCACACAAAGATCCGACAAAGAAAGAGAATCACAGGCCAATCTCTCTTATGAATATCGATGCAAAAATACTCAATAAAATTCTTGCCAACCGAATCCAAGAACACATCAAAACGATCATTCACCACGATCAAGTAAGCTTCATCCCAGGGATGCAGGGATGGTTCAATATAAGGAAATCCATCAATGTAATCCACTACATAAACAATCTCAAAGAAAAAAACCACATGGTCATCTCATTAGATGCTGAGAAAGCATTTGACAAAATTCAGCATCCTTTCATGCTAAAGGTCTTGGAAAGATCAGGAATTCAAGGCCCATATCTAAACATAGTAAAAGCAATTTACAGCAAACCGGTAGCCAGCATCAATCTAAATGGAGAGAAACTTGAAGCAATCCCACTAAAATCAGGGACTAGACAAGGCTGCCCTCTCTCTCCATATCTTTTCAATATAGTACTTGAAGTTCTAGCTAGAACAATTAGACAACAAAAAGAGATCAAAGGGATACAAATTGGAAAGGAAGAAGTCAAACTATCACTATTTGCAGACGATATGATAGTATACTTAAGTGACCCAAAGAACTCCACCAGAGAACTCCTACAGCTGATAAACGACTTCAGCAAAGTGGCCGGATATAAAATCAACTCAAGCAAGTCAGAAGCCTTCCTATACTCAAAGGATAAGCAGGCTGAGAAAGAAGTAATAGAAATAATACCCTTCACAATAGCCACAAACCATATTAAGTATCTTGGCGTGACTCTAACCAAACAAGTGAAAGATCTGTATGACAAGAACTTCAAGTCTCTGAAGAAAGAAATTGAAGAAGACCTCAGAAGATGGAAACATCTGCCATGCTCATGGATTGGCAGGATTAATATAGTAAAAATGAGCACCTTACCAAAAGTAATACACAGATTCAATGCAATCCCCATCAAAATCCCAACTCAATTCTTCATAGAGTTAGAGAGAGCAATTCAAAAATTCATCTGGAATAACAGAAAACCCAGAATAGCTAAAACTATTCTCAAGAGTAGAAGAACTTTTGGAGGAATCAGTATCCCGGACCTCAAGCTGTACTACAGAGCAATAGTGTTAAAAACCACATGGTATTGGTACAGTGACAGACATGTAGATGAATGGAACAGAATTGAAGACCCAGAAATGAATCCACACTCCTATGGTCACTTGATCTTTGACAAAGGAGCTAAAACCATCCAGTGGAAAAATGATAGCCTTTTCAACAAATGGTGCTGGCTCAACTGGAGGTCAACATGCAGAAGAATGCAAATTGACCCATTCTTATCTCCTTGCACTAAGCTCAATTCTAAGTGGATCAAAGATCTCCACATAAAACCAGACACACTGAAACTAATAGAAGGGAAACTAGGGAAGAACCTTGAACATATGGGCACAGGGGAGAATTTCCTGAACAGAACTCCAATAGCTTATGCTCTAAGATCAATAATAGACAAATGGGACCTCATTAAATTACAAAGTTTTTGCAAGGCAAAAGACACTGTCAAAAAGACAAAGCGGCAACCAACTAACTGGGAAATGATCTTTACCAACCTTACATCTCACAGAGGGCTAATATCCAATATATACAAAGAACTCAAGAAGTTAAACTCCAGAGAGGCAAGTAACCCTATTAAAAAATGGGGTACAGAGCTAAACAAAGTGTTCTCACCTGAAGAATATCTAATGGCTTAGAAGCACCTCAAGAGATGTTCATCATCCTTAGTCATTAGGGAAATGCAAATCAAAACAACCCTGAGATTCCATCTCACACCAGTCAGGATGGCTAAGATCAAAAACACAGGAGACAGCAGTTGTTGGCGAGGATGTGGAGAAAGAGGAACACTCCTCCACTGCTGGTGGAATTGCAAGCTGGTACAACCACTCTGGAAAGCAGTCTGGCGGTTCCTCAGAAAACTGGGCATGACACTCCCGGAGGATCCGGCTATACCACTCCTGGGCATATACCCAGAGGCTTTACCTGCATGCAATAAGGACAGATGCTCCACTATGTTCATAGCAGCCTTATTTATAATAGCCAGAAGCTGGAAAGAACCCAGATGTCCCTCAACGGAGGAATGGATTCAGAAGATGTGGTATATCTACACAATGGAATACTACTCTGCAATTAAAAACAATGAATTCACAAAATTCCTAGGCAAATGGTCAGAACTTGAAAATATCATCCTTAGTGAGGTAACCCAATCACAAAAGAACACACATGGTATGCAGTCACTGATAAGGGGATATTAACCCAGAATCTCAGAATACCCTAGACACAATCCGCATATCAATAGATTTCTAAGAAGATGGAAGGAGAGACCCCTGGTCCTGGAAAGACTGGATGTAGGGGATCGCCAGGACAGAGTAACGAGAGGGGGTTGAATGGAGAAAAGAGGGAGGGAAGGGGGCTTATGGGACTTTCGGGGAGGGAGGAAACGGGAAAGGGGAAATGATTTGGAATGTAAATTAAAAATAAAATAAAATAAAATAAATAATTAAAAAAATTATTTCTCTAATTTAAGCATTCCCTAAGGATAATTCATTAGGTTATTACATCTAAACACAGATTGTCTGTTTCTTTTGTCTGTTTAAGAAAGGCCTTTATCAGATGTTCATGTTTAACTTTTTAATTATTTTGCATATTATTGTATTATAAACATTTTTCTAAAGGTTTCTTCTCCTATTTAATGAACATTATTCAATTTCCCCTTTATGAAAACTGAACATATTTAGTAATGAAATACAAAAGTGGAATGGAGTGAATTGGAAGAGTCATAGACATTTAGTGGTTAAAAAAATAATCTCTCAGCTTATTTCTCACTATCAAAAAAAAAGATCTCAATTCTTGAAAGTATAATCTCTTCACCTTCTCAGCCAACGGGAGTTCAAGACAAAATTCTGTTACTTTAAAGAAATTAGTAGGTCTCCTAAAATTCCCAGTCTCCTTGGGAACATAAAATAGTATTTCTGAAAGCAAATATAATGTGTTGTTGTTCTATTTTATATTTGTATTTGTATAAATCAGTAGGGTATTTGGAATAGCAAGAAAATTTCTTGGCAACCCCTGATAAGTAACTTATTCTCCAGTTTTGAGAGGCAACAGTATTCTGTTTACATTGTGGGCATTCCTATGCAAATTTCTGCTACATTCACAACCTAAACCTGGCATATATATAACCCCAAACCTGTTGTTTTGTAAAGCTTTTGGCCCTCTCCTTTGGTCAGCTTGACACATTAGCCATTTCCTCATGGCTCAGACAAAGGCAGCACTAAACAAAGATGCTTACTTGCAGACACAGAATAGCTTATGAGCTGTGAAACACAGGGATAGCATTTAGGACATTTGATCTCTATAGCAGATTTCTTTGACTTTGCTATCTGTACAATATGGATAATCAGTGTCTTTCACATATCAATTGTAGTATATAGAGATGGTCAACAATTTTCACAGAAAATCTTCAAAATTTACTGAATCCAATCATACATATAAATGGTCTTAGTTATATTATTGCGGTGAAGAGACACCATGAGTAAGGAAATTCTTATGAAAGAAAGCATTCAGTTGGGACTCAGAGTTTTAGATGGTTAGTCCATCATCATCATCAGAGTGGGAAGTAGGCTAGTACGATGCTGGGCAGTAGCTGAAAACTTTACATCCTGATGTGAAAGCCCATCCCTCGTGCCATACCTCCTCTAACAAGGCCACATTCCCTCCAAAAAGGACACACCTCTAATAATTCCCAAACAGTTCCAGTAACTGAGAACTAAAGACTCGAAAATATGTGGGGTACTTTAATTAGGGTTTAATTGCTGTGAAGAGTCACCATGACCATGGCAACTTTTTTAAAGAAAAACATTTAATTGTCACAATGGGAAATACGGTAGCATGCAGGCAGATGTGGTGCTAGAGAAGGGCCTGGGAGTTCTACATCTTGATCCACAGACAGGAGAAGGAGACTGTATGCCACAGAAAACATAGCTTGAGCATAGGAGGTTTCAAAGCCTGCCCCCACAGTGACACACTTCCTCCAACAAGGCCACACCTCCTAATAGTGCCACTCCCTATAGGCCAAGAATTCAAACACATGAATATATCAGGGCCATAACTTTTCAAATCACCACATCCACCTTATATCTTGTTCAGGTGCTTCTGCCTTTTTTCCCATCTCTGCTAGTTCACCTTACTATAATTTTGTTTTATAGAAAAGTCTAAACAGCAATGAACTGGTGCACAATGGACAGAGGGATGCAGATAGATTGTCTTAATCTGTTTTGTGTTTCAATGATTAAATACATGATCTGGGTAACTTTATCAAACAAAAGAGCTTACTTGAGTTATGATTCTGGTGCCTAAAGAAATCTGAACCTGATGCCATTGTTCTGATGAGTACTTCTTTGGCTATGCCCCAACATGGCAGAAAAACAAGGGGAGAGGTCCTGTATCTAGCAGGCAACATATATTGGGGCCCTAGGTTGTAATAACTTAAACTTATAAAGCCAAATTTAATCCTGCTGGGATTCAACATGATTTCGGGGAGCACAATCAATGTACCTTTATGCTTATGCAGTAGAAACCTCATCACCCCGCTTTCTTCTACTAGATTTGGTTCTTCATGATTCCACCATCTCACTCCCATGACTCTAGGAACTGAGCTTCTAGCACATGAAATTTTAGTGATCAATCATTCAAACCATAGAAGAGAACAAATAGGGAACTAAAGGTATTTCCACAAATTAATAAATTATTTTGCTCAATTCCACTGTATCTATTACCAGATAATCGCTGGTCAAGCAGTCCAATATAATTTGTTAATTTGTGGAACTTCTAAATTAGAGTAACTTGGGTTTTATTTTGAGCATTGCCATTTCTTCACTATAAGGTCTTAGGAAAATCAATTAGCCTTTCAAAATTATTTTTATCCTTATAAAATGATGATAAATGTGACTTTATTTGGTTGTTTTTACAACTAAATGAAATTATAGATGTAGATAGAATAGGTTAGTCAGGTTCAAAATAAATACTCTAGAAGTATGGTAGTATTAAAGATTGTTATGTGTTGCCGTTTTTGGCATGCATACCTGCCAAGGACTATGTCTTCACTAGCATCATTGTTTAAGTGGACTGAGAGCCCATTTCATAACTTTATAGGTAAGGCCATCGTACCTCAACAATTTGGTACCTACTTGGTCATTATTTGAATTATTACTGCCTTTTTAATGTTTCTCTCATTTTTATGACTGTAAGTTCATTGGACACTATGATCCTGGAGCTGAAAGATTTCCTAAAGTGTCAACAATATGTCTAATTCAAATCATTATTAAGTGGTTGTAATGCTATCACGTGAGGGTCTACTTTGCTATATCACTTCACAGAATATGAAATCATAGTGGCAATGCATCCAGTGGGATATAGTACTTGTAAAGATAGAAAACCTGAGAGTGAATAGAGGCATGTCATGCTTTTTTATAGCAACCTACCCTTGAGGGAAAATAATGTGGTCCCAGAAATGCCTTTTAATTCTTTCCAAGGAAGTATGCTTAAAGTCTTAATTTCTTTATACTCTAACTTCACTTCTTAAAGGTTCTGGTATCTTGACATCACTATACTGAGAATCAAACCTCAAACATATTAACCTCAGTGAGACAAACCATAGCACCAAACAATCAAACCATTTAAGGAACAATGGAAACTGCTGGTAGTGAACTTTAACATAATTAATTCTGGATAAATTGAACTCAGAAGCATGAAAGTAAACCCATCAGCTCCCCATTTCCATCCTTTAGGTACTCATCAATGGGCCTTGACTCAGAGTTGTTTCTTAGGCAAAATGAATTGAGCCCAGGGCTTTCTGGACACTATGTATCCTATACCACCAAACTACACATGTAAGTCCCTAATGGTTCATCATTTCTGTATTAGTGATGGAGACTGAACCCTTGGCATCATGCCTCTTAAGCCCATACTCTACCACTCAGTTACAATCTACTCCAGAGAATGCTTATTAGACTGTTACACATGTGCGCACGCGCGTACACACACACACACACACACACACACACACACACACACAGACACACATGAAACTTAAACATAATTTTGCTGGGAGAATATTTGATATTTATCGTGAGGGTCATGGTTGATTTTTCAGTATTCCTTTTTTCTGCTTCAGTGATGACCATACCTAAATAAGTCATTAAAAAGCATGTCTATCACTGTTGATTATGGACACTATAGGGCTTATAATAGGGCATGACAAAAATTCTTTAGAGCCAGTAAGACTCCACCAGTATTCTATGATCTTTATCATCTTTGAGGAATAATCTATACTAAGTGAACTTTTTGTTTTAAAATGATACAGAGGCTAGATAATTTTCCTTTTTGTCACTTTCAAATGTTCGTTCTTGATGAAAGTTTATTTGTAGATGAAAATAACTGATTAAACGTTGTATGATACCAATTACTTTAAAAACTTTAAAACAACTTTAAAATAAAATGAATCACTTGGGAAAAGAAAATGGAAGATAGAGGAACACAATTGTTCTATATATCCAATGAGAAATGCATTTAAAGTCACCTAGTATAGTACATCGCCTCTACTCTAAATTTACTCTCATTTACTCTAAATGTACAATGTAATTAATGTTTGAGTACAGCTGTAAACATCCCTAAGGATATTGATTCCATGTTGTTTTTTTGAATAATACAGGTTTATCTCTAGAACCAAATGAGCTTACATACTTTTGCCTAGTTTTTTTCTTGAATTACTGTTTTTCAATGAAAATAAGAGTTCATGTGGCGTGGAATATGTCATTTTGGAATAATTTTCAAATTCCCCGAAGACTGAATCTCTGAGGTCTAGCGGCATGCTACAACCAGTTTCCTTTATAGTGACGCATCCTCACAGAAGTTAGAATGACTTTACAGTCTGACAGACACTTAAAGTGTGAAGTTGAATTAAAGATATATCACTCCTGATGGGTCTATTAAAAAAAAGCTGTCAGTTGAAGTAAGCACTATTCTAAGAACATACAGTACCATGTCAGGGCTAGAGGGTGTTAGATAAAAAAAAAGCATTGGCAGATGGACAATTTTTCATAGGCCTTTGTGAATATGAAAACCAAGCTGAGAAGGAGTTTGGAAGTCCTCATCTGTTGCCCTTCTTTGAAGTACATATTTAGAAGCTCTTTGACTTTCCTCCAGTCTCCCATGATTACCTAGTTAGGCTAGCTCATAATCTACATGCTATGTCTGAGGGGAGTGGAGACAGGCATGGAATTCTAGACAAAAATATCTTACTGTTGCTCTGCCTGTAAATCCATCACCAGAACTTGTTCTGGTAATATACTATAACTCTAAGAAAGAGATTGTTTCAATTTACTCTAAGAAGAATGATTTTTCCAACCATTTGTGGTCCAAGAAGAGTAGGGATTGGATGCAAATCAAAAGACAGAATAAAGTTCAGGATATATTAAAGTCTAGAAGTTACATTTAGGTATTATTTGCTTCATACTCCCATAGAAATACTTGGAGACATTCATGCAACTCTCATTTAATGCATGGCTGTGCTTCGAAATATTACCATCTGCAGTGACTGAAAACTCTGTGCTTAGCAAAGATGTGTACAATAGTATTACATAGTTCTCAATGGCAGAAGGCCCATCTTGTAAGAATTCCAAACCTAGTTCTTTGTTTTATGCATACTATTAATGTTTATTTTTCACAGAAGTAGATTCAGTTGTGATGGTGTTAAACAGATACATATATTTGCCAAAACCCATCAACTAAGGCCATGTATGGTCATGAAGATCTTTAACCCAAGCACTCTGGAGCCAAAAGCAGGTAGATCTCTGTAGTTTCAAAGCCAACCTGATCAAAATAGTGAATTCCATGTCAGATATGGCTATATAGTGAAACCTTATCTCCAAAACAAAAGCATTAACTATGCATTTCAGGAAACTTCATTTTATTTTGGAAATTATATATCCAATAAAACAGATTTTAGGCCAGCATTGTGCATATCAAATTAGATATTATTGGAAATATGATTTAAAAAATAACAAAAAAGATTGATGCTTGCAGTCAACCATTAGACTGAGCATGGGTCCCCAATGGAGGAGTTAAAGGAAAGGACTGAAGGAGTAGAAGGTGTTTACAACCCCATAGGAAGAAAATAATATCAACCAACCAGATACCCCAGTGCTCCCAGGGACTAAGCCACTACCCAAGGGGTAAACATGGAGGGACCTATGGCTCCAGCTGCATATATAGCAGAGCCTTTGCTGGACATCAATGGGAGGAGAGGACTTTGATCCTGTGAAGACTGGATGCCCCAGTGTAGGGGAATTCCAGGACTGTGAAGTGGGAGTGAGTGGGTGGGGGAACACCCTCATAGAAGCAGAGGGGGGGATGGGTTAGGGGGTTTTCAAAGAGGAAAGCAGGAAAGAGGATAACATTTGAAATGTAAATAAAGAAAATATCTAATAAAATTTCAAAAAAGTAAGAAAAAAAGAAATATTTATATGCTTTTTCTCGAGCCTAAAATTCTAAGTCGGCATCTTGAATCTGTTATAATGAAAGATCATAAGTCTAGTGACAGTGTTTTCTCACATGTGGGGAATATTGAGAAGGGAGCTGTTTACTTGCTACCTAGAAAGTGTTTTCTCTGCAGTCTCTATACATAGAATGTTGCCTGTTACTGGTCTTTCTAACAATGTTGTTTAATTCCTTTCTTTTTTGGTTCAGAAATTTTCAGTAAGTTTGAGATGCATTTTATTCTTGACCAGCCTAGACCACTTTTAGACGTGAGTTATTGGCCTCTAGAAAGAACAAGTTACATCCCCAAAACTTATAAAAAGTTATAAACATTATTAGTTTGTAGGTGAAGAAATTTAGGAATAGATGAAATCTAAATTCTCAGAGCTGTTAAGTGGAGCTCATGTCTTTAAACTAGAATTGAATACAGAACAGATTCCAGAGCCTGTGCTAGTTAGTATATCCTCGTGTCTTCAGTATTAAAATGGTAGCTATCTTTTAAGTGGATGCTATGAAACAGGTGTTAAGTTAAGCAGTTTATATGCATGATTTCCATTGTTCTGAGATGCTTATGCTTACTGTTTCCTGGTGTCCAACATAGTGCCTGGCACAAAAGAGACATTCACTATAGATTTATTAAATGAAATGATCAACCATCTGTGGTGGATGTAATAAGTTCCATTTGTGAATAATGAAAATGGAACTTAAAGATATTAACATGCTTAAGAAGAATGTCACTGTCTAAGCAGGTGGTACAGTCATCAGATGTTCATAAATCATTATGTGTCTCAATGTTGAGGGGTTAAGGAAGCCCATCAAATAGAAAGAGATACCTCTGTAATAAGTATATAGAAATAGGATTGCTACTGGTAGTGGTCAAACATCAAGAGAGAATCTCACCTGTTTCTACCTTATGTTTTCACATTCTACAGAATTTCACCATTGTTCAACTCTGACTATTTGCACATGGAGAACAATACGTGAGAGGTAAGAGATTCTTCCATCTTCACTGAAACTTAATTTTAAATGCCACACCTTTAAGTAGCTTCATTCTTTCCTTTGCATGTATTTTCTTTCCAAGTTTCTAGATAATCTTGACTTAGGGCCTGGGATAGTGGGAAACTTTTCTTAGAGGGAAGTGAGATATAATCTAAATTACACATCCATCCGAACATAATATATTTCCGGAGTACCCACTTCTCAATGCTTTGGCAAAGGTTTGTAAGTAAGTAGAAGGTTTGGATATCGGTCTTCTGGACATTAGCCTGATGAACACAGCTCTTTACCTTTATTTCTTCATGGTTAATTCATTCATCTGTGGTTCAAAACGTTAAGATGCACTGGACTTTGGATGGATTTTCTTCTCATATTAACAAAGAATAAAGGATGGTCTATATAGTAAATATGAGCAATAAAACCACCTCTGTAATAGCTAGTTTTCTCTATGGTTGCTATAAACAAATGTTGCCAATTTAAAGAATTCCTGAATGCTTCTATGGATACAAAGAAGGATATTGGACCCTGGATACAGAAAGATGAAGTTGGATTTTTCTTCTTTTTTAATCTCACAGTTTAAAAGGAGAAATAAATATTTAATAATTCATTAAAAGTTATGCAAGTATTATAAAGAAGAAATATGAGGGCAGGTAATATACTGAATGACTTACATTATTAAGCTACCTCCTTGCTGTACATCAGGAGACTTGGGAACAATTACCTTTCTATAACAATACAGATCTCTAGATAGAAACAGATGCTGCTGATAAAGACTTTTGGACAGAAACTTTCCTCCAGACAATACCATGCTATAAACGGTTTCTAATGTTGAAAGGAGCTAAATTCCAGTAACTGTATATATGTTATTGCCTCTATTGTAAATAAATACACATAGTTCTCTCTGCAAAACATGTAACTTGCACAAGATCTCATAGCCTGAGTTAAGTGAGATTGGGATTTTGATTCAAAATATCTCATTTCAAATTTCCAAATATTTTTTAAAAGCCTCTATTGAAAGCTGCTTCATATGGCATAATTGAATTAGATATACATGTTGAGAAGTCTAGTTTTAAATCTAACATCGAATCATTGTAATTCTTTAATGTTTCTCTTTATTTCTTACCTGAAAATTTCATGCCTGTAATCGCTGTATCTTAATCATATCCACTCCTTGCTCCCCCTACAACTCCCATAAAAAATCCTTCCATCATTTCCTCCAAACTTCATTTTCTCCCTTTTTACCAAGTTGTACTGACTGTTGAAGTCATGCTTTACCTACATCACAGCTCATAATGAGATATAAACGAGATAGTAGAAACATAGTTAGAACACACAAAATACTCTGCTTGTGTGTGAGATGTCACTAGCTCCAGAATCATGGAGTGGCAGTTCTTGAGTGTCACCGAGCATATAATCTCTGTATTGTTTGCTCCTAGTCAGTACTTTGTGAGGAAAAATGTCCAACTAGGAAGGATCTGGGATTAGACCATAGTGTAGTGGCCCATAAACCTGACTCAAATCAATTTCTCTTCATTGAGCCTCACATTCTTCGTCTGTAAGATTTCTCTAATCCAGTGGTTTTCAACCCTCCTAATGCTGCAGCACTTTAATATAGATCCTCCAGTTGTGGCCACCACCAATCATAAAATTATTCTTCTTTCAACTTCATAACTGTAAATTTTCTACTGTTAGGAATCAGAATATAAATGTCTGTTTTGCAGGATAGCTGATACATGACCCCTGTGAAAGGGTCATTTGACCTCTGAAGTGTTCACCATTCACAGGTTGAGATCCACTGCTAAGCTGGACAGTGGTAGTTCACACCTTTAATCCCAGCACTTGGGAGGCAGAGGCAGGTGGATTTCTGAGTTCGAGGCCAGCCTGATCTACAAGGTGAGTTCCAGGACAGCCAGGGCTACATACACACACACACACACACACACACTCTCTCACAGAGAGAGAGAGAGAGAGAGAGAGAGAGAGAGAGAGAGAGAACACCACTGCTAAACTGAAGTTTTTTAGAAGACTTGTTAGGATCACAAAACATGACATACACTAAGTTGCATATATTAGGCTTGCTCTACCTGGAACAGAGCAGCAGGTTGCCCAACACCACAGGGACCTGTAAATGCAAAAGGAAGTTGAATCTAAGTGGGCTAGGCTCTGTCAGCTCATCAGCTGTGAGTGGTGTGCAGCACTAAGTGAATTGCACTTAATGAATTAAAGATGAAAGAGACAGCAGGGAGCACGAACGAACGCAGGAGAAGACCTTTCATTTCAAATTTAAAGGGCTCATTTTATGACAATTTGTGGTCTGTAGATTAGAATTTTTCCACTCATTCCCTAATTGTTTACTTGAAACAGCATGTACTGTTTGAAATGATGGGAGTATAGGGAACAGACAAAGAAACAAAAGGAAGAATTCAAATTGGTAAACAAGACCTGTATATCTTAGCCATGGAGTCTCCTCCTGGAATGGGGGCTGTTTGGGTTGAGTGGTAGACATGCAGGTGAGAATCTAGATTCTATATCACTCAACAGTCATTTCCTCATGGTTTATCTCTGTGTTCAAGCAAGCTCTAGAATCTATGGGTTTGAAAGAACAAGATCACTTTTATGACACCTCACTGTTTTACAATTCTTGGAGTCTCTATTCTAATGTCCCACTTTGGAGGAATTCTAGTTCTCTTTGTCCTCTAGTGATAAACAAGTAAGAACTTATCTTACAGAGAGAGCCACCCATCTCTATTCTCGCTCTCCCAATTTTATCTTTAAATAGTTCTTTTCTTATCTCAGAGAATACAGTAGTCTGCATGAGAGTCATTTGAAGAACACTCCTCATGTATCAAACTTCTCCTTCGCTCCCCAACTTAGACTTAACATCTCAGTAGCTTGGTTTATGACTTGGAAAACAGAAAAGCTTCAGGCAAGGAAATGAAGTATGAACATGAAATTTATTATTGAGAAATACAAATATTAGTGCATGTAGATAGAAAAACCTATGCAGTAGAGATCCCCATGTCACAAGTGTGGCTCTTTGATGGACTTAAAACACATTATAAAGGAAAACTAGGGGATTGGGACAGAATATTTATGGTACTTGTAACTTCATAAGAAGCTAAGCTATAAGTCCAGGTGAAGATAGAGAAACATTGAAAATGAAAGGAAACTCTATGATCTAATTCACCACAATGTTCCAAAGGATATAAGTCATACTAGCTAGACTGCTATATTTATGATAGGGGGATATGTAGATAACTGTGTTCTCTTATTCACAGACAGAGAAGAGTAGAGTGTTGTAATCCTTTGGAAGGGAGCCATAATGTCCTAAGAACAGGTTCAGCTTGATTGCTACCCATGCTTTCATCTCCAAGCTAGACAAATGTTCCATACCTAGACCTGAACTGCGCTAGAACACTATTCAGGAAGTCATAGAGGATTAGACAAAAAAAAAAAAATCAACATACCATATACTACTTTGGAGCTGCTTTGGGAGATATATTTTTACTTCTAAAAATGACCCAAACTGGTTATTGAGGTATATTCCTGCAATCTTGACACTTAACAATGATAACTCAGGAAGAAATTAAATTTGAGGCCAGCTGTAACTACAGCGTAAGTTTCATCTAATCAAGGCTAAAGAGTGAAAACTTGTCTCCACCCTCCATCCAAAAGTGTCCATAATGCTAAAATCAAAAGGAACCTTAGAAAGAAAGCCCTCAAACCAAAGTTTCTCAAAAATATTAAGTGAAATTTCTACATCAGCATCACATATAGACCTTATTTAATATTCATATTTCTAGGATCTATCCAAGAGCAAATATTCTACACTCTCCATAGATGAAATAAAAATATCTGTATGTTAAAATCCAAGGAGATTCTTGGAACTGTGTGTATGTGTGTGTGTGTGTGTGTGTGTGTGTGTGGTCAGTGTCTAGTATTCCCATGATTAAATCCAAGGACCATTTATATCAATATTAACTAAAATCCTTATAAAAGCATGCCCACGTTCACTAAGCTTTTGAGTTAGAATTTATGGACTATGCTAAAAATGTAAGAAGCCCAATACTCTTCAGAATACAGATAAAGATATATAGGTCCAGACACAGAAAAAAAAGTAACTTGTTCAAAGTTATTCTTCTGAAAGGTAGAAGAATAGAAGTAAACACTGATATCTCTAGGAAAGTCCAAACATAATGCTCCTCTGCTCACCTTTATGAGAGGGATGATGCTTCAATTTAGCACCTGTTACCAACAATTTCCTTAGATATTCTGAAGCTCAGGATAGAATTTTAGTTTCTCCTTGTAGTTTCATGATCACAGATAAAAAAGTTTAAAAATAAGACAGTGTAAGCTCACAAAGTTCTCTTGTACACAATACAATACTGCTGGCCTGAGCTACTTGGCTCTCTGTTAGTAGAACCAAGTACCTGAGTTACTCAGCTTAAGGGAGAAAAATAATGATTTTTCTCACTATTTTGGTAGTCAGGTAGCCCTGTTAATACAGGGCTTGGAAGCACATTTTCATAGAGTCCAGAAAGTAAAAAGAAACAAATAATTAACCCTGAACCTAGCATTCTTCTTGAAAACTTAGGTCAGTGACCTGTGCCCTTTCATCAAGCACTACTTCTTTTTTCTTTTTATTTATTAGATATATTCTTTATTTACATTTCAAATGTTGTCCCCTTTCCTGGTCCCCCATCCCCCCAAAATCCCATAAGCCATCTCCCCTTCCCCAGTAAACCCTTCCCTGCTTTCCTGTCCTGGTATTCCTCTATACTACGGAATCAACTCTTTTGAAGATCAAGAGCCTCTCCTCCCTTTGGTGTCTAACAAGACCAACCTCTGCTGCCTACATGTCTGGAGCCATGGGTAACTCCATGTGTACTCTTTGGTTGATGGTTTTGTCCCTGGGAGTTCTAGGAGGACTGGGTGACACATATTGTTGTTCCTTCTGTGGCACTGTAAACCCCTTTAGCAACTTGGGTCCTTTATCTAGCTCTTCCATTGGGGACCCTGTGCTCAGTTAAATGGATGACTGAGAGTGTCCCCCACTATATTTGTCATGCACTAGCAGAGTCTCCCAGATGACAGCTCTATCCAGCTCCAGTCAGCAAGCATTTGTGGGCATCAATAATAGTGTCTGGGTTTTGTAACTGTATATGGGATATATCGCTGGGGTGGGGTAGTCTCTAGATGGTCTTTCCATCAGACTCTGCTCCATCCTTTGTCTCTGTAACTCCTTCAGTGGGTATTTTGTTCCCTTTTCTACAAAGGACCCAAGTATCCATATTTTGTTCTTCCTCCATCTTGGGCATCATTTGATATGTGAAATATATCTTGAGTATTCCAAGTTTCTGGGCTACTATCCACTTATCAGTGAGTGCATACCATGTTGTTCTTTTGTGATTGGGTTACCTAACTCAGGATGATATTTTCCAGTTCCATCTATTTGTCTAAGAATTTCATGAATTCATTGTGTACATATACCATGTTTTCTGTATCCATTCCTCCATTGAGGGACATCTGGGTTCTTTCCAGCTTCTGGCTATCATAAATAGGACTGCTATGAACACAGTGGAGCATGTGTCCTTATTATATGCTAGAGAATCCTCTGGGTATATGCCCAGGAGTAGTATAGCAGGGTCCTCTGGTAGTATTATGCTCAGTTTTCTGAGGAACCACCAAACTGATTTCCAGAGTGGTTGTACCAGCTTGCAGTCCCACCAAAAGTGGAGGAGTGTTCCTCTTTCTCTACAACCACTCTAGCAACTGCTGTCTCCTGAGTTTTTATCTTAGCTATTCTGACTGGTATGAGGTGAAAGCTCAGGGTTATTTTGATTTGCACTTCCCTGATGACTAAGGATGTTGAACCTTTCTTTAGGTATTTCTCAGCCATTCGATATTCCTCAGGTAAAAATCTTTGTTTAGCTCTGTACCCCATTTTTAATAGGGTTATTTGGTTCTCTGGAGTCTAACTTCTTGAGTTCTTTGTATATATTGAATATTAGCCCTCTGTCAGATATAGGGTTAGTAAAGATCTTTTCCCAATTTGATGGTTTATCCGATTGACAGTGTCCTTTGCCTTACAGAAACTTTGTAATTTTATGAGGTCCATTTGTCAATTCTTGTTTTTAGGGTATAGGCTATTTTCCCCTGTGCCCGTGTATTCAAGGTTCTTCCCCAGTTTCTTTTCTATTAGTTTTAGTGTGTCTGGTTTTATGTGGAGGTCCTTGATCCAATTTGATTTGAGCTTAGTACAAGGAGATAAGAATGGATCGATTTGCATTCTTCTGCATGTTAGCCGCCAGTTGATCCAGCACGATTTGTTGAAAAGGTTATCTTTTTCCACTGGATGGTATTAGCTCCTTTGTCAAAGATCAAGTGACCATAGGTCTGTGGGTTCATTTCTGGGTCTTCAATTCTGTTCCATTGATCTACATGCCTGTCACTGTACCAATACCATGCGGTTTTTAACACTATTGCTCTGTAGTACAGCTTGAGGTCCGGAATACTGATTCCCCCAGAAGTTCTTCTACTCTTGAGAATAGTTTTAGCTATCCTGGGTTTTCTGTTATTCCAGATGAATTTTTGAATTGCTCTTTCTAACTCTATGAAGAATTGAGTTGGGATTTTGATGGCGATTGCATTGAATCTGTATATTGCTTTTGGCAAGATGACCATTTTTTCTATATTAATCCTGCCAATCCATGAGCATGGGAGATCTTTCAATCTTCTGAGTTCTTCTTTGATTTCTTTCTTCAGAGACTTGAAGTTCTTGTCGTATAGATCTTTCACTTGATTGGTTAGAGTTTTTGTTGCTATTGAGGACCATCCTTACTCCATAGTGATCTGATAAGGGGCATGGGGATTAGTTTAATCTTCTTATATCCATTGAGGTCTGTTTTGTGACCAATTATATGGTCGATTTTGGAGAAGGTGCCATGAGGTGCTGAGAAGAAGGTATTTTCTTTTGATTTAGGATGAAATGTTAAATATATATATATATATATATATATATATATATATATATATATATATATAAAATCCATTTGGTTCAATACTTTAATTAGTTTCACTGTGTTTCTGTTAATTTGTGTTTCCCTGATTGGTCCATTGAGAAGAGTGGAGTGCTGAAGTTACCCACAATTATTGTGTGAGGTGCAATGTGTACTTTGATCTTTAGTAAAGTTTCTTTTACCAATGAGGGTGCCCTTGAATTTGGAGCATAGATGCTCAGAATTGAGAGTTCTTGGTGGATTTTTCCTTTGATGAGTAGGAAGTGTCCTTCCGTGTCTTTTTTGATGACTTTTGGTTGAAAGTCAATTTTATCTGATATTGGGATTATTACTCCAGCTTCTTTCCTGGGACCATTTGCTTGGAAAATTGTTTTCTAGTCTTTTACTCTGAGGTAGTGTTTGTCTTTGACACTGAGGTGTGTTTCCTGTATGCAAGAAAATGCTGGGTCTTGTTTATGCATCCAGTCTGTTAGTCTATGTCTTTTCATATGGGGAATTGAGTCAATTGATGTTAAGAAATGTTAAGGAATAGTGATTGTTTAATAATTCCTATTATTTTTGATGTTATTTTTATGTTTGAGTGGTTAACTTCTTTTGGGTTTGTTGAAAGAAGATTACTTTCTTGCTTTTTCTAGGGTGTAGTTGCCCTCCTTATATTGGTGTTTTCCATCTATTATCCTTTGTAGGGCTGGATTTGTTGAAAGATATTATGTAAATTTGGTTTTATCATGGAATATCTTGGTTTCTCGATCTATGGTGATTGAGAGTTTTGCTGGGTATAGTAGTCTGGGCTGGCAGTTGAGTTTTCTTAGAGTCTGTATGAGATCTGCACAGGATCTTCTAGATTTCATAGTCTCTGGTGAGAAGTCCAGTATAATTCTGATAGGCCTTCCTTTAATGTTACTTGGCCTTTTTCTCTTACCAATTTTAATATTCTTTCTTTGTTTAGTACTTTTGGTGTTTTGATTATTATGTGGTGGGAGGTATTTCTGTTCTGATTCAGTCTGTTTGGAGTTCTGTAGGCTTCTTGTATATTCATGGGCATCTCTCTCTTTAGGTTAGGGAAATTTTCTTCTATAATTTTGTTGAAGATATTTACTGGCCCTTTAAGTTGTAAATCTTCATTCTCTTCTATACCTATAATCCTTAGGTTTGGTCCTCTTATTGTGTCCTGGATTTCCTGGATGTTTTGGTTTACAAACATTTTGCCTTTTGTATTTCCTTTCACTGTTGAGTCAATTCTTTCTATGGTATCTTCAGCACCTGACATTCTTTCTTCTCTCTTGTATTCTGGTGTTGTTGTTTGCATCTATGACTCCTGATTTCTTTCCAAGGTTTTTTTATCTCCAAATTTATCTCCCTTTGTGATTTCTTAGTTGTTTCTACTTCCATTTTTAGATCCTGGATGGTTTTGTTCCGTTCCTTCACTTGTTTTTTTTTTTTTCCCTGTAATTCTTTAAGGGATTTTTGTGTTTCCTCTTTAAGGCTTCTACCTGTTGACCCATGTTCTCCTGTATTTCTTTAAGTGATTTTTGTGTTTCATTTTTAAGGACTTCTACCTGTTGACTCATGTTCTCCTGTACTTCTTTAAGGGAGTTATTTATGTCCTTCTTGAAATCCTCTATTGGCATCATGAGATGTGATTTTAAATCCAGATCTTGCTTTTCTGGTGTGTTGGGGTATCCAGAACTTGTTGTTGTTGGAGAACTTGGTTCAGATGGTGCCATGTTGGCTTGGTTTCTGTTGGTGATGTTCTTATGTTTGCCTTTTGCCATCTGGTTATCTCTGGTGTTAGCTGGTGTTTCTATCTCTGACTGTGGCTTATCTGTCATGCAAGCCTCTGTATCTGTGTTCCTGGAAGACTCATTTTCTCTGTGTACACCAGTATATAGGTACTCCTGTGAGACCTGCTCTCTTGTGGTTGTATTTGGGTATGTAGCTCTGTGGCCCCATCAACTCTGGGTGCAGGTGGTAATCGGAAGTCTCCTATCCCAGGCTATTCCTAGGCTCCTGTGTCCTCCGGGTTTCTGACTGTTTCCTCTGAGTAGTAGGGGGACTCCTACCTGTGCTTCCTGGCCTCTCTGTACTCCTGAGTGGTTATCTACCTCTGTGTGCCACTTGGATATTGTACCCAGTGGCAGAGGGAGGTCCCAAGCCAGAGAAGCCAAGCACTACTTCTTAATAGTTCCAACACCTTCTAATTGAGCCAAGATGAAAACCAAAACCTTAAAGCATGTTCTTTTTGTGGACATTCCAGATCTAGTAATCCATATATCTTCATGTGTCATCTCAAATGGTTTTGTGTCCAGAGTAACTATTAACTATGGTTTTGAGGAAAATGACTATAAGCAAAATTGACTCATAAAAATTTACAGAAACCATTTGTTGTTATGGTTTTCACAGCTGAACCATGTACATATTAAACAAATCTTATATCTATGCAGTTTCTATATGATCTAGTTCAGCAACATGGGTCTGATAATTCAAATTATATGCATTTGAAGTTTCTGTTCTGTTTCTGCTTTGGCTCTTTAAGACTAGCTCCTTCAGACTTGCAGTCTTTGCAACAGTATCCTCTATAGACAATCCAATAGAAGGTCAATGACCTCTGGAAAAAGTAATTTCCCAAATGAAATGATCAGGTAGATTTTCTCTGAAGGAATGAGTATTTGCCATTGACAACAATAGCATTGTGTGATTTGCATGTGGTCTAATGCTTTTAATTTTAGCAAGTGTTTCACCCTTGCTACATAATTAGGAAAATTAAATGCTAAGCTACCCTGAATACATAATTCTGTATAGAATCAGGAGCTCTCACAAAGATATGAAATTGTTGAGGGCAGAAAGAAAAGTCAAAAGGCAGAGACATAAAGGAAAAGTTCTAATCATACCCTTCCAATTTAAAAAAAAATTGTTTACTAGAGGTCCACAATCCCTTATTTCAGTTCTGAAATCAATGAGGCCTATGAGATGTAAGACACTTTTTCATTAGTTTGCTGCTAAAATCCAGTTGGCAGCAAAACTTGACCTGATTTGACATGAATTTCATCTAAAACCAATTGAGTATGAATATTCAGACGTTTTTTTCCTGCTGAAATTTTAATGTCTTAATTATGGGATGTTTCCCCAGATAGTGCAGGAAATGTTATATAATAAACAGTAAAGCACTGTGTTACCTTTCAAGAATCTGAAAAGGTGAAATTTTAATTTTAAAACACAGATGGTACAACTATGGACCTAGAGAAATGATTGCTAAAATTTATGGGCCGTTTGCCACTGATATGTAGCTGTGACAGTCTCCTTTCATTTCAGCCAGCCATCAAAATCTGTGAGATTGGTGTTATAAGCATTTCTTTTTTTGAATATATTTGTTTATTTTACTGTGAAAATAGTCTTGGTACATAGAAGAAACATTATACTCTGGTAACAGCATTTAGAACTGTTAAGACAAGAAACAAACTATAATTTAAAACTCATTCTTGACTTAGGGCAGAGGCTATACCTTACTGCCTGGAATGCATACAACATGAACAGTGCCCTATGAGAAATGCTGTGATCCATGCACATATATGAACATAATCATACACAGAAACACTTCTGTACATGCAGATATTAACACACACACACACAATGCTATGCTTATAGTATATGAGCAATACTTTAATTTTTCACATATTATGAACATAAACATACACAGAAACACTTCTGTACATGCAGATATTAACATACATATGTATATATACATATAAACAGAGAAAATGCTATGGTTATAGTATATGAGCAATACTTTAATTTTTAGAGAGTGATTCTCAGAGAGATTAAAAACTTGTTCAGTCTTACAACTTTTGGCTGAGCCAGAATTTGGCCCAGGTCGTTTTGTCTGTAGAGGACTGATGCATATACATCTCCACAAGAAACACACACACACACACACACACACACACACGTACACACGTACACATACACACACATACACACACACACACACACACCAAAAAGTACAAAATCAGAAATCATAATATACAAGCAGAATGTCAGTAAGACAACAATCCCTAAACAAAGCAAATTGTGACAAAACAATATACAAAAGTGTATCACTGAGTTCAATTTTTATTTGCCAATAACTGCTGGGCATCTTCCCACCCTTAAGTGTGGTCAATATATACAGTGAGACTCTATTGGTAGAAATAATTTTTTCCTTTGTAAATAGATTTCAGTTGGAGATTGCTTTCTGGTTAGGGATGGGAGCTGCTGTCCATTTTGCCGTCCTAACACTGGGACCCTATTTGACTTGTACTCGTACAGGCCCTGTGCATGCTGCCACAGTCTCTATGAGTTAGTTCATCAGTTCTGTTGTATCTGAAAGACAAGGTTTCCTTGGTGTCTGCCATTTCCCTGGCACTTATAATCTTTCTGCCTCCTCTTCTACCATAGCTCTCTGAGCCCTTGGGAAGAGGAGATTAACGAAGACATCCCATTTAGAACTGATGCCCCAAGGTCTCTCACAGTCTGCACATTGTCCAGTTATAGATCTGTATTATTTCTCATCCACTGGAATAGGAAGCTTCTCTCATGATGACTGAGCAAGACACTAATCTATGAGTATAGCAGAATTTCATTAAGAGTTATTTTATTATTATTTCCCTATAGCAGAAAAATAGTTTTTGGTTTATCCTTAGGTCCATGGCTTATCTAATGAGAAACTAATATTTTTAAATAATCAATGATGATATGTTTTTGAACACTGATAGCCCATTGAAGCCCATTTAAATTATGTCTTTCACAAGGGAGGGTAGTGAAAATAACTGAAATTAAGAATAGTTCAAACTAACTGATATGTCACATGTTTGTGGATTATTTTCAATTTTTATTGGTTACTTTCTTCTTATCAGTGCTTGGAGGAGTGTTGAACATTTTGATCTTTGTACTTTTAAGAACATTCAGTTCTTATTTGTGAAGTTCTCAATCTTCTGTCTTTATCTTCCTTGTGATGTCCTAATTATTTCCATGGCAACAAAAATGTGACCCTAGACAAGGACATGGTAGAAAAAAATAGATTAACTACACAGCATTCAGATATCAGGTAGCAATGGAGGCTTAAAGTAGTGAATGAGAAATACAGTCAGTGATTATTCTAATTTAGACTACAATACACATTCTAATCACAATGGAAACCTTGGCAAAGTATGAAAAGTTATTCAGAGGCTCCTTGCTGGGACTTAGTTTTCTCTATTCCTAAACACGTCTCTGGTAAGATCAATGCTCTTATTCCCGGATCCGGTTTTGAGTGCTCAGGAGCATGAAGTACCATCACACTCACGTAGAGTGTGGATATCTGGAGGAACTGCTGATTCAGATTGCTTCCACAATGAGCATCCTAAATCTCATATTCACTAGCTAGGTGACCTTGAACCAACATTTTTGTTTCTCTGAGTCTCTGTTTTGAATCTGCAAATTTATGAATCTTGTTAGTCTGGATGATCACCAAGAATATTTTGGACTCTAGTCTAAAATCTGTTGACAGTGATTATAAAAGACATTTTAGAACAGTGAGTTAGCATGAAGTTTAATATGTGTGTTTATAAAGAAAGGGGAGGAGAAAAATTACTGTGTCTATTATATGTATTTTCTTAATTCAAATCCTCTCCTCTGTGTGTCCCAAGGTGATGCATGTCTTCGGAATGTGTAAAGCACTGACATTCTCCATGAAGAAGAAGCAGTGATGTATAGAAGATAAAGGTTTTTGCAGCATCTCTTCAGCTCAACTCAGCATTCTCTAGTGATTCTGAATAGCTGTTTTCTGCTTGTACACATCACTGTCCTTTCAGATCCCAAACCAAACCACTGCCTGGCCCTTGGTCTAGGGTACTGGCACTGAATTTCTATTCAGTTCTACATAATTGCAAAAGACACAATGGAGAAGTGTACAGAATCTCCACGAAACTTAAATGCAGAGACTTCCTTTTTGAGAGGAAGCAATCTGATTCTGCAACCACAAGTGCAACATCCAACTGATGATAAATCTCCTTTAACAGGGCAAGTTGTACCTTCCCTGAATACCCCAGTGATGTCTGGTCCTTACTCAGGTGACCATCTTCCTCAGTTTCATGGTAACCCAGCCAGTGTCATGGGTTTTTTTCCTCAGGTGACCACGTATTTGACGGCTCTGGATATTTCTAATCCTGCAGATGATGCCCGAGTCAAGCACTTTTTTAACTACCTTTCGCAGCAGATGCAAAATTGGGATGACCTATCTGAGTCCACCCAGAGTAATTTATTGAAACAATATGAGAACTTTGTTCTTGAGTTACAGCAGTCATTTGGTGAACCAATGGCACAAGAAACAACACCTCCAATGAATGTTAAGGTTGACAAAAGTGACATCTCTCCGCAGGATGCTACTACTTTCCAAGTTCATGCTCCAAATTTGAGTTATAGTGAGACTAATCAGAGAGAACAGTTCCAAAAGGGGCATGTTGACTCCACTCAAAATGAAGACATCACAGATATAATGAGCAACCTACCAGATTTGGTCACTCAGTGCATTCAGCTAGACAAAAAACACAAAGACAGGCCAGAGCTCCTACAGTCTGAAAGTCATGTTCCAATGTTTGCTTCCACAAACCATTACCAGTCTTTCATTGGCCCCATACGTCCACTACCAAAGGATGGGCCTAAACAGTTGCAGGGAGCCCACCTGCCTGTCACTCCAGCCAAAAGAGCCCGCCAGCAGGAAATGCAGTTATGTCTCTACTGTAACCAGGCTGGTCACTTCACAAGAGATTGCCTTGCTAAACGTTCCAGAACTCCAGCAAGGAAAAAAATATAGCTAGCTTACTTTAAGTAAGAGGAGGATAGGAAATCACTTTGTAAATTCATACCCTCTCACCATTGGCCTTAGTGATTTATAAACTTTCACAAACTTCAAAATACAAATGAGTTGCTGTGGCATCACATTAAAAAAAAAAGCCAAGAACATTTACATCCCCAGGAATTTGAACAACTAGAACTTGTTGGTTGAAAGATAGCCCCTCCCCAAACTTGTCCTAACAACAATGATGAAGATAATTAACAGAAACTTTATAGTTAGGACCAATCGCTTCAAGAGTTCTAAAAGAATTTTTAAATAAATAAATAAAAAAAAAGAGTTCTAAAAGTTTGAAAACAAGACTCTCTACAGTCTGAGCAAACAAAAAAAAGCAAAAAAACAAAACAACAACAACAACACACAAAAAAATACCCTCACAATGTACTGAGATTCACATCCCTACCAAAGGATGAAATTGTGGTTGATTCTATTGGACCAAACCCCATAGCTTATGTGCCTAGGACTGAGCCCAAAGCTTTTATCTTCTTCTTTATTGATCTGTTTCTTAGTTACTCATTTGTTCAGGTCTTTTGTTTGCAATCATAGTGGCATCACCATATCCAACAATATCCTTGTCATCGAGAGATCAGAATCTGGATTCTGTTCTACCTATTAATCAGACTCTAGTGCCAACACATGACAATCATCCTGCAACTAAATCTCTGCCACCCATTTATACAGCTATATATTTTGTTGCCATCTGAAGATTCCTGCTTACCCAACATGCTGAACTTCTCGGCAATTCGCAAACCAAATTATATGGTCATTTGAACTGAATACTGATTAATTATTTGAAACTTTCTTTGAGGAATAGCCTCTTTGGCAGTTAACATCCTTTGAGTCTGCCAATCCAAGCTTAGTCATATCTATACTAATGTTCCTATTTTAGGTTTGAACATATATATGGCTAAGTTTAATGGTTTAGGATAATGACCAAGTTAGGCATTTAAAGATATTTGTTTAAGGTATCCTATCATAGTTACTGTAACAGCAGCATGTTCTTGCTGCCTGAACAGAGACCAAACTCCAATAAGGACTGACTTTCCAGCCTGCAGTAGTTTGTGACTTCCTAGGCCTCAGTATTTAAAATCACTGCCAATTGCTACCAAGCTGTACTCCTATGGACCACTTTTGGCTATTATCTAATTGAGGACCTTGGAAAGCAATGGGATGACATAGAACTTTTGGAACCAACTCATGTGAAAGATCCTGTGCACATACATTAACAGCATCTGTGCACAAAACTCAAGAACTGGGGTGTTCTTTTGCTTGTCTTGTACTCTTGGCACACATCAGCTCTATGCATAAATAGATGATGTAGGTGATGCTTTTACAAAAAAAATGGAATGATGTGCTAAGAAGGCACAATGTCTTAGACATGTTAACATCTACTATTGCTCAGTATTTGTTGGTAATTACCAGTTCTTTGTTCATTGTTTCTTGGTGCTGGTATATTTCCCCATAATGGATTTCCTGAAATCAGTCATTGCATATTCCTTAATAGCCACTCAGAACTTGAAGTACCATAGCACTTTGGTCTTGTTCCTTGAAAATTGTGTTTAGTTTTCAATACTTAATTCCAGATAGGGCCTTACTGCTCTCATCTTGTAGCACCAAGAAATATCTTTTCATCCATCAGTGCCTCACTAACCACTGTGCCAATCCCTACTTACATTCACAAGCAGTTTGTTCCTTTATCAGTAGCTTGCTATATATTCACAGTATTTCATAAACAACCATAACAAGGAGATATGAATGAACATATTCCGATTGTGCTAAGAAATTCCTCTCCATCACTGGGATTGTATGAGAAATTTTATCAGGTAGAGTTATTTGAATATTGAGTGAGTTAGGACTTTCATAAAGAATCCTCATCTATTTCTTCTAATTCTATAATAAAGGACTAATCCAAATCACCTGTAGTCACGTTCTTTTTCTTTTTTATTTTTTTGGGGGGGTGGTAGAAGGAAGAAATAAACGTATCTTTATTTGTAGATAACGTCATCTTCAGTGTGAAATCCTTAAAGAACATGCAAATAATACCCAAATGCAAAATCACTAGAAAACTTGTAAAGCCACAGGATGAAAGATCAATATAGAAAACTTAATCATATTTGTGTAAGCTAGCAACAAACATTCCTAAATTTAAATGTAACAAAATCCATTTACAGAAGTGAAACAGATTCAGGCATTTGACCACAATTGAAGAGGAAGAACTATGAAGACTTGTGCAATGAAAATCACAAAGCATTGCTGAAAGTAATTAAAGAACATGTCCATGAACATAGAGGCAATTCATGCTCACAGGTTAGAGGAAGCAAGGCTTTTTTGTAGAACTTGACAAGTTATTCACAAAATCTAAATAGAAATGCATTTTATCAAAATAGTGTGAACATTTCACTCGCCTAGCCCTTATGAGTGAAGCAGATTTAATCATAGAAATTAGCCTTGTGTTTGATATCAATTAAGTTTTAATAAAAGTGCCCAACTTCTCAATTAGAAATAAAATCTTTCAAATGAATAATTGCACTAACATCTTTTTAAAATCTTCACCTCAGAATGGATCATTAATATCCAATGAAAGTTAAAATGAAAAATATTTTATAACATTTGGTCACATAGAATATATCTATATGTGATACCAAAGCACAAGTCATAAAAGAAAAAAAGACAAATTAGTCTTTACAAAACTGAAGAATATTTTTTTATAAACATTAGGAAAATGAAAGGTGTTGGTGCACACTGTAATCTAACTACTTGGGTGCCTGAGACAGGTAGATAGGTAGTTTGGGAGAAGGCAAGTCTGGGACACAGCAAGGCAGACTAAGGAACTGAAGGAAGGAAGGAAAGAAGGAAGGGAGGGAGGGATAAAAAGCTGCATGTGGGTAAAAAATACTTGCCAATGATGAGTTGGGTAATAAACTTGCATCCAGAATATAAAGAAGTTTTAAAACTTAATAAGACACATCAATTCAAAATCAGCAAAGTGGTATGTGAATAGCTAAACAGTACCTTTATAAAGTATTTAGCATCAATTAGGCTTTAGGGAAACTAAAACCAAAAGACTGCACCACCGTTTCCAACTCACATGACTTTTTGGAACGGGAGCAGCAGAGGGGTAAGATGAAGCTGCTAGAGTTTCCCAGTATCGTGGCAGACCCAAAAGGATTCGCCACTGGAGGAATCAGATTTTAACAAGGCTTACAAGATTATGTTTTAGTAGTTGCACCCAGAGATTGAGTTACCATTGTTTCTGATCTAAGTTTGTGTTGAGTTCTCCTCCACTGTGGTGGCTCCTCTGGGTTCAAGAGAGAAAGGTACAGTAGCCAAGTGTGGGTTTGCCTGAAGTGCACCACAAGGGCGGGGGGACTTTGAAGCATGAGGTTGGCATGATATCGACCTGCCAGTAGGAAACCTAGTGAGCTGGGTGGAGAGATTGTGGAGTTCAGAGTCAGAATCTCCATGAGATAAAAACAGGTCAGACCACCTGGGCAGAGGCACGAGCACGGGAATGTGCCGGTTCAATTTTTTAATATTTCTGCAACAGATGGCCAAAAGTCAGTTTCTTACTGACCACAACACGTGGTCTTGAATGGCAATAGGAACATTTAGTACATAACTTGATTACCATGCCTTCCTTAAGGTAAGACCAGCAATTTATCACTGTGAGCCATCTTTTCAAGATGTCTAACTTTATTTCCATTTCAAAAAATTTACTACAAGTAAAAAACATCTCTGTACTTTGCAGTGTCTAAGAGAAGGTACTCAATTCAGGGTCAAAAAGTTCAGTTCAGTTTTCACTTTTGGAAGTCTCTTGATGAATTATCCTTAATAAATTACCTCTTTTACATGATGTCATTCAATTAAGTAGCCTGACAGAGCAAAGAAATTGAGATTTGCAATAATTCTGTACTTCTTACTGACTAGCAAGCATAAACAGATTTGTTATAGAGGTGTCCTGCACTATATACTGTCAACTGGAATGACAGATGAGTTAGCATAAAAAAGTTTTTAAAAGATTGTCCTCAGATTGGACTTAGGGAAACTAATTAGAATCCATAGCCAAAAAGTAATACTTAACATGCTCAAAGGTACACTTTAGTACTGTAAAAGACTTTAGACATACCTCAGTCTAACCAAAAATGCATTAGGGAGATAAATTTGTTATATGATTGATGCTATCCAGCAAGGTAGGTCTTCATCATAAGTCAGAGGGAACAAAAACAACAGAATGGTTTGTACAAAGTCTATAAAGAGAAGAAATAAAATAAACATAGAGCATTGATATCTTTAATCTCAGTGATGGGACACTGACCTGCATATAATTTGATAGGTCCACTCCTGAAGTGGGATTATATTACCAGGGCATCCCAATTTGTATTATCAACTGGTATGATATTAACCCATTCACTTTCCTACTTTGTGGTCTTCATGTAATCTGCCTGTACTCACTTTCCTATTGAAATTTTGTTTCAGAACTTTTTGATGGTCATCTGACATGAGTCTTCTAGCCTACTTGACAGCTGTCAATTCTCAGTGGAAGGGAATAAATTGCTGTTTAACTTACACAGATGTTTCCTGAGGGGATTACTAACATTAATCCCTTGTATCCCAATCACCTCTGAGTACTCTGAGAAAAACTAATATTATCCTTATGTAACATCAGTACCACAGTGTGAATAGTGGGTATACTGAATATCAGTCTCTGTAGATACCTTTGCTCAACATTACCTGGCATCCCTCTTTATTTCTATTATCTATCTAGAGATGTAATAAAATTCTCATATACCTAAGGTTTTAGCTTCCTAATCTTCCCCTACACATAATCAGAAGCATGGTACCTGCAGTAAGTAATTGCTTTTTTTTCCCACTACTCCTGAATTCTAGTTCTGTCTATCTGAGTATACGCCCACGGATGAAGGCATAAGAAGATGTTAGCCACTGAATAACACTGTAGGGAGGGAGAAGTATATGATTGACTTTACCTTTATCACCTCCATTTTGTTCAAATGACAAAACACTAGAGCAGTATCACTTCTCTTGCTTTTATTCATGATGATGTAATAAACCACCCTTTCTAGAAGACTGGAATGTCATCATTCAGAACCTCTGTTTTATTACCATAGTAGTGAAGAAAAACAGAGCATTTAGAGTACAGAGTGTTTCTACAAGAAAGTTTGCAAAATCACCTACTACAAATTTAGGCTGAGTGTGGGAGCTTGTGTTACATACAAAGAGCATTCGGCAGGTGTCCAGTTTATGAAGGTTCAGATACTTCTTGGTCAGAAGAAAGAAAAATGCTTCCCATGAAATCTTGTCTTATCGATCTTCAATGGCCTCATGCTCCAAAAATTAGTGTCCACATTTAAAAATAAATGTTTCATAAATTAGTTAGTCTAATTAGTAGAGTCAATAGAGCAATTTTGGCAACTTTATTTTAGTACCTGACTCATGCTGTCTAGTCTTTGATCACAACGGCAGTTTGTGGACCCACACAATAAATTATTGGTATTGTTTCATAAAAAAATGATTTTTATTATTGGGTTTGCTTGAACTTCTCTATTTATTGATTTTTAACACACAGATTAAATGGCTCTGGGTATTCTATCTAGCCATCTCAGTGAGAAGCCAGTTAAGACTATAGTAACATTTCCCATTCATTTCACAGCAACACAATAGAGGACTATATAGTCTTTGATTCACATAATGCTGTTTTTCATTCACTATGTAGTCTTTCATTCACTTGTCTGTAAAATCTGCCTCTGTGGCTGTTTAGGAAACTAGAAATTAATTGTTGGTTAACACTTCCTTTATGCCAGACACTGTAAGGAGAACTCTGATTTGTTAATGTTCCTCAGTTAAGTCTCATATTACTAAGGTGGAATATCCATTTCTAACATTTCATGCTCACTGCATATTGAGGAAGTGGATGTTATAAATTCAATTTAAAGATGATAAAGATTTATAGCAGCTAACTTATCTGCCCCAGTGATACAGTTTGTAACTGGGATAAATGTAAAAAATAAAAGCATATCTTTTCCTTTCTCTTTTTATTCTTTTTCCCCTACTACTGAGTTTTAGCCAAGGGTCTCAAACATGCTAGGTAAGCACTCTACCACTGAGCCACATCATGATCCCCAAAGCATATCTTTCTGTTGCTACAGCTTTGTGCTATTGGAGACAGAAGTGAAATATGCTTAAGTCAAGCCCCTCCTGACTAGTCTTGCTGACTTAATTACACCTCCACAGGCTCCATACACAGCAGCCTCTCTAATAACCGGTATTCACATAGCAACTGGTTGAAATTCATTTTCTAGACAGTAGTCTATAAAGGAAACACAGCACAAATCAGCTCCTTCTAGGACTTTGAAATTTCATTTGTGTTTCTTATGAGTTGGGGGGGGGAAATTACTTGACACATCTAAAAATGCACTGCATCTACATTATCTGACTGGGTAGGTGTTTGTTGATTCAGGATTCTAAAAAACAGTTTCTAACTAACAAAAGGCCTTCGTACTTCTATAGCTCTTCATTTAGAGTTATTGAGTCTTTGTGAGCAATGTTGTTTGCATTTATTGAATAATGCCAGGAGATGAGGAGAAGTTTATTGTCTTCTGATGGTGGTTATATACCCACATCAGATAAAGCTCAAGGTTAAAATGCATTTTGATTAATTCAGATGTCAGTTAGCTATTTACACTTGAGAAGTGCTTTAATGTATCAGCCTCGGGGAATATCCAATCCAACAAATTGACTCTAAGGGGAATTCATGGGAAGACAAGCTTGTTCTTTTTGTTCATTAACCCCATGTTTGAAAGCAACTATCAAGTACCGTGTTTCTCTTAGTTATTAATGATGAGTCTAACATCCATTAATTCATTATTAAATTCATTTGCTTTCAGTTTGGAATAGATATCTAATGATACAATGGAGACCATAGAGTTACATTACTGCCATTTAAATCATACTCCCCTTTACATGATTTAAATTCATCTTTTATATAATATAAAGATAATACTCTCTCAATTCAATCATTTCAGAATATGAGTGTCTGTTGATGCTGATTGCTGCCGCTTAGAAAAATGCCCCCTAAAGCACAGGTACCCAATTCCTGATAGAGTATTTTGTTTCCCCTTAACACCTCATTAGCCAGACGTCTATTTTCCATGTATCTCTGGGCATTCTGCTCTTCCAAGATCTCATCAGAACTGCCCATTTATCTCTGCTTGCAGTATTCAAGGACTTTTCTAGCCCCAAGTTCCAAATATTTCCATATTCCTTTAATAAACCAGCTCTTAAGGATCAATACCACATAGATGGGTTTATTTCAACAATGGCACCATTTCATGATACATATTTTCCACGCTAGTTACTTTACACATTGTTGCAACAAAAACACATGACAAAAGCAACGCAAGGAGGAAAAAATTCATTTTGGCTCATAGGTCAAAGTTCCTTTAGATGTTGCCAAATACATCTCATACAGATATTCTAACTCCAATTAATCTAATCTTGGCAACCGTTCATAGGCTTGTCCAGAGGCTAACCTCTGAGACGCGCCTTGAGGTTTGTCTTCTAGGTGATTCTAGATCCTCTCAACTTTACAATCAATATTATCCATCAGCACACCCACTGATTTTGCTTAATAATTATCATAACACCAACCACATTTTACTAACAATTTTCTGTATGTGCCTTTTAGTTCTGCCACAGTTTCTTTTAATTTTCACAATAGCCCTCTTAGATAGCTGTAACTATTGGATTTATTATGCAGATGCAAAAAGCTAAGGTCTATAGTGGTCAAGGAGTTGCTCCATAGGCATCAAGGTAGTAACATCAGCGGGTCTCCAATGTATTTACATTTGCATACTCATACATTTCATATTGTTTTCCATCTACAACAATAACAGAGAAACTCTCCTGTGAATAAAATCCAGCCTACAGTTGGGATTGTAAATAAAAATTTCCTGTAATCCAACCATGTTCATTCTTTTATATTATCTATAACTGCTTTCACGCTGTTATAGACACAGCTCAATAAACCAAGAATATTTATTAACTTAAACTTTTTATAAAAAGTTTTTTGACCCCTTCTGTATTAGTCAGGGTTCTCTACAGTCACAGAACATATGGGTAGTCTCTATATAGTAAGGGGATTTGTTGATGACTTAGAGTCTGTAGTCCAACTCCCCAACAATAATCATCAGCAGCTGTGAATGGAAGTCCAAGGATCTACTGGTTGCTCAGTCCCCCAAGGCAAGCAGGTGAAGAAGAGAGAGTGAGTCTTCCTTCTTCCAAAGTCCTTATGTAGGTCTCCAGCAGAAAGTGTGGTCCAGATTAAAGGTGTGTGCCACCACGCCTGGATCTGGGACTTGCTTTGTCCCAGATGACCTTGAACTCAGAGATTTCCCTGTCTTAATCTTCTGGGATTCATAACCACTCTCCCTCAAGATCTCCAAGCTAAGATCCAGGTCAGAAACTTATATCTCCCAGCCTCCAGATTAGAATCACAGGTGAGCCTTTCAATTCTGGATTGTAATTCATTCCAGATACAGGCAGGTTGACAATCAGGAATAGCCACTACAATCCACCCCATGTCAAATTGACACAAATAATATCTCATGCCCAAATGAAACAATAACAAGGTCATGAATACACCTAACATGATAGAACTATTCCTCGTACAATCGCAAACACATTTGTAAATTTACAATGGGACAATGTCCCTTGGGAGCATTCTTTTAGTATCTCAACTTATATACCAATTGATGTTAAAGAAATTGGAAGAAAATCAAATGTATTCTTAACAAAATAAGACAGAAGCATTCATATTACTTTATAATCCTTGTTTCTGCTATTGGTTTCGTGACCTTAGCTGGTATTTATAACTACCTTCCTCTGCTACCCATTCTGTATTTCCTTCACCCTCGGCAAGCACCTCAGCAGGTCTTGACTCTTTTCCTGAAAGATTGACCCATACCTTCATTCCTGGTGGGTCTGTTTCCTTTGCCATCCGGCTTGGATTAGGCTGTTGTAGTTTCCCATTGACTTTAATCATAGGATATGGTAGTACTAAGAGACACCCTAAGGGATCTCCTACACTCCAGACATAATCCTGCTTATTTTCATTGTTTAGAGGCAATCCAATTTCCCCATGGTAATCTGGATCTATCACCCCTCCTAACACTGTTATTCCTTTCTTAGCCTATTGGTTTAATGGCATTAGAAGCCCAAAATAGCCAGGGGGAAATCTGAGCTTCCATTTCAAGGGAATGTTTATTGTGGCTCCTGGTAGGAGCACTACCCCCTCTGGAACCAAAACTTCTAGGCCAGCAGAACCTAGAGTTGTGGGGACAGGAAGCAAAAATTTTCCTAGAGGGTCACTAGGAGTGATAGTGAGTGGAACTATTCCCCTTTCCACCCCTTGATTCCTGGACCCATGGATCCTGGCTATGGGAGAAACTGTACCGTATATTGAATGCTGATCAAAGCATATACTGCCTTCTGAAGAACTCTGCCCCAGCCCTCCATGCTGTTGCCACCTAATAGGCACTGTAACTGTGCCTTCAAAAGGTCATTTCATCTTTTTATCAGACCAGTTGTTTCAGGCTGATGGGGAACATGGTAAGACCAGTGAATTCCGTGATCATGGGCCCACTGTCACACTTCTCTGGCTGTGATGTGAGTTCCTTGGTCAGAAGCAATACTATATGGAATACCATGACGATGGATAAGACTTTCTTTAAGTACATGGATGGTAGTTTGGCAGAAGCTTTATGTCCAGGAAAACAAAATCCATAACCAGAATAAGTATCTACTCCAGTAAGAACAAAACGTTGTCCTTTCCAGGGAGGAAGTTGTCCAATGTAATCAACCTGCCACCAGGTTGCTGGCTGGTCACTTCGAGGAATGGTGCCATATCTGGGGCTTAGTGTTGGTTCCTACTGTTGGCATATCTGGCATTCAGCAGCAGCTGTAGTTTAGGGAAGGAAACTTGTAGGAGTAAGTTTATTTTGGCTTGTACCTCAAGGGGAATAGAGTACATCATAAAGAGGACAGCGCGGCAGCAGGCAGCCAGAACAGAAAGCCAAGAGACCATGTCTTCAATCAGGAACACCCAAGAGAGAATGAGCTAGATCTTGGAGGAGGCTTTGAACTGTCAAAACCTGCCTACACTGGCATACTTCCCTCAACGAAGCTGAAAATCCCCACAATTTTCCCCAACCAGTACAACCAAGTGTTCAAGTGTCTGAGCCTGTGGAGTACTTTTCTCTTTCAAACTAACATATTCCACTCCATGACTCCCATAAACTCGTGGCCACATCATGATTCATAATGAATTTTGTCCAACTTTAAAAGTCCCATAACCTTTCATAGTCTCAATACTCTACTTAAAAGTTCAATGTCTCTTCTAAGATTCAACACAAACTCTTAACTGTAGCTCTTCATAAAATCAAAAAGCAAATCACAGAGTTCTATCATACAGTGCCACAGAATGTGCATTTCCTCCCTAAAAGGGGGTAACAGGGGCATAGTAAAGAAATACTGGGCCAAAGGAAGACAAAATCTCAGTGAGTCAACAGCCAAGTCCCGTAGCTCTATGTCCAATCCCTGGGACTTTAGTTTAAGGGTTCAGTGGCTCAGACCCCAGTTCTACTGCCTGAAACATACCCCCCCTCTCTGTTTCTGTCTCTCTCGATCTCTCTCTGTCTCTCTCTGCCTCTCTCTCACTCTGTCTGTCTGTCTGTCTGTCTCTGTCTCTGTCTCTGTCTCTGTCTCTCTCTCTCTCTCTCTCTCTCTCTCTCTCTCTCTCTCTCTCTCTCTCTCTGGATCTGCTCTGTGTTTGTAGTTCTCTTTGGTGGATGCTTCACAGTGCTGCCATCTGTAATTTCTTCAGTTCTCCACCACAACCCAGGCTTCACTTTCATAGCTTCATACAGTGGCCTATAAGAGCCTCTTGACCTCTGGGATTTTATACAGAAATCCCCCCTACCACGCATTGATTGGGCTCAGAAGCTATCTGAAATCACGGAGGAAGAATCCATGAGCCCCTTCCTCTTGCATTTTTACTGCCTTCAAAGCAAGTACTACTTGGACAACAAACAAGTCTGGCTGCCAGCTGAGGATGGATGGGCTCTGGTCCCTCCAATGGAAATTAGCAGAAGGTGTTTCATGAGATTTTTTTTTTCTAGAACCAAAACTCCCCTTAGGCATTTGCTTTACACAAGGTGCCTGGGGTCTTGCCCATGAGGCATCTTTCCTATTCTAGTGAGGAAGTAGACAGTGCTAGTCTCCTTAATAATTATGACCCCTCTTTTAGTACATGCCTTGGCTGCAGCATTAAGCTTCCTAGTATTTTCTTTCTCCAAACTGTACATTTAGTATTCCTTTCTGCTCCATTGCTCTTTTTCATTGTACACCCACATAAGCATTATCAATAATAACAACATCAGAGATCCAGTGTTCTGTTATCTTGAAATTTCCTCTTGCCAAAGAGAGTAGTCCACTGCTTTTCAATTTTTCCTTAGGCAAGTTCTTAGGACCAAAATGTTAGGCAGCTAGATACTTTGCCAAAATGTCACGGGATTGACCTCTAGCACAGTTGCTTATATTGTTCCCCTCTTAAACCTTTTGAACTAGGCCTCCACAGTTCACAGAGCTCTGACGATTGTAGTCTTCCAAATTCTTGCTATGTTTTGCCATATGTATTTATAGCTATCAACCACTTTTTTTAAAAAATTTTATTTTATTTTCTAAGTTTTTTTATTTACATTCAAAATCATTTCCCCTTCCTGTTTCCTCCCTCCCCGAAAGTCCCATAAGTCCCCTTCCCTCCCTCTGTTCCCCATTCAACCCCCTCTCGCTTCTCTGTCTTGGCATTCCCCTACATCCAGTCTTTCCAGGACCAGGGGTCTCTCCTTCCATCTTCTTGGAAATCTATTGATATGTGAATTGTGTCTAGGGTATTCCGAGATTCTGGGTTAATATCCCCTTATCAGTGACTGCATACCATGTGTGTTCTTTTGTGATTGGGTTACCTCACTAAGGATGATATTTTCAAGTTCTGACCATTTGCCTAGGAATTTCGTGAATTCATTGTTTTTAATTGCAGAGTAGTATTTCATTGTGTAAATATACCACAACTTCTGAATCCATTCATCCATATCAACCACTTTTGTAATCTACAGTCCCTCCAGCTTCCAAATCCAAAGGTCTTCTATGATCCTCAAAAACCCACATGTTCAGATTCTTCACAGCAAGAGCCTACTCTGTCTTAGTTACTTTTCTGTTGCTATAATAAAACAAAAGCACAGACACACAAAACATGACTAAGGCAACTTATAAAAGAGAGGCTTTACTTTCGCTTACTCCTTCAGAGAGGTAGAATCTACAATGATGGGGACAGCTTGGCAGTAGGTAGCCAAAGTAAGAAGCTGAAATTCAACCTTTGAACTGCAAAGACAACACTGAGAATGAATTGGCAGTGGAATTGGGCTTTGAATGCTCAACGGCTACCCACATTGGCATATTTCATGCAAAAAGTCTGAAATTCTTCATAACCTCCTTAAACCAGTGTCATCGACTGAGGATCAAGTGTGCAAGTGCCTGAGCCTATCAGGTATATACTCAATGACATCCTAACCTGCAATAGTTTATTCTTTCCTGTTCTTAAACCCTATCTTATCATGTTTGTCATATATGATAATAGATTTAATTATGTCAGTTGCATATATGTACATAATTTATTTCAGTCATATTCATCCTCATTACCTGTTCCCACTACTTATTACTTATCACTACTCATTACCTGTTCCCCTTCTTTTTTTCCAAGTAGTCTTCTTTCTGTTTTTTATATCTTTTGTTATTATGAATCAGTGAGTACATATAAAGTTGTTTATAGGAGCATCAATGAACGGTTAATTATTTACAGGAGGATGGACAACTTATCCATAATTACATTACTGAAGAAGAGCCCCTCGATTACCCATGGTAAAAGCTGCATTTCAGGTATAACACAATGGTTTGAAAAAAGTACACATTGCAAAATGTCTAAGCCAAGTTAGTTTACACAAGTTTTTACCTCAGATACTTGTCTTTTCTGTATGGCAGGAACACTTTAAATAGCTATTTTTCTGAGACAATATCAAAAATGGGGTACATTGTATAATTCATAGTCACCATATGCATCTACAATAATCTAACTTATTGTTTTTTTTCATTTTTGAAGGCATCGTGTCAAAATTTCCAGAGTCTGACCTCTTAGTTTACACTTTTTTATTCACTTTAGATAGGATGGCTGCCCTCCCTCCCTTCACCCATTCCCACAACCCCTCCTCCACCCCTCATTTTCTTTTTTGGGAGGGTGAAGGACCCCCTGGGTATCCTCTAACCCTGGCATATAAAGGCTCTGCAAGAAGGACTAGGTGCATCCTCTCCCTCTGAGACAAGACAAAGGAGGCAAATTATTAATGCCTCTCACTGTTTAGATTTCTCATTATAAATGGTTCATTTACTACACTTCCTTGCTATATGCTTCTCTATCAGTCCAACATATATGCTGAAATGATATAATTCTCTTTATAGAAGATTATCTCAAATATTTTGGCAGTCTACACATTAATTTAATTTCTTGGGAATTTTTTTTTATTTTATTTTTTTAATTTACATTCCAAATCACTTCCCCTTTCCCGTTTCCTCCCTCCCCGAAAGTCCCATAAGCCCCCTTCCCTCCCTCTATTCTCCATTCAACCCACTCTCGTTACGCTGTCCTGGCGTTCCCCTACATCCGGTCTTTCCAGGACCAGGGGTCTCTCCTTCCATCTTTTTAGAAATCTATTGATATGCTGATTGTGTCTAGGGTATTCCGAGATTCTGGGTCAATATCCCCTTATCAGTGACTGCATACCATGTGTGTTCTTTTGTGATTGGGTTACCTCACTAAGGATGATATTTTCAAGTTCTGACAATTTGCCTAGGAATTTCGTGAATTCATTGTTTTTAATCGCAGAGTAGTATTCCATTGTGTAAATATACCACATCTTCTGAATCCATTCCTCCGTTGAGGGACATCTGGGTTCTTTCTAGCTTCTGGCTATTATAAATAAGGCTGCTATGAATATAGTGGAGCATGTGTCCTTATTGCATGCAGGTAAAGTCTCTGGGTATATGCCCAGGAGTGGTATAGCCGAATCCTCCAGGAGTGTCATGCCCAGTTTTCTGAGGAACTGCCAGACTGCTTTCCAGAGTGGTTGTACCAGCCTGCAATTCCACCAGCAGTGGAGGAGTGTTCCTCTTTCTCCACATCCTCGCCAACAACTGCTGTCTCCTGTGTTTTTGATCTTAGCCATCCTGACTGGTGTGAGATGGAATCTCAGGGTTGTTTTGATTTGCATTTCCCTAATGACTAAGGATGATGAACATCTCTTTAGGTGCTTCTCAGCCATTAGATATTCTTCAGGTGAGAACTCTTTGTGTAGCTCTGTACCCCATTTTTTAATAGGGTTACTTGCCTCTATGGAGTTTAACTTCTTGAGTTCTTTGTATATCTTGGATATTAGCCCTCTGTCGGACGTAAGGTTGGTAAAGATCATTTCCCAGTTAGTTGGTTGCCGCTTTGTCTTTTTGACAGTGTCTTTTGCCTTGCAAAATCTTTGTAATTTAATGAGGTCCCATTTGTCTATTCTTGATCTTAGAGCAGAACTTAGCAGATCTTAGAACAGAACTTATTGGAGTTCTGTTCAGGAAATTCTCCCCTGTGCCCATATGTTCAAGGTTCTTCCCTAGTTTCCCTTCTATTAGTTTCAGTGTGTCTGGTTTTATGTGGAGATCCTTGATCCACTTGGAATTGAGCTTAGTGCAAGAGGATAAGAATGGGTCAATTTGCATTCTTCTGCATGTTGACCTCCAGCTGAGCCAGCACCATTTGCTGAAAAGGCTATCTTTTTTCCACTGGATGGTTTTAGCTCCTTTGTCAAAGATCAAGTGACCATAGGAGTGTGGATTCATTTCTGGGTCTTCAATTCTGTTCCATTGATCTACATGTCTGTCACTGTACCAATACCATGCGGTTTTTAACTCTATTGCTCAGTAGTACAGCTTGAGGTCCGGGATACTGATTCCCCCAGAGGTTCTTTTACTCTTGAGAATAGTTTTAGCTATTCTGGGTTTTCTGTTATTCCAGATGAATTTTTGAATTGCTCTTTCTAACTCTGAAGAATTGAGTTGGGATTTTGATGGGGATTGCATTGAATCTGTATATTACTTTTGGTAAGATGGTCATTTTTACTATATTAATCCTGCCAATCCATGAGCATGGCAGATTTTTCCATCTTCTGAGGTCTTCTTCAATTTCTTTCTTCAGAGACTTGAAGTTCTTGTCATACAGATCTTTCACTTGATTGGTTAGAGTCACGCCAAGATACTTTATATGGTTTGTGGCTATCGTGAAGGGTATCATTTCTCTTACTTCTTTCTCAGCCTGCTTATCCTTTGAGTATAGGAAGGCTTCTGACTTGCTTGAGTTGATTTTATATCCGGCCACTTTGCTGAAGTCGTTTATCAGCTGTAGGAGTTCTCTGGTGGAGTTCTTTGGGTCGCTTATGTATACTATCATATCGTCTGCAAATAGTGATAGTTTGACTTCTTCCTTTCCAATTTGTATCCCTTTGAGCTCTTTTTGTTGTCTAATTGCTCTAGCTAGAACTTCAAGTACTATATTGAAAAGATATGGAGAGAGAGGGCAGCCTTGTCTAGTCCCTGATTTTAGTGGGATTGCTTCAAGTTTCTCTCCATTTAGATTGATGCTGGCTACTGGTTTGCTGTAAATTGCTTTTACTATGTTTAGATATGGGCCTTGAATTCCTGATCTTTCCAAGACCTTTAGCATGAAAGGATGCTGAATTTTGTCAAATGCTTTCTCAGCATCTGATGAGATGACCATGTGGTTTTTTTCTTTGAGATTGTTTATGTAGTGGATTACATTGATGGATTTCCTTATATTGAACCATCCCTGCATCCCTGGGATGAAGCCTACTTGATCATGGTGAATGATCATTTTGATGTGTTCTTGGATTCGGTTGGCAAGAATTTTATTGAGTATTTTTGCATCGATATTCATAAGAGAGATTGGCCTGAGATTCTCTTTCTTTGTCGGATCTTTGTGTGCTTTTGGTATTAGTGTAATTGTGGCTTCATAGAACGAGTTGGGTAGTGTTCCTTCTGTTTCTATTTTGTGGAACAGTTTGAAGAGTATTGGTGTTAGGTCTTCTTTGAAGGTCTGATAGAATTCTGCACTAAAACCATCTGGACCTGTGCTTTTTTTGGTTGGAAGACTTCCAATGACAACTTCTATTTCTTCAGGGCTTATAGGATGGTTTAGATGGTCTATTTGATCCTGATTTAATTTTGGTACTTGGTATCTGTCAAGGAAATTGTCCATTTCCTCAAGATTTTCTAGTTGTGTTGAATACAGGCTTTTGTAGTAGGATCTGATGATTTTTTGAATTTCCTCAGTTTCTGTTGTTATCTCTCCCTTTTCGTTTCTGATTTTATTAATTTGGATACTATCTCTGTGCTCTCTGGTTAGTCTGGCTAAGGGCTTATCTATCTTGTTAATTTTCTCAAAGAACCAACTCCTCGTTTTGTTGATTCTTTGTATGGTTTTATTTGTTTCTACTTGATTGATTTCAGCCCTGAGTTTGATGATTTCCTGCCTTCTACTCCTCTTTGGTGTATTTGCTTCTTTTTGTTCCAGGGTTTCAGGTGTGCCATTAAGCTGTTAGTGTATGCTGTCTCCCGTTTCTTTTTGGCGGCACTCAGGGCTATGAATTTTCCTCTTAGCACTGCTTTCATTGTGTCCCATAAATTAGGGTATGTTGTGCCTTCATTTTCATTAAATTTCAAAAAGTCTTTGATTTCTTTCTTTATTTTCACCTTGACCAAGTTATCATTGAGTAGCGCATTGTTCAGCCTCCATGTGTACGTGGGTTTTCTTTTGTTTGTGTTGCCATTGAAGACCACCCTTATTCCATAGTGATCTGATAGGAGGCATGGGATTATTTCTATCTTCTTGTATCTGTTGAGGTCTGATTTGTGACCAATTATATGGTCAATTTTGGAGAACGTACCATGAGGTGCTGAGTAGAAGGTGTATTCTTTAGCTCTAGGATGAAATGTTCTATATATATCAGTTAGTTCCATTCGGTCCAAGGCTTCAATTAGATTCACTGTGTCCCTGTTTAGTTTCTGCTTTCCTGAACGATCCATTTCAGAGAGCGGGGTGTTGAAGTCACCCACTATTATTGTGTGCAGTGCGATGTGTGCTTTGAGTTTTAGTAAAGTTTCATTTACGAATGAGGGTGCCCTTGCATTTGGAGCATAGATATTCAGAATTGAGAGTTCTTGATGGTGGATTTTTCCCTTGATCAGTATGTAGTGTCCTTCTGTGTCTTTTTTGATGACTTTAGGTTGAAAATCAATTTTATCCGATATTAGGATGGCTACTCCACCTCGTTTCTTGGGGCCATTTGCTTGTAAAATTGTTTTCCAGCCTTTTACTCTGAGGTAGTGTTTGTCTTTGACACTGAGGTGCGTTTCCTGCATGCAGCAAAATGCTGGGTCCTGTTTACGTATCCAGTCTGCTAGTCTATGTCTTTTAATTGGGGAATTGAGACCATTGATATTAAGAGAGATTAAGGCATAGTGATTATTGCCATCTGCCATTCTTGATGCTATCTTTATGTTTGAGTGGTTATCTACTTTTGGGTTTGATTCAAGAAGGTTATTATCTCATTTTTTCCAGGGTGTTGTTTCTCTCCCCGTATTGGAGGTTTCCACCTATTATCCGTTGCAGGGCTGGATTTGTGGAAAGATATTGTGAAAATTTGGTTTTATCATGGAATATCTTGGTCTCTCCATCTATGGTGATTGAGAGTTTTGCTGGGTATAGTAGTCTAGGCTGGCATTTGTGCTGTCTTAGTGTCTGCATGAGATCTGCCTAGGATCTTCTGGCTTTCATAGTCTCTGGTGAGAAGTCCGATGTGATTCGGATAGGTCTTCCTTTGTATGTTACTTGGCCCTTTTCTCTTACTGCTTTTAGTATTCTTTCTTTGTTTAGAACATTCGGTTTTTTGATTATTATGTTACAGGAGGCATTTCTGTTCTGGTCCAGTCTGTTTGGAGTTCTGTAGGCTTCTTGTACGTTCATCGGCATCTCTCTCTTTAGGTTAGGGAAATTTTCCTCCATAATTTTGTTGAAGATGTTTACTGGCCCTTTAAGTTGCAAATCTTCATTCTCATCTATACCTATAATCCTTAGGTTTGGTCTTCTCATTGTGTCCTGGATTTCCTGGATGTTTTGGGTTACACGTTTTTTGCATTTTGCATTTTCTTTGACTGTTGAGTCGATGCTTTCTATGGAATCTTCAGCACCTGAGATTCTTTCTTCCATCTCCTGTATTCTATTGTTGATGTTTGCATCTATGACTCCTGATTTCTTCCCAAGGTTTTCTATCTCCAAAGTTGTCTCCCTTTGTGATTTCTTAGTTGTTTCTACTTCCTTTTTTAGTTCCTGGATGGATTTGCTGAGATCCTTCACTTGTTTGTTTGTATTTTCCTGTATTTCTTTAAGGTATTTTTGCATTACCTCTTTCAGGATTTCTTCCTGATGACCCACGTTCTCCTGCATTTCTCTGAGCGATTTTTGTGTTTCCTCCTCATGGGATTCCATCTGTTGATCCATCGTCTCCTGCATTTCTTAATCAGTTCTCGTGTTTCCTTTGTAAGGGCATCTAACCGTTGATTCATTTCTTTAAGCAATTTTTGTGTTGCCTCCTTATGGGCATCCATCTGTTGACCCATATTCTTCTGCATTTCTTTATGCAAATTTTGTGATTCCTTTGTGAGTGCATCTACCCGTTGATTCATCTCGTTAAGCGATTTTTGTGTTGTCTCCTTGTGCACCTCCATCTTTTGATCCATGTTCTCCCGCATTTCTCTAAGCAATTTTTGTGTTTCCTTTGTAAGGGCTTCTAACCGTTTATTCATGGTCTCCTGTAATTCTTTATGAGATTTATTTGTGTCCTTCTTGTGATCCTCTAATAGGATCATGAGAAGTGATTTTAAATCCAGATCTTGTCTTTCAGGTGTGGTGGGGTATCCAGGACTTGCTGCTGTTGGAGAGTTGGGTTCGGATGGTCCCACATTACTTTGATTTCTGTTAGTAAGATTCCTACGTTTGCCTTTTGCCATCTGGATACCTCTGGTGTTAGTTGGTCCTGCTGCCACTGGCTGTTGGTTGGACCTCCTGTGAGCCTGCAAAGCTATTTCTGCCCCCCCTGGATTACCAGGATTCCCCTGGCACCGATTTCTGGGGCCTGCCTGCTCCTGAGTGACTTTGGAGCCCTAATGTGCCTTGCCCCAAGTGAACTTATATTGGGGAGGCCTTGCACATCTAAAGGCTCAGCCTAGTGGATTCCTGGAGCAGAGGTCACCAAAGGGAGGCTGGTAGGCTCCTGCCCTGTGCAGGGGTGTGTGATCTCTCCTGGGGGGAGAGGGGGCATCCCTCTGCCAGGCAGAAGTCCCACAGCAGAGCTGGCGTGCTGGTTACTGCAGATCAGCCCAGCACCTGGGAGCAGGTTACACACAAGCCGCCCGAGACCCAAGCGATATTATGCCTGTCTGTCTCAGATCCTGGAGGTCCCAACCTCCCAGTCACTGGAGCAAAGATGGCGGAATGCACTCTCCGTGGCGCCGCTCACCCTGTAGACGCGATGGCCTGCCGATCTGGCACCCAGACGACCACAGTGCTGACCCGTTCTCGGGCACAGACGGAAGCCCCAACAGGCTGTGTCCCAAGTGATGTTATATTGGGGATAGGGAGCTTGGGGTACCTGTCTCTTCAGCGCAGTCTGCTGGAACAGAGGTCGCGGAAGGAAAGCTGGTAGGCTCCCGCCCATTTCGGGGTCCCTCTCCCAGGCAGAAGTCCCACAGCAGAGCTGGCACGCTGGTCACTGCAGATCAGCCCCGCACTTGGGAGCCGCACACACACAAGCCGCCCGAGACCCAAGCGATATTATGCCTGTCTGTCTCAGAACCTGGCTGTCCCAACCTCCCAGTCACTGGAGCAAAGATGGCGGAGGGCACTCTCCGTGGCGCCGCTCATCCTGTAGACGCGATGGCCCGCCGATCTGGCACCCAGACGACCACAGCGCTGACCCGTTCTCGGGCACAGACGGAAGCCCCAACAGGCCGTGTCCCAAGTGATGTTATATTGGGGGTAGGGAGCTTGGGGTACCTGTCTCTTCAGTGCAGTCTGCAGGAACAGGGGTCGCAGAAGGAAAGCTGGTAGGCTCCCTCCCAGTGCGGGGTCCCTCTGCCAGGCAGAAGTCCCACAGCAGAGCTGGCGCGCTGGTTACTGCAGATCAGCCCAGCACCTGGGAGCAGGTTACACACAAGCTGCCTGAGACCAAAGCGATATTATGCCTGTCTGTCTCTGAGCCTGGCGGTCCCAACTACATGGCCACTGGAGCAAAGATGGCGGAGGGCACTCTCCGTCTCGGGAATTTCTTTATTCATGCATTCTTTTTTTATCCTGCAAGACTTGTCTACCAGAAAACAATTTCTCTCTATTTTAATTGCTTACCTGTGTAAAATACTTATTCTTTGTAAACTAAAACTCCTTTGAGAATTTCATATTTGAGTACTGTATTACATCCCATTCCTTCTTCTCTCCTTCCACTGGCTCTCATTTAGGATAGGAGCTTGTTAAATTTCCCCATCCACATTGTCATACATATTTTCATTATCAAAATTGAGAGATTGAACAGATAAAATATATCAGGCATATGTTGTTTGCCTTCCAGGCAATCATTCTAATTTTTGGCAATATTGAGGTTAAATTTTATGTGGAAATCTCCATTCTTCCTTTCTTTAGTCTACTTTCTTGGGTAGCTTTCCACTCCCAGCCCTGGAAACCAGATTTAAGTACCTCATCAGACATCTTTTGGCAGAGTCTCTATGCCTTTCCCAGGAGTCAGGCTTATATCTAAAACTTATGCATATGTGTATTTTTTAAATATTCCTGAGAATGTTATAAAGGTGCTCTCCTCCCCCACCCCTACTATAATAGGATGTAGAAGGTGTTACCTGTCTGCTACTGTCAGTGACGAAAGGAAGAAAATCTATTGCTTAAAACATACTGCAGAAGCAGATCTAAAACAAGCAGGTAAGGATGAAAATAAACCCAACAAACCAAACAAGAAAACAAATCCTGGTGCTGTCATAATGAATCACTGAGTCAGGACCTGCGTGTGCATTGCTAACCATACAAACTAATATGATTCTTTTAGAAGGGCAGATTGTATAGTTCTCTCTCTTCTTTGCAATGCAAAAGCACCTGATACAATGATTTTTCTCAATTGAAACTGTACTATATTTAGACCATCTCCCCACCTCGCTTTTTTTTCTTTTCCAACAAGAAATAGTTTTTAGTTGCTTGGTAACAGAAAGTCCCTACATTGTAGTGATGTTATTGAGAAAGGAATATCAGTCTTAATCATCTTCTCCCACTTTTAACTCTGCTAAAGAAGTTTCTGTCTTTCTAACAAGGAAACTGTATTCTTGTGAATCCATGAGGCTTTGTTTGACAATGGGCTGATGTGGGTTGATCCTGTGTAGCCTAATCACTTATCACAAAGGATTGCAAGTGTATGCCTCAAACCCCTGCCTTACCTGAAACACAAATCTCAACTTGGAACTTCGAGGGCAGGTTGTGGCCTGACCTATTTTTTTAAAAAATACTTTTTATTTTATGTGCCTGAGGGTTTTGCCTACATGCATGACTGTGCATTGTTTGTGTAGAGTGCCCACAGAGGTCAGAAGATGGCATTGGTTCCTCTGAAACTGGAATTACACATGCATATGAGCCTCCATGTGGGTGCTGGGAACCAAATCAGGGTTTGTTGGAAGAGCAATATTAACTTTTAACTACTAAGCCATCTCTCAAGACCACCAAAATCTTTTTTCTTTAAACCATCAGTGCCTGCTTTCTTTACAAGTACACAGTAAAATATTAGAGAATAGGATCTAAAGGCAGGAAATGTTGGAGCTGGATTCACCTGGATTTAAATGTGCCTATATTACTCACCTTACCCTATGTGGTAGTTTCTTTAAACTCTTTATACCTCAGTTTTCCATAATGTATAGCCTTTGTTGTAAAGACTAAATAAAGTGATCAACACATCTTAAAATTGTTCCTTACATACAATAAATACTATAGAACTACTTGTAAATGGCGGGAAAGACACCAAAAATAAGTTCTATTCTTGTATACAGAGGACAGATCAAACCATTGATGGTCTTATCCTTTGTAACACGATACAAATAGCAATGTATAGTTATATTTCTAATATATTTATATTACATATAAACATATATTCAAATATATAATACACTTATAGTTTATATGTAAATGTAATATTATATAATACGTAATACATAATATATAATTATATATTATTATAAATATTATAATGTAGTATATATTTAATCTCCTATATATAGTTTTATTGATCCTATATATAAGGAAGAATAAATAATTTCAAGTGAAATATTTTTCACTTGAAATACTAGGTAGGTTGGTTTGTCAAATACCCACTTTTGTGAACTTTTATATTGCTCACTAAGACTACTGTAAAAGGAATCCTGTTTGGAGACTATACTAAGACAGAAGTCAATATGAGCCAAACCTAATAACTTTCTCTAATGAGGATATATTGTGTTTCCCCCTCTTTATCCCAAAAGCTATGGATATCAATGTGAGAGGTATGTTTTCATTTTACTTTGTAGAAGAAGTGCTTTTTCCCCTCAAAACTTTTCTAAAGTATGAGTAGTTCCCTGTTATGTGAGAGAAAGATAATACACTACCTACTTCAGGTCTAAAAACTGCATTTTTGCATAAATTGCCAAATTATTATTATCCATTCATTTCTTGAGGACATCTACATTGGTTCCATAATTAGCTCCTGTGTTTTGTCTCCATTATATGTTCCCTTAGAGTCTTAAGATAAAATAGGAGTCATATGAAGATCTGTCATTGATATTTTGAAAAAATAATCTCCATCATGGCCTCCATAGTATGTGGACTAGTCTACATTTCCACTATTGGTATATAAGGATACCATTTCATGGACATCCTTTGATATCATTTGCTGTTATCTGTATTCTTTTCATTTTATTTTTGTTGGTTATTTTATTTATTTACATTTCAAATGTTATTCCTATTCCAAGTATCCCCTCCACAATCCCCTTATCCTCTCTTCCCTCCCCCTGCCTCTATGAGAGTGCTCCCCCACCTGCCCACCCACTCCTGTCCCAGCAGCCTAGAGTTCCCCTATCCTGAGTCATCAAGCCTCCACAGGACCTAGGGACTCCCCTCCCAGTGATGGTAGATAAGGCAATCTTCTGCTACATATCCAGCTGGAGGAATGAGTACCCCTGTTTACTCTTTGGTTGGTGGTTTAGTCCTTGGGAGCTTTGGAGGTCTGGTTGATTGATATTGTTGTTTTTCCTATGGGGTTGCACACCCTTTCAGATCCTTGCCCTACCTTCTCCATTGGGGTCCCCATGCTCAATCCAATGTTTGGCTGTGTATATCTGCATCTGTATTGGTCTGGCTCTGGCAGAGCCTCTCAGGGGACAGCTATACTGGGCTCTAGTCAGTAAACACTTCTTAGTATCAGCAATATTGTCTGGGTTTGGTGTCAGCAGATGGGATGGATCCCTAGGTGGGGCAATCTCTGGATGGCCTTTCCTTCAGTTGTTATCTGTATTTTTAACTGCCATTCTAATAGGAAAGGAAGGGCATTTCAGTGTATTATTTTCAATTTCTCTGAAATATAGTGAAATTAGACATTTTTTGTGTGTTTAATAACTGTGCTTATTAATTTTATATCAACTTGACACTGACTATAGGCATTTGAGAGGAGGGCTGCCCAGTTGACAAAATGCCTCCACAAGACTGGGTTGTAAGCAAGCTTGTAAGGCATTTTCTTAATAAGTGATTGATGGGGGAGTGGCCAGCCCATTGTGGGTGGGGCCTTCCCTGATCTGGTGGCCCTGGGTTCTTCTATAAGAAAGCAGGTTGAGCAAGCCATGGGGAGAAAGTCAGTAAATGGCACCCCTGTTCCTTCAGGTTCCTGTCCTGCCTAAGTTTGGGTCTTCACTCCCTTTGATAATGATCTGTTACATGAAACTGTGAGTGAAATAAACCCATTCCTTCTAAGTTGCTTTTGGTCATGATGTTTGATTGCAGTAATACCAATCCTAATGAAAACAAATTCGTACCAGGATTGTGAGATATTGTGACAGATCTGACCATGTTTTAGGGAGGAGTGTTCAGAAGGACTTTGGAACATTGGGTAGAAAGGCCATTGAGTGTTGAGAGCTTAAAGAGCTGTTCTGTAGGAACTTGGAAGATAAGAATATTGAAAACAATGCAGATAATGAGGTCTGGTGTTTAAAGTTTCAAAGGGAAGCAAAGGCTTTATCTGGGCATTTGTGTGAAGAACCTATGGGGTCTGGTTAGATGGAGCTGAAGAATCAGGTCTGATCAGCAAGAAACCAGAACCACTAAAGTGAAAGTTTTCCTTTGCTGGGATAATTGAGACTGGGTAGCTGGAGCTGCGAATGTAGCTGTGATTGAAAAGTAAGAGGCCAGTCTCAAGGACGTGAACACTTCGGGGAAGTATTTCCTCAAAGTCAGCACATACAATCTGCATTCAGAGGTGGCCAAGGTTTTACCTCAAGCTGTCAGCCAAACATGATCCTGTAAGAGGCACTCGTGTAGTTCTGGTTTTGAAGGCATGAAGGGGTGGTGCAGAGCATCCAAGGCTGGACACTAAGAAGGCAGCAGAGGTAATTGGTGAAAGCCATCGAGAGTACCTGTGGATTGAAGGGGTCGTGAAGAAAAGTTGAGTCTTTGCAACATGAAAAAATCCTATGAGAGGATATTGGTGTAAGCACAGCCCAGTTGCAGTAGAAGACCCCAAAATTTTGGAGATGCCAGTACCATGGAATGACTACCAAGAACAGCAGCAGAGCCTGCCAAAGCATCGAAGACAAGCTATGTGTGCTGCAGAGGGCAGAGCTGGAGAAGTGACCCAAGCCACTAACGGAGACAAAAAAAAAAATGTGAGTAAATCCCAGACATTAGACATTGAATTATTTACAGTGTTGGAGTGTGGTTTTGATTTGTTTAGGTCATGACTGTGTCTTGGTTCCTCCTCCTTGTGGTAAGACAATGTTTAACTTATTTTTGAAATTATACAAGCCCACAGTTGAAAGGATTTGAATTCTTAAAAGATATTTTGGATTTTAAAAGAAATTTGGGATTTTTTATTTTTGTTACAGAGACCAAAATATGAAACAGTTTGAACTGGTAAAGACTGTGGGACTTTGACATTTTAATATGTTCCATGTTTGTGATATTTATTAATCTGAGATCTTGGAGACTGAAACAAAAAACAGGAAAGGTTATGTCTTTAAAAGTGTTATGTGTCAAGGTGACAAGGAGTATATTGTACTCTGTAATCTTAAGTTAACTTGACACAGGCTAGAGTCATCTGAGAGGTTAGCATCTCAATTGAAAAAATAAATGCCTCCATAAGATTGGGTTTTAAGCAAGCCTGTAGAACATTTTCTAATTAGTGATTTATGGGGGTGGGGATAGCCCATGGTGGGTACTTTTATCCCTGGTTTGGTGGTCCTGTATTTTATAAGAAAGCAGGCTGAGCACTCCATTAGGAGCAAGCCAGTAAACAGCAGTTCTCCAGTTTCCTGCCCTGCTTGGGTTCGTGACCTTATTTCTTTTTTTTATTATTATTATTTATTTTATTTTATTTTTTAATTTACATTCCAAATCATTTCCCCTTTCCCGTTTCCTCCCTCCCCGAAAGTCCCATAAGCCCCCTTCCCTCCCTCTTTTCTCCATTCAACCCCCTCTCGTTTCTCTGTCCTGGCGTTCCCCTACATCCAGTCTTTCCAGGACCAGGGGTCTCTCCTTCCATCTTCTTAGAAATCTATTGATATGCGGATTGTGTCTAGGGTATTCTGAGATTCTGGGTTAATATCCCCTTATCAGTGACTGCATACCATGTGTGTTCTTTTGTGATTGGGTTACCTCACTAAGGATGATATTTTCAAGTTCTGACCATTTGCCTAGGAATTTCGTGAATTCATTGTTCTTAATTGCAGAGTAGTATTCCATTGTGTAGATATACCACATCTTCTGAATCCATTCCTCCGTTGAGGGACATCTGGGTTCTTTCCAGCTTCTGGCTATTATAAATAAGGCTGCTATGAACATAGTGGAGCATGTGTCCTTATTGCATGCAGGGAAAGCCTCTGGGTATATGCCCAGGAGTGGTATAGCCGGATCCTCCGGGAGTGTCATGCCCAGTTTTCTGAGGAACCGCCAGACTGCTTTCCAGAGTGGTTGTACCAGCTTGCAATTCCACCAGCAGTGGAGGAGTGTTCCTCTTTCTCCACATCCTCGCCAACAACTGCTGTCTCCTGTGTTTTTGATCTTAGCCATCCTGACTGGTGTGAGATGGAATCTCAGGGTTGTTTTGATTTGCATTTCCCTAATGACTAAGGATGATGAACATCTCTTTAGGTGCTTCTCAGCCATTAGATATTCTTCAGGTGAGAACTCTTTGTTTAGCTGACCTTATTTCTTTTGATGATGAAATGTTATATGAAACTGTGAGTGAAGTGGGCCCATTTCTCCTCAAGGTGCTCTTGGTCCTGGTGTTTCATCACAGCAATAGTAGCCCTAACCAAGACAATAGCACGGTGTTTCTTCTTTTGAAAACTGTCCCTTCATTTTATGAACCTATTTGTTGAGTTGATTTTCTTACCTCTTCATGTTTTGTTTTTAAAAACTCTTTTTCTATTTTAGGTATTAATCATCTGTTGGATGTATAGCTGGCAATGGTTTTCTTACATTCTGGAGGCTGATTCTTCACTCCATTAGTTGTTTTCATTTTTGTTTCATGAGGATATAGTTGTAAAATATTGACTTTATGTCCTGAACAACTAGAGTTCTCCATTGAGATCTGTATTCATTTGGAATTATTTGTCTTATACAGATTGAGATACAAGCATCTGAATTCATTCTCTTACAGATGGATATCCAATATTTCTAGCCCCATTTCTTAAAAGAGACTTATTTTTCCTCCAATGTGAATTTTTGTTTTCTCTGCTTAAAATCAGTTGACTGAAGCTGCATGAGTTTCTATCTGAGTCTTTGTTTCTGTTCTACTAAATTATGTTTCTGTTTTCCTATTAGTAGTATACACTGCATTTGTTACTGTTGGTTTGTAGTACAGAACAGTAATACATCCAGCTTTATCATTTCTGCATAGAATTTCTATTGCTATCCTGGGTCCTTTTTGTTTCTATAAGAATTTTAGCATGATTTTCTATTTCTCTAAAGAACAGTATTGAGGGTTTTTTAAAATTATTATTGGAATTGGATTAATTCTGTAGGTTGCCTTTGATAATATGGATATTTTCACAATAATTCTTCCAATTCATGAGCATTATCAATTGATGTCTATTGTCCTCCTCAATTTGTGTAATTGGTACATAGAAAGGACAAAGAATGTTGCATGCTCATTTTGTTTTCTTTTTTAAATTAGTCTTTTAATTTTACGTGTATGGATGTTTTGTCTGCGTGCATATCTATGCATTATGCTGTATGTAGTGCCCATAGAGGCCAAAAGAGCACATGAGACCCATGAGACCGGCATTACAGATGGTTGTGAGCCAGCATATGGATACTGGGAATAGTAAATAGGTCCTCTTGAAGAGCAACCAGAATTCCTAACTGATAAGCAATCGTTCCAGCCTGTATTTTAATTTTGCATTCTACCACTTTGCAGAAAGTGTTTGTCAGCTCTAAGTGTTTTCCTTAGGATTATTTTTTTGCAGTGGTTCTTAGCTTTCCTAATGCTGCAACACTTCAATACAGTTCTTCATGTTGTAGAACCATAAAATTATTTAGTTGCTACTTCATAAGTGTAATTTTACTACTGTTAGAAATCATAATGTAAATACCTGATATGGAGGAGATCTGATACACAACACCCAAAGAAGTTGAAACCCAAACTTGAGAACCACTGCTTTAGAGTCTCATATATCGAATCGTCTAAAATGAGGATATTTTCAACTTTTCCTTTCCTATTTGTATAATATTTATATTTTCTCTTGTGTTAATGTTCTACCTAAAATGTTAAGCACATTATTGAGTAAGCATAGAGCAAGTGAACAGAAACATCTTTGTCCTGACCTAAATGGAAATGTTTCTAGATTTTCTCCATTTAGCTTGATACTGAGTATTACTTTGTAATACATAACCTTCAAAATATTAGGATATGTTTCCTCTGTCCATAATTGCTTCAAGATTTTTATCATGAAATTATTGCTGGATTTTGTCAAAAGCCCATTCTGTGTCTATTAAGGTGGTCACATGATTTCTGTCTACTACTCAGAGACTACTTGGTAAGCTTGTTAGGTTCTAGTGGAGAAGCATTGTCTTGGCAGTTATTGATTTTATTTTTACATTTGCATCTAGGTATCTAGGTTTAAGATAATTGTAATTTTAAGTTCTGATAGCTGGTCTTGTCTTTGTTGGGTAGATGCTTTGTTACTTGGTTTCTTTTGCCCTCTGGTTCTTAAGGAGAGTGTGTTGGATGTAGGTTGCCTGGTAGAAAGTTCTTCTGGGATATTACTAGGTGTATTCACTTGGAGCATCAGGTAGAATGTTTTTCTAGGTATTAGGAGCAAAAACTTAGGAATGGAAATGAGCTATAAGCTAGAAAGAAGGGCTATAAAAGTAACTTTTATCTATCAGATGTAATTGTCATCTTGCAGGTTTACTGATGAATAAACTCACCCTTTCTCATTTTCTTGGGAACTCTGACTGACCGGTTCAACTCAGCTGTTCTGGCTCAAACTCCTCTCCAAGCTGACTGATTCAAACTGGCTTCTCACTAAATTGTTCTGCTTGGCATCAAACTAACACTGACAATTTGTTCTAATCTTCTGACTCCTCCTTATTCTCTGGCTTCAACTGCTTTTGCTAACCTGCATTGAACACACAAAGCCAACTCCACTGAACCAACTCACTGAACTCCACTCAACTGCTTCAACTGCCGAAACACAACTCAGGTCAACTCAATGCAATTTCACTTCACTGACTCGACCTGACCTGCTCTCTCTCTCTCTCTCTCTCTCTCTCTCTCTCTCTCTTTGCACTGCTCTTAAGTAGCCTCTCCTGTGTGCCTGTTTACTCTGGTCCTTCTTAGAAGGGGGAAAAATACCCACAGAAGGAGATACAGAGACAAAGTGTGGGGCAGAGACTGAGGGAAAGACCATCCAGAGACTACCCCACCTAGTGATCCATCCCATGTACAGTTGCAAAACCCAGACACTATTATTGATGCCCACAATAATAGTGTGGCATTGAGCCAGATATAGCTGACACCTGGAAGCTCTGACAAATACAGAGGGAGACACTCTCAGCCAGCCATTGAACTGAGCACAGGGTCCCCAATGTGGGAGCTAGAGAAAGGACCTAAGGAACTGAAGGGGTTTGCAGTGCCATAGGAGGAACAATGATAAGAGCCACCCAGTATTCCCAGAGCTCTCAGGGACAAAAACATCAACCACATAGTACACATGGTGTTACACATGGCTCCAGACACATAGGCAGCAGAGGACAGAGAGGCCTTGTTGTACATCAAAGGGAAGAGAGGCCCTTGTTCCTGGAAAGACTCGAAGCAGCAGTGTAGGGGAATACTAGGACAGGGAAGAAGGAGAGGGTTGATTGGAGAACAGGGGGAGGGGAGATGGCTTATGGGATTTGGGGGGGGGTAATCAGGAAAGGGGAAATCATTTGAAATGTAAATAAAGAATATATCTAATAAAATGATAATAATAAAAAAGAGTTGGGTATATCCTATTTCTCACACATTCTGTGAAATCTTTCTCTGATTTGTCACTTTGTCTGCCCCTCGATTAGACATCAGTTTCAAATATGGCAGCTTCCTTCTACAAAATAACTTCATTGTTTGGGGGTTGAAGATGGTTTCTAAAGGCATGTCTGTATATTAGACAAAGGGATTAAAAACATGTCATTCCGGGCAGATCACACAGATCTAGAAGGACTTAACATGTGATCCCTTGCCAGAGGAGCCATGCTGCTGGATTAAAATTCCTTTACAGAAGGCTAAGTCCACCAGGATCTGATTACTTTACTCAGAATGAGGTAGAGAGTGAGCCGAGGCCACACTTCTCCTACAGATAGTCTGTCTCAGAGCTGGAGATGAGACTCCAAAGTTAGATTCATAGGAGAAGACAGGGCGGTAAATATCTAAACCTGCTCTACCTGCTTCATTGGCTTTCATGCATGTCAGGCAGGCTTTGCAGTTTGGTTCCCAGGGGATGCCTGCTTCCATGGAAGGCTAGGACCATGGGATGCATTGGGAAGGGAGGTAATAGGAGAAGATCTGCATGATGTATTGGAGATGGGGGCAGGGAGTGAGGATTGGCCACATTAGGTGTTCTGCTATCATGCTGGGGTGAGACTGGTAGATTGAATTTGGAGGAGAGGAAAGAGAGGTGAAGATCTCCAGTTAGCCTCCCTGATTCACTCTTGTTAACTTATTTTGAGGGGAGTAGAGAAAGTGCTTATACTCTGCCTTTACCTTATATTGAAGTCTGTTTCCATGCTTTTTTTTTTCTGTGCTGCTTAATGCTATGTATCCTTAAACATCATGTGAGTATAAACCTTCACCAGTTCTTAGGAATCCATCCCTGAGCAATTATCCCTTATACTAATATGACCCATGTAAGGTCAGACATAGTTAATCTCTCTCAATCCATCATTTAAGTTAACCCTTCCAAAAAGTAGCATCTTTCCACAGTGGATAGAGTTTGGTTCCTAATAAAGGAAGGTTATAGATTTACCTCCACAAAATCACCTGTCAATAGTTTCATGGAGATTCCATCTCAGGCTGACATGCTTTTTCCCAAGAAAAACATGTGTTCTTGAATCTCCTTGTGCTTCTGACAATAAGATTAACAGAGGTGGTAGTCAATGAATAAGGGTGTGGAATGAGAGGCCAGGTGAAATAGAGTGCCAGGGAACAGAGAAATAATTGGTTGCATGCAATAAAACCAGCCTTACTTGTTACACATACAGTGGGTATCTGCACTCACGAAAACCTATAGCAAAATTCATCTACAGCCAATGATTTTTCTTCCCCTAAATTGTATAAGGCCGTTTTTATCCATACTCACTTTTTCTCCCCAGTGTTACAAATTCCAGCAGGAACCCTTGAGATATCAGCATATGGCAAGTGCTTTCTTTGAATCTTCTGGAAGTTCTTAGTTTTATTTAATTGGTTTGCCTTAAAATCACTGATACTCACAGAATCTCCTGACATTCTGTAACAAGAGAAAATAGCACAGCAATCAAAGAAGAATCTCGTCACAGATTGCTTGTCTTGTTACCCCCCCCAATTCTAAAATTACCTTTAGTTGGAATTTAATGAGCTCTAGGTGAACACAAGTCTTCTAGGTAATGGCCCATTTTATGCTCTGTCAATCATTAAGCCCATGTTACTATTATGGGCATGGCAAAATTTTCTAAGAGGGCAGATGTCACACAAGGAACACAGATACTTGAATGATGTATATGTCTATTAACACAACTGATGATCTTTTCTAAAGGTGTATGCATATGTAGAAATTGCATTGCTAAACAAAGAGATATGGATGTGAGATATATCTCAATCTTGGCTTTGTTTTTTGTTTTTTGTTTTCTTTTTGCTGTATAGTGTTGAGGGTTAAACTCAGGATCGTGTGCATGCTTGGCAAACACTCTACTCTTGTGCTAATTCTCCATCCAAATAATATTTTGAGGTGTTCATTTTTATATTGTACAGTTGTTAATTCAATACACATTTAACGTGTGCTTAAAAGGAAATGCATCCCCTATTGTGGAACTGGGTAGTGGCCAGACATAGGCATACAAAGAGCAGTCATGCAAAGAGCAGGTAGGATCTGGGGAAGCAAATTTTCTTAAGTTTTGCTATCTGCCTTGAGTACTCAGAAACCTAACCTTTAATAAGGATCTTAGATTTTTGTGCTGATTACTGTTGAACTGGGTTTTATCCCAGCCCACAGCTGTATCTCACTGTTAGAAGAGCCTACTTCACTTATCCTCCTGAGGACAGTGTTAAATAAATCAGTGAAAGTGGCCTTGCCCAGACATGTTAGAAGTCCCTGTACAGTGGTGTTTTATAAATATAAACAATTACATTTCCAAACAACAGTGCATTATTCCCAGGCTACATAGCAGTCCATCAGCCCAATCCAACATTGAATCAGGAAAAATGGTTTCTATCTGTAGAATTAGAATGTCTTTTTGTTCTCTTTTCCTCTGAATGAAAATTTGAGTAGCATTTTAGGTAATTTAAAACTGTTAAGAGCAGCTTTCCTTCCTCAACCTCTGTTCCCACAGACTGCGCTGAAGAGACAGGTACCCCAAGCTCCCTATCCCCAATATAACATCACTTGGGACACGGCCTGTTGGGGCTTCCGTCTGTGCCCGAGAACGGGTCAGCACTGTGGTCGTCTGGGTGCCAGATCGGCGGGCCATCGCGTCTACAGGGTGAGCGGCTCCACGGAGAGTGCCCTCCGCCATCTTTGCTCCAGTGACTGGGAGGTTGGGACAGCCAGGTTCTGAGACAGACAGGCATAATATCGCTTGGGTCTCAGGGGGCTTGTGTGTATGCGGCTCCCAAGTGCTGGGCTGATCTGCAGTAACCAGCACGCCAGCTCTGCTGTGGGACTTCTGCCTGGCAGAGTGACGCCCCCTCCCCCCCCCCAGGAGAGACCACACACCCCTGCACAGGGCAGGAGCCTACCAGCCTCCCTTTGGCGACCTCTGCTCCAGGAATCCACTAGGCTGAGCCTTTAGATGTGCAAGGCCTCCCCAATATAAGATCACTTGGGGCAAGGCACATTAGGGCTCCAAAGTCACTCAGGAGCAGGCAGGCCCCAGAAATCGGTGCCAGGGGAATCCTGGTAATCCAGGGGTGGGCAGAAATAGCTTTGCAGGCTCACAGGAGGTCCAACCAGTGGCAGCAGGACCAACTAACACCAGAGGTATCCAGATGGCAAAAGGCAAACGTAGGAATGTTACTAACAGAAATCAAAGTAATGTGGGACCATCCGAACCCAACTCTCCAACAGCAGCAAGTCCTGGATACCCCACCACACCCGAAAGACAAGATCTGGATTTAAAATCACTTCTCATGATCCTATTAGAGGATCACAAGAAGGACACAAATAAATCTCATAAAGAGTTACAGGAGACCATGAATCAACAGTTAGAAGCCCTTACAAAGGAAACACAAAAATCGCTTAGAGAAATGCAGGAGAACATGGATCAAAAGATGGAGGCGCACAAGGAGACAACACAAAAATCGCTTAACGAGATGAATCAACGGGTAGATGCACTCACAAAGGAATCACAAAATTTGCATAAAGAAATGCAGAAGAATATGGGTCAACAGATGGATGCCCATAAGGAGGCAACACAAAAATTGCTTAAAGAAATGAATCAACGGTTAGATGCCCTTACAAAGGAAACACGAGAACTGCTTAAAGAAATGCAGGAGACGATGGATCAACAGATGGAATCCCATGAGGAGGAAACACAAAAATCGCTCAGAGAAATGCAGGAGAACGTGGGTCATCAGGAAGAAATCCTGAAAGAGGTAATGCAAAAATACCTTAAAGAAATACAGGAAAATACAAACAAACAAGTGAAGGATCTCAGCAAATCCATCCAGGAACTAAAAAAGGAAGTAGAAACAACTAAGAAATCACAAAGGGAGACAACTTTGGAGATAGAAAACCTTGGGAAGAAATCAGGAGTCATAGATGCAAACATCAACAATAGAATACAGGAGATGGAAGAAAGAATCTCAGGTGCTGAAGATTCCATAGAAAGCATCGACTCAACAGTCAAAGAAAATGCAAAATGCAAAAAACGTGTAACCCAAAACATCCAGGAAATCCAGGACACAATGAGAAGACCAAACCTAAGGATTATAGGTATAGATGAGAGTGAAGATTTGCAACTTAAAGGGCCAGTAAATATCTTCAACAAAATTATGGAGGAAAACTTCCCTAACTTAAAGAGAGAGATGCCGATGAACGTACAAGAAGCCTACAGAACTCCAAACAGACTGGACCAGAACAGAAATACCTCCTGTAACATAATAATCAAAACACCGAATGTTCTAAACAAAGAAAGAATACTAAAAGCAGTAAGAGAAAAGGGCCAAGTAACATACAAAGGAAGACCTATCCGAATCACATCGGACTTCTCACCAGAGACTATGAAAGCCAGAAGATCCTAGGCAGATCTCATGCAGACACTAAGACAGCACAAATGCCAGCCTAGACTACTATACCCAGCAAAACTCTCAATCACCATAGATGGAGAGACCAAGATATTCCATGATAAAACCAAATTTTCAAAATATCTTTCCACAAATCCAGCCCTGCAACGGATAATAGGTGGAAACCTCCAATACAGGGAGAGAAACAACACCCTGGAAAAAATGAGATAATAACCTTCTTGAATCAAACCCAAAAGTAGATAACCACTCAAACATAAAGATAGCATCAAGAATGGCAGATGGCAATAATCACTATGCCTTAATCTCTCTTAATATCAATGGTCTCAATTCCCCAATTAAAAGACATAGACTAGCAGACTGGATATGTAAACAGGATCCAGCATTTTGCTGCATTCAGGAAACGCATCTCAGTGTCAAAGACAAGCACTACCTCAGAGTAAAGGCTGGAAAACAATTTTACAAGCAAATGGCCCCAAGAAACGAGGTGGAGTAGCCATCCTAATATCGGATAAAATTGATTTTCAACCTAAAGTCATCAAAAAAGACACAGAAGGACACTACATACTGATCAAGGGAAAAATCCACCATCAAGAACTCTCAATTCTGAATATCTATGCTCCAAATGCAAGGGCACCCTCATTCGTAAAAGAAACTTTACTAAAACTCAAAGCACACATCGCACCGCACAAAATAATAGTGGGTGACTTCAACACCCCGCTCTCTGAAATGGATCGTTCAGGAAAGCAGAAACTAAACAGGGACACAGTGAATCTAATTGAAGCCTTGGACCCAATGTAACTAACTGATATATATAGAACATTTCATCCTAGAGCTAAAGAATACACACTTCTTCTTAGCTTCTCATGGTACCTTCTCCAAAATTGACCATATAATTGGTCACAAATCAGACCTCAACAGATACAAGAAGATAGAAATAATCCCATGCCTCCTATCAGATCACTATGGAATAAGGGTGGTCTTCAATGGCAACAAAAACAAAAGAAAACCCACGTACACATGGAGGCTGAACAATGCTCTACTCAATGATAACTTGGTCAAGGTGGAAATAAAGAAAGAAATCAAAGACTTTTTGAAAGTTAATGAAAATGAAGGCACAACATACCCTAATTTATGGGACACAATGAAAGCAGTGCTAAGAGGAAAATTCATAGCCCTGAGTGCCGCCAAAAAGAAACGGGAGACAGCATACACTAACAGCTTAATGGCACACCTGAAAGCCCTGGAACAAAAAGAAGCAAATACACCAAAGAGGAGTATCATCAAACTCAGGGCTGAAATCAATCAAGTAGAAACAAATAAAACCATACAAAGAATCAACAAAACGAGGAGTTGGTTCTTTGAGAAAATTAACAAGATAGATAAGCCCTTAGCCAGACTAACCAGAGAGCACAGAGATAGTATCCAAATTAGTAAAATCAGAAACGAAAAGGGAGAGATAACAACAGAAACTGAGGAAATTCAAAAAATCATCAGATCCTACTACAAAAACCTGTATTCAACACAACTAGAAAATCTTGAGGAAATGGACAATTTCCTTGACAGATACCAAGTACCAAAATTAAATCAGGATCAAATAGACCATCTAAACCGTCCTATAAGCCCTGAAGAAATAGAAGTTGTCATTGGAAGTCTTCCAACCAAAAAAAAGCACAGGTCCAGATGGTTTTAGTGCAGAATTCTATCAGACCTTCAAAGAAGACCTAACACCAATACTCTTCAAACTGTTCCACAAAATAGAAACAGAAGGAACACTACCCAACTCGTTCTATGAAGCCACAATTACACTAATACCAAAAGCACACAAAGATCCCACAAAGAAAGAGAATCTCAGGCCAATCTCTCTTATGAATATCGATGCAAAAATACTCAATAAAATTCTTGCCAACCGAATCCAAGAACACATCAAAACGATCATTCACCACGATCAAGTAGGCTTCATCCCAGGGATGCAGGGATGGTTCAATATAAGGAAATCCATCAATGTAATCCACTACATAAACAATCTCAAAGAAAAAAACCACATGGTCATCTCATTAGATGCTGAGAAAGCATTTGACAAAATTCAGCATCTTTTCATGCTAAAGGTCTTGGAAAGATCAGGAATTCAAGGTCCATATCTAAATATAGTAAAAGCAATTTACAGCAAACCAGTAGCCAGCATCAATCTAAATGGAGAGAAACTTGAAGCAATCCCACTAAAATCAGGGACTAGACAAGGCTGCCCTCTCGCTCCATATCTTTTCAATATAGTACTTGAAGTTCTAGCTAGAGCAATTAGACAACAAAAAGAGCTCAAAGGGATACAAATTGGAAAGGAAGAAGTCAAACTATCACTATTTGCAGACGATATGATAGTATACATAAGCGACCCAAAGAACTCCACCAGAGAACTCCTACAGCTGATAAACGACTTCAGCAAAGTGGCCGGATATAAAATCAACTCAAGCAAGTCAGAAGCCTTCCTGTACTCAAAGGATAAGCAGGCTGAGAAAGAAGTAAGAGAAATAATACCCTTCACGATAGCCACAAACCATATTAAGTATCTTGGCGTGACTCTAACCAAACAAGTGAAAGATCTGTATGACAAGAACTTCAAGTCTCTGAAGAAAGAAATTGAAGAAGACCTCAGAAGATAGAAAAATCTGCCATGCTCATGGATTGGCAGGATTAATATAGTAAAAATGAGCATCTTACCAAAAGTAATACACAGATTCAATGCAATCCCCATCAAAATCCCAACTCAATTCTTCATAGAGTTAGAAAGAGCAATTCAAAAATTCATCTGGAATAACAGAAAACCCAGAATAGCTAAAACTATTCTCAAGAGTAAAAGAACCTCTGGGGGAATCAGTATCCCGGACCTCAAGCTGTACTACAGAGCAATAGTGTTAAAAACTGCATGGTATTGGTACAGTAACAGACATGTAGATCAATGGAACAGAATTGAAGACCCAGAAATGAATCCACACTCCTATGGTCACTTGATCTTTGACAAAGGAGCTAAAACCATCCAGTGGAAAAAAGATAGCCTTTTCAACAAATGGTGCTGGCTCAGCTGGAGGTCAACATGCAGAAGAATGCAAATTGACCCATCCTTATCTCCTTGCACTAAGCTCAATTCTAAGTGGATCAAAGATCTCCACATAAAACCAGACACACTGAAACTAATAGAAGGGAAACTAGGGAAGAACCTTGAACATATGGGCACAGGGGAGAATTTCCTGAACAGAACTCCAATAGCTTATGCTCTAAGATCAAGAATAGACAAATGGGACCTCATTAAATTACAAAGTTTTTGCAAGGCAAAAGACACTGTCAAAAAGACAAAGCGGCAACCAACTAACTGGGAAGTGATCTTTACCAACCCTACATCCGACAGAGGGCTAATATCCAATATATACAAAGAACTCAAGAAGTTAAACTCCAGAGAGGCAAGTAACCCTATTAAAAATGAGGTACAGAGCTACACAAAGAGTTCTCACCTGAAGAATATCTAATGGCTGAGAAGCACCTAAAGAGATGTTCATCATCCTTAGTCATTAGGGAAATGCAAATCAAAACAACCCTGAGATTCCATCTCACACCAGTCAGGATGGCTAAGATCAAAAACACAGGAGACAGCAGTTGTTGGCGAGGATGTGGAGAAAGAGGAACACTCCTCCACTGCTGGTGGAATTGCAGGCTGGTACAACCACTCTGGAAAGCAGTCTGGTGGTTCCTCAGAAAACTGGGCATGACACTCCCGGAGGATCCGGCTATACCACTCCTGGGCATATACCCAGAGACTTTACCTGCATGCAATAAGGACACATGCTCCACTATGTTCATAGCAGCCTTATTTATAATAGCCAGAAGCTGGAAAGAACCCAGATGTCCCTCAACGGAGGAATGGATTCAGAAGATGTGGTATATCTACACAATGGAATACTACTCTGCAATTAAAAACAATGAATTCACGAAATTCCTGGGCAAATGGTCAGAACTTGAAAATATCATCCTTAGTGAGGTAACCCAATCACAAAAGAACACACATGGTATGCAGTCACTGATAAGGGGATATTGACCCAGAATCTCGGAATACCCCAGACACAATCCGCATATCAATAGATTTCTAAAAAGATGGAAGGAGAGACCCCTGGTCCTGGAAAGACTGGATGTAGGGGAACGCCAGGACAGAATAACGAGAGTGGGTTGAGTGGAGAAAATAGGGAGGGAAGGGGGCTTATGGGACTTTCGGGGAGGGAGGAAACAGGAAAGGGGAAATGATTTGGAATGTAAATTAAAAAAATAAAACTGTTAAGACAAACACTTTTGAAGTATCACCTTAATAAGAATTCCTTTCTCTACATAAAAATATACCCATTATGTAACTGTACAGTTAGAGATTTTAATAGTTATTTATCATTTGGACAATGTACATGAATTAATTTTAGGCCCCAAGGCTGGTATACATGTTCCATTTCAATGTCTCCTTTTGATATATAACCTTAATTAACATTCAGAAACTTTGATGCAGGCAATGGAGAGTGGAAGGCAAAGTGGAGCTTGATATCAATGTCTTGCACTCTATTTAAGATGATGCATTTCGAGGAATTAATGTATCCTGCAAGTTGCTTTGTATGATACGGGAAAGGAGTGTTTGCAAAAATGGTAGGTGAGTAGGATCTCACCTATCACATGTCAAATGCAGGCAGGCAGTGATCTGTGAAGAGCTAAGAATGAAAATCCAGTGCAGATTGACTTCATCATCCTGGATCAGACTTCAGGGAGTCTAAAGCTGTTCCTTGTCAACATATTTAAAACACAGTCAAATTTGTAAAAAGGTTCCCAGGCAACAATCATCCTGATGGCAGGCGCATAAGCTTAAGGTGTGGCTACATAGAAACTCTTTTACAAAGTACATGTGACTACGAAGGTGGGTCACACAGCTAGAAGGATTAAATCGAGTGTGGTATGTGACTAAAATAGCATAGTGGTTAATAGGCTATAAAGACCATGTGACATTTCCCCTGAGGATGGATCTAGGGTAGAAAGAGACTAAGATAACCATTCAAGGGAATTTGGGTGTGGTCTGTCTCCACAGATAGCAGAAAATGTCACCAGGTCTTTAATAAAGTCCACTTTCAGCTTTCCAGATGGAATGCAGAAAGCATTTGACCTTATCTCTTCCACTGAGGAGACGCCCCTGAATGATTAAAATTCCTGATTCTCTTAGTGCTTCTCTTTGAATACTTGTACCTACAGGTAACTTCAGGATATAGCCATTGTTTTTAAAAGGCATTATAATAATGATGAAACTAACAATAGCTCCCTTTGACTCAGTGTTTACAGTGCCAGGATTCATGCTCGGATTTCCTAGACTCAAAAATGTCAGCTTTAACACTCATGGGCAAGTCCCAGGCCTAGCAGCTAGAAGGCCAATATTTTAACCCATATTGATCTTAATGGTATTTTGCTTGTATATTTCGACTTCTTATTTTGTGTTTTTATTGTGTTTATGTGTTTCCATTTTGTTCTGTTTTTAATTCTATTCTGAATATTTTGGCCTGTTTCCTAGAGAGAGAGAGAGAGAGAGAAAGAAGGCATGGAGTTGGATGGGTGAGGAGGTAGGGAAGATCAGAAAGGAGATGAGGATGAGAATCTGTAATTATAACATATTGTACAAAATATTATTTTTAATTTTGAAAAGTACAATTTTTAAATTTTAAATTTCAAGCCACTGTGCTATGATTTTGTTATGAAACACTCTCTACAAGGCTCCTTTTTCCCCAATGCAGCAGTATTCAGGGGTGGGCTTCTTATGAGCTGACTGAATCATAAGGATTCTGACATCATCAGTGAATAAATGCATTTGTACCTTGATAATTTGATGGCATTATTGGAAAGTGGTAAAAAATAAGAAATATACTTTCTTAGTTTCTGTATCATTTTCTATGTCTCTTGTCTTTCTCCACACCTCTATTCCCCTAATTCTCCTTGACCTTTCCAGTTGTCATGAGCTGGGTACCTTTTCTTGACTATACCTTGCTAAAAATACCTCACCACATCTCCAAAACAATGGAGACAGCTGATGGACCCAACCCACTGAAACCTGGAGCTGAAATCAATCTTTCTTGCATCTTAAATATTTCTCTAGGACATTTCTGATGCTGACAGAAATAATAGAAACATAAAACAGCTAAGTAAGTGGAGGCAAGATACAATACGAATATAAAATGTGTGAGAGATCTCCAAAAGTCACTAGGTTCATTTTTCAAATTAAACAGATCATGAAGGAAGCCAATTAAAGTTTCGAAAACAGCATTGTTCCAGATGGCCATGGTGAGGAAGCTGGCACAGGGTTCTGACAGTCAACACAGGGAAGAAAGTTAGCTAGCATCCCAGACTTCATATTTCTAGTGTTCTCTATTTGTAGTTTCCCAACCAGTTAGGGGACTGGGGTTCTTCAAAAACCACTGAATGTCAGAGTTACAAAAACAAAAACAAAACACAAGCTTCAAACACTTTCATTTTTATTTCTATCTATTCTTTGGGCAACTTCTTAAAAATTGTAAGCAAAGTACAGCACATGGCAAGAGTAAGAAATGAAGAGTTTGGGGCTAGAGAGATGGCTCAGTGGTTAAGAGCACTGACTGCTCTTCCAAAGGTCCTGAGTTCAAATCCCAGCAACCACATGGTGGCTCACAACCATCTGTAATGAGATCTGACGCCCTCTTCTGGTGTGTCTGAAGACAGCTACAGTGTACTTACATATAATAAATAAATAAATCTAAAAAAAAAAAAAAGAAATGAAGAGGTATACATGACATGATCCTGTACTTAGTTTCTAAGTTCGGGGTTAACACATGTTGTTTTCCTACAATTTTTCAGATAACAAATGATGTTGGGTTTCAACGATACAATTGCTCTATGTGTGAAATTTACAAGGGCAAATTATTTCACTTCGCCTGATACATGGTGTCTGTTACTGCCATTTGTTTTTATTCTTCTCTCATACAATACATCTTGAATACTATATCCCATCCCTCAACTCCTCCCAGTTTCCCCCATTACCCTTCTCCAACAGATCCACTCCCTCCATCTCTGCTTTTCCCCCAAGAAAAGAACAGGCCTTCCAGGCACATTTGCTGCAAACAGCATAAGATACAATAAGACCAGGCATAAACCCTCATATCAAGGCTAGATGACGGAACCCAACAAAAGAGGTCCCAAGAACAGACAAAGGAGTCAGAGATATGCCCATTCTTATTAGTATTTCCCTGAAAACCCCAAGCTAAACAACCAAACCATACATGCAGAAGACCAGCATAGACACATGCATGTTGTGTGATTGCTGTTTCAGTCTCTGTGAGACTCTGTGAGCCTGGCTTAGTTGATTCTATGGGCCATTTTATTGTTGACACCTCTGGGTCCTACAGTTCATGCCCCTCTTCTACTGGGTTCCCTGAGATCCAAAGGGAGAAACCTAATGGAGGTCTCTAATTTAAGCTCTGCCTAATATTTGGCTGTAGGTCTCTGCATCTGCTCCATTATCTGCCAGAGGAAGTCTCTCTGATGTCACTCACTATAAAATTAACCACATATAAATAAAAGGTCAATTTGACCCAGTAGCACATTTTTTTTTATAAAAACAAAGAATTGAATTTGACATTTCAGCCAGAATTTCACAATTTCTGCACTAAGGCCTAGGTAGGGCCTATCATAGGCTGTGCATTAAAATCATCAGGAGACCAATAAAAATGCTGATGCCTTTTTTACCCTTAGCGATTCTACTTAATTGGTATAGCATTGAGCTTAGATTGGAACTTTTAAGGTTCCCAAGGGATTTTAGTGTGCTCAAAATAGTAAGGACCACAAATATTGAGAACTACTTCTTTAAAAGCAAACAGACTTGTTGTTAACATGAAAACAAGCTAGAATGCAGGTATGAATAGGTGTTGTGGGAATGTAAGGGAAACTAAGAATTGGAAAAACCAACAGACAAATATCATGTCCTAGAGATGTTCATGATTTCATGCAGAAAAGAAAAGACAGCTGAGGGAGCACAAGAATATTACCACCACCCTCTCCACCCCTTCTACCAACACACCCCACCCCGCCTCCCCCACTACTACCCCCACCCCTCACCCTCACTCTAACCTCTACCAACCCCCCCACCTCTACCACCTCCACTCCCCACCCTTTCCCCACCACTATCACCTCTACTTCCCACCCCTCTCCCACCACTATCACCTCCACTTCCTACCCCTCCCCCACCACTATCACCCCTCCCCCTCCCCCACCACTACCACTAGTACTCTTATATTCTAAGTGTTTCTTTAGATTCTCCGTATGCAGCAAGACACATGATACTCACAAAAATGCTCTGATGTAAGATATCATTTTTTTAACAGAAGACATAGGTAAGGGATAAAGATATTTAAAAATTTGCTTTTGATAAAGGGGCAAAGTACTACTAGTATACATAACACAGATAGATAGATAGATAGATAGATAGATAGATAGATAGATAGATAGATAGATAGATAGACAGACAGACAGACAGACAGATAGATAGATAGATAGACAGATAGATAGGTTAATTAGTAAAGAGTAAAACAATAACTATATAATACCAGGCATTTGTTACTTCTGGTAACAGGGAAGAGGGAAAGGGGATAACACAAGCAGAGGTACATATTTTAACCATATGATTAGCTGTGAGTCAATCATCATAGTATACCACGGGGATGTAAATAATCCAAAAGTTTGCAGAAGTGCACATGAAAAGAGAAGGGACAAAGAAGACAGGAAAGAAAGGACTATGGAAAAAATGTTAGAGAATTGAGCAAGTTTAGGGGTAGATATTTAAGTTACAGTGCTCTCTACTCATCGTGAGCCCCAATAACTTCAGTATATCAAGCTTACTTGTCTTATACAATCAGCCCAGCAATAATAGCATGGGGACTCACTTGGGCTTCATGTTCTTGAGGGGGTCCCTGTGTCTTGAAGAATTGGTATTAACTAGGCAGCTTGTAACCATGGGGACAAGAAGAGAGACAACAGTAGGTGGACTGGTCCAATTTATGTGTATTTCCTATTTCCCACTAGTATCATATAGAGCTGGTCAAGGAAATGTGGATAACAGCATGATGCCACTAGATATCCAATTACTGGCCTTCTGCATGTTACTTTGCCATAAATGATTAGTGTTATCTGATTCCCTGGGTCAAAAACAGACACACTGTGATGGAGCGTGACAAATTAACACCGGCTCCCTACCCTACCTGCTAATTTGATCCCTATTTCTTTTCACGGTTTCTCTATTATTCTGATAGCAGAGCTAAAAAACTTAAAAGTAGCTGCAGATAGTCCCAGCTACACTTCTTTTTTATTTTTCTCAAATTTTGTTGAGAAATTCGTGCATGAATGTAATGTTTTGATCAAATCTACCCCAAGATCCTTTTCCCTCCAACTCCTCCTGCACCCCCCACATACTTTTCCTCCCAACTCTATGTACTCTTTCTTAAGTTTTTTTTAAGTCTGCTGCTGTGCTTCACTTATGCAAAGGAACATGGATAGCTTATCAGGGACTGTATATGAAAAATATTGACTCTCCTCCTACCCCCAGCTCAAGCAAACATCAATTATCAATAATTCCTCATCTAAGAGCCTACTGTAAAACAGTTGGTTTCTGGGTGCAGCAGGGTTATTGTACATATGAACGCAAATGGCTGTGACTACATACACAAGACCATCACAAGATTAAGCTGGCCCACATTCCAGCATAAATGGGAGGAAGGCCTCACGGAGTCCTACCTCCAGCTCAGGAGCTACGGGCATGTGATGGCTGTAGAAAAAAAGAGAACAACAGATGCAAAAAGTGAAAGTATAAGGAGGGCTTGGAGGTAGAGGAAGGAGAACAGTGGGAACAAGAGTAGGCTATAATAGAAGACGGATGATCAAAATATATCATATATATACAGGAAATGTTATAATGAAGCCAATTACTTAGTGTTAGTAAAGTAGAATTAAAAAAAAAAATCGGACCACAGGGGAAATGAACAAAAATATTTTTGGAAACACTGTGAAACTGAAATTACAAATGAACCTTCAAATAGGGTTGTTTAGTGGATTATATGAGACTTGGATTCAAACTACCTATCATAGCTAAAAACAGGCCATATTAGAAGTAAACTGTGATATTTCTTATTTCTCCATTTGATTTCACACCATAGCAAAAAGGGATGATGAAAGCTGCAGCAAGCTTATCAACAGGCCGTTATGTTCTCGGCAGCACCCCAGAAACAGAGAACAGTCCTTCAGTAACTGAGAGAGAAGACTATTCCAGTCTCTGACAAGGCTCACAATCTAGGGTCCTCACTGCAGAGTCTGTCTCAGTAAGTTTGACCATTCTGCTTTCACCCTGTTGTGTGTAGCCTCATCCACTGACTTCCACACTGTCGACTTCCTGTTTGCTGTCCACAACGCAGCAGTTTAAAGTTTTCTTTGGTACAGCTTTAGTTTTGTTTCCTTTTCCTTCTTTTCATCTCCTGTGATTTAAGATCTCCAAGTCCTACCGCTCGACACAACTCTGGCTCTCTATTGTCCTCTAGATTCCTTCTCCTTTCCCAACAATTTTCTTATTGAAAACAACAGTCATAAGAAACTAACTCAACAGATCCAGGAGATTTGTAACAAACAGCCCATAATTTACCTCTACTGAAACCTGAGAGGGTGTATTTTTGCAAGGGGTACAATGAGCATATATGTATTCTATGTGTAAGGGATACATCATATACGCAGAGTGCTGGGTTTCTTGAGTTTCCTATATGGGTCTTAGCACCGATCCCAAAATAATGGCTCTTAAGCCTGTTCCTACTCAAACATGGCCATTGAACAGATGTCCCTGAGATAGAGACATCCAGTGAGCCAAAGCAAAGGATAACTTAATTTCAACTAGGAAATCATGGCAGAGAAAATTGTCTTTGTGTCAGGTTTAGAGCAGGTCACCCAGCTTAGCCAGAGAAGGAAATTGGCAGAACCAGAATACAGGTGGCCTCATGTTCCTCTGCAGAGCATGTGTGTGAAACCAGATGCAAAATCAGCTTAGGTTTTACAATCCATAAACATATATCTCTCACATAGATACATACAGATAGCCATAAATGCAGAAGAGAATAAGTTATGTGTTCAAGGAATGTGGAAGGCATGAGTAAGTAAAGCATGCATGCATTCACCTCAGCAACTTTGAGAATAAACTCATGAGCAGGGACCTTATTTTGCAGTGGTACTGATGCCTTCAGATTAATAGTTGAAAATGAGAGACATTGAAAGCTTCTACAACAACCTGTCCCCCTCTGCACAAAAAAACAAAACAAAACAAAACAAAAAACAGTCTAGAAAGGAAGCCATTCAAGAGAGTCCATAAAATTGTGATCCATAATGAAGCTTTTCACAATTGATGGTTTCTGGCACGGGAGGGTGGGGATAGGGTTCGAAAGACTCGGTTATCTTTAAGGAGCTGGCCACTGGGAGTTTCACCATATTCCAATGAGTAAATGGACAACACATATTGTATGTAGTTGACATGTTTTTCCTTATATTTTGTGTGGGAGAACACAAGGGTGGGAGAGTGGACCTAGGAAGAATGGGAAATGAGTGTCATTGGGGTGTATTGTGTGGAATTCCCAAAAAAATCAATAAAAATATTATGTTGGGGGAAAAATAGAGAAAAACCATTTGCCGAGGGTTAAGAAACAGATACTCTTTTCTTCAGAAAGGATACTGAGGCTCAAGGATGTGAGCCAACTTGCTTTAGAAAGCATCAGATTGATAGTTAAAGTAACAGAAAGTCCTGAGGAGATAGCTCAGTTGATAAAACTAAGGTGGAGATCAATTGAGGAAGATGCAGTGTTAACCTCTGCTCTCCTGTGCGTATTTGCATTTATTCAAACTAGCACACACACACACACACACACACACACTCCCTTGCTTCCACATTGCCTAGGTTTGTATTGCTATCAAGACATAAGGCCAAGAAGAGGGTGATGTGGCCATCAAGGCCCTTACATGTAGGAATGCTATAAACCATGTAGGAAACTAAGTTTGTGAATGTCTCACTCTTGAGGGCAGCCCAGCACAAGGCAAAGAGTGACTGCCACCCTGGATGCTTCACTAGCCTCATCCTAGCTATTTGGCTTTGTCAGTTTGTACAAAACTAGAAAGACAACCCTAGGTTTGAAATGAACTTCGTACTCCAAATGGTACATTTCAGCTGATCTCCCTTCTATTTTAACCAACGAAGCATTGAAGACACAAATGAAATAATTATATCACTTTTAAAGGTTAATTGCTTTCCAAAAAACAACCTCAACTTGTTAGAAACTTAATATAGTAAAACGTTAAGTTTTCTCTTATAATATGGTCCAACTAAATGTTTTAATAGGCAACTTCTCCTATGATGGTTCATAAACTAAACATTCTTCCACCATTTCCTAGGAGTTCTTGTCTTCTGAATATAAAATGAAATGACTAAATAGGGATAGAAAGAGGAAGGAAAGGAGAGATTTTACACAAAAGATCTAAAAAATTAAACACATTTCTTCTATTCAAGTTACCAGAATGAAGTTAGTTATATGGTCCTTCATAACCACAATGCAGTCAATAGTTATAACAAAGGCAAACACAAAGGTTACAGATAGTGATAAAAAAAATAATTGGTTTTCAGTTGACATCCCAACATGGATAGGGGAAATTTCACAAGTCTCTACCCCTAAATAAGATCTTCAGGCAATTAATGTGTACTCAAAGAGGGATGAATCATCTTCTCCAGGAACAATCTTCTAATAGGTTATATAATCTAAAGCAGTCAGCCCTAAAGAAATATATCCGTATGGGTAACAATAAGTGGAATATATATATATATATATATATATATATATATATATATATATATATATATATATATAGAGAGAGAGAGAGAGAGAGAGTCATGAATTTGAGAGGGATTGGGGTGAAACATGGGAGGGGTTGGACAGGAAGAAGTGGAATGTAAATAATGTAAGTACAGTATTTGTGTATGAAATTGTCAACATAAATATAGCAAAACATAATCATGAATATGTACATATATATTCCTAAAGTAACCTGATCAGTCCAAAATAATTAAAAAGGATGTTTTCGGGACTGACCATTACTGATTGAATAACCAAACTGTTGTGCTGTTTTCTGGGGAAGGCTATTTATTCTACTCTCAGCATTCCTTAGTCGCCTATCATTCTTTATATAGGATCAAGGCCTCATGGGACTCCATCATCCACTTTAGCATGTCTATTGGTGTCATCTTTTTCAGCTCATGCAGGGCAGCCATGCTGGTGTAGCTTTTGATGTTATTAGGAGGGACAGTTGCACAGCAAACTTCCTGATCAACTGGCTCTTGCAATCTTTCCTCCCCCTCTTCTGTAATATTCCCTTAGCCTTAGGTATGGGATTTGTTTTTATGGGTTTATCCATTTTGAATGGGCTCCACAATTTGGCATTTTTGTGGTTTTCTATAATGCTCCCCACAGAGTGGAAAGAGAAGATTCTTTAAGTGTTGGTATAAGGACAAATATTGAGAATGTAGTTAACAAATTATGCTGGTCTAGTAAAGTAGTTAGATGGTCTCCTCCAAGATCCATTACTGCACTATAGCTGTGGTGTTTACTAGGTTTTAATGTAATAGCAATATAAAAATCTTAAAAAGAATCCATACATTTGAAAGATAGCAAGGAGGAGTGTCCGGGAGGGTTGGGAAGGAGGAAAGTGAAGAGAGATGTGATATATTTGTATTATAATCTCAAAAAGAGAAGAAAAAATATGAATCTGTTTTGTTGCAAGGATGCTTGTAACACAGGAGCTTCCACATATGAGTACAAGTGTGTTGTAAGAAATAAGTTCATTCTGAAATTAAATGGAGTTAAGAAAGATGATAATTAACAGAGCTGATATGTTTGTCCTATGGGCTTTCATGGACTGGAAGGTTGGCTGTCAGTTCAGTGTGGCATTGTTGAGAGGAGGTGGAGTCTCTTTAAAATGTAGATTAAACTAAGGAATGTTAGGAGGAGAAATAGTCTTCCTCAGGGACAAGCCATCCCTATTGGCTATCTAATATCAAGTAGTCAGCTCTGATATAAATACAGGTAACACTAAATGGACTAAGTTTATACAACATTAAATGGACTAAATATAACTTTTAAAGCAAACAAGGACATGAATTAAGAGGTAACAAGATCAAGATGGGTTAGAGGGAGGAAAGGGAACTGGCAATGAATAGTCCTTTTGAATTCAAAAATAAATTGACCAAATGAGGAAAAAAAGGAAAAGAGAGAAAAAAAGAAAAAAGTAAAGTGGTCTGGGACAAAATGATTAGGTCAGCAGAGGTAAAATGTAACCCTCAAAAAGCCATCAATCCTGCTCTTGAGTGGTGACTTACTTCTCATGGAACTAAATTGTCCTTACAAAGCGGCAAGCTTAAGCATTCAATCCTGGATTCCTCACTCTCTACACAACTCCTTCAATCCATGCTTACCTATGTTTCTCTACTATGTTGTAACACAACCAAGGGTTTCTTCGCCGAAGGCCAAGTAGGAAAGAACTAGTCTTAGAGTTTCAGCTTCTGTAGCTGTGAGTAATAAACTAACTTTCATGAAGTATTCACTTTTTAACTGTTTTGTTATAGCAATTAAGGATGCAGATACACACACACACATACACACACACACAGTCAGAATGGCTAAGATCAAAAACTTAGGTTACAGCAGATGCTGGCAAGAACGTGGAGAAAGAGGAACACTCCTCCATTGTTGGTGGGATTGCAAGTAGGTATAACCACTCTGGAAAGCAGTCTGCCAGTTCCTCAGAAAATTGGACATAGTACTATGTGAGGACCCAGCTATACCACTCCTGGGCACATACCCAGAAGATTCTCCAACATGTAATAAGGACACATGTTCCACTATATTCATAGCAGCCTTATTTATAATAGCCAGAAGCTGGAAAGAACCCAGATGTTCCTCAACAGAGGAATGGATACAGAGAATGTGGTAAATTTGTACAATAGAGTACTACTCAGCTATTAAAAACAATGAATTCATTAAATTCTTAGGCAAATGGTCAAAACTGGAAAATATCATCCTAAGGTAACTAAATCACAAAAGAACACACACAGTATGTACTTGCTGATAAGTGGATATTAGTCCAAAAGCTCGGAAAACCCAAGATACAATTCACAGACTTTATGAAGCTCAAGAAGAAGGAAGACCAAAGTGTGGATGCTTCAGTCCTTCTTAGAAGGGGGAACAAAATACTCACAGGAGGAAATACAAAGACAAAGTATGGAGCAGAGACTGAAGGAAAGGCCATCCAGAGACTGTCTCACCTGGGGATCCATCCCATATACAGTCTCCAAACCCAGACAATATTATGGATGCCAACAAGTGCTTGCTAACAGGAGACTCATACAACTGTCCCCTGAGCGGTTCTGCCAGAGTCTGACAAATACAGAGGAGGATGCTCGCAGCCAACCATTGGACTGAGCTCAGATTCTCCAATGGAAGAGTTAGAGAAAGTACTGAAGGAGTAGAAGGGTTTTGCAACCCACGGGAAGCAATAATATCAACCAACCAGACCTCCCAGAGCTCCCAGGGACTAAGTGACCCATTGCTCCAGCTGCATATGCAGCAGAGGATGTAGTGGGAGGAGTGGTCCTTGGCCCTGTGATGCCCCCTGTGTAGGTTAATGCCATGGTGGGGAAGCTGGAGTAAGTGAGTGGGTGGGGGAGTACCCTCATAGAAGCAGGGGGAGAGGGAATGGGATAAGGGGATTCTAGGGGCAGGGAACCAGGAAAGAGGAGAACATTTGAACATTTGAAATGTGAGTAAATAAAATATCGAAAAAATAAAGAAATAAGAGAGTTCAAGTCCAACTTGGGATACAAGACCCTATTGGAAAACAAATAAAATAAAGTATTACTATTTGAAAGCAAATGAATATATCCACTTCTTGCATTACTTCCATTTTAAATGATTGGTTTATTTTTTTTAATTTTTTTTATTTTCTAAGTTTTTTTATTTACATTCAAAATCATTTCCCCTTTCCCGTTTCCTCCCTCCCCGAAAGTCCCATAAGCCCCCTTCCCTCCCTCTTTTCCCCATTCAACCCCCTCTCGCTTCTCTGTCTTGGCATTCCCCTACATCCAGTCTTTCCAGGACCAGGGGTCTCTCCTTCCATCTTCTTGGAAATCTATTGATATGCGTATTGTGTCTAGGATATTCCGAGATTCTGGGTCAATATCCCCTTATCAGTGACTGCATACCATGTGTGTTCGTTTGTGATTGGGTTACCTCACTAAGGATGATATTTTCAAGATCTGACCATTTGCCTAGGAATTTCGTGAATTCATTGTTTTTAATTGCAGAGTAGTATTCCATTGTGTAAATATACCACATCTTCTGAATCCATTCCTCCGTTGAGGGACATCTGGGTTCTTTCCAGCTTCTGGCTATTATAAATAAGGCTGCTATAAACATAGTGGAGCATGTGTCCTTATTACATGCAGGGAAAGCCTCTGGGTATATGCCCAGGAGTGGTATAAAATTGATTGGTTTATTTTTATTTTGCCTGTACGGATATTTTGCCTGTGTGTATGTAATGCACCACATATATGCAGTGCCCAAAGAGGCCAGAAGAGGGCAGAATATCCTCTTCCTCTGAAACTGCAACTACAGACTGTTGTTGCTCAGACCCCAACCTAGGTCCTCCAGTGCTCTTAATCAGAAACCCTCCAACCCCCAAGTTACTTAGTTTATAATTTTGAAGGCCAAACACATTATTTACCTCCTATCTATTTCTCATTATTATCCCTAGGGGATAATAATAAAATATAATAAATAAATAAACCAAATCAGAGTATGACAAAATGACCAAACAAGAAAAAGAGCCAAAGGAAAAACACAAGAAACACATATAAAAGCAGAGAACCACTCATTCTCACACACAGGAATCCCATAGAAACCTAAAAGTAGACGCTATAATATATATGCAAGAAAAAGTCTTGTAAGGTTAAAAACCAAGCTCAGACTCAATATTAGCAGACAAAGAACCTCCTATGATGCTACGGAAGGTTTTTTCTCTTGGCCATCTACTGCTAGACATAGGAGTGGCTTATTTCCCCACTAAGACTCCCTTGGAGAAAGCTACTAAGTTTTCATTTGCAAGTGATTATGAACTGGAGATAGCTTCTAGGTTAGGGATGGCAGCATATGCTCACTTCTCCTTTCATCTCTAGGACTCCATCTGGTGCAGAACTGTGCAAGCCCTGAGCATGCTGTCACAGTATCTGTGAGTTCATGCATGCCAGCCCTGTTGTATCTAGAAGACCTTGATTTCTTGGTGTCCCATATCTCATCTGGCTCTTCCACTATTCCTCCTCTTCTGCAGAGTTTCCCGAGCCCTGAGGGAAGCAATTTGATGAAGCCATCCCTTGGCTAGATGTTCCAAGATCTGTATAGTATATGGCTGTGTATTCCTGTATTTGTTCCCATCTGCTGCAGGGGGTAACTTCTCTCATTATGGCTGAGCATGGAACTTAACTATGAATAGAGAATATCCTTAGGACTTATTGTAGAGCTATGTTCCTTTAGCAGAAGAGTAGTGTTTGATTGTCCTCTAGATGACAGGCCTATTTAATCTCAGATTCTTGGCTACCCCAGCATCATTGGATATGAATTCCATCTCATATAATGAATCTTATCGTAAATCAGATATTATTTGATTATTCCCATAGTAGACAAATAACTTATAGATCAAAGGGTTTGTATCTTGTTTCTCTTTTGGGAGTGTGTACAATATTGTCTAATACATGACTTAATATATAGGATGGGGAAATAGTTATTGACAGTTATAGATGAATGGGGAGTGTTTGAAGGCAGGGATCAAAAACATGATGAGGAAGTGGAGGTGGGGTAAGGAATAAGTGAAATGCCAGCTGAAACTAGAGGTCATTTGAGGGGTCATATACAAACCTAATACAGTAGAATCTTCCTAAAACCTGTACATATATGAAAATAGTCTTGGTAAAATTGCCAAAAAGTTGGGAAGATAAAGCCTCAACTTGACATCTCTTATCACAAAATGAAACTTCCATTACCAGGAATGGCTTACATCTAAACAAGTTCTTGGCCAAAGAAGTTTCATGGGAAGTCCTAAGCAACCCAGGATGTTGTTAAGGATATTGATGATCCTCCACAAACTGATGGTAAGTCCCTATTGCTACAGACAACACATATACACCTCACTGTACATGGAGAAGTTAAACTCATGCCTACCTAGAACCTTAATATTCATGTCCCGAGTTTTGAACATGCTGTACAAAACACTCATCACAAAAGCCAGTGTCAAGGAGATTCCCCGCCCCCCCCCCCGCCAGTGGATTTATAGTTTCTAATCTTACATTTGGTTTGTTACTCAGTAGAATAGTTTTTTTGTTGTTGTTTTTGTTTCTTTGTTTTTGTTTTGTTTTTTTTCGGCTTTTTTTTTTTGGTATATGCAGTTGGGTCCATTTAATTCTTTTGTCCTTGTTTAAATCTAGTTGAGGGTAGGTGAGGCGGCTTATCTGGTTAAAGACTCTGTTGCTAAGCCTGATGATGACGCGAATTCTGTTCATTGAACCCACAAAAATGGAAAGAGAGAATCAACTCTGTAATTTGTCTTCTAAACATTCATTCAAGTCAACATATCAAGTCAACAAACACAAAATAAATAGATAAATATTTTAAAACAACCTAGTTTATTATATGTATTAATCTATTTTCTATTTTTAACTAAATACCAGCACCCACTATTTGGTGATCTATAAAGAAATTAGGTCTGTGGCTAAGAAAACTTTCCTTAATAGGAGCAAAATGATATCACAGATAAAATATAGACATACCTGTGAGTCTAAGTACAAATACTTAGAATGTAGTTGCAGATTATGCTAATTTGTAAAGTGGTGGTTGTAGATTCTTCTTTGAGATCCATGAACTCACTATTACTGTATAGTTGGCTAGGTTCCCAGTACCAGTTATGGTTTTCTTCCTGTTGAATGTCTTTATTCCAATTAAAATATTGTTGGTTACTGCTAAGTTCTGCATGCTACCACTTCACTCTTTGGTTTGTTGTGCCTTGTTCATTACTTTATGGTTCTTAGATGTCATAGCTGGAAAGTATTTATTGTTCGTTGCTTCCCTCCTTTGGAAATCTTCAAGGTGCCATTTGATATCATGAAAGCTAGTACTCAGGGTAGATTCACTGAGGTCAGCTCCAGTCCAGAAACCCCTAGGTCTCCTGTCTGAAGTATATGATGTCTTCAGCAATGAGAAATTAACTTCTACCTCATTTACATATGTGTATGTATGTAACAATAATTTAGAAAAAAAGAGGTAATACATTTGAAAGAGAATAAGAGGTTATATAGGAGGTTTTATAAGAAGAAACAGTAAAGGGAAAATTGTGTAAGTTCATTCATGGACTGTGTTCCAACAAAAGTGATTCTTCTATTTGAATTTGTTTCTGAACTTCTCAATGTGTTCCTCTTGTCTGTTTCTTTTTATCCCATTACTATGCCAGAACACAACTCTTTTGATTAGTATTTCTTTGTAATATAATTTAAAAATCAGTGACAATGATCCCAACACCTCTGTTTTCCTTCTCAGAACTGTTTTGGCTATGGGAATGCCTACATATTTCTGTGCCAGTATGGGGATAATTTTTATGTTTGTTGAAAGAATGCCACTGGGACCTTAGAAAGGATTATGTAAATCTGTATATTATTTTGAATGGTATATAGAATAAAGGAATACTAATTCTTTTAATCTATGGATGTAGTTATATCCATTTATTTGTATTTCCAAAATATGTGGTTTGAACCTGATTCTAAATGGCCTAGAAATTACTGGAACTAATAACAGCTTACATTTTCTTTTTTTTTTTTTTTTTTTTTTTTTTTTTCTTTTTTTTTTAATTTTATTTTATTTTATTTTTTTAATTTACATTCCAAATCACTTCCCCTTTCCCGTTTCCTCCCTCCCCGAAAGTCCCATAAGCCCCCTTCCCTCCCTCTTTTCTCCGTTCAACCCCCTCTCATTACTCTGTCCTGGCGTTCCCCTACATCCAGTCTTTCCAGGACCAGGGGTCTCTCCTTCCATCTTTTTAGAAATCTATTGATATGCTGATTGTGTCTAGGGTATTCTGAGATTCTGGGTCAATATCCCCTTATCAGTGACTTCATACCATGTGTGATCTTTTGTGATTGGGTTACCTCACTAAGGATGATATTTTCAAGTTCTGACCATTTGCCTAGGAATTTCGTGAATTCATTGTTTTTAATTGCAGAGTAGTATTCCATTGTGTAAATATACCACATCTTCTGAATCCATTCCTCCGTTGAGGGACATCTGGGTTCTTTCCAGCTTCTGGCTATTATAAATAAGGCTGCTATGAATATAGTGGAGCATGTGTCCTTATTGCATGCAGGTAAAGCCTCTGGGTATATGCCCAGGAGTGGTATAGCCGGATCCTCCGGAAGTGTCATGCCCAGTTTTCTGAGGAGCCGCCAGACTGCTTTCCAGAGTGGTTGTACCAGCCTGCAATTCCACCAGCAGTGGAGGAGTGTTCCTCTTTCTCCACATCCTCGCCAACAACTGCTGTCTCCTGTGTTTTTGATCTTAGCCATCCTGACTGGTGTGAGATGGAATCTCAGGGTTGTTTTGATTTGCATTTCCCTAATGACTAAGGATGATGAACATCTCTTTAGGTGCTTCTCAGCCATTAGATATTCTTCAGGTGAGAACTCTTTGTTTAGCTCTGTACCCCATTTTTTAATAGGGTTACTTGCCTCTCTGGAGTTTAACTTCTTGAGTTCTTTGTATATCTTGGATATTAGCCCTCTGTCGGATGTAAGGTTGGTAAAGATCATTTCCCAGTTAGTTGGTTGCCGCTTTGTCTTTTTGACAGTGTCTTTTGCCTTGCAAAAACTTTGTAATTTAATGAGGTCCCATTTGTCTATTCTTGATCTTAGAGTATAAGCTATTGGAGTTCTGTTCAGGAAATTCTCCCCTGTGCCCATATGTTCAAGGTTCTTCCCTAGTTTCCCTTCTATTAGTTTCAGTGTGTCTGGTTTTATGTGGAGATCTTTGATCCACTTAGAATTGAGCTTAGTGCAAGGAGATAAGGATGGGTCAATTTGCATTCTTCTGCATGTTGACCTCCAGCTGAGCCAGCACCATTTGTTGAAAAGGCTATCTTTTTTCCACTGGATGGTTTTAGCTCCTTTGTCAAAGATCAAGTGATCATAGGAGTGTGGATTCATTTCTGGGTCTTCAATTCTGTTCCATTGATCTACATGTCTGTTACTGTACCAATACCATGCAGTTTTTAACACTATTGCTCTGTAGTACAGCTTGAGGTCCGGGATACTGATTCCCCCAGAGGTTCTTTTACTCTTGAGAATAGTTTTAGCTATTCTGGGTTTTCTGTTATTCCAGATGAATTTTTGAATTGCTCTTTCTAACTCTATGAAGAATTGAGTTAGGATTTTGATGGGGATTGCATTGAATCTGTGTATTACTTTTGGTAAGATGCTCATTTTTACTATATTAATCCTGCCAATCCATGAGCATGGCAGATTTTTCCATCTTCCGAGGTCTTCTTCAATTTCTTTCTTCAGAGACTTGAAGTTCTTGTCATACAGATCTTTCACTTGTTTGGTTAGCGTCACGCCAAGATACTTAATATGGTTTGTGGCTATCGTAAAGGGTATTATTTCTCTTACTTCTTTCTCAGCCTGCTTATCCTTTGAGTATAGGAAGGCTTCTGACTTGCTTGAGTTGATTTTATATCCGGCCACTTTGCTGAAGTCGTTTATCAGCTGTAGGAGTTCTCTGGTGGAGTTCTTTGGGTCGCTTATGTATACTATCATATCGTCTGCAAATAGTGATAGTTTGACTTCTTCCTTTCCAATTTGTATCCCTTTGACCTCTTTTTCTTGTCTAATTGCTCTAGCTAGAACTTCAAGTACTATATTGAAAAGATATGGAGAGAGAGGGCAGCCTTGTCTAGTCCCTGATTTTAGTGGGATTGCTTCAAGTTTCTCTCCGTTTAGATTGATGCTGGCTACTGGTTTGCTGTAAATTGCTTTTACTATGTTTAGATATGGGCCTTGAATTCCTGATCTTTCCAAGACCTTTAGCATGAAAGGATGCTGAATTTTGTCAAATGCTTTCTCAGCATCTAATGAGATGACCATGTGGTTTTTTTCTTTGAGATTGTTTATGTAGTGGATTACATTGATGGATTTCCTTATATTGAACCATCCCTGCATCCCTGGGATGAAGCCTACTTGATCGTGGTGAATGATCGTTTTGATGTGTTCTTGGATTCGGTTGGCAAGAATTTTATTGAGTATTTTTGCATCGATATTCATAAGAGAGATTGGCCTGAGATTCTCTTTCTTTGTCAGATCTTTGTGTGCTTTTGGTATTAGTGTAATTGTGGCTTCATAGAACGAGTTGGGTAGTGTTCCTTCTGTTTCTATTTTGTGGAACAGTTTGAAGAGTATTGGTGTTAGGTCTTCTTTGAAGGTCTGATAGAATTCTGCACTAAAACCATCTGGACCTGTGCTTTTTTTGGTTGGAAGACTTCCAATGACAACTTCTATTTCTTCAGGGGTTATAGGACGGTTTAGATGGTCTATTTGATCCTGATTTAATTTTGGTACTTGGTATCTGTCAAGGAAATTGTCCATTTCCTCAAGATTTTCTAGTTGTGTTGAATACAGGTTTTTGTAGTAGGATCTGATGATTTTTTGAATTTCCTCAGTTTCTGTTGTTATCTCTCCCTTTTCGTTTCTGATTTTATTAATTTGGATACTATCTCTGTGCCCTCTGGTTAGTCTGGCTAAGGGCTTATCTATCTTGTTGATTTTCTCAAAGAACCAACTCCTCGTTTTGTTGATTCTTTGTATGGTTTTATTTGTTTCTACTTGATTGATTTCAGCCCTGAGTTTGATGATTTCCTGCCTTCTACTCCTCTTTGGTGTATTTGCTTCTTTTTGTTCCAGGTCTTTCAGGTGTGCCATTAAGCTGTTAGTGTATGCTGTCTCCCGTTTCTTTTTGGCGGCACTCAGGGCTATGAATTTTCCTCTTAGCACTGCTTTCATTGTGTCCCATAAGTTAGGGTATGTTGTGCCTTCATTTTCATTAACTTTCAAAAAGTCTTTGATTTCTTTCTTTATTTCCACCTTGACCAAGTTATCATTGAGTAGAGCATTGTTCAGCCTCCATGTGTACGTGGGTTTTCTTTTGTTTTTGTTGCCATTGAAGACCACCCTTATTCCATAGTGATCTGATAGGAGGCATGGGATTATTTCTATCTTCTTGTATCTGTTGAGGTCTGATTTGTGACCAATTATATGGTCAATTTTGGAGAAGGTACCATGAGGAGCTGAGAAGAAGGTGTATTCTTTAGCTCTAGGATGAAATGTTCTATATATATCAGTTAGTTCCATTTGGTCCAAGGCTTCAATTAGATTCACTGTGTCCCTGTTTAGTTTCTGCTTTCCTGAACGATCCATTTCAGAGAGCGGGGTGTTGAAGTCACCCACTATTATTGTGTGCGGTGCGATGTGTGCTTTGAGTTTTAGTAAAGTTTCTTTTACGAATGAGGGTGCCCTTGCATTTGGAGCATAGATATTCAGGATTGAGAGTTCTTGATGGTGGATTTTTCCCTTGATCAGTATGTAGTGTCCTTCTGTGTCTTTTTTGATGACTTTGGGTTGAAAATCAATTTTATCCGATATTAGGATGGCTACTCCACCTCGTTTCTTGGGGCCATTTGCTTGTAAAATTGTTTTCCAGCCTTTTACTCTGAGGTAGTGTTTGTCTTTGACACTGAGGTGCGTTTCCTGCATGCAGCAAAAAGCTGGGTCCTGTTTACGTATCCAGTCTGCTAGTCTATGTCTTTTAATTGGGGAGTTGAGACCATTGATATTAAGAGAGATTAAGGCATAGTGATTATTGCCATCTGCCATTCTTGACGCTATCTTTATGTTTGAGTGGTTATCTACTTTTGGGTTTGATTCAAGAAGGTTATTATCTCATTTTTTCCAGGGTGTTGTTTCTCTCCCTGTATTGGAGGTTTCCACCTATTATCCGTTGCAGGGCTGGATTTGTGGAAAGATATTGTGAAAATTTGGTTTTATCATGGAATATCTTGGTCTCTCCATCTATGGTGATTGAGAGTTTTGCTGGGTATAGTAGTCTAGGCTGGCATTTGTGCTGTCTTAGTGTCTGCATGAGATCTGCCCAGGATCTTCTGGCTTTCATAGTCTCTGGTGAGAAGTCTGATGTGATTCGGATAGGTCTTCCTTTGTATGTTACTTGGCCCTTTTCTCTTACTGCATTTAGTATTCTTTCTTTGTTTAGAACATTCGGTGTTTTGATTATTATGTGACGGGAGGTATTTCTGTTCTGGTCCAGTCTGTTTGGAGTTCTGTAGGCTTCTTGTATGTTCATCGGCATCTCTCTCTTTAAGTTAGGGAAGTTTTCCTCCATAATTTTGTTGAAGATGTTTACTGGCCCTTTAAGTTGCAAATCTTCACTCTCATCTATACCTATAATCCTTAGGTTTGGTCTTCTCATTGTGTCCTGGATTTCCTGGATGTTTTGGGTTACGCGTTTTTTGCATTTTGCATTTTCTTTGACTGTTGAGTCGATGCTTTCTATGGAATCTTCAGCACCTGAGATTCTTTCTTCCATCTCTTGTATTCTATTGTTGATGTTTGCATCTATGACTCCTGATTTCTTCCCAAGGTTTTCTATCTCCAAAGTTGTCTCCCTTTGTGATTTCTTAGTTGTTTCTACTTCCTTTTTTAGTTCCTGGATGGATTTGCTGAGATCCTTCACTTGTTTGTTTGTATTTTCCTGTATTTCTTTAAGGTATTTTTGCATTACCTCTTTCAGGATTTCTTCCTGATGACCCACGTTCTCCTGCATTTCTCTGAGCGATTTTTGTGTTTCCTCCTCATGGGATTCCATCTGTTGATCCATCGTCTCCTGCATTTCTTTAAGCAGTTCTCGTGTTTCCTTTGTAAGGGCATCTAACCGTTGATTCATTTCTTTAAGCAATTTTTGTGTTGCCTCCTTATGGGCATCCGTCTGTTGACCCATATTCTTCTGCATTTCTTTATGCAAATTTTGTGATTCCTTTGTGAGTGCATCTACCCGTTGATTCATCTCGTTAAGTGATTTTTGTGTTGTCTCCTTGTGCGCCTCCATCTTTTGATCCATGTTCTCCCGCATTTCTCTAAGCGATTTTTGTGTTTCCTTTGTAAGGGCTTCTAACCGTTGATTCATGGTCTCCTGTAACTCTTTATGAGATTTATTTGTGTCCTTCTTGTGATCCTCTAATAGCATCATGAGAAGTGATTTTAAATCCAGATCTTGTCTTTCGGGTGTGGTGGGGTATCCAGGACTTGCTGCTGTTGGAGAGTTGGGTTCGGATGGTCCCACATTACTTTGATTACTGTTAGTAACATTCCTACGTTTGCCTTTTGCCATCTGGATACCTCTGGTGTTAGTTGGTCCTGCTGCCACTGGCTGTTGGTTGGACCTCCTGTGAGCTTGCAAAGCTATTTCTGCCCCCCCTGGATTACCAGGATTCCCCTGGCACCGATTTCTGGGGCCTGCCTGCTCCTGAGTGACTTTGGAGCCCTAATGTGCTTTGCCCCAAGTGATCTTATATTGGGGAGGCCTTGCACATCTAAAGGCTCAGCCTAGTGGATTCCTGGAGCAGAGGTCGCCAAAGGGAGGCTGGCAGGCTCCTGCCCTGTGCAGGGGTGTGTGATCTCTCCTGGGGGGGGGGGAGGGGGCGTCCCTCTGCCAGGCAGAAGTCCCACAGCAGATCTGGCGCGCTGGTCACTGCAGATCAGCCCAGCACCTGGGAGCAGGTTACACACAAGCTGCCTGAACCCGAAGCGATATTATGCCTGTCTGTCTCTGAGCCTGGTGGTCCCAACTACCTGGTCACTGGAGCAAAGATGGCGGAGGGCACTCTCCGTGGCGCTGCTCACCCTGTGGTCACGATGGCCCGCCGATCTGGCACCCAGACGACCACAGCGCCAACCCGCCCTCGGGCACAGAAGGAAGCCCCAACAGGCCGTGTCCCAAGTGATGTTATATTGGGGGGAGAGCCTGGGTACCGGTCTCTCCAGCGCAGTCCGCGGGAACAGAGGTCGCGGAAGGGAAGCTGGCAGGCTCCCTCCCTGCGCGGGGTCCCTCCACCAGGCAGAAGGTCCCACCGCGGAACTGGCGTGCTGGTTACTGCAGATCAGCCCAGCACCTGGGAGCAGGTTACACACAAGCTGCCTGAAACCGAAGCGATATTATGCCTGTCTGTCTCTGAGCCTGGCGGTCCCAACTACCTGGTCACTGGAGCAAAGATGGCGGAGGGCAGTCTCCGTGGCGCCGCTCACCCTGTGGTCACGATGGCCTGCCGATCTGGCACCCAGACGACCACAGCGCCAACCCGCCCTCGGGCACAGACGGAAGCCCCAACAGGCCGTGTCCCAAGTGATGTTATATCGGGGGGGAGAGCCTGGGTACCGGTCTCTCCAGAGCAGTCCGCGGGAACAGAGGTCGCGGAAGGGAAGCTGGCGGGCTCCCTCCCTGCGCGGGGTCCCGCCACCAGGCAGAAGGTCCCACCGCGGAACTGGCGCGCTGGTTACTGCAGATCAGCCCAGCACCTGGGAGCAGGTTACACACAAGCTGCCTGAAACCGAAGCGATATTATGCCTGTCTGTCTCTGAGCCTGGCGGTCCCAACTACCTGGTCACTGGAGCAAAGATGGCGGAGGGCAGTCTCCGTGGCGCCGCTCACCCTGTGGTCACGATGGCCCGCCGATCTGGCACCCAGACGACCACAGCGCCAACCCGCCCTCGGGCACAGACAGAAGCCCCAACAGGCCGTGTCCCAAGTCCAGCTTACATTTTCTAACACCCAGTACAATTTTCTGTGTTAGGCAATGTAGCTAATAATAGATAATAGATACAATCACAGGTAATAATGCATTATAATAAGCATCATGCTAAGTGTTTTGCATATGTATTAACTCCTTTATTCTCATTTTAATGAACTAAGTGTCACAATTACACAAAATTTGGAAATGAGGAAAACAAGACAAATGATTAAATGAAAAACTTATCTATAGTTTTACAGTTCCTGACTAATGAAGTCAGGGAGATTTGGAGTTCAAACTCTTACCCGATATTTTATATGAAGACACTAGCATTTTTCTGACTCTGTATATATGGACAGACAGCTCTGGCCTTAGAAGGATTTGATTTATGTATAAATTGAGAAGTTAGGCCTCCAATTATGATATATTTATGTAAAATATGATACACTATTTTTAGTGAACAGAATATGTTGTGTATGTTAAAATTATTAGGAATTTTCATGGAACTGGTAAGAGTAGCAAAGAATTTAGAGGATATTGATATTAACAGCCTAAAGTTTTAATATTGTTTTAAGTTGCAGCTTAAATAATTAACCAATGAATATGATATGTTGGATTGTTGACTTAGTAGTAAATTGATGGAAGGACACAGAAATGTATATATTTTCTTGGCAAGGAATATAAGAAAGATGTTCTTTAAGAAAATCGAATATTGTTTAGATATATACTATATTTAAAGCTGCTACTTAAACAAACATCTGCACTAATATTTGTAATAACATTCTTCATAAAATTCAAAATCTTCCCTTCCAGTCTGTACCTCCACTGGGGAAGATCAGTGTGTTTGCCCCCCCCCCCCACAGTCTACTGGTTTCCCAGGAGATCTGCTGCAACCAGGGACATAGGAAGCAGGCTCCAGACAGAGATACCCTGGCCAGTTAACACTGGAGATAACCAGATGGCTAAAGGCAAGCACAAGAACATAGCCATCAGAAGCCAATATACTTTGAAACCATGAGAACCCAGCTCCCCCACCACAGCAAGCCCTAGATACTCAACACACCTGAAAAGTATGATGCTGACCTAAAATCCCATCACATAAAGATTATAGAGACCTTTAAGGAGAGTATAAATAACCCACTTAAAGAAATATAGGAAAACGCAGTTAAACGAGTAGAAGCCCTTTAAGAGTAAACAAATAAATCCTTTTTTTTTTGATGAGTCAATGAGTTTTATTGGGGTTACTGAGAGAAGTATGTGTGAGGGGTTACTTACAGGGACAGAAATGACATGTCAAAGAGAGGGGCATCACCAAAGCCCATATGGGTGACAGCTCACAATGTCTGGGAACATAGAGTACATCGTACAACCTGTAGGCAGCTCAACAGGTAGCAGAGTATTCCTTTACAAGTGACGCAGTTAGTCTAAACTTTTTCCAGATAGCCAGTCTAATATTCGAATCTTCTTTGCAGCTTGGTTTATCCAAGAGTGACTCTCAAACTTCTTTATTTTTAACCTTGGAAGGAAGAAGCCTAGTGAATCTGGTCAGTTTCAGGGACTATTTTGAATTGTTTACTTTCCTGTTTAAGATATTTTCCTGCAGGATAGAATGTTTAAATCTCTAAATTCCTTAAAGAAATAAAGGAAAACACAAACAGGCAAAGGAATTGAATAAAACTGTCCAAGACTTAAAAATGAAAGTAGAAAGAGTAAAGAAATCACAAATGGAGGCAAACCTGGAAATGGAAAGCCTAGGTAAGAGATCTTGAGCTACAGATGGAAGCATCACCAACAGAATACATGAGATAGAAGAGAGAATCTCAGGCATAGAAGTTACCATAGAAGATATTGATACATCAGTAAAAGAAAATCCAAAGCATAAAAATCTCCTAACCCAAACATCCAGAAAATCCAGGACACAATGAAAAGACTAAACCTAAGAATAATAGTAATAGAAGAGCATGAAGATTCCCCACTCAAAGGATCAGAAACCATCTTCAGCAAAATCATAGAACAAACTTCCCCAATCTAAAGAAAGAGATGGCCATAAATGTACAAGAAGCCTACAGAACACCAAATAGGTTGGACCAGAAAAGAAATTTCTCCCGTGATATAATAATCAAAACACTAAATGCACAGAGTAAAGAAAGAATATTAAAATCTGTAAGAGAAAAAGTCCAAGTAACATATAAAGGCAGACATATCAGAATTGCACCAGACTTTTCAATGGAAACTCTAAAAGTCAGAATAGCTTGGACAGATGTAATGCAGACCCCCAGAGAACACAAATGCTAGCCAAGGTTACTATACCTAGCAAAACTCTCAATCACCATAGTTTGAGAAACCAAAATATTCCATGACAAAACCAAATTTAAAAAATATATATCTACTAATCCAGTTCTACAGAGGATTCTAGAAGGAAAACTCCAACACAAAGAGGGTATCGATAACAAAAAAAAAGCACGAAATTAATCATCTCCCAACAAACCCAAAAAGAGAGAATAACACATGCATAATATCACCTCTAACAACAAACATAACAGGAACTAACAATTATCTGCCTTTGATAACTCTTGACACCAACAGACTCAGTTCCCCAAGAAAAAGACATGAGCTAACAGAGCAGATATGCAAGCAGGATCCAGAATTTTGCTGCAAACAAGAAACACACCCAACCATTGGACCCCATGGTTGAATTAGGGGAAGGATGGAAAAAGCAGAAGAGCAGGGCAACCCCATAGGAAGACCAGCAGTCTCAACTAACCTGGACCCCTGAGATCTCTCAGACACTGAACCACCAACCAGGCAGCATATACCAGCTGATATGAGGGCACCAACATATATACAGCAGACGATTGCCTGGTCTAGCCTCAGTGAAAGAAGCTGGACCGAACCCTTGAAAAACTTGAGGCCCCAGGGAGAGGGGAAGCCTGGTGGTGGTGTGCATCCTATTGGAGACAGTGGGGAGGAGGATGGAATGAGGAACTGTGGGAGGGGGAACCAGGAGGTGGGGCAGTGGCTGGAAAAAAACTGTTAAAATCGAAATTGCCGCAAGGTAATGAATAAGCATATTATCATATTTGTGAACAATGTAAACTAATTTTGCTCAAAATTAAATTCTTATATAATGCTATAATATATACAAACCTTGAATTTTATGATAATTAAAAGAAGCCACATATGTAAATCTATAAAATTGAAAGCCCTTGGAGGTTTTTAAGGCTAAGGAGAATTAAATAGGAGGAGGAAATGCTTAAGATTATTATCATATCATAAGGGATTATATGCCAGTGCATTGTCAACTATAGAGATTCTCAATATCATAATTACTGAAAGAATAGAGCAGAAGGAACCAGGGACCAGATAAACATCTTCTAAACAACACCCATACATCCTCCAGTAATGTCCCACTGTAAAATATCTCCACCATCTCTAAAAATTCTGCCCCAACAAAGGAAAATAAACACTTTGTGGGTTATATTTGAGGCTTGTGTGAAATAATAAACATAAAGGGCTTTGACAGATTCTCACACATAAAATGTATGCATGTTAAAATTGAAACTTTGGTGCAAAAACATCAATTCAGAAGTGATAATACAATTGATTAATTTAAGCCAAAAAGCCATATTAGATTTGTTCTACACTGGAGCATTCAGCACTCATGTCCACCTAGGAGAAAACAACGTTCTTAATTGTCTCTCATTTTACTCTTTGTTTAATTGTTTAATAAACACAAGATCTTATTTAGCAGTGAAATCCAATGTGTGTGCATATTCAGGCTTTAATTTCTTCTAAGCCTTCCTTCAAAGTGAGCAATATCAAGATTTCTTACATTTGTTACTTGTTTCTTTCATTGTTTCACGTTTTGTCAAGTGGGTTCTGCAGCTGACCAACTCCATGCAGTAAAAAAAAAAAAAAAAAAAGTACAAAATATCCCTGGGCATCATCTTTCCAAACAGATGATATTCCAAACTTGAAACTTACAAACCTCTCTCACACTTTTTTTAACCTAACCTCCAGATGATACAAAATGTTCTTTCTTCACTTTAGTGTATTTGAGATCTCATTTATCTGATTTTCCCACAACATGATGGTGCAGTTAAACTATATATACATGCCACTATCATTTGTCTAAAGGGTAGGCACCTCAAGGGCAAGCATCAGGATTGACCATTCATCATTTTCAAAGATAAAAACAGACCATGATATATAGTAAACCATCTTTAGAAAGCATTTCTGTCAGCCAGTCATTGTATATTTCAGATAATAAGTGAACGCAGATGCTAAACAACCTTGATCTTAATTTTTCATCTTTTTGGCTGCCATGATCTGCTGGCAAAAATCACTGTTGAAGTATATGGACAAGTAAGAGAGAGAGAGAGACTCTTCTAAGTCATTGTCATCCTCCAAGGTTTGAGGCCAATGCACGAGGTACCAATGACTAACAGCAGTCATGGTGGGAGAATATATTTCTCTGCTAAGCAATGATGGGACCTCAATAAAATTTTTCATTTTTTAAGTCTCCCCTCCCAACACAATGAGGATGATTAAAAATGGTAACTTTTTTAGCATTGTTGAATTTTTTCATATTTTAATTATTCCTTTTATTTTTGAGATTATAATATGATTACATTATTGTTCTCTTCCCTTTCCTCCCTATAAACCCTCCAATATATCCCCCCTTGCTCTCTTTCTAATTTTTGCTCTCTTTTTTCGTTAATCATCATTATATACACATGTGTGTATCCATATACATATATTATTTGTAAATCAAGTATTATAGAATTTGGTAAGTACTATGTACTCAAAATTGTTTACTGCTCCTCAGGATGATGATGACAGAAACACATATGAATTATGAGTTTTGAATTGTTTGAGAAATAGAGGTGAATGGGAGAGAGAGAAAGAGAGAGAGAGAGAGAGAGGAGGGAGGGAAGGAGGGAGAGGGAGAGAGAGAGGGGCGCTATCTCCAAGTATTCCTTCTGAGGAATTGTGGCTGAATGGCATTATTAAAACTTGTTGTATGATGGGATAGTTAGAAAGACCGGTCGCTATCAAATAATCCTTGCTGCTAGCTGGAGTAAGACTGTGCTCTTTAAAATCTTTAAATAGTTTTTTCCTTCTTTATTCTGGCTAGAGGCAGTATACACATTGCCCTGGTATTTACGTTCAGGAGACTTGCTTTGCCTCTCTGGATTTATTTCTGAAAAAAAAAAAATCTGAGTATAAAGAAAGATCTGTTACTGATTCCAAAAGTAACAGTAAACATACTGACTTAATGAGTGACTGTTCTGTTCCTTAAAATTTTTCCTTAAAGACCTAAGCAGTTCTCTATCACCTTAATTCATGCTGTGCATGTATGTTTGTCTTTTGTATATGTGTCTAGATTTCTATCTCTGACTACCTTTCATTGTTAGATTTAAAGTAACAAGAGTGCTTAACTTTCAGGCATAAACATTTGCAAAATGTTAAGAATTGAGAACCATAACATAGAGATTGTCTTCCTATTCCAGTTTTGCTGTACATCAGCAGCCTGATCTTTCTCAGATGTATATTGTTTTGCATCTTTGCAATCATATTGTACATTATAGCAATACGTACTTGGGGTAGGGCAGAAAAACCAGAGTTCAAGTCATGACTTTCACACTTGTGACTTGTCTGAGTTTGCTCTATTTTATTAAAATCTCTTGGATTTTGTTTCTTCATTGAGAAAATGAAGATAAATGATACCTATTTTATAAAGCTATTGCAAAGTTCATGATAAAATATATGTAAGATTGCTTATTACAGAAAAGAAAATTTCCATATCATTTCATTTCCTACTGCTTGATGATGGATACCTCATTCAATTTTTATTCAAATAGTAAATAAGTAGTTGTTGAATGTCTACAATATATACCTTTGACTATATATATACTTAGTTTATTATATGGATATATAGTGAATAGTAGTTTTTGTTTATTTACTCATTTTTACATATATTGTCAAGTGCTGTTAGGCTTGTATCTCTTGCAATGTATAGCAGAGCCAGACTCCTTTTTTCCTTATTTTTCCTATTATGTCTGCTTATTATTATGAATTAACAAGTAATAACATAACAATAAATGAATGATAAATATCATCTTCTGTTCCTTCATAATCTTATTTCAATTTGTGTGGGGAAAATGCATTAAAATGATAAAGTGTTCAGAGCCAGTTTAAAATCTTTCCAATGACAATACTAGAAACAAAACTAGAAAATCAATTCTAAAATGTGTATACATAAAGGCACTGAATAACCGTACAATCCTGGATGATGAGAACAATGTTGGATATAGCTTAATACCTGATTTGAAACCATTCTGAAGAACAGTTGTAAGAAAAACAGAATGATGCTGGCACAAATGTTTGTTGGAAAATGGAAAAATGGAAGAATATTATATTAAGAAAGAATCCAAACTCAGATACATAATCATTGCCTATATCTTCATGTGACTAAAAACTACATGAAATTTAAATATGTGAGAGACAATATTAGAGAAGAGAAAAGAAACAAGGTAAAAGAAAGGAAGAACAGAAAAGGGCTAAGGGGGTTAATATCTTCAAAATTTGTCATAGGCATATACAAAATTGTCCTAGTCAAACCATCACTTTGGATAAGAGATATGTAAAAACAAAATAATGTGTTCACTATTATAGAAATTTCACTCATTCTTTGGCCTAACCAGACAAAATCCTAGCCTAGCCTGGACTTTTGGCTGAAGAGAAACTGAAGATACTACTTATTACAATTTAGATGGGAAATGTTCCATGCAAATTGATATGTTGAGTATGTGACTTGGAGCTTCTTGCACTGTTTTAAAGGGTGTGAAAGTGTTCTAAAATGGGGCAGCCTGGTGGAGGTGGGTCACTAGGAGTGTGACTTTAAATGATATACCACTCTTGGCGCTAATTTTTTTTGTGCTTTCTGATCAGTTATGATATAAGAAGGATCTGCCACTATATGATCCTACCACCATGGGCTGAGCTGCTCCTGTTTGCACCCCTCACATAAAGGACTAAAATCTGTCAGAGATCATGAATCAAAACAAATATTTCCTTCCTTAATCTCTTTCTGGTATATTGCCACGGAGATGAGAAACATAACTAAAAGCAATATCGATACCAGAAAATTGCACTGCTTGGTGGTAGTTTATAAGACAAATGTGAAAGTACTTGGACATTCAGATTACGGAATCCTTTGAATTGCTATAAGTGAATAATATTGGGTCATTCATGTGTGAGCTCCAGTAACCAGAGTATTGATGGAAATCTACACAGTAAAGATTGTATACATGAGGTTTAAGATGAGAGCAACATGCAGTCAACCATCGGACTGAGCATGGGGACCCCAAGGGGAAGGACTGAAGGATCCGAAGGAGATTGTAATCCCATAGGAAGAACAACAATATCCACTAACTGGATCCCCAGAGCTCCCAGGGACTAAACCACCAACCAAAGAATACACATGAAGGGACCCCATAGCTCTAGTCACAGATGTAGCAGAGGATTGCCTTATCTGGTATCAGTAGGAGTGGAGGCCCTTGATCCTGTGGAGGCTCAATGCCCCAGCATAGCATGGTGGTGAGGAGGTAGTGGATGGGTAGATGGGGGTAGCACCTTCATAGAGGCAGGGAAAGGGGGGGATGGGATTGGGTACTTGCAGAGGGGATACCAGGAAATGGGACTGCATTAGAAATGTAAACAAAATAACCAATAAAAAAAGTGAGAGCAACAACTCCATTGGGAATTTGATTAGAAGTCATTAATATTATACTATATAAGAAATCTCCGTATTATGTCGTATCATAAAATTCTGAGAGCTGCTAAGGGCAAAAGAAATGGACTGATTTGTTTAAAGAAATTTCAAGACAGTACAATACTCAAGATGTAACATAGTCACTACAGATTGCTTTTAGCTGCATTTATAGTGAGAACAAGGAGGACAAAGAAGAACTAAATGGATTATTAAAATATGCAGCATGGTTAAAAAAAAACAACAATGGAGGGCTAGCCCATTTAAAGTCTCAAAGCAACTTTTGAAAAACAGTGTCACTTCTTAAAGATATTGGCAACACTTAAAAGATACCACACAATTCCCACTGACAATAGGACAGTTTCTTGTTGGCATGGCTCCTCCAATTGGAGATTACAGCATTTGAAAATGCACTTAATTGGAAATATTTTACTGAAAAACAGAGTTCCTTAAAGAGAAAAAAGATCCATTCAAAAATGGGCAATGGAACTGGTCAGAATTCTCAAAAGAAGAAATAAAAATAGGTAAGAAATATCTCAAAAAGTGTTCATCTATTGTCTCTAGTAATTACAGAAATTCAAATCAAAACAATATTAAGATTTCATCTTACCTCAGTCATAATGGCAAAGGTCAACAAAACAATCAATAATGCCAGAAATGATGTGGGGAAAGCAGAATCCTTCAGTGAGATTGCAAACTGGCCCAGCCACTCTGGAATTCAGTGTAGAGAACCCTCAAAAAGAGAAACATAAGTCTACCATATGACCTAATTATCTCAGTCCTCAGCATATGAACTTGATATTCTCCTCTTCAGATACTTGCTTAGCCATGTTCATTACTGCTCTAGTCATAATAGATAGGAAATGGCAACAACATATATGTCCTTTAACTGACAAATGATTGGTGTAAATGGGGTACATATACACTATGGAATGCCCTTTATCTGTTAAAAAAATGTGAAATCATAAAATTTGCAGGTAAATAAAGCAAACATATTGAGTAAGTTTATATAACCTGGACTAAGAAAGACAAACGCCATGTGTTCTTTCTCATCTGAGAAATGGGTATATAACCTGAAGAAACTGCAAAGATTAGGAAAGGGTGAGGATTGTGAGGAGGAGCAATGGAGAAGGTGAATAGCAAAGTAAAAGTAATCTGAAGGAAGAGATGCGAAAATGGGCGTGTGCTTATTTGGGAGGGAGAAGGAAGGCAACAAAGAAGTAGAGGAGGTTTAAAGGGTAAAATAATAGTAAAAATGTCTGAAAAACTAACATGGAATCATATCATCTATTTTCCTAAAATTACATATAGTACATATGTGTTCCTATTTAAATAGAAACTTTAAATAAAAATCCCCCACCTGGATTGGCAATGGTTACCCTCCCCCCCCAGAGCCACATAATACCTAAAGAAAACCCAAACAACAGGCACAAGAAGCTATTCTGTGGTTTGATGTCAGGGGAGTACAAAAGAATACTGAAATATTATAGGTTACTGTTATTGCCCTTGCCTGTATCCTACAGGTTTAAAGTAAGTCCCTATTGCTGGAGACACCTTTTACTTTGGTCACAGGACCTGGAAGAACAGAAATAGATGCGACCAAAAACTTCTTCCATCAGTACTAACTTTCATGGTATAAGAACATGCAAGCTTCCAAGGGAGGGAGGCAACTAATAGTCCTATTTAGCTAGACTGCCTATGAAATGTAAAACTGACTACCACAGCAAATAACCCTAAGTAGGCAATCAACAGCTCTCTAAGTAACTTAAGACCTGCTCAGCAAGAGGTAAACCATGCTTGATACTGGAAAACTAAGAAAATATCCAAGAATAGTGAGGTCATGAATTTTGGAGGAGAGCCTACAACTACCACTTAATTAAACCAGCAGAATTCCTGTGTTCTAAATATTTATAATTAGACACACAGGTAATTGTAACACTCACCCCTCAAGATAAAGAAACTTCTCTTTGTAACAGATGAAAACCATTATAGAAACCCAAACATTATATAGAGAACATAGGATAGAGTGATGCCAAGCCAAACTGATCCATTGACAACACAACTCCAGCACCCAAGGCTCAGGGAACACAGTGGAAGATGGGAAGGCTGATCGTAAGATCCAGAGGAACAGGATGTGTGCTGTGATTATATCTCCTAGAAATACCAGGGAAAGTACATCCATGAAGTCTCCACAATATGATTCCCCAAAAGAAGACTTAAACAGCGACAGCATCAACAAACTCGCTAACATGGAAATAGAGAATCTCAGCCCCAAACCTAGACAAAGAGCTACAGAGAACTAAGGGACGTGGCAAGCAGAGATAATAATATTTCCCAGGGAAGAGTGCACAAATCCATTATCAAGTGAACAGACCTGAAATCATATACATACATGTAACATTATATGACTTGAGCAGTTTTGTATATAGTGGCTGTGAGTTTCAGAAAAAGCATGGTACACACATGTGTGTTTAGAGGCAGGAAAGTGAAAAGAGAAATGATGTAATTATATTTTAATTTAATTTCAATAAGGACTTAAAAGAAAGTGCAGGGGTGGGGGGAAGAGAGTCATGGGGATGCCTTGATAAAAATGACATCATAACAGACACATAGGTAGCAGAGGATGGTCTTGTTAGACACCAAAGGGAGGAGAGGCCCTTGGTCCTAGAAAGACTTGATGCTGTAGTGTAGAGAAATACCAGGACAGGAAAGCGGGGGAGAGTTGATTGGGGAAGGGGAGATGGCTTATGGGATTTTGGGGGGAGGGAGAACCAGGAAAGGGAACAACATTTGAAATGTAAATAAAGAATATATCTAATTAAAAAAAAGAAAGTTTATCCATGGTCAGTCACTCAGGCACTCAGAGGCTATACCATGTTTCAATTGACACTGTGACATATTAAGTTGGCAGAAGAACTTGGCATCATCCTTGGGGAGTTGATTTCATAGGCATGCAGAATATAGGAATTAGGGATCATGGAACTTCCACCAAGGTTTAAAGAAAAAATTCACATTGGCTGTATACATCCACATCTGTATTGGTCAGGCTCTGGGGATGTACTCAGCCAAACATCAGACTGAGCGCGGGAACCCAATGGAGACGTTAGGGGAACTGAAGGGGTTTGCAACCCCATAGGAAGAACCAATTTCAACCACCCAGACTCCCCAGAGCTCCCAGTGACTAAACCACCAACCAAAGAGTACACATGAGGGAACTACCCATGGCTCCAGCTGGATATGTAGCAGAAGATTACCTTATTGGGCATCACTGGGAGGGGAGGGGAGCCCCTTGGTCCTGTGGAGGCTCGAATACCCAGGGTAGGGGAATGCTTGGGCACGGAGGCAGGAGTGGTTAGGCAGGTGAGGGAACATCCTCATAGAGGCAAGGGGAGGGGGATAGAAGTTTTGTGGAGGGGACACTGGGAAGGGGAATAACATTTGAAATGTAAATAAATAAACTAACCAATAAAAATGAAAAAAATTGCACATTGGGCCTTGTGTATCAAGATCAGTATTTATGCATAATTCTATTAAGGCGAAGTACAGTTTTTAAGGCAGACCCTAGAAATATTGATGTCTGCCAAGAATAGCTTCAGATCAGAGTGGACCATCTTAAGAGAGCGATCACATGTACTTCAAATATCAAGGTCATAAAGGTATTTAGCATTTATTCTCCTAGGTTTTGATCTTATTTCCTTTCAATCTTGTCTTGTTATCATTCATTCCCCTATCTTAGAATGAGAATATTTGTCCTTTGTTACTGTGTGCAAGAAGTACGTGGCATTCTCAGTTGTTTTCCAGGCCTCATAACAAAGTGGTGGCCTTGAGTTTCATAAAAGACTGAACTTTGGACATTTGTGATGTTGGCACAGTTAAGACTCTTGTGAGTTCTAAAGTTGGACTGTAAGCCTTTAGCATTGTGAGAACATGGACATTGTTAAATGGTGAGGAGGAGAATGCTATGGTCTGAATCTGAAATGTCACCCCATGTTTTAATTTTTTGTTGTTCTTTAGCCTGTGGAACTAGGTAAAAGCTTGTGAAACTTCTAGAGAGTAAAGCTTGCCTATCAGAAATAGGCCACTTGGGAGTGGCCCTTTAAGGTTCCAGCCATGGTTTATGCTTCCCATGAAAACCTGTTGGTGAATATTCCCACTGCTATCAAATGGTGTGTTTCTAATTGCCTTCTATGCCATGAAGGACTGTGACCCTCTGAAATCTTTTCTCCCTAAAGTTGTTTATGTTGATATTTTGACAAAACAAGGAGAAAAATGTTTAATACAGTAGCAGAATGTGATCACTAAACTAAAATATCTATGACTTCTGATTCGATGTTGGGTTATTTTAAGTATAAAACAGGGTAATAATTTCTAGTGTGTGGGTTTACAATGGATATCAAAGGAGTTAGTGTAAAGGAAAGCTTATGACACCTACAAAGTACGCTATAAACTATGTCCAGTTATAACTATGTCCAGTTATGTACTGAAAGACTTGAACCACATGGTCTTGGTTATACGTGGAATGTAAAAAGCATATGAGTTATAAGGAAGTGCAGAGATTCAACGGTATGGAACATGAGGTGATGTTGGTCAATGTCTTAAAAACTTGTAATTATAAGAGGAATAAATTCTGGAAAACTAATATACAGCACTGTGGATGTAGTTAATAATATCATGTCATCTATTTCACCTTGGCCAAGAGGATAAATCTAAAGTATTATTACCACATTAACAATTAGGTTTATTACCTGATGGATTGGTAACTTTGATTATAATAATCATTTTTCAGTTTTAGGAGTAAGCATGCTAGTACAAGCTGGTTGTTCTAGCACTCAGAGACAAGAAAGATGCTCATGAAATTAAGAACATCTGTAGGATGAGACCCTTTCTCAAAACAAATACTAATCATCATAATAAATTTAAACAATTCATATTTTATACTTGGAATATACATAAATTCTGTGAGGTTTACTTCAAGGAAGATGAAAAATAAACATATTTTAATAAAAGCTGAATGAAACCAAAGTGATTTTGTATTTAACTCAAATATTAAGTAAGCCAAACTCATACAGCTAATAAATGACTATTTGAGACCAAATCCAAATTTGCATATCTCCTTTTAGTATACCACCCTGTATCTATAGTATTCCAATTCTGCAAACAATAAAGTAAGGAAGTGCTAGTAGATAAAGAAAGGGTATCAAGTTCATATGACCAATGTGACTGTACTGATTTTAAATGTCTTCTAACGTATGATCTTATAAACCTATGCCATTCCTCAAGCCTTTTCTATAGTGTAGACCTTGCACTTGTTTTGCTGTTGTGGTCAGGGTGCTTGCAGAACAAATCTGTGTGTCCTGAAACTGTATTCTAAGCTTAATGCAAAGAACAGTCAGAAAGGATCTTCATCCCATTGCTCTATGGAAACATATTAAAGCTCCAAGCCCTGAAAATAATGGCCCATATTCCTTGGGGCTCTGTCACTTGTTTCATGTGATTCATAATTGTCTGGGCTACAGAGCATAAATGCAGAGTAAATGCAATTGCAATTGAGAATTCTATTTTCCACACACAAAACTTGCAAAGTTGGTCTCTAGTGGCTCTTAGCTATATACAGTTGATTGTGGTTCTCAGAATTTTAATTTCAAGGAAGATATTTAAAATAATGCAAATACCTCAATTATAAGAGACAGGAAGAGGGTCAGTGTGGTAGGTGGGTAATAGAGGAGAATCTCTTTTGGAAAAATATCTCGAGTCTTTAAGTTAAGCCTGGGTGGAGACTTGAAAAATGAAGGAAGTATTCATCCATACTGGACTATAAATTCCTACAAGGTGAGACTGTGTTATCATTGGAATTCAGGCTCTGGATCTAAAGCACCTTGAGTATGAATATTAATTAGCTTTACCCACTGATAGTTATATGACTTTTTTTTTTTTTTTGCAAAGAAGGAATAAAGAATCATAAAGTTGACACTTTGCCTCTTCCCATTGTTTGGTCCATAATTCTCTAAAATCACCTTGAGAAATACATGTCACAAACACTCGTTAAGCCAACAGAACACATGGTTACTCTTCATGGAATGTAGCTATGGACATTTCATTTTTTATAATTTTGTTTTTTATATTTATAGGCAGGAACATGATAATTCAAACCAGCATTTTCACTCAAAGATACTTTTACCCCATTATCTTCAGTAATGGTATGTATCCTTTAAAGATGAAAGTTAAACATCTCTTCTCCATATGATTAATTTATACTTTTCTTGGAATCCCTTGGGTTTTACTTATCTATTAACATTGTATTATAAAGGTATATTGATGTGGTAAAGATTTTTTAGGAGGTATTGGGGCAGATTACTTGCATATCCATATATTCATAGTCATAAAGTAGAATTTTTAGATGACTTAAATTGATTCTCTATATCAATTCACAGCACAAGAGGAATCATGTATCTATCTCACATCAGTGATATATGTTGAGATTTGAGTCAGGGTGGGTAGGTAGGTTTACAACTGCATACAACTTCACAATGGTGATTTCTTTGCCTTTAATACAAATAAAATCTCTGTGAATTTCTGGTTATCTGCTCCAGTGATTTTCAGAAACATCAATCAAAGGAGTTATTAATCCAGAACATGTGGGCACATGCTGTTTCTCCTTTGACTAAGACTCAAAGAACAAAACAGAAAACAGGGAAGGAAGAGGAGTCTCTACTGTTAAAGTAGTCTTGCTGGTAGAACTATTACAAATAAGAAGGCAATCCATATCACAGAATTTATCATTGACAATGATCACAAAAGATTTGCTCTTTCTCTAATAAAGAACATCCAAGTTAATCAATCTGCCTCAATGTCTGCATGATCCTACTGGAAAACAGGAACCAGTTGATGGCTTAGCATGGACCTCCACTATTGGTACTTTGGACATTTGTCAGGAACAATAGAATCAAACAGCCTTGGTGAAGGTAAACATGTTCTATATTATGTTCATAGGCTCTGTCTGCCCTCACATACCCTACATAAATACTGTTTTCACTGCTGTAATAACACTCATAAAAATTCATTGCACAGAGGAAGTAGGAAAATGATGGACCATTACACATAGGCATTCACTAATCCTAGCTCAGAACTCATAAACCATGAGTAAATATTGTGGTACAGTAATATCATAGTCTAAACAGTCTCTAGGTATTAATTCCTGAAAAGTTAATATGTTACCCTATATAGGATTTGGGTATTGTCTGAATCAATGGCCAAAAGATATTACTGTCTCTATCATAGAGTCTATCCTAAGAACCAGAGGTAGAAGATAGAATGACTCTATATATATATATATATATATATATATATATATAATGTGTGTGTATGTTTATATATCTATATATGTTATATAGATATATATACATATATATATCAACTCACAAAATTATATGAATCTGTTTTAAGGTTCTAGTAAACAAGAATATTATGCCTCCTTTATAGCATCCAACATTATTTCCCCCTGTAAGATGAGATAGAAGAGACAGTCCAAAAAATGTGAGCTATTACCTAGTTGCCCGCTAGAACTTGATGGCAACAACCTCTTTTAGTTAGGGTTATATCATTTTGATGTAATATTATGACCAAAGTAACCTGGGAGGAAAGGGTTTATTTGGCTTATACTTCACAGCAGTGCAGGAACTCCAACAGGGCAGGAACTTGAAAGCAGAAACTGATGAAGAGGCCATGGAGGCATTGTACTTACTATCTTGCTCATCATGGCTTGCTCAGCCTGCTTTATTACAGAACCTAGAACCACCAGCCTTGGGGTGGGTCCACTCACAATAGACTGGACCATTCCACATTTATCACTAGTTAATAAATGGTCCACAGGCTTGACTGCAGTCTAATCTAATGGATGTATTTTCTCAAATGAGGTTTCATCCTCTTAGATATCATAGCTTGTATCAAGTTGACATAAAACTACACAGCACAGACCCCATTGCTTACTCCAAGCTGACTAAGTTTTATAGTACCCAAAGGTGCCTTGCAGACTTTAACAATATTATGTATCTGTGAACTTTGGGGTTAAAACAATGGAGGGACAAGACATGTCCATAGATGCAATAGTGTCAATAGTACTATTGTGATAACAAACTGCTCTACAATTAGATTTAAAACACATTCTTAAGGAGGAAATTCATACCTGGTATCATAAATCTGACCAAGAGTCTAATATTTGAGAGTCTCATAAGTCCTAGAGATGAACCTACTACTATTGTTTAGCTAAATGTATGCAGTATCAAACCACTTCTCAAATATTTATCTCTATACTCATAAATTAATGGATTTCATAGTTCTCATCAGAAAGGATTCTTTGTAGAGTAGGAGGTTTACATGGAGACTAATGACTAGTCATTGTGTAGAGAGTATGGGTGGAGTATTTTACCATAGCTCCTCCTGCCAAGAGTCGAAGAACATCACAGAATATGGGTGGGAATATTGTAAGAATAAGAAATCAGAGAGATTCAGGATCTTCTAAACATGACAGTACTGCTGCCCTTGTGAACTCATAGCAAGTGTAGTTTTCAGTGAAAATCTTCATATAAATGAAGTCAATTCATATTCCAGAATGTAAAACATAAAAGCTCTTGAGCCCCTACCATTAGCTGAATATCCATTTACAGTGATAGCTGCTAGGGGAATACGAGTCAATTTTCTTTGAGAGTATGGCCCCGATCTATCTACCAATTGATGACTCCACATTCATTTATTTTTTTTTAAAGATTTATTTATTATAATTGCGAGTACACTGTAGCTGTCTTCAGATACACCAGAAGAGGGCATCAGTGTCAGATCTCATTACAGATGGTTGTGAGCCACCATGTGGTTGCTGGGAATTGAACACAGGACCTTCAGAAGAGCAGTCAGTGCTCTTAACCGCTGAGCCATCTCTCCAGCCCTCCACATTCATTTATATGTGGGCATCACAAACTGGACTAAGTGGTTTATAGAAAGAAAGTAGATGAAGTTCAGATAGATGGTAGAATGATAAATCAAGGAGTTATAGGGAGAAATGGAGGCTAATATGCTCAAAATATATCATCTACATAGAGTAAATTCTTAAAGAACTAGTCAAATACTAAAATATTGAATCCTTGGATTTCTATTTTAATGATATTTGGAGGTAACTGTGACAGATGCAATTGACATCGTGACAGTGGCTCATCCATGATGGGAATGACAGCATTATAAAATGAAGGAAATTCAATCTACCACACTTAGTTGTTACAGTACTTCCAAGAGGGCATTCAATAGTGCTAAGACCATTCTGTATCTTGGACTTCCCAGTGCCCAAAATGTAAAAGAAATAAACTTAGAAAGCAAGTTATCTACCCACAAGTACTTTCTTATCACAACATATAAACAAGTAGAGTTTGGATGTTGATTTGAAATCAAGGGAAACCAACTGGATAAAGGAAAAATTGCTGGAAGAATTTTTTCTTTGTTGTAACTTATCCATTTCCTCTTCCTGATCTACCAGTGTGCACATTCACATGTATACACACACACACACATACACACACACACATACACACACACACTACATTTGTAGCAAAGTCTCCTGTCTCCTGTTTATAAAATATCCACATGAAATTGTGGTGGAACTTAAAAATGAGTGCATATCATCTCAAGATTCTAGACTTCTATACAAATCTGTAAGAAGTTGAGACATATTAAACTACCATTAAAATACCCAAATATATCAACTAAAGAAGATATTACATATTTTTTTGGCTGTTGTATTATGGTTGATTCTCTATAGAAATTCTTTTATTACTTAATTTATGTGTGTATGTATGTAAGTATTTGGATATATATGTGCATGCATGTGTGGGTTTGTGTGTGCATATATATATATATATATATATATGTATGTGTGTGTGTGTGTATGCACATATCGTGTGTGTGTATGTGTGTACTTCGGGTGTCATTTTTTAGGAGCTATCCACTTTGATCTTTGAGACAAATTCTTTCCCTGGTTTGGAGTTCAGAAAATAGACCAAGAAACCTGAGCAACAAAGCTCAGGGGTCTGCCTGTCTTTGCCTTCCTAGTGTTGGGATTATAAGCATAAGTTACCATGGTTTCTCTGTTATGTGGGATATGAATGTCAAACTCATGTCCTCATGCTTGAAAGGCAAGTACTTTGCCAACTTAGCTATCTTCATAGCCCTAGCTTGCTTTTTAATTGAATATATATAATTAAAAACATACTTTTTAAAATATGTATATTATAGAATGTTTGAATTGAATTAATCAGCATATATTATCTCATAGACTTGTTTTTATAAGAATATTTAACATCTCACCAATTTTCAAAAATATAATATAGTTATTTAACTTTAGTCAACATATTGTACAATAGATCCTTTGAATTTATTTCTGTATCCTTAGACTCATCTCTCTAGCCTCATCCCGCCCCCTAGTTCCTGTTGACCACCCTCCTATCTTTGTAACTATGGGTAATCATTTTTAGATTTTATATGTAACTGCTATCAGGCAATATTTGTCTTCTGTGTCTGTCTTATTTCATCTTGCATAAGGAACTGTTAATTTCTCTATGTTGTTGCAAAAGGCAGATACATATGTCTATATAAATTTTTGTCATTCATTCACTTATTTCATAGCTTGGCTTCTAGAAGTAATACCACAATGAACAAAAAAGTGCTGATATCTCTTTAGCATGATGACCTCATCTCTAGATAGGCCTCCAACAGTAGAATTGCTAAATAATGTGAATATTTGTTTTTTGAGTTTACAGGGACCATCCATACTGTTTCTACTTAACAGCTATAATTTACATTCCTGCCAGCCATATAGAAGTGTTCTTCACCAAAATTTATCTTCTTATAATAATCATGATAAATTTATGAGTAAATGTCTCAAAGTTTTTGATTCACAATTATTTTATGATTAGTGATATGAAGCATGTTCCACTGGCCACTTGTGCCTTTTAAGATAAAATAAATAAACCATCTACCCGTAAATAATGGTTATTTGCTACAGAATTATTTACATTTCTTAGATATTTAGAGTATTTGACCCATTTCTGATGCATGGTCTATAAATATTTTCTGGATATCTTTTCATTGTCTCTTTTTCTTGTCATTTTCTTTTTGTGTAGTATCTTTTCAATTTGTTTTACTTTGTCTGATTTGTTTTTGCTGGTTGTGCTTTTGGGCTTACATAAGAATTTCATTACCCAGACTAATGTCATAGATATTTTCATTTGCCTTTTTCCAGTAGATTTACAATTTTAGGCATTATAACTGAGTCTTTAATCCATTTTAAGTCTATTGGTATTTTGTTAAAAATATATTTTTATATATTTTTATATATATTTTATATTTTGCAATGTATTCTGGACAGGGTTACCTCTTACTTATCACCTTCTAGATCCTCTGTCTGTTAATCCACTCAACAGTATACTTTCTGATTCTCTTCAGAAAAACATAACAGAAAAGTTAAAAAGGAAAAACACAAACACATACACAGATAAAACACACACACACACACACACACAGAGAGAGAGAGAGAGAGAGAGAGAGAGAGAGAGAGAGAGAGAGAGAGAGAGAGAGAATCCCCCTGAAAACACAAATCAGAATCCATAGTATACAAGCAAAAAATCAGTAAGAAGGGGCTGGAGAGATGGCTCAGTGGTTAAAAGCACTGACTGCTCTTCTGGAGGTCCTGAGTTCAAATCCCAGTAACCACATGATGGCTCACAACCACCTGTAATGAGATCTGACGTCCGCTTCTGGTGTGTCTGAAGACAGCTACAGTGTACTTACATATAATAAATAAATCTTTAAAAAAAATCAGTAAGACAAAAAAATTCCCAATCAAAGCAATATGAGACTGTCTGAAAAAAAATAACATTGAGTTTGTTTTGTCTTGACCATCTACTACTAGAGATAGTAATGTGTTATTACACTCAGTGATACTCTATTGGGGAGTATCCATTTTCTTTGTAAGTAGATGTCAATTGGAGATTAATGTTTGATTAGAGATGGGACTATGGGTCTCTTCTGAGACCTCCTTACGTTTTGACCTGTGAAGGGACTGTGCACACTGCCACAGTGTCTGTGAGTTCATATGTGCATCAGTCATATTGGGTCTGGATAACACCTTTTTTTCTTGGTGTCATCCATCCCCCTGGCTCTTACAATCTTTTTTGCCTCCTTTACTGCATAGTTCCGGAGCCCTAAGGGGAAGAGTTTGGGGAAAACATTTCATTGAGGACTGAGTGTTCCAAGGTCTCTCACTCTGTACAGTTGTGTGTGTATGCAATTGTTTCCACCTACAGTAAGAGAAAGCTTCTCTGAAAATGGCCGAGAAAGACATTAGTCTACAGATTAGCAGAACATTGTTAGCAGTCCTGTGTTCCTTTAACAGAATAGTAGTTCTGGTTTTTCCCTTAGACTCATGGCCTATCTAGTCTCAGGTTCTTGGCCAACTGAGCAATGCCAGGTATGGGTTCAATCCAATGGTATGGGTCTTAAATCCAGATACCTGATGGTTATTCCTACAATGTTTGTGTCATCATTGCATCAACATATCAGGCAAGCAGATCAATGTTATAGAGCAAAGGGTTTGCTTTTTAAATTTATTTTTGTATATGGTGTGAAATGACAAACTCTATTACTTGAGCATGGGGATATCCAATTTTTACAAATCCAATTGTGGAAAAGTAGTTCTTTTCTCAGCGTGTTTTCTTCACATCTTTGTCAAATCAGTTGGCTTGAAATGTGAAGAATTATTCCTTGTCTGTAATTTTTGTTCCATTTGTCTATATATTTGCTTTGCTTACAGTATCACAGTGTTTTGGTTATGCTACGTTTTATCATATTTGTTTTGTTTTGTTTTGTGTTTCAAGACCAACTTTTTCTGTGCAGCCTTGACTGTCCTCACATTCACTCTGTAGATCAGGCTAGCTTTGAACTCTGAGATCCACCTATGTCTGCTTCCCAAGTGCTGGGATTAAAGGTGGGTGCCACCACTACCCTGCTTTGTATTTTTCTAATGATTAATTTATTTTACATATATGAGTACACTGTAGCTGTCTTCAGACACACCGGAAGACGGTGTCAGATCCCGTGTGAGCCACCACGTGATTGCTGGGATTTGAACTCAGGGCCTTTGGAAGAGCAGGCAGTGCTCTTAACCTCTGAGCCATCTCTCCAGTCCCCTGCTTTGTATTTAAATCAAGGACTATGATATCTTTATATCTGATCCTTTTGGTGAAGATGGTTTGGTAGTTCCATATGATATTAGAATTGCTTTCCTATTCCTTTGAAAATGGCACTGGAGTATTTGGAGGAATTACGTTGCATGTGTAGACTCATTTGAGTGTTCTTTACTTACATGTCATCATATTGCTGTCAGAACACCTGACAAAAGTATCATGAGGGGTGAGGGCTTATTTTGACTCAGTTTTTCATGGTATAGACCACAATGTCTTTGGGAGCCTGGTGGCAGGAGTGTGAAGAAGTTGGCCACATTGAATCCCCAACCCTAGCTTACTTTTTTTTAAAAAGATTAATTATTATATGTAAGTACACTGTAGCTGTCTTCAGACACACCAGAAGAGGGCGTCGGATTTCATTACAGATGGTTGTAAGCCACCATGTGGTTGCTGGGATTTGAACTCATGACCTCTGGAAGAGCAGTCAATGCTCTTAACCACTGAGCCATCTCACCAGCCCTAGCTTACTATTTTTTTTAATTTTATTTTCTAAGTTTTTTTTATTTACATTCAAAATCATTTCCCCTTTCCCGTTTCCTCCCTCCCTGAAAGTCCCATAAGCCCCCTTCCCTCCCTCTTTTCCTCATTCAACCCCCTCTCGCTTCTCTGTCCTGGCATTCCCCTACATCCAGTCTTTCCAGGACCAGGGGTCTCTCCTTCCATCTTCTTGGAAATCTATTGATATGCGAATTGTGTCTAGGGTATTCCTAGCTTACTTTTTAATTGGTAAATTCTCGTTCCCATCTCATTTTTCAGGAGTCGGAAGGGGTAGGGAAATTTTCACATCTATTAACATAATCTAGAAAACCCCTCATAGACCTGCCCAGAGAATTCATTATGACCATTTTCCCTAAATCCCATCTAGTTGGCCAGCAAAATTAACCATCACATATTACAGACCGTTTAACAATTTTAATTCTGCCAATTAATGAACATGAATTAGTTTTTACCTTACTTGTGTCTTTTTAAATTTCTTACTTCAACATTTTATATTTTCAATGTACAGTTTTTAAACAGGAGGGTATTTTATGTAAGTGCTTTATTAGGATCATGTTCTCTGTAAGGGAATTCTGTGAGGGAATGATGAAAGCAAGAGAAGGAGCCTAAGTAAAAATGTTCTTTGGGTAAAATTTAATTCTCGTTATGTAAATTGCTGTAACGAGTCTTGCCTTCCTTGATGTAAATGAATGGAAATATTGTACCTCTTCTGTAATCAGTCATTGTCTATAGACTACTTAAGAAACTCGATACCTTCAGTGAAGTAGCTTTAGTGATACAAGGGCAATTCTATGGAGAGGTTAGAGATGTGAGCCTTTAATATCAGTATTCACAGAAGCTAAATGAGAGGTACATAACAAACCATTAAAAAGAGATCATTGGAGACCTCTGTAGAAACTTACTGTCTCCTAAGACTTCTCAGCATTTTTGAAAATACATCTAATATTTTAGGAATTCTTACACTGAGAAGTTCCAAAACCATCAAAGAAACTAGGAAAGTGCTTTTCAGAAACTCTCTACAGATAAAGAATATGCATTTACCCTATGTCTCTTGAATCAAATGCAACTTTCTGAAGCTTGAATTGGGCATTCCTTGTACAGAATAGCAGATACTATATGGACTCTAGTTTGGCTAAGACAGAGACAGTGCTAGTAAGTTTCAGAAGCATAGTTGCAAAGATTCTAGTGGTAGTGTCCCATGTACCCATCCAAAACTGTCATAAACAAATCTGGGTAAGCAGAAGAACTTGGGTTTAGCCCTCATTACTCTAAAAATTTGGGATATTTTAGATAAATTGGGAGAGTATTTAAAGAATTAGGCAGGGTTCACTCTGCAATGTATGCTATCAGAGAGCAAACATAATCAGACATCTTAATAAAACCTACCCATGAGGCAAGAATACTAGCCCAATACTTAAGTCTGCACTTAGTAAAAAAAAAAAAAAAAAAAAGAAAAGAAAAAGAAAAAAAAACAGCAATCACATGGATTAAGCCAAAACATATGGGAAAATATGTATATTTTTAAGTTTATATATCTCCTTCATAATGTATGTAAGTCTGATACTGATGACCTAAGATGTTGTTCATGTGAAAATAGAAAACTTTAATGCCTAGTTATGAGTTTGAGACCACATCCTAGAACCAACAAGATTAGTCTTTTAGCTGCAAGACAGCTCCCTCAAGTCAGAATCTGCCTTTACTTCTCTCACAGTTCAGACAACAATCTAAATACTTTATAGCAATGAGTAATACCTCACTTTCTGCCTTGTAATCATGAGTAGGGCGTTTGTCTGTGTGTTTGTGTGTGCACAGTGCATATACTGAGTACATAAGTGTGAATCTCTGTATGTGGATACCAGAGGAGGATTTGGGTGTCTCACTCTATCCATCTCTTCCTTCTTTTTTCCTTGAGACAGGATCTCCCACTGAGTCTGAGGCTCCTCATTTTTGCTAGGATGGCTGACTAGAAAACTCCTGGTTCTTAATTGCAGAGTAGTATTCCATTGTGTAGATATACCACATCTTCTGAATCCATTCCTCCGTTGAGGGACATCTGGGTTCTTTCCAGCTTCTGGCTATTATAAATAAGGCTGCTATGAACATAGTGGAGCATGTGTCCTTATACGCAAATGGTCAGATCTTGAAAATATCATCCTCAGTGAGGTAACCCAATCACAAAAGAACACACATGGTATGCAGTCACTGATAAGGGGATATTGACCCAGAATCTCGGAATACCCTAGACACAATCCGCATATCAATAGATTTCTAAGAAGATGGAAGGAGAGACCCCTGGTCCTGGAAAGACTGGATGTAGGGGAACGCCAGGACAGAGTAACGAGAGGGGGTTGAATGGAGAAAAGAGGGAGGGAAGGGGGCTTATGGGACTTTCGGGGAGGGAGGAAACGGGAAAGGGGAAATGATTTGGAATGTAAATTAAAAAAAATAAAATAAATAATTAAAAAAAAAAGAAAAAAGAAAACTCCTGGTTCTCTGTCCCATAATGTTGCAGTTATAAGCACTCACAATCATGTTCAAATTTTTCCTCTTAGTTGTTGGATATTCAAACTAGAGTCCTTATGCTTGTAGAACAAGCACTCTTTCCCATTGAGCATTCTCTCCAGCTAGTGAATGTTATTTTTTCATTGTACTATCTTCAGTTGTGGTTCTTTTTCAGAAATTATATGAACTGAAAAGCATCAAGTAACATATTTTCAGCAATTTATTTTATCCTTAAGCTGGTCAGATTTGAAGGCACTCCTCATTTGCTTCCTTTCCTGCCTCATTTTCTACACTTTGGATAAAAACAAGGTTTATCTCTATCTTTATCCTATTAGTTACTACCCCCACACTTGTTTCTTCTTTCTGATAAAGATGAAAAGTTGTTATACATAAAAATTTACTATGAACTGAGACTCTGCATAATCAAGTACAAAACTTTGAGTTTAGGAGATAGAATATTTTATTGAGAAGTCACTGCAAGGAAAGTTTTGTGGAGGCAGTGCAACAAAAGGCAGACTTTGAGGAAAAAGTCAGTGTTGACCCATAATCTATGAAGGAATAGAATGTATAAATGGGGATAGATACATCAGTTTCTTAATTTGGACCTTGGTTGATGAATTTAAGCCACTACTGAGCCCAAATTTTTTATGTATGGTGACTTCAATACTTTATTGATTTATGGTCTTAATCCATACCAGTGACTCCAAACCCTAGGATTCTACATCTTACATGTATATGTATGTGTATGTGTATGTGTATGTGTATGTGTATGCGTATGTGTTTGTGTATATATTTATATATTCAAAATAAGCTCCATACAGGCCATAAACTTTTTGTTTATGTTTCTGTTACTAATTTTTAAATAGTAGTTGACATGTAGTAGACACACATTAAATATTCATTCAATAAAAGGATGGTTGCAATGATGGATACAATTTTTTAAAAATGAGTCTTTCCCAATGCAACACCTTTGTTGTATAGAAAAATAGTAAGACAAAACTCAAACAAGAGCTGATTAACTTCATCAATTTTCTTCACATGTTGTTGTTCTGTGTCTTCCAAACAATATCCTCAACCTTTCAAGAATAGTTTTATTTCTCAGGCTTGTAGCTTGATGCTGACAAGTTCTGTAGTTTCAGCTGAACCTCTAGTTGCAAAAGCCCCCAAAGCAGTGAACATTGCTCTGCGAATTACACTTAGTTAAACTGAAGAATCCATTGGACTAGAGACAGGAAAGTGCCTCATTCAGACACTGCATTTAAAGAACATTTCCTCTGTGTCAGGGCCTATTTCCAGGGAGCAGAGGTGACATATGCAGAGTTCCATTTAATAAATGTGCATGTGTGTATGATCCTGCATGCATATGCATGTGTGTGTGTATGTGTGTGTGTGTGTGTGTGCCTGTGTATTGGAGGGAGGCATTCTGTTTAACCTTCTTAATTAACAGCATTATCAGATATTATTCACACTAACAATAATAAATAACTGGCCATGTGTTTTTCTTGAACTTGTCTACGTTTACCTAGAAGATCTTATTTTGCTAATGTTTCTCACCTCAAAACACACACTCACATGAATATACACAATCCTCACCAATATATCTCTTACTCAGCAACATAGCTACTGTTGCTATAATTTGGAGAAAAAGAAGGTTCCTGTTACTGATTTTCACTTAAGATTTTAATGATATTGAGAAAACCAGTTGGTTGTTGTACATAAGAATGTTATAAACATCAAAGGGAGGAGAGGCCCCTAGTCCTGGAAAGGCTTGACGCAGCAGTGTAGGGGAATACCAGGACAGGGAAGCAGGAGGGGGTTGATTGGGGAACAGGGAGAGGAGAAATGGCTTATGGGATTTGATGGGGGACCAGGAAAGGGGAAATCATTTGAAATGTAAATAAAGAATATATCTAATTATAAAAAAGAGAATGTTATAAGGCAATATGGTAAACCTATTAGGTAATAGAAATGTATAATCAGTGGGAAAGTGTGGGATAAAGAAAAAATGCTGCCCATTTCCAAGTATTGTTCAGGTACATTATAAGATGCTGCAATCTACATAGTTCAGTTAAGCCACTGTAATTTGATCAAACTCTCTGGTTTGGATATTTACTTGCTGTGTGATCTTGGGAAAGGCATTTCAAGTCTTTGTACTTCAGTTTTTTCCTACTAAAATGGGATTAATAATACCTATGTTACTGTTTCTTGTGAGGTTGAAAAGAATTGGACTTCTTGAAAGTACCTAGAATAGTGTCTGGTATAGAGAAGTTGCTATATAAGTCATAGGTACTACTATTTATTGTCACTTGAGAGTAGTTTAAATCAGTCACATCACATGCTTCTTCTTCCTAGTATTACAGAACATGGAAAGCAAGATTTTTCTGCTGAGTTCTTTATGCATAGACAGTTCTTGGAATCTATACCTGGAAAGAGGCTCAGTATAGGGCTGTGATTCTTTCTACTGAGGTATTCTAGGATCTCTGTGTACCAGCAAGCAGGAGCCATAAACAAGTCTATATTATATATAAGTATCACATATGTGGTCTTTAGCTACCTCTGTTCTTGAAATTTTGTCCTCTAATGACAGAAATTTTTTAAAAAATTAGGTTGTATCTCTTAAAGTTCACAATGTGGAACCAATGAGTTTACTGGCTTTAGTTACAGAACCCAAGTGAAGGTTCTGAGCATAACTTCAAAGCAACCACAGTGGAGCCTTCACCCAACATGAAAGGTGGTTTCCCCATAGCTACATAGATGGTACCTCCTCTTCTAGTCTTCTCCAGCTTATATAATCTAGCCCCCAACTTCAAGACAACCAAGGCCATATATGGTAAAACTATATCTAAATGGCCAGAAGATGTAGCTGAATACTCTGACTCATGGTCCAATGACCCTCCTTCCCCCTCCTTTTAGGTTAGTGGTTCTCAATTTTCTGAATGCTACAATACTTTAATACAGTTTCACATGTGATGGCCACCAACCATAAAATTATTTCATTGCTACTTTAAAGCTATAATATTGCTTCTGTTATGAATCATAATGTAAATATTTATGCAGAATATCTGATATATGATCCCTATGAAAGGGTCATTAGACCCTCAAAGGGGTCACAACTCACAGCTTGACAGCCTCTAGTCTAGGAGGAAATATCAACAGCAACAAGCCTTGCTGTGGTGATCTTTTGCAAGCAGACACAACTGGTCTTGTGAAGACGGTTGTGGTTTGGCTTAGATAATAGTGCTATGTAGCAACCAATTAAAAGTTCTCTATGCCAGACATATCAAATTAGAATTAACAGGGGTAGGAGTCAAGAATATGCATTTTTAAAACAGTACCCATGTGGGACTGGCAGATTTAGAAAATAACAGTACAAGATGTCTACTAAATTTGATGTTCAAATGAGTATTTTTATTATTGTGAGTTGCATGCTATTCTTATAACATTTGTTGTTTAACTGAAATTCAACACTGTTTGTCCTGCATTGTATTTGGCAGAATACATCCAAATCTAATATCCTCCAAGGTTAGAGAAGCTGGCCATTAGAGAGAATCTGTTGGAGAATGTGAAAATGTGTGTGGTTATTGGAAAAAGTGTGGGGCCACCCCTTGGTCAGAGGAAGTTCAAAGTACTTACATCACTGCCCTGAATATAGTCAGAGGAGAGTCAGCTAATGTAAAGTCAGCTCAATAGAATTTTTTTAATTGCCTCTTTCATTTTGTGAATTTCCCACAAGAGTGCCATATTGTATCTTTTCCATCCCTGCCTCCTAGTTAAACAACTGTGTCCCTTGCCAGCCTGTCTCAAATTCATGACCTGTTCTTTTATATTTTGTATTGTTTTATACACACACACACACACACACACACACACACACACACAGATAGACAGACAGACAGACAGACACACACACACACACACACTGTAAAAACCCTACTGAGTCTATTTCACTGGGCTCATATGTACATGTCTTTATGGCTGAGCACTTGTGATTTGATAATGTATCAGGGGCTTGTCCCTGTAGAAAACTGATTCTCCTCTTAGACCTCACTCATTGCCTGTAATTTGTTCATGTAAGAGTGGAGCCTTATAAAACATCACCGTATATGTTGGCATGATGAACTTTACTGTTTAAGCAAGATCTGTTTAAACTACCTCAATGATCAGGAATTTTTCTCATAACAGTTGTTCTCACTATACCTGTTAAAGATGACTTTCAAACAGTACACATTACAGGGCCTCAGAAATTGAATCATTGTTGGAGCACAGTCCAAAAATGGAGTTATTTAAGGAAAAATCTGAGTGCTTATGAGATAATTCTAAGCAAACAAAAGAGTCTTATAACCTCTGTTTCTTCAAAGCCATGAAAATTGTTCTTGAAATGTTTTCACGTCCCTCCCAGATGCGGGGGATAGGAGTCAATTCATTTCAGACTACTCATTATAACTAGCTATTGTTATTTGTTTATATGCCTCTGTGGAAAATCATGGTTTGCCTCATTCAGCTTATCCACAACACATGGCTTGCCTTTGTCATTGCACACTTTACTCATGTGACTTTTCATGACTCTCTGAGTATAATTTGTCTGATGCTCTGAAAAAACTAGCTATTGCATGAGACTTTAGTTTGCCTCATTTATCGTCTCTATTCTTCCAGGTCCCATCACCTCCACAGAAGTGATAAATAATAAAGTAAGGATTCAGACAGGAGTTATCTTTCAAAAAGCATCATTTGTGTACCCCATTCTGAGCTTTGAACCTATTTGTAAGAGCTACCATAAAAGAAGTCATTAACAGGCGCTGGTTGTCTTTACTATGACTCAGCAGGTAGTATGTTTCTTATCTCCCTAGCCCTTTTCTACTCCTACCCAACATAGTTTTATCTACATTTGTAAAAGTAGCAAGCAACTCTACAACCCTTGTAGTCTGGTGACTGTTATTGTTCATCAGGGCCTCGGATATTGTCTCATTAGACTCTAGTAGCCCCAACCTGAGTAATTACTAAAAATGTTTACTACCTTGAGAAGACTGGATAGAGAGCTGAGTCCATTTGGTTGATAGGAATACATTCTGAAATTTCCTTTTTTTTTTTGTTATAATGCCAAGTGTAAGCTGTATTTGCAGGTCTTGTTTTCCAGCACTACACACCATCAATTGGATTGCACTGTTATCAACACAGCACAGCCAGGCTATGCTTCCTGGCTGGTAACTTATCACATTTTCATTATGACCTAAATGTCAGCACAGAAGAGTTTATTTTCTGATGGATTAAGAAACTATTTATTCTGATGAGACTTCAATTCTCAGTCTTACATGGATAAAAGGAATGCCTTTTAATGAAAGGCTTGATAGAACACTGGTGCCAAAGGTTTGGTTTAATTGTTATTTTCCACCAACTGTACTGCATACAAATTCCCAGCAGAAGGTCAGACATTGTCTGGTCAAGAAGAAAACTTTTATCTTCCTCAACTTCATCCTCCATCACTACCAAAGCCTTTTGGAGACTGGAACAGAGATTACACCATCAATTTTTGATGAAGTGACAATCTAAGCATTGCAGAGATTAATTGGTTACTACTATTAAATAATGGAGGTAATAAAATCACCAAGAAAGACAAAAATGTACATCAAAAAAACAAAAAACCAAGCAAGCACATTTCAAAATGCTCACACTAATATGCTTTAACATTCTCCAGCTTACTGACCAGTTTGGCATGCATATTTTACTGGTATGGTCAGTTTTTTCCTCATAGTCATGTGGACTATGAACTCATCACATGTACGATCCATGTCTTGTTTATTTTAGTGTCTAATTTATAGCACTGCCCATAAGGTTTTATGATAGAGGAAAATTACAAGTGTTTATAAAACTACTGGCAGAATATAGACAGATGAACAACAGCACAGAAAGCATAGGGAAAATTTTAAATCTGGACTTGTACCAACAGTCAAATTCAAAGCACACATATACTACATAAATGGCAGAGAAAGAACATAAAACGATCAGAATACAGATTTGGCCAGTGTGGGATAAGAAAATGAACTTTCCATATGGATAAGAATCATAGAAAAAGGCTAAGCACTTTCTGTTACCTGCCAATGAGAAGATTTGTTTTAAATGAAAAGACACTTGTGAAAACCAAGTGAAAAAAAAATTACCAGATTTTTTGTTTGGTTCTACATCTGCCTTCACACTGTTTTCTCCTCTTTTTACCTCTGCTTATAAAATCAGGTCCAAAGAATTTAAGGAAAAATGCAACAGGTATTCACAACCTGGTTTAAAGTTATATCTTATATTTGATTCATTCAAATCAGTCCTATCTCAAAGGAACCACTGGCTACCAGGACTCTGAAGGCAATCCTATTTCTTGTTTTTCTAAGTACATGGAATAATGTTTGACTGCATATTGACATGTAATAGTGTTAGATTATTGTCTTGTTTATGGTGAACAGAAAACTAACTTTGTAGATTAAAGAGATGACTCAACAGTTAAAGGCTAATATTGCAGAGGTCTTAGACTGGATTCTCAGCACCTACATGACTGCTCAAAATCATCTGTAACTCCAGTCCTGGGGTGTTGGATGACTTCTCTGGTCTCTGTGGGCACTGGGCATACATTCCATACACAGACATGCATGTAGACAAAATGGTCACACACAAAATAAAAATAAATAAAATAATGTAGAAACCCAAAACCACTGTAAAGAAAAAAATAAAACCATTTCCAGAGAATACTGGAGATGAGAGATGATCCATTTCTTGAGGAAACAGTTTAAATTTGACTTCTTCAAACAAATGACAGGAGGCAGGTCTGACTCTTGTCAAATAGGCAAGGTATCCTTTGGGGATAGTCTTTCCCTGCCAGGCAGAAAAGCAAACATTTTGTGATTAAAGAATAGGAAATACGTGCACCTCTGGTGTAAGAATTTGGAATGAGTGACATAAAACTCCTTCATGAGATGACAGATAGATTGTTTTTAAATCAAGATTCGCAAGCTATAGAAGAAACTTGAAGTTCCCCATTTCAAGTTATGAAACAGTATCAGGAATCTTTCAAAAGCTGTAAAAGGTCACACGGGTGAATTGCCAGGGGATGGCAAGAAAGTAAAGAGTAGAGCATGCTCGGAGAGAGACTGATCAACAATAGGGACAAAGAATCTTGCAAAGGAAGCAGAGCCCAGAAGACCAAAAACTTGTGGACAGAAAGAGTGAAGCTGCCAAATTCATAAACCTAGAACATCTGTGGATGATGTAAATACAATTGTGTTAATTACCTAAAAGGAAGTTGCTATTTAAAATAAAAGGCCCTAAGAAGCAGTAGGAAAAAATTCTCCTGGGATTTAGTTTTTTTTTTCAAGAAGTAAATCCAAATTTCAGAATTTCCAAGATTCTTCAGTTGTGCATATGATCCCTGTCACACTCTGTTTATATCCTCTTGTGATTGCCTCTTGAAAAATTGAGTAAATCCAGCCACAAGTGAGAAGTGTAAATCACCAATCATTACGTGAGCCAATGATGTGAATATAGACAGTTCTCAAAAGAAGGAATATAGAGAGCCGATAAATATTCTAAAATGTTCAGTACTTCTAGCTCTTAGAATACAAACTAAAGTATTCGTATTTTTTAAATTCCTTCTCTCCCCAGTCAAAATGGGTACCATAAAATAAACAAATGGCAGAAAATCCAGATGAGGATGCTAAACTGTCAGCAGTAGTTTAAACTAGTTCCACAAATACTAGCGTGGAGGTTGGTGAGAGTACAAACTACTATAACCACTATGAAAATTAGTGTAGAAGTTTCTCAGAAATAATATCAGTCTAGATGTTCTTAAACTGATGAATAGGTAATAAAAGCTTACTACGTATATATAATAATATGTATTCAGCAGTAAAGGAAAATAAAATTATATTTGAATAAAATGGGTGGTACTGGAAAATACTATATTGGGGTAATACAGACCTCAAAGGATAAATGCCATGCTTCTATCTTGTATAGAAATCCTATCTTCTGCTAGATATGCTTATCATGCTAGAAAGTGAGTGTAGGGAAAGGCCAGGAAACTAGAAGAGAGAATGTGAGACTACAAAGGGACTTTTAGAGATAGGGTTAGGAAGGCAATAGAGCAAAATAGAAGAAGGAGCATAGTGGTGTGAAGGTGCAGTGGAAAAGGGGAAAGCACAGAGATAAGTATGGGGCATTAAGACCTGAAAATCAACCAAAATGAAATATGAAAATTCTTTCTACTTTTTAAGCTAATTTTTAAAATAAAACAAAAAATAATGTGACATTTCATTAATTTTAAGGATTTCACACATTATATATTGATCAGATTCATTCCCACACTCCTTGCAGATCCACGTATACTTCCCTACTTCTGAATGTTATGTCTTCTTTAATTTAATAATTAATTCCAGTTTGAGTTTCCTGTGTACTCCTCATGTGGGGTTGCAGGGTATGTGGATATCCTATTTGTGACTGAGCACACAAATACATATTCTTTTTCATTTGGCCTATTGAGATTTTCTTTTATCACATCTTCCAAAAGGAAACTTCTATGCTGAAGTCTGAGAGCTGTGTTAATCTACAAATGTTAAAAGACAGTTTCATACTATTTTATTTACCAAAACTAATAATAGTGGCACCACCTCTGGAGCCTTTGAGCTCCCTAACTATGGGATCTTGGCCAGATTTTCAAAAATAACATGTTTTTAAATAAAAATTAAGAGAAGGTACAAAACGGTGTATGATTTCCAACATTTACTTCTTAGAAGTTGTCAGCTTTGACCCATTTCTGTGCCCCATTTCTTTTGCTCTCTTTTGCTTTCTCACACTGATGAAAGTATTCTCGTGTTCCATGGAATGGCCCACATGGAAGGGAACAGAGGCATGGGTTCTAGTTTGCTTTTAGTGCTATTAAACACCTCGACCAGAACCAACCTGAAGAGGAAAGAATTTGTTTGCGTTACAGATTATAGTCCAGCACCAAAGGAAGTCAATACAGGAACTCAATGAGGGAACTTGGAAACAGGAACTGAAGCAAAAACCTTGGAGAAAAACTGCTGAGTGGCATCCTCTGGCTTGTTCACCCTCCTTTTTATACAACCTAAGGCCACTAGCCCAGAGAAGGAGCCTCTCACAGTGAGCTGGGCCCTCCTATGTCAATTAGTAAATAATGTCCTACAGTCATATCCACAGGCCAATCTGATAAGAGCAATTTATTAACTGAGGTTCCTTTTTCCTAGGTGTGTCAAACTAAAGACTAAAGCTAACTACAATAATGTCTTTACCCCAACAGCTAGTAAGGGGCTGAGCCCATCTGTCCAATAGACCTCAAGATGCTTAATCCTGTCAATACCAAATCCTGTCCCAATGGAACCCAGAGGTGGCTCTGTTCTTGGCTGTCAACATGTTTGCAGATTTATAAGAACTTAGGAGCTAAAGAACCAAATTACAGTATTCGCAGATATGTGGCCCAATTGCATTGTATAAGTAATGGTGCAATGCTCTGTGCCACTGACTCTTGGGGTACCTTGTTATACATTATATGCAATTGATATAATAAAATACATAGCCTCTGGGTTCACTGTTGTCTCACAAGGGTAACAGTAATGTGTAATGCATACCATTTTGAGAATATAAGTGGCAGCAAGTATTAGATTATAATGATAACCATTGCATGCCAGTAGAAAATGGAAAACTGTTTCCAAAACAAGGTCTTAGAAAGGGCCTTTGTCCTATTGTTACCAAGGATACCTAATGAAATAGTATCAAGGACTGAGAGCAGATTTTCAACCAAGGGCCAGAGGTTAGAAGCTTAACTGACAGCCTGAGAGAGTCTCTTAGTTTAATCAGCTAAGACGTCTCTCTTTATCAGAGACCTAAGGGGACATAAATCTCCATTATGACCTCCTTTCAAAGTCCTCACTTGAATTATAAGAGCTTGGTTGGGAAAGGTATAATGGAATGTTCCTCATATATTCATGCTGGATAAATGATAATCAAAATGAACGAGTAGGTTAATATGGAATATTAAAGTGATTAGTGAAGTGAGGGGATAGCAGCATGGCTGGAAATGTTTGATGAACTCGTTGCCCCATGGACAAGGATTGATGGTGGTGGCATGGGGCAGCATGGTGATCAGAGCTGAAACACTAGGCATGCATTCCTTGTACCTGTGCTCCAGCTATCCTTAACTCTGAGCTTAGTGTTCTGTCAAAATGGATATGCAAAGACATTTGTGAAGGCTGAGTTATAACTTACATATTTCCTCACCCCTCCAGGGATGTCATGGTAGCTTTTATAGATCTTTGAAGACTCTAGCACTGGAATAGCTCTGTTTTTCTTCCTTAGCTCTCACTTTACTTATCCTGTGTCACTATTCATTCCTTTCCACCATGCCAAGGTATAAGTATCTGATATGCATTTTATTTTAGAAGACTCTCAATAGCACCATGATAGAGATAATACAACTGTTGTTATTTATGCTTTATTGCTGGAGAAATGGAGAGTTAAGGAATTTAATCAAGTAATGGACAGATGTAAAATCCAGTTAATGGCAGAGCACTTGGGAAAAAATGTCTATTTAGACTCCTAATGTAATAGACTTTAGAAAATTCATTTTATGCTATTTCAAGATTACTTCGAGAAGAAAGGGTTAGAAATGTCACTGGTCATTACTGAATATATGAGAAGACTTTCAAAAATGAAAGGTTTATTTTTCCTTTCTGCCCTACAGTAAAGGTATAAATGGCCTCATGTATAAGACACAAATGATCCCTAAATACAAGTGTTCATTTGCATTGGTAGAAAGAAATTTTTGCTAATAGTTCATTTTTTTAATTTTATTTTATTTTCTAATTTTTTTTACTTACATTCAAAATCATTTCCCCTTTCCCGTTCTTTTCAAATAGTGATTCACAAGATAGAAAAATATGTTTCTGTAGGAAAAGATATCATGTTCATATTATTCGTTCATGAATGGTCTAACAAAGATAGATGAACACTGAAAACACAGGACTTTCCAAACCTTTAACCAGTATTGTGTACAATATAAATCTACATGATGTCTTAAAATATGCATCTCTATTAAATTCACTTTACTTTACAATGGAAATTCCATTAGTCTAAGAGAGGTTTTATAGTATTAATATACTTCAGAATATTGTTCATAAATCACAAAATATTGGTCTATAAACTATACATATAATAAATATATCACTATTAATATTTATGTCCTCAGTTCAAGAAAGCATATTGGAAAAAATTTGACCCCAGCATATGTCAAATCCTTTTGGACTATTTGGGTTGCTGAGAGCAATAGGAAATAATTGCATTTTGGATCTTTTAGGACAAAGCTTATTCATTTCTTTCAATCATAAGGAAAGGGCTTTTTAACTACAAGTGACACCTTTGAGATTATGAATGTAAAATAAACACTTTATTTTAGTACTGAACTATCATGTCTACCCACAATGTTTTTGGAGTCTCCTATGTGCCTAAATATGATTTCCCAGAATATTACAACTTAGACCACTGAAAACATACAACTTTGTTATGTCTTAATTTAAAACCAAGAACAAATTGGTTCTAAAACTTAAGGTTAAGGGTGTGTATTTTACAGAAGACAAGTTTAGACACTGAATCTTTCTTCCTCTAAGAAATAATAACTTCAGGCAAATATGAAAGTGTAATGTTTACAGTGCAATGATGATACTCAGATGATTGCCTGTGGGAATCAGGAATTAAATGACTATATAAAAATAATCTGAGTTTATTTTTTAAAGTAAACATTCATGGTATCACCTTTCCAAATCTTAATTAAATTCTTCCAGTGATTCAAATGTCTATCCAGGTTTGTGAAATAGCCAAAGAAATGGGTCAGAGGATCCCTTCTAGACCTTTTAAAGACTCCTTTACCTTTAAAACTCGAAACACAGTTATGATGTATATATGTATGTTTGTTTGTTGTTTCACCTTGACACAAGCTAGAGTCATCTGGAAAGAGAGAACCTTAACTGTGGAATATTTGCTTGAATAATGATTGGTATGGCAGTGAGTAATCCCTCCTCTGTGATACCACTCCTTGGCAAGTGCTCCTGGGTTGTATAAGAAATCAGGACAAGCAAGCTACAGAGAGAAAGCCAGTAAATGGTGTTCTGTCATGGCCTATGCTTTAAGTCTTGCCTTCATATTCCTGACTTGAATTCTCTTGACTTCCCTTTATGGTGAGTTACATATTCCAAGATGAAATAAACTTTTTCTTCCCAACTTTACTTTGGATCATGGTGTTTGTCACAGCAATTGGAAGCAAACTAGGACAACAATTCTCTCTGTGTTCCTGTAAGGGCATAATTTTGTTTATATTTTTGTAACTGAAAGTGACCATGGTAAGCAAAGTAGGCAATATTCTGAATGTCACATATGGCTTTTTGTCTTACATGCACACAGACTCTAGATGAAAAACAATGTTGAAAGGAGGAAGAATGTCTTTAGAGGGAATGAAGCAGCAGATAGGGGTGGAAGGTAAGAGAACATGATGAGGATACATGTGATAAAAAATTGTGTGCCGATATATAAAATAATCATAAAAACCAATCGTTATCTGGGTGGTGGTGTGCGCACCTTTCATCCCAGCACTAGGGAGCTAAAGACAGAGGCAAATGGATCTGTGAATTCAAGGCCAGTCTGGTCTATGGAGCTAGTTCCAGGATAGCCAACTGTATACACAAAGAAACCCTGTCTCAACAAACCCCAATTTAAAAAAAAAAAAGTTTGCTTAACTGATAGCAAAACTATGTAAAATCAGATGCCAAAGAAAAAGAAAAAATACACACTAACATTTTCATTGGGAAATGTATGCAAATGTCTACTCATATCAGAGTATACCAACAACAAACCAAAGAAATGATTCCCTCCAACTCTAAGTTAGTGTGCCAGTGAGTTTATTGAAGTTAGTGATGAGAACACAACTAATGTAAAGGCACATCATGCAGCCACCAAAGCATGGGAGAAGACCATGCAACTATGTTCATGGAACTATCTGTACAACTTAAAGGGAATTTGACATGTTGGAGAGTCTCCATTTTCTAGCCATTTCTGCTGATTATATAACCTTGAGAAAGAACAGTGCAAGCCTTGTCATTTTTAGGACCGTTCTGACACTCCTGAGTTCTTTATGTCCTAAGCCCTAGAGGCCTCATTTGCCTCTTTGATTTTAAAGAAATTCTCTCTAGGAATTAAGGTTTGAATTTGAAGGAAATTCCTACACACACACACACACACACACACACACACACAATATTGATGCCACATATTTATAAGATGGCACCTAAATACACTGCTTTTTTGAAGAAAGTATAAATCAGTTATGCAAATTTTCTGCTAGGGTCTGCTGGATCCTCTAAATGGAGGATCACATTATCTACACAGACTTCCCTTCTTCCTTTATATTTTTACCTCTTTTATTTCTTTACCTTACAGGACCACATTGACTACGAGTGGATGAAGTAAGAACTCTTCTGATGGTCTTTCCTTCAATCTCTGCTCCACACTTTGTCTCTTTATCTCCTCCTATGGGTATTTTGTTCCCACTTCTAAGAAGGACCAAAGTATCCATACTTTGGTCTTCCTTCTTCTTGAGCTTCCTTTGGTCTGTGAATTGTATCTTGGGTATTCTGAACTTCTGGGTTAATATCCACTTATCAGTGAGTGCATACCATGTGTGTTCTTTTGTGATTGGGTTACCTCACTAAGGATGATATTTTCCAGTTCCACCCATTTGCCTAAGAATTTCATGAATTCATTGTTTTTAATAGCTGAGTAGTAAGTATTCCATTGTGTAAATGTACCACATTTTCTGTATCCATTCCTCTGTTGAGGGATATCTGGGTTCTTTCCAGCTTCTGGCTATTATAAATAAGGCTGCTATGAACATAGTGGAGCATATGTCCTTATTACATGTTGGATAATCTTCTGAGTATATGCCCAGGACAGCTGGGTCCTCAGGTAGTACTATGTCCAATTTACTGAGGAAGTGCCAAACTGATTTCGAGGGTGGTTTTACCAGCTTGCAAACCCACCAGCAATGGAGGAGTGTTCCTCTTTCTCCACATCCTCTCCAGCATCTGCTGTCACCTGAGGTTTTGATCTTAGCCATTCTGACTAGTGTGAGGTAGAATCTCAAGGTTATTGTGGATGCCAACAAGTGCTTGCTGACAGGAGCCTGATATAGCTGCCACCTAAGAGGCTCTGCCAGAACCTGACAAATACAGAGGGGGATGCTCTCAGCCAACCATTGGACTAAGCACAAGGTCCCCAATGGAGGAGCTAGAGAAAGGACCAAAGAAGGAAAAACTGTAGCCCCATAGGAGGAAAAACAATATGAACCACCCAGTACCCCCAGAGCTCCCAGGGACTAAACCACCAACCAAAGAGTACACAAGGAGGGACCCATGACTCCAGCTGCATATGTAACAGAGGATGGCCTTTGGTCCTGAGAAGGCTCGATGCCCCAGTATATAGGGGAATGCCAGGACAGGGAAGTGGGATTGGGTTGGTTGGTGAGCAGGGAGAAGGGGGATGGGTTAGGGGATTTTTGGAGGGGAAACCAGGAAAGGGGATAACATTTGAAATGTAAATAAAGAAAATATCTAATAAAAAAGAACTCTTCTGATGTTTTGTATGAAATGCTCTCAAGTTTTTTCCCATTTAGTATTATATTGGTTATTGGTTTGTCATATATAGTCTTTAGTTTTCTGAGATATGTTCCTTATACAACTAATTCCTTTAGTGTTTTTATTATGATCATGTTGAACTTTGTCAAATGCCTTTTACATCTATTAAGATGATCATGTAATCCCTGTCCTTTAGTTTGCTTACTCTGACTATTACATTTTTAAATTGCATGTATTAAGCTATCCCTGGAAGGAAACCAACTTGGTTGCAATGTATAGTCTTAAGAGGATCTAGAATTCAGTTTCTAAAGGGTCTTTTTAGTTTTTAGTACATGTGTTTATTAGGTATGTAAAAAGTGAAAGTAAAAGAACAAGTAGCGAGTTACTGGCAGACTCAGTTCCTGGAGACAGGCCATTTTCTGACCTGATTCTAACATGATACTTTATGTCCTTACATATGGAGAAGGAGAGGCATTGCTCTGAAACCTCTTCCATGCAGGCACTTCCTACATTCAAGAAGGCTTTGCCCTACTGACAGTTATATCATAAGTTTTACCCTGCAAAAAGCATCATATTAATAGCTGTGTTTCAGTATCTCACTTTTTCTTTCATTTTTGAAAGATTATAAAATAATTACATAATTTCTCCCTTCCCTTTCTTATATCCAGATGCTCACATATAACTTTCTTTGCTTTCTTTTGGATTCATGATCTCTTTTTAATTGATGGTAAATGCTTATAAGCATATGCATATCCATATAGATTTGTAACTATAACCTGCTTAGTCTGAATAACATTCCTCATATCTATGTTTTCAAGGCTGCCCACTTATTATTGGATAATCAGTTGGTGTGCTCTTGCATGTGTGTTAATTAGGGAACATGGGCTATGGTTTAAAATTTTGTTGCATTGTTTTCTGGTTTAAAAATTAAAGATAATAATAACAAAAAAGTTGGTAGCTTCAAAAGTCTACCAGGACAGTTTATGACTATCTCAACCTGAGATCTCTCTCTTTCTCTCTCTCTCTCTCTCTCTCTCTCTCTCTCTCTCTCTCTCTCTCTCTCTCTCTCTCTCTGTCTCCCTCTGTGTGTGTGTGTGTGTGTGTGTGTGTGTGTGTGTAATTCTGGAAAGCAAGTCTATATTACACAATTTATATCAGAGATACATAGTGGTAAACAAAGGGATCATTGTTGAGATTTGGAATTTAATTAGAATAGTGCAACTTACTCTATCCAAAGATAGTAAGTCACATTAAGTAATTTGAATTTCATTTAAATACAAAGTTTCTCAAGGTTTTATATTTTTTAAGCAGTAAAAGTGCCAGGATGAAATATACATTTTAAAGGATCACTCTGACTACAGATATGAATGTATTGGAAGAAGGCAAGAGTCAACTTCAAGTGAACTTGTCAATGAAATTAGAGCAAATTAATACCTTCAGTCAACAAATAATTATTTACAAATTTCTATGTGGCAAGTATTGGTGATACAAAGATAAATAGGAAATCATAGATTTTCTTAAGTATATTAAGATAAACCCATTGTACTAAGAAGGAGAAAAACATAGCAGAATATTATACTATATAAAAACATGCATTAATTTATAAGAAGACCCTTAACATGTGAAGAATGATCCCAAGAGACATGTGAAAGAACACTCACAGACAATTGGAGAAACTAGTAAATTTAATCCAACTTAGGTATACACAATGTTTAAGTCATAGAATCGAACACTTAAGGGCTATTCATCTCATTATATATCAGTTATATCATACCAAAATGAAACAATGCATTTGGACAATTTGTCCTAAGCAATAGTGCTACCTAATGAAAACTAGAATGCAAGCATAATATTCTACTAAAAGTACAGCAAACTCATTTAACTTGGGTAAGGCCCAAGTTTGTTAAAGAAGTATAAATTATTCAGAAGTCAGTGACTGTGCATGAAGTGCTTCTATCATATCTGTTTGTTTACATGTTCACTGGAGGTTTTGCAACCAAAACCTGTGTGAAAGTCTTGAGTGATTCAACTGCATTTTTGCAAACATCCAGATGGCTGTCAGACTATCAAACTGCATAAATAATGGGCAAAATCTTTAACTAGTATGAAAAGTTGAATAGGCTTTGCAAATATGCTTAAACACAAGGACAGACACACACAAACATGCACTCTGTTTCCATCCAAACTGACGTGATAAGAAAGCTCCAACCTTTTGAGATCTTAGGGACGTTTGATCTGTATGCCAAGTCATATGTGCTTGCAACTGCCCATCCCTAAGCCTTTTCTATCACAATTCTGCATTCAATTCTTATTATCTACTTTTAAGATTACATTTCAGTTAAAAAACATCATACCAAGAAAAATAGTCTGTTCCTTTTGAAAACTGCTCCAGACTCATCTTTGGATTCACCTACTTTTCCACAATATTACTAGTGGGAATTAGGTTCAATTTACTTCAATATCTATGATGTAGAGTAACATATTAAGGTATGGAACAAACCCTGTGGACACCCAAGCAGCAGACTGAATCCCAAATTGTAGAATTAAAACACATTTTCTAAAGAGAACATGGAGATTTCCTGGAAGTCCTCCACTTTGCCTCAATTTTATTTTTAACTCTTTTTAGATATTACTGTTTCCTTAGTTTTTTTTTTTCTGCTGCTGTATAATCTTTGACTATGCCGTCAACTCATACAGCTATAAATGTTACAAATAAACTAAAAAGTTCTGTATTACATGATTCCCTCAGAATTTCCCCTGAACACAAGCTTATTGGACATTTGCACCTAAATGTCCTTTTGAAATGAGCTCAATGATTCTGGAATTGAGCTCTTATTATCCTCTCTTAACTTTGTTCTCAAATGTGGTTCTCCTTTGAAATGATTTCTTCCTATTTTCACAACAGCACCCACTCACTAGTGGTACAAATTGAGGAATCATTAAACCTAAACTTTCACTCCTCATTCTCTCAGGCTACCATTCAAATAGTTTGCTACATTTTATCAATCTATTTTAAAATGCCTCTTTATCTTTCTCTCATTCTCATTCTTAGCACTAGAGTTTGGGTCATCAGTATCTTTTACCTGTAACTACCATCTGTAGGCTTAGTCCTTCAGCCGACTATCCACAGTGATGCTTCAATGACCCACATAAATATGTTTTTATTAACTCATATCATTTCTAATTATACAGTTCACTACTCCAGGGTAGAGATCATATATATCTTATTTACATTTTTATCACTAAGACCTTGCATAAGATCTGGCATAGAATGAACCAGTTAAATGAATGAATGCTTTCCAGGGAGGTCATTGTAATAGTTCTTTTCAATTGCATTCCTGAAAGATACTCAAGACACATTAAATAATGAAATAAAAGTGAACTCACTTCTTTCTTTATAGAACTAAATATTCACCATACTTAGTGACGTGATTTGTCTGTGGTCTCTTGTCTTTGGGCCTTTTGACCTTTGGATATTTGGTACTGTGCACGACAACAATATGCTTTACTAATTGTGCATATTTGGATTATATGGTGTCACCTCCCAAAAGCTCAAGTATTTAAGGTTTATGCTTGATGCAAGGAGTATTCAGAAGTGGAATTTTAGGGGTGTGATTATGTCATAGGTTTGGTTTTTACTAATAGATTAATTTGTCAATAGATTCAAAATTGGAACTATGTAAGTAAAACCTAGGTGGATAAGTCACTAGGAGCTTGGCTTCAAAGACTATACTGTCTCCTTCCTGTCTCCTTCACTCTTCCTACAATGTGAATAGCTACCATATGGTGAATAGCTCTGTTCAAACACTCCACACTGCCACCAATGCCCATCTCATCAGAGGCCCAGATGCAATTAAGTCAGTCATTCATGAATGGAAACGCCTATGAATATTTCCTTCATTAACTTGTTTGCCTCATATTTGTAGCAATAGTAAGAAAAAATAATGGAATATTTTGCCAACTATATTAAAAGGTTATACAGTGGTAAGGGCCAGTAGTATTAGCCTGTGTATCATCATCATCTCTATATTTCTAGTGTCTATTCCAGAGTTTCTTATATAATAGATACTCTGAGCATGTTATATGAATAAAGGAGGTAGGCAGCTCGGCTGCAAGCTTCCTGTGGCTGAGTCATTCCCTCTCCAGTTACAAACCCCATCTCTACAGACAAGCAGGCAGTTCTGGAGCCTTCTATCCCCAAAGCCTGGAGAATAACATTATGATCTGGTATCACCTGAGGTTGAGTGGAGCTTTGTGTAGAGTAGATGCCCATGTATATTGACATGGTTTTTTAAACTATTATATTCTTCAATGTACCTGGAAAGATACATGGTAAATGTAACACTTGCTCAAGAGTAATTAATTGTTCAATGTCGTCTTTGTCAAGCATACATCTCACATAACCTCTTCCAATGTAGAGTCAATCAGGGTGCCATTTGTTATTTAGTGAGAGTAACCCTTTAACATTACCATTTCCCTCTCTGGAGAGATGAATAATTTCTCTATTGATATGGTATAGTTAACTTCTTTCTTTCCCAATGAAAATCCCAGGGCAGACTCTTCAATAAATGGTGACTTGAGAGAATAATCAGAAGAAAGCACCATCACCCACCTCATCATTTGTCATTTAGATTTTTCTTAGGAACCTTCTTCATTTGTAGATTGGGGCTAAAGTGGAAGCTCTTCTCACATCCTTCTTTTTAACTCTTTTCTCTCTTCCTTCCTCTGATAACTCCTACTCTGCAAACCACAAATACATTTTGAATGCTTATTTTGGGAGCTTAGCTAACAGATTGCAATTCAAGTGCCAGCCTTTGTAAGTTGGAGAGATTCCCTAACTTTAAAGCTGGGGCTTCTTTTTAGAGCTACCTTTGTGGAAATGGCAACAAGGGGAAATATGTCAGCATGGAATTCCCAGGTCAAGAGAAAGTCCACTCTTTTCCACCAAACGTTCCTTTGAAAACCTCATTCAGAGATGCAAAATGTAGTTAATGGTGCAATTATATAAAGATATTAACCTGTGCCTGAGAAATTGTTGACACCCCCCCTTTTTTTTGTATGTAAATGCAGTGTTTTATTCTGCAGAAGTTCAGCATGCTCAGGTCCTCTCATTCCCACGATATAGAGACAAGTAAGTGAAGTTGCAGGTTCAATTTAAATCACATTGGAATTCCAGGATAGATGAGCATTATATTAATCTATCTCTAGGCATTCCAAAACTCCAAAATCTGGGGAACTGTTACTTGGGGAATCTAGAAATTATTGCTAAAGAAGTACGGTGTAGGTGCCCTTTATCTTACTCCATCTTTAGGGATAGTTCATTGCCAGGCATAGGGGATGGAATCAGTTACAAAGAAGTCTGGAAACATGCTGACCTATTGTCCTTGCTTTAGGCTAGGTGGCTGGGCACCTTCTAAGTTTGTGACTAGAAACTATTTACCTGAAGCCTTTTTTTTTTTTTTTAATTTGAAACCTGTCATGGAGTAAGGCTTACATTCTTAAAAATACCCTTCTTTTAAGGCCAGGACTGATTGTCTAGGAATCTGCACTGTGGAAAAGAGATTGGGATCTCCCACAGCAAATACCAATCAAATCTGTCCCCTATGGACATAGCCAGAGACCGTCTAATCTGAAATGGGCCAACCTTCAATCAAGCTTTCTTCTCAGATAACACTAGGCTATGTTGAAAATTAAAGCTGACCAGGGGTGCAAATTGTTTCCCCCAGTTCACTGGAACCCCAGGGGATAGTCACAAATTGCAAGTCTGATGCAAGAACAAAGAGTCTTCATTATAGGTGTCTAACTTGGATTGCAAGCCTTTCCCACTCTGTTTCTCTTGTTAGGAATTAGATGCTCCAGCCCAGGGGCTTGAAATATTTATATGAATATGCATTAGCTGGGATTCTTGAGGTTTGGTGTTATTTGATTGGGAGGTGATAAAAAAGTGCCATCCTTCAAACCTGATAATATTTGTTCAGGTAATTGGGCAGAACCTAAAGGTTCTGGAAAGTGACCTTCCTGATCTGAGAATAGTAACCCATTGAACTATCAGAAGCTAGTGTATTTTTACAAACTGGTCATAGTTGTGTGGGAACACTTAATTGCCTCTTTCCCATAGTCCAAGAGTAGGCTTTTATCACTTCAAGGATATTAGCTTCTGACACCCCCCTTTAATTCCATGTATACAACAACTGACTTGCTTATTTCCATGAATAATAAGCAGAATTGAACTTCCCTGTGGTTAGTACAAATCATCTGATTGTTTTCTTGAGTCTTTCCTGTGCTTAATGCACTTTTGAGAGGGAGTAGTAACAAAGGGTGTCTGACACCAGGATACTCAAGCTGGTGAAAAAAAAATCATTCAAACTTTGTTTTCCAAGACCAATTAGCTCAAAATTAAATGATTCCCTTAGCATCCTTTCAAAAACTACATTTGTGTGTGTGGGGGTGGGTGGGGGTGTAAAAATATTAATGCTACTTTGCCTTTTCAAAGACTTCAATCTTTAAAGACATGAACCAAAAGGAAAATATGATTTGCAAGAAACAAAATATATTGGTTGGTGAGATATTTGCAAGACCCAGGAGAATGAAGATCATGATGGAAAATGAGACTGGAAAGTTCCTTCTAGGCAACAATTGAGATAAGTCACCAGAAGCTTTTCTTTCCTGTGGATGTTAAAATAGGAAATGCACAGTACTATTTCAAACCATACATGCATACACACATTCACAAAATATAGGCTGTGAATTACAGAAATAAATATCCGTTTATCTCCAAAGGTTTTCAGACAAGTGGATTTTCCATAGTGACTACTGTTTTCTATCTTCTCACGTGCCTCTTTCACCTCATTCCAGATTACATTTCAGTAGGTGCCCATCTTCATTCTGCCCATTGAACATACCAAGTTTGTCCTTGTCTGATTATTAATGTGTTTTCTCTTTACCTTCTTTTGATGTCTACCCCTAATCTTTCTCCAAGTCAAGATAGAGCTCAAAAAGAACTTCAAGCTTCCCATGTTAAGTAATTACCCATTATCCTTTTGTTCCTCAGGGATTCTGTATATTTTCTCTTTTCCAACACTTTTTTTCTTCACTTTCCATTAGCATTGCAATAAAAATACTATGAAGGCAGGCAGTCAGTTTTCTTCACTGTGTTCCCATCAGTTAACAATATGATGGCAAACAGTAATTACTTGAAAATATGTCACAAATAAGAGAACGAATGCATTAAACAATAAGGTACCCATACAAATGACCACTATAATATTTAGCATAGAATAAGTACTGTGGGTTGGTGTTATGAACACTTTGTTCTTCAGGATCCATTATTTCTTTTTGATCTTCACATTTGCAAACCCAAGCCATATCTAACATTACAGGTTAAGACGTTTATCCTAGGACTATGCCAAGTAGTGTAGGACATCTTCAATGCAATGGAGCACTTCTCAGAAGTTTCTTGAAATTTTGGGGACAATGGCATTATCCCATATTTTTTAATTATTCATTTTTCATGGACAGTCTGGGAAAAGAAACTGAAACTGAAACATCTATCTTGCAGTCCTGGGGACATATGCATTTATGTACATAGGTACAGAAAGAAGCTCTGTAGAAACTTTCAATACAGAGAGATGTTTGAAATCTGTGGGCTGTGGATTCAGAAATGACATGAACTAGATCTAAATTGGACCTTATGAATCAAGCAAAATTAATCTCATACCTTGAATGATGTTTCACATGGCAAGATAGTGCCAGAGCAGTTTCTGATCTTAATGTCTCCTGGCCAATATTCCTTTCATTCTTATACATAGAAGTTTAGATTTTCAGATTGACAATGCAGATAGAGGGACAGATATATCATACACACACACATGTACACAAATCGAGAGACAGCTTGACATCAGAGGAGAAAACTAACCATCAGTCTTTTTTCTTTTTTTTTTCTGGTTTTGGTTTTTCAAGACAGGGTTTCTCTGTGTAGCCCTGGCTGTCCTGGAACTCACTCTGTAGACCAGGCTGGCCTCAAACTCAGAAATCCACCTGCCTCTGCCTCCCAAGTGCTGGGATTAAAGGCGTGCGCCACCACTGCCCGGCTGTTTTTTTTTTTTTTAATTGGATATTTTATTTGTTTAAATTTCAAATGGTATCCCCTTTCCCAGATTCCCTCTGCAAACCTCCTATCCCATCTCCCCTTAACCTGATTCTATGGGGGTGCTCCCCGACCCACCCACTCCCACCTTACCACCCTAGCATTCCTCCACACTGGGGCATCAAGTCTTCACAGGACCAAGGGCCTCCCCTTCCATTGATGCCAGATAAAGCCCCTTCAGCTCCTTCAGTCTTTCCCCTAATTCCTCCATTGGGGTACTTGTGCTCAGTCCAATGCTTAGCTGCAAGCATCGATATCTGTATTCATCAGGATCTGGCAGAACCTCTCAGGAGACAGCTATACCAGGCTCCTGTCAGCAAGTACTTGTTGGCATCAGCAATAGTGTCTGGGTTTGGTTTCTGCATGTGGGATGGATCCCCAGGTGGGGCAGTCTCTGGATGGCCTTTCCGTCAGTTTCTACTCTACTCTTTGTCCCTGTATTTCCTTTAGACAGGAGCAATTCTGGGTTAAAAGTTTGGAGATGGGTGGGTGGCCCCATCCCTCAAACAGGGGGCCAGGCCTAACCTCTGGATATGGTCTCAACAGGTTATCCCTCCCCTTTGTGGGGTATTCCAGCTAATGTTATTCCCGTGGGGTCCTGGGAGGCTCTTGCTTTCCTGGCATCTGGGACTTTCTGGTTGCTACCCCCAGTTCTCCATCCCCCATTTCTACACGCCTCTGTTCAATTTCCTAACCCTCTGTACATCTTCTCCATCTCCTCCCATACCTAATTCAGCCCCCCTTTTTCCCCTCCCCCTCCTCTCTTCCTTCCAAGTCCTTCCCACCCTCTACTTCCCTTGATTATATTGTTCCACCTTCCAAGAAGGATCAAAGTATCCACTCTTTTGTCTTCCTTCCTCTTGAGCTTCATGTGGTCTGTGAGTTGTATTATGGGCATTCCATGCTCTTTGCCTACTATCCACTACTCAGTGAGTACATACCATGTGTGTTCTTTTGTGACTGAATTACCTCACTCAGGCTAATCATCAATCTTAATCCAACAGTGAAACCTGAAAGCTACGTTAACAACTGGCCTGGCAAGACTTGCCTATTAATTCAATAATGGCATGAAAATCAATGGCATATCCAATCACTTTTTGATTAGAATTAAGTCCCACTCTACAAGATGAACCCCATAAATGATGCTACTGCCAGAGATAGAATCTGTGGTTACACAGGTCATTGACCCTAGAAGAGAATCTACTACTTTTGTTCTACTAAATGGACATAGTATTGAACTGACTTTGATGGCCTTATTGTTATACCCATAGATGACATCAGGTTTCATGAACAAAGCTTCTATTTTCAATAGATGTTGATTAACAGAGACATACAATCACTTAAAGTATAGAGAACAAGGGATTGTGAAATTCTAAGCCCTAAACGAAACATCTTTATCACAGAGCCCCCTCCCAAGGTTCAGGGGGCATTGCAGAAGAGGAAGAGGAAATCCTGTAAGAGCCTGATGTTGTAGATGACTACAAGGAAACTGCATCTTTTGGATAAGCATAGACTCTGCACATATGAACTTACAGTGGCTATGACAGCATACATAAGACATGTGGAACCCAAGGTAGACTAAATCTCAGCATGGCAGGGAAAGTCAAACATAAATTTTGATGTCTCACCAAGGAGCTATTTGCAATTAATAGCTGCTAGATAGTCAATTTTCTTTTCATTTTTCATTAATTAATTCGTTTATTTACTTTATATCTGGATCAGAGCTTTCCCTCCCTCCTCTCCTGCCTGTCCCTCCCTCTCACTTCCCATTCCCTGATGCCACCATCCTCACTTTCTTCTCAGAAGAAGAGAACTCCCATGGATTTCAATCTTTCTTGGCATATCAAGTTGTAGTCGGACTTGAAGCATCTTCTTGTATTGAGGCTAAACAAAGCAGTTCAGTTAAAGGAAGGGATACAAATGCAGGCAACAAAGTCAGTGTCAGCCCCTGTTCCAGCTGTTAGGGGTCCCACATGAAGACCAAAGTATACATCTGTTACATACATATATATATATATATATATATATATAAAATAGTATTATATATAATATATAATTATATATTATATATTAATAATATATTAATATATAGTATTATATTATATATATTATACTACATAATATATATTATATATATGTATATATAATATATAAATAAAATATATATATTATATATACTGTGGTGTCCTTGACCTCTCTGGCTCTTTCAACTCTTCCTCCTGCTTTTCCACAATATTCCCTGAGGTCTTCTTCCTAATCGTTGACTGTGAGTCTCTGCATCTGTTTTCATCAGCTTCTGGGTGAAGCCACTCAGATAATTCTTAGGCTAGCCACCTGTCTACAAATATAGCAAAATATTATTAATACAGTGTCTGGGAGGGGGGGATTCTCTCTCATGGCATGAGACTCAAGTAGGGCCAGTCATTGGTTGGCAATTCCCTCACTTTCTGCTCCCCTTTTAATCTCTATAACCCATATAGGTAGGAAAACTTGTGGGTCAAAGGTTTTGTGACTACTTTGGTATTCCCATTTGTCCACTGGAAGTCTTGCCTGGTTAGAGGAGGTGATTGTTTCATGTTCCATATCCCATACTGCTAGAAGTCTTAGGGAGGGTCACCCTCATAAATTCATGAGAGTTTCCATTATCCTAGATTTCTAGCTTGTCCCAGAAATGTCCCCTCCACTGTTTCCAGTGGTAATAGTGCAACTTGGTATTAGCTCTAACTCAAGACGCAGCTATACCACTCTTGGGAATATACCCAAAAGATGCTCTACCATACCACAAAGGTACTTGCTCAACTGTCTTCTTAGAAGCTTTATGTGTAACAGCCAGGAACTGGAAAAAACCTAGATGTTCTTTAAGAATGGATAAAGACAATATAGTATATTTGCACAATATTACTCAGATATTAAGAACAATGACATCATGAATTTCACAGGCAAATGGATGGAATTAAAAAATATCACCCTGAGTATCGTAGTCAGGGTTTCTATCCCTGCACAAACACCATGACCAAGAAACAAGTTGGGGAGGAAAGGGTTTATTGAGCTTACACTTCCACATTGCTGTTCATCACCACAGGAAGTCAGGACTGGAACTCAAGCAGGTCAGGAGGCAGGAGCTGATGCAGAGGCCATGGAGCGTTGTTATCTACTGGCTGGCTTCCCCTTGGCTTGCTCAGCTTGCTTTCTTATAGAATCCAAGACTAACAGCCCAGGAATGGCACCACCCACAAGCTGCCCTCCCGCCTTGATCACTAATTGAGAAAATGCCTTACAGCTGGATCTCATGGAAGCATTTTCTCAAATGAAGCTCCTTTCTCTGTGATAACTCCAGCTTGTGGCAAGTTGACACACAAAACCAGACAGTACACTGAATGAGGTAAACCAGACCCAGAAAGAAATACTTTTTTGTATTAGATATATTCTTTATTTACATTTCAGATGTTGTCCCCTTTCCTGGATTCTCCCTCCCCCGAAAATCCCATAAGCCATCTCCCATTTCCCAATCAACCCTCCCCTGCTTCCCTGTCCTGGTATTCCTCTACACTACAGCATCAAGTCTTTCCAGGACCAAGGGCCTCTCCTCCCTTTGGTGTCAAACAAGAACATCCTCTGCTGCCTATGTGTCTGGAGTCATGGGTAACTCCATGTGTACTCTTTGGTTAATGGTTTTGTCCCTAGGAGCTCTGGGAGTACTGGGTGACTCATATTGTTGTTCCTCCTATGGTGCTGCAAACCCCTTCAGCTCCTTGGGTCCTTTCTCTAGCTCCTCCATTGAGACCCAGTGCTCAGTTCAATGGCTGGCTGAGAGTGTCCCCCTCTGTATTTGTCATGCACTAGGAGAGCCTCTCAGCTGATATCTATATCCGGCTCCCGTCAGCCAGCACTTGTGGGTATCCATAATAGTGTCTGAGTTTTGTAACTGTATATAGGATGGATCCCTGGGTGGGGTAGTCTCTGGATGGTCTTTCGCTCAGACTCTTCTCAACCTTTTGTCTCTGTATCTCCTTCTGTGGGTGTGTTTCCACTTTCTACAAAGGACCTAAGGATACATACTTTGTTCATCCTCCTTCTTGGGCATCATTTGATATGTAAAATGTGTCTTGGGTATTCCAAGCTTCTAGGCTAATATCCACTTATCAGTGAGGGCATGCCATGTGTGTTCTTTTGTGATTGGGTTACCTCACTAAGGATTATATTTTCCAGTTCCATTCATTTGTCTAAAAATTTCATGAATTCATTATTTTTAATGGCTGAATAGTACTCCATTGTGTATATATACCACATTTTCTGTATCCATTCCTCCACTGAGGGACATCTGGGTTCTTTCCAGTTTCTGGCTATTATAAATAAGGCTGCTATAAACATAGTGGAGTATGTCCCCTGTTACATATTGAGGAAAACTCTGGGTATATGCCCAGGAGTGGTATAGCAGGGTCTTCCAGCTGTATTATGCCCAGTTTTCTGAGGAACCACCAAACTGATTTCCAGAGTAGTTGTACCAGCTTGCAATCCCATCAGAAGTGGAGGAGTGTTCCTCTTTCTCCACTACCTCTCCAGCACCTGCTGTCTCCTGAGATTTATGTCTTAGCCATTCTGATCAGTATGAGGTGAAATCTCAGGGTGGTTTTGATTTGCATTTCCCTGATGACTAAGGATGTTGAACATTTCTTTAGGTTCTTCTCAGTCATTTGATATTCCTCTGGTGAAAATTCTTTGTTTAGCTCTGTACCCCATTTTTTAATAGGGTTATTTGGTTCTCTGGAGTCTACCTTCTTGAGTTCTTTGTTTATATTGGATATTAGCCCTCTTTTGGATGTAGGTTGGTAAAGATCTTTTCCCAATTTGTTGGTTGCCATTTTATCCACTTGACAGTGTCCTTTGCCTTACAGAAACTGTAATTTTATGAGGTCCCATTTGTCAATTCTTGATCTTAGGGCATAGGCTATTGGTGTTCTGTTCAGGAAATTTTCCCCTGTGCCCATGTGCTCAAGGCTCTTCCCCAGTTTCTTTTCTATTAGTTTCACTGTGTCTAGTTTTATGTGGAGGTCCATGATGCACTTGGACTTGAGCTTAGAACAAGGAGATAAGAATGGATTGATTTGCATTCTTCTGCATGCTGACCTCCAGTTGAACCAACACCATTTGTTGAAAAGACTATCTTTGTTCCACTGGATGGATTTAAGACCTTTGTCGAAGATCAAGTGACCATAGGTCTGTGGATTCATTTCTGGGTCTTCAATTCTATTCCATTGATCTACCTGCCTGTCACTCTACCAATACCATGCAGTTTTAAACACTATTGCTTTGTAGTACTGCTTGAGGTTTGGGATACTGATTTCCCCAGAATTTCCTTTACTGTTGAGAATAGTTTTAGCTATCCTGGGTTTTCTGTTATTCCAGATGAATTTTTGAATTGCTCTTTCTAACTCTATGAAGAATTGAGTTGGGATTTTGATTCGTATTGCATTGAATCTGTATATTGCTTTTGGCAAGATAGCCATTTTTACTATATTAATCCTGCCAATCCACAAGCATGGAAGATTTTTCCATCTTCTGAGGTCTACTTCGATTTCTTTCTTCAGAGACTTGAAGTTCTTTTCATACAGATCTTTCACTTGTTTGGTTAGAGTCACACCAAGATATTTTATATTGTTTGTGGCTATTGTGAAGGGTGTCATTTCCCTAATTTCTTTCTCAGGCTGTTTATCCTTTGAGTATAGGAAGGCTACTGATTTGTTTGATTTTATTTTATATCCCGCCACTTTGCTGAAGTTGTTTATCAGCCGTAGGAGTTCTCTGTTGGAGTTTTTGGATCGCTTAAGTATACTATCATATCATCTGCAAATAGTGATAGTTTGACTTCTTCCTTTCCAATTTGTATTCCTTTGACCTCCTTTTGTTGTCTAATTTCTGTAGCTAGAACTTCAAGTACTATATTGAATAAATATGGAGAGAGAGGGCAGCCTTGTCTAGTCCCTGATTTCAGTGGGATTGCTTCAAGTTTCTCTCCATTTAGATTGGTGTTGGCTACCGGTTTGCTGTAAATAGCTTTTACTGTGTTTAGATATGGGCCTTGAATTCTTGATCTTTCCAAGACCTTTAGCATGAAAGGATGCTGAATTTTGTCAAATGCTTTCTCAGCATCTAATGTCCTCACTTAAAAGTGTATTATCAACCTTAAGTACAGTATAACCACGCTCCAATCCACAGACCCAAAGAAGCTAAATAACAAGGAAGACCCAAAGAGGATGCTCAGTCTTACTTAGAAGTGCAAATAAAATACTCATCACAAGTGGATGGAGGGAAGAAGCTGGGCAGGAGGGAGGATGGAGAGAAGAATGAAGGGGGATGAGGTGTAGGGAGTATGAAGAGGGAGAGAACTGAGAGTCAATTTTAAGAGTGCAGCTACTTGTAAGGTTATCATGCTTCGATGGAAGGCTGCATATCCACAAATGTATGGGATGCACAATTAGGACTGATTGGTATATTTTTAAAAAGAGGTTATAAATTTTTAGGATGGGGAAGCTCTGGAAAAAGTTAGGGGGGTTAACATAATCAAAATGCACTATATGAAATGTTCTTAGGACTAAGAAAACTCTTTGAAGATGATGAACAAAATCTCAATCTCAGAAATATTTGCCTGTCTAAATACAACTAAAATATGTTCACCTTTGTAAGAGGTTTAATATGTGTATTTACTGATGAGACAGCAATATAACAACCATATGCTGTTAAAGATGCATCAGGCTAGTTTTACTATAAATTTACAAATGGCTTTGGCCAATTCATTTTGTACATATATACTCAGTTGTTCTTTCAGTCTTGACATTTATTATAAAGAGAAAGGGAAAGTAAAAATTTTGCAACTAGTTAGATTTTTGCCTCTTATTCTTTAGCCATTTCCAGTTGAAAAGAGATTTCCCAATTGCCAAAAGGCAAAAAATATCTTTTTCCTATTCTAGGTAGATGAGTTTTGAGAAAACCACATCTAGAAAAAGTAGTATTATCCATATACCATGAGCTTAAGCAAAAGTATAGTTATTCTCCTTTGTTGGTGTCTATCTTAGATACACTTCAAACTTTTGTCTCTGGGTTTTCAGCAGAGAACACTATCTATACAGCCCAATTTGGCATTTTCATGGAGAAAAAGAGGGAGCAAAAGAATCCAGAGGCTATCTAAAACCCATTCAAGCAATGAATCTCTGATCAAACTTTACTTTACTTTAGGTTTAGTAGTAACATGCTTCTTCATAATCCAAGTTTGCATGTTTATTTGACTTTTTAAAGAATATGTATACAAACATGCTCATATGCTCTCTTGCCCTCTATAGACAAGATGTTTGGCCTAAAAGACCAAACATAGAAAAGAAAAAGGAGAGGAACCAAGAGGAATGGTGGCTCTGACAAATACAGTAAAATGTAAATTCAAGGATGATCATAATGTGAATTTTCTTAGAACAGTATTTCATGCTGCTAGTCGACAACAAATGATGTCAATAGTTTTAAATATAATCCAGTATTTAACTTGTATTTGAAAGAAATTATATACATTTTATATTTTATGTACACAAAACCTACATACAACAGTTTATGACAATATAAGCCCAGAATTTTAAGATATAAACATTGTGTTTTCCAAATGTTTATTATTATTATTATTATTATTATTACTACTACTACTATGTATACATATGAGTCTGTGTGTAAATATGTTCATGGGGGGGCATCTGCTAAGGTCAGAAGAGATCATCTGGTATTCTGATGCTGAAGTTATAGGCTGCTATAAGGTTCCCAGCATAGTGCTAGGAACTGAATTCAATCATGTGAGAGTAGCAAGTGCTCTTAGCAGCTGAACCATCCCTCCAGCCCACACAGCTTGCATTCCTTAAAGATCATAATTTTCAGGCCATATCTTCATTTATGTTTTTTCTTACAACAAATGTATAGGATAAGCATAAGTAGTATTGTACTTTTTAACAGATAAGAAAACTAAAGTTTAATTATTTCCCCTCAGCAAATCTGATTCCCAATCATATGCCTTGTCCAATTCCTTCTCTTTAGTCTCTCCATTAGTGCTCAAAACATGTTCAACTTTAATATCCTGAGCAATCAGCATAAGGTTACCATAGTTGACAATGTATATTTATCTCTTAACTTCTGACCTATAACAAGGAACATGATTCATACATCCCTACAAATACTGAAATCAAACTCTCTGTATTGTAAAATAATAAGAACATGTAAAGCTACTATAGGCATGCTGTCTACTGTGGCAGGCCTAATCGGTTTCCAAGTCTGAATGACAAAGTTGATGCTGAAGATTTGGCCTGACCTGCTGATTGTTTGACTGAGTACAAGGAGATGCTTGGTAAAATGTAAACAGTGGAGACTTTGGCATCAAGAGTGGTATCTTCTGTGAAAGTGCCCTTCTAAGCCCACACTGTCTTTGGATCTTCAGTCTCATCATGTTGCTGATTGTACCTCATGTTCTCAACATACCTCTCCAAACAATCAACAAGAAAGCAAGACCCATGTTTCCTCTCAATAAAGGATTGGTTTACAATGAAATCAAGTTAAAGGCAGCAAATAACAGGGACTTGCTTATCTAAGCTATTCACTGTTGCCTTCTTGTTCTATTGCTGTGAAGAGACACCATGACTATGGCAACTCTTATAAAGGAAACCAATCATTTAATGGGGGCTTCTTTACAGTTTCCGATGTTTAGTCAATTCTCATCATGTCTGAAAGCATGATGGCACATAGGCATACCTACTGCTGGAACAAAAGCTCAGGGTTCTGTATAGAGAATCTATTGTACTGCATGGAAGAATAACCTATCAATTAAAATGCTGTTGGATTATTACCTTAGGCAGGAAATAAGGAAATAGATGTTCCGAGACAAAGAGAGGATTCTGGGGGAGACATAGGCTCAGGAAGAGGAGATTCGACCCCACAGATGGTTGCATGTATCTGTGGACCAGGTAACCAGCCACGTGGCAGAACTTAGATTAGAATAAATGGGATATTAAGTGATGATCTTATTTGGTTGGGGAAACAACCAAAGCTTATGACCAAGGTATTTGTAAAGGTATTTTGAGTCTCAGAGTCTGTTCTAGGAACTTGAGACTGAGAGGAAAATCATGCACTCAATAGAGTTCTAAATCCAGATTGGCAGGTGGAAGAGAGAGCCACCAGGATTGGCTTGAGCTTCTGAAACTTCCAAGCCCATCCCCAGTAGCACACTGCTTCCAATAAGACCACAGCTACTAACCCTGTTAAGTAGTGCTACTCCTGAGTGAATTAAACATTCGAATACATGAGCCTATGGGGACCGTTCTTAGTCAAACTACCAAAACTGTGAATGAAAAATGGCAAGTTGTGATTTCACTTATTCAGTAACATTTGAATTTAAAGAGAAGGTGCTGGAGATTTTTAATGTTCTTTTTGGGTTCCTACTACAAATATTTCATGTGACTGTTTGCTCCTTAAGAAACAAAGCCCAGGAAATTCTTGTGTACAACTTACCAGCTAAGCCTGCTGAAAGCAAAGAACTTGAAAGAGGAGTTTACATGGATTGGCTAAAGGTAGTAGTTGTAGCTCACACTCTGACCAGTCCACAAGAACTGAATGAATCACATTGTAAAACTCCTGAAAGAATCTCAAAAAAATCAAGCAAACCGTATTGTTTTTCCATGGACCTCTTTCTGTCTAGCCACCAACAGAAGCTGTTGCCCACTCTGGGGAAGGGTCTTTTCACCTCAGTTAATTTTTCCTGGAAATATCACAAGGCCAACAAGATGCATGTCTCTTAATTAATTACAGCTCTAATTAAATTGACAATCAAGATTAAGCATTATTTGGAGCTGGAAAGATAGTTTGTGGTTAAGAGCATTGGCAACTAATCCAGATAAACTGGGTTTGATTCGCAACATCTATACTGTGGTTCACAACCATTTGTAACTCCAGTGCCAGGAAATCCACCACCTGTTCTTCTAGGTACCAGGATCACGTGGCTTACAGACATACATGGAGGTAAAACATAATACATAAAAAATAAAAGAATTTTGTAAAAATATTAAGTATCATAAAGGATATTGTATAGCTTCTTCAAGAAGTACAGAAAGAGTAACTACCAGTTATATGTCTTCATCTACTATATGTTGTCTGTGGATTTTATACATTTCTATTCAATCATTCGATAAATATGAAATCCATATTATTCATCAGGACCTGTGAAAAATGGTGGTGATACAAAAATGAACATGACATGTTTAAAAGTCTTTGATGAGCTCAAAGTTTAAGGGAAAAACAAGCAAATAGGTAAGAAGTAATCAGCACAGGATACTATTATGATTAATACATTCCTTCAGCAAATATTAAGCATATATTATACATACCACATACTTCTCTGAGATTTGGGGATATGATGGTAAACCTTATATCTGACAGTGCTTGACACAAAGAGAGCTTCGAGTAAATAGATGGTACAATTCCAAAGAAGTTTGGAATTTTAAAAACGTTGAGTACTGAATTCCAAACATCCAGCAACTACTTCTAGGAACTGAATCCATAGAGATGTCATGTCCAAGCCCTTGAGGAAAAAAAATTAAAATGTCTTTGATTGTTAACTTTTGTCAAAAGTTTAGCATTAGGTATAAACAGCATCTGGCATTTCTGCCCTATGGTTTTGATAACATGGAAACAAAGGCTTAAGAACATCCAGTTTAAAACCTTGATTCTTAGCCTAGTCTCTTCCTCAGTCTTATCTCAAACTTACAGGATCATAGCTTCTTGACCAAGGTCAAATTAACTATATTTTCCTTTGTGCTTTAAATGATGACTTTAATGATGACAGGAATCAACAACTTGGAAACCACTGTTCGTGGTATAATATAGACACTCAATAAATACTTTTACTCAAATACACCATTCTAGATAATTTTAATGTATACCCAGAGTATGATATACCAATGGTTGATGTTCACACAGAGATTTACTCCTACTCTAGGAGCCATGAGGTTTTGGTTTTATTCCTGAGATGGACTTCCTAGAGAAGTGGAGATACCTTGCTCATATTTTGACAGGTATTGTTTTGTATATCAGTGTTATATTGATATGAAAAGACACCATGACCATAATAACTCTCATAAAGAATAGCATTTTAACTGGGGCTTGCTTACAGTTTCAGAAGTTTAGTCCATTGTCATCATGACAGGGAACAGGGCAAGATGCAGGCATCCATGATACTGGAGAAGTAGCTGACAGTTCTGTACACAGATCCATGGACAGCAAGTAGAGACACAGAAACTAGCTTGAGATTTTGCAACCCCTAAGTCTACCCACAGTGACACACTTGCTCCAATAAGGCCATGCCTACTCCAACAAAGTCACACCTCCAAATCCTTCTCAAGGAGTAACACTTCCTGATGACCAAAAATTCAAATATATGAGCCAATGAGAACCATTCTTATTCAAATCACCCCACTATAAAGAAGTCAAAAGATTTAAAATACTGATTCTACTGTCAATGCCAACCTGCAGTTGAGTGAGTACTGATGTGAAGCCTTGGCTGTTTTCCTCATTGGAAACTGTTCTGCTGAAGGATTTTTGGGTATCAGTCTTAATGACCTCACATTACAAAATGATTTTTTCTTGTTTTCTTGGTACAGCACTGTTTCTAGTTGTTCTGGCTTATTTTATTATGACACGAAATTCATATGGTTTCTATCTATACAGTTTAAAATAACCTTCTAAAATTTTATTTATTTACTTTACATCCTGATCATAACTTCCCCTTCCTCTCCTCCTCTCTCTCTTCCTTTCACCTCCCCTCCCTTTCTCTTCAAAGAAGGGGAGGCCTCCCTTGGCTATTGTCCACTCTGGTTGAGTGTATCAAATTGTCACAGGCTGGAGTTATCACAGAGAAAGGACTTTCAGTTGAGGAAATGCCTCCATGAAATCCAGCTGTGGGGCATTTTCTCAATTAGTGATCAAGGAGGAGGGCCCCTTGTGAGTGGTACCATCCCTGGGCTGGTAGTCTTGGGTCTATAAGAGAGCAGGATGAGCAAGCCAGGGGAAGAAAGCCAGTAAATAACATCCCTCCATGGCCTCTGCATCAGCTCCTGCTTCCTGACCTGCTTGATTTCCAGTCCTGACTTCCTGTGGTGATGAACAACAATGTGGATGTGTAAGCTGAATAAACCCTTTCCTCCCCAACTTGCTTCTTGGTCATGGTGTTTATGTAGGAATAGAAACCCTGACTAAGACAAATTGGTACCAGAGTAATGGGATATTCCTGTGACAACCTGATCATGTTTTGGGGAGGACTGTGGAACTTCGAGTTAGAAAAGCCATTAGGATGTTAAGAGCTCTGTGGGATGTTCTGTAGGAGCTTGGAAGATAATGTTGAGAACAGTGCAAAAGATGGAGGCCTGACTTGTGAAATTTCAGAGGGAAAATATAGGACTCTTATCGGGGCTGTTGCTGTTTTGATTGTGGAGATTCTGTGGTTTTGGTTAGCTGGGACTGAAGAATCAGCTGTGATTAACAAGACCCCAGAACCACTAAAGAGAAACCTTTTCATTACTGGGACAATTGATGCTGGTTAGCTGGAGCTAAGAAAATAGCGGTGATTAAAAATAGACCAGCATCACTGAGGTGAAATATTCTGGGAAGTGTTTTCTAAGAGCACATAGAGGCTGGGTTTCAGATATAGGCAAGGTTGTACCTTGTGCTGTGGCTAGACTTGGTAATGTGTAAGAGTCACCCAGGTGGTACTGGTTTTGAAGGCATGAAGGGGTCATGAAGAACAGCTGAGGCTTGGCACTGTGAGAGGCCATGGAAGGCCATTGTTGAAGGGGCAATCTCAGTTGCAATTGATGGCCCAGGGCTGAAAGGTTCATGCAAAGGGGTTGAGGCTTGGCACCATGAAGAGAGTTTACGAGAGGTTATTGGTGAATCCTAGTTACAGCAGAAGACAGCAGTATTTTGGAGATTCCAGTACCATAGGATGACCACCAAGAACAGCAGCAGCAGTGGAGTACAGGCAGCTGGACCCTAGAAGACAAGGTGTGTGCTACAAAGGTCAGAGTTGGAAAAGTGGCCCAAGCCTTTGGAGGAGCCCAGAAGATCATGAGTGGATCCCAGATATTGGACATTTGGAGTTTTATTTTGCTTTTGATTGTGACTGTACCCTGATATTTTTCCCTCTTGAAGGAAGAAAGTATTTTAGTGGATCTCACAGTTAAGAGACTTTTAATTGTAAAAAGACTTTGGATTTTAAAAGAGATTGGATATTTTAAAGTGATTGAAATTTTAATATGTAAGAATTTGCAAAGACTGTGGGATTTTTAAAGTTATTTAGATCTTGGAGATGAATAAGAATGTAAGGGTTGAGGCTTAATAGTGATGTGATTGTGTGTCAAGGTGACAAAGTGTCAATTGTACTGGCTGGTTGTGTGTGACAACGTGACACAGAAAGGAGCTTCAGTTGGGGAAGTGCCTCCATGAGATCCAGCTGTGGGCATTTTCTCAATTAGTAATGAAGGGGGGAGGGCCACTTGTGGGTGGTGCCATCCCAGGACTGGTAGTCTTAGGTCTATAAGAGAGCAGGCTGAGCAAGCCAGGGGAAGTAAGCCAGTAAGCAACATCCCTCCATGCATCAGCTCCTGTTTCCTGACCTGCTTGAGTTCCAGTCCTGAATTCCTTTGGTGATGAACAGCAATAAGGAAGTGTACGCTGAATAAACCCTTTCCTCTCCAACTTATTTCTTGGTCATGCTGTTTGCGCAGGAGTAGAAACCCTGACTAAGACAGCTATCATCAACCCTCTTGGCCTATCATGTCACAGTAAAACTAGGTGAGATTATCTCCTATTGAGGCAGCCCAGTTAGGACTTAGCTAAATGGGTAAAATTAATGGTATAATTGTAAATTATACTTCAATAAATACTTTTCTAATCCAGATTCCTAGGTCCTGAACTAGACCCATTAAACAAATAGCTCTTGGTTTTAAAAACTCTCCAATCTGTGTTTTCTGAGCTTCCTGTGAATTCCAATTCTGACTGAAGAGGCATATCTGGCAAAGTAAATGAATCATGAAATTATGCAAGTGTGAGGGAGAAGAATATTGAGATAATTGCATAAATCTAAAAATCTCTGAAGATTCTGTAAACACATATAGACAAAAAGTTAAATATTTCATACCTTATGATCTTTAACTGTAGCAAAAATATAAAGGACAAAGAGAGAGAAACAGAGACATTTAGCAACAGATCATTGACCAGTTCTCTGGACCATCAAAATCCTACCTTTGAACTCACCAAGGAGTGGAAAGAATATCTTTGCTGTTCTATCAATTTCTCCCGGTTTACTCTTCCAGTCAGTTTGGTGTTGGTTTGTACTAGTAGCAGGCAATGGCTTGCAACCATTGCATTTCCTGTTCTACCTTCGACTTTGGTCCACAAAACCTCAAAATGAAATATTTACAACTGACTGCCGCAGTGACTACCCAAGTAGTCACTCACATTTAATTGAGCTAATTTTCTACTGATTACTTTGATGTCATCAAAAAGGTTAGTCTCAGAATTAAAACTTTCAATTTCTGAGCTGTTTACGTAAAAAAAAAATCAGGGCAATTAGCAACAGGAAGCATATATTAAGAAAGATCAATTAAGTTTATTGGATTATGTTTTATGACTAACCCTCCTGAGCAAAAACATTAAATCCTTTGAATTACACCTCTTCATCAGTACTTAAGAACTTCACTATTGGTTCTTCAACTGTGACCTTTGGCACACTGGTAAGTATTGGAAACTTACAGAAATATAAATTTTGTACCATCATTCCAAACTTTCTAAATATAATCTCAGGGGAATACTTAGAGAACTTGATATTAGCCTGTCCTCTGTGGGCTCCTGAACACTGAACTACTACCCCCTGCTCTTAAACTTGAAAAGCAATCCAAGCCAATAGTATTGCCTCATCCAGATGTTAGTTGGGGGAGGTAAGGGAACTTCAACTGAACTGAGAAAGAAATGAAGTCCATTGAGATTTCCAAGAACAGAATTTTTACACAATGCTGCCTTTATTTAATCAAAACTGGATATACTAACTTGTCAATTGCATAAATACCTACACAGTTACCTGTAGTCTGACACCTTGCAATCTTCTCTTGCACAAATCGCTACTAGCCCTTTAATTGGATAAGGACCCCTTTCTATCAGTTAATTCTAGTTCTGAATATTTATTCCATATTAAGTTATGTTAAGAATAGCTGTAACTTCCCAGTATTAAAGAAAAGCAAGCCAATGCTCTGTCTTGCCCTCCTAATCCCAATCACTCAAACTTGCACACATACAAACACATAGATCAAATGCATACCCTCTCTCACCCTTTCTCCCCTTGCTCCCATTTGTGTAAATAGTTAGCAAATAATACTCTACTCTGAAAAGTCTTGAGACTATATATTTGATCCAGAACTTTTATATTAGGACAGAAGTTCAGTTATTACAGTAACAATACAAATGAGTAATGTAAATCTGCCAGCAGAAAATAAGAAACCAAGCCTGCAAGAAAGCAAACAAAATTAGTAAGGCTGGTTGATGCTTGATTCCAGTGGACTATATATAGATGTAATGATCTTTAAGTGGAAGTGTTATTTGTTTGATTTACATCTGTTCACCTCAGTTAAATCTACTATTCTATGAAAGCCAAGCAAAATATTTCAAACAGGATGATATTGTGTATCATCCTGTTTGTATTTCTGCTTCACACTGAATGACATAACTCCTGTTAAGAAAGATTGGCTGTCCTCAGTCAAACCAATGTGTGTATCTTACGTTCCAAACCAATGCATATGTCTTCTGCTATGCTGTGCAATCTACATGTAGAAGCTACCTATTAAAAACCTGTAATCTTTGATGGTATAGCTTTGTGACTCACTTCGATCTTTCTCATAGAACCTTTCAGCAAATGCAGCAGGGCAGATTCAGGCAGGGTGCTCAGGATCTCTATGAAAAGTGCCTCCATGTTGGCACGTGTTCCCTCCACAGGAATTCCAGGCAGTTTCCACTGTAACTAAGAAGACATTGGTACAGTAACGGTCCTACATCTGACTGATTGTTAATACCCAAAGTATATAAAGAATTCAAGAAGTTAGACACCAACAAAGCAAACACACCCTTGTTTTTCTTGCATAGGGAAAATATTACTAATTCCTAAACTAGGTTGTCTTACAAGCAAAAATACAACTGGAATGCCAAAAGATAGATTTAAAGTCCCCAATGACACACCATTATATATTCAACAGATGACTAAAATCTAAAAGACAGACAAGATCAAGTCATATATAGACTGTAGAACAGCTAGAATTTCTATATCATGCTGTACAAATGTTTAATTATTTTAACTGCTCTGGAAACAATTTGATGTTCTCTGGTAAGGGGCAAATTTGCCTATTATAAGGCCCAGCTATTTCAGTACTAGGTATTTACACCAGAGAAATAAACATGCATCTATCTAGACTTGTATTAAGTGTTTATTTCCATTTATGTATAAAGATTCAAAATGAAACAATCCAGATATTTATGGATACGATGATGAACAATGCCTGTATATGCATACATTCATATACAGCAAAGCACAGAATTGTTAAATGACTAACAAACCTCACACTGTGGGACAACCTAAGAACATAGCATGGAGTGAAAATCATCACATAATAGAATACACTCTGATTATATTTTTATCAAGTTCAAGACCATGCTAAATTCAATTTGTGATGATAGAAATGAAAATGATGGTTGCAATTTATGGGCAACATTGGATCAAGGGAAGCCTTTGGGGATGCTGTTAGTGTTCTCTGTCTTGAATGGAAAGGTAGTTACAAGAGTGTATATATTGGTCAAAACATATTCTAGAGTGTGTTCATATTGCTGTACTTAAATGTCAATTTATAGGTCAAGATAAGTAAGAGTATAGGAAATATCAACTAAGAAAATATTCAGTATATACAGTATATTAAAGATATGCAGGACATATAAGAAAACCATGCTTTATGAGATAAAAATGTATTCATTGGAAATGTCACTAGAAATAGAATACTATAATAATTATAAATTTAAACTATTGTTAGGGTCATAGAAGAATATTAAATCTGTCTGCTTGGTTTACCCTGCTGACAATGAGAACAAAATAGTTTTAATTAAAAACCAGTGAAGTTAAATACAAACTTTCCCCTAAGTAAACTTAAAATGAAGTCATACCATTTTCTATGGGGCTTCTACCAGTCTGAAGTGCAACTGCAAACTCAAGACCAAGGACAGGTTAATAGTTCAAAGTGATCCTAAGAAATGGGAAAAGTCTATACCTCAGTATAAAACTAGTCAGACATGAGAAACTCTCTTCCTCAAAGAATACTCATCCTTTTCTGTTCTATATTGACTTTTTTTTAATTTAATTTTATTTTTTTTAATTTACATTCCAAATCATTTCCCCATTGACATAGCCCACTCAAATTAGGGAAAGCAATCTTTTCTACATCATCTACCAATGAAATATCCACTCAAAGTTACTTTCCTAGAAATACTCAACATAGTATTTGAGTAAATGACTGGGTATTCTATGATTCAGGCAAGTTGACAAGGTTAAACATAGAACATGTAGCCACATTTATTTTTTTTTTTTTTGGTTTTTCGAGACAGGGTTTCTCTGTGTAGCCCTGGCTGGCCTGGAACTCACTCTGTAGACCAGGCCGGCCTCGAACTCAGAAATCCTCCTGCCTCTGCCTCCCAAGTGCTGGGATTAAAGGCGTGCGCCACCACCGCCCGGCGTAGCCACATTTCTAAAAAGTAGTTCACATTCTGAAGTTGAACTAGGAAAAATATCATGAGTCAGACAAACAAGATGTGATAGTCCCATCACACATTTACAAGTCTGCAATTTCTCCAATAAGGGTAATAGAGACATCTATTAGAGTTGTGCGACATCTCTGGCATTTTGGGGACACATTGCTCATGTGTCTCACTGCTGTCTTACTTCATGGAGAATAATATAGGGACTGGGAAGTATAGACTTCTGGGATAACTAAGAAACAACAGAATGGGTAAAAAGAATTAGGAATACAAATATCATTATAGAAGGCAAATGCATAGGAAAACCTAAAATATCAAATACTATCATGATAGCATGTAAGTCAATTTAATCCTATATAAAAAACAAAAGAATTGTGTTCCATCGATTTGCCTGCAAAATTCATGATATCCTCATTTTAAATAGCTGAATAGTATTCCATTCCGTAAATGAACCACATTTTCTGTATCTATTCTTCCATTGTGAGACATCTGGATTGTTTCCAACTTCTGGATATCATAAATAAGGCTGCTGTTAACAGAGTAAAGAACGTGTCCTTGTGCTATGGTGGAGCATCTCTTGGGTATTTTACCAGGAGTGGTATAGCTAGGTCTTTGGTAGAACTATTTCCAATTTTCTGAAGAACTGCCAGAATGATTTCCAGAGTGGTTGTACAGGTTTGCAATCCTACCAGTAACAAAGGACTGTTCCTCTTTTACCACATCCACACCAGCACGCACTGTTGAATTTTTTATCTTGGCTATTCTGATGTATGGAAGGTAGAATCTCAGGATCATTTTGATTTCCATTTCCCTGATGACTCAGAATATTGAACATTTCTTTAGGTGTTTCTTAACCATTCAAGATTCTTCTGTTGAAAATTCTCTGTTTAGCTCTGTACCCCATTTTTAATTAGTTTGTTTGGTTTTTTGGAGTCTATCTTCTTGAGTTCTTTATATACTTTGGATATTAGTCCCATATCAGATATGGAGTTGGTAATATTTTCCCAATCTGTAGGTTGCTATTTTGTCCTAATGATAGTGTCCTTTGCCTTACAGAAACTTTTCAGTTTCATGAGATCCTATTTATCAGTTGTTGACCTTAGAGCCTGACCTATTGATGTTCTGTTCAGGACAATGTCCGCTGTTCCAATGCATTTGAAGTTATTTCCCACTTTCTCTTCTATTAGATTCAGTATATCTGGTTTTATGTGGAAGTCCTTGATTTATTTAGACTTAAGCTTTGTACAAGGTGATAAATATGTATCAATTTGCAATCTTCTACATGCAGACAGCCAGTTAGACCAGCACCATTTGTTGAAGATGCTTTCTTTTTTCCACTATATGTTTTTGGTTTCCTTGTCAAAGATCAAGATGACTTTCCATGTCCATGAACAATTATGTTGGAAGTTTGATGGGGATTGAATTGAATCTATAGATTGCTTTTGGCAAGATGGTCATTTTCAGTATGTTAATCCTACCAATCCATGAGCATAGGAGAGCTTTCCGTCTTCTGGTTTGTTTTTTTGTTGGTTTTTTTTTTTCAATTTCTTTCTTCAGAGACTTGAAGTTCTTGTCATATAGATCTTTCACTTGTTTGCTTAGAGTTACACCAAGATATTTTGTTATTTGTGACTATTGTGAAGGGCATTGCTTCTCTATTTTCTTTCTCAGCCTGTTTATAATTTGTATAACAGAAGGCTACTGATCCTGAGTGACGTAACCCAAACCCAAAAGGACATGCATGCTATATACTCACTGATAAGTGGATATTAGCCAAAAAGATCAGAACTCCCATGATACAACTTACACACTATAGGAAGCTTAATAAGAAGTATGGTCCAAGTGTGGCTACCTCAAACCCGCTTATAAGGGGGAACAAAATAATCATGGGAGGTAGAGGAAAAGAGACAATTTGGTGGGAGAGGGGAGGGAGAGAGAAAAATGGGGGATCAGGAACAGGTATGGGAGGAGACAGGAGAGAAACCCAGAGGGCCAGGAGAATGAATTGAAATATGCCGCAGTAAGGGGTAGGGGTAGGGGCAAACCTCTAGTAAGTCTCAGAGACCAGGGTTGTGAGTGACTTCCAGGACACAATGGGGATAACCTTAGCTGAAATTACTAACAGTAGGGAGATGAAACCTGGAGAAACCACCTCCAGTAGATAGAAATGGCTCCCAGTTGAGTCAGGGTGCCACCCACCTATCTTCAAAATTTTTAACCAAGAATTGTTCCTGTCTAAAGGGAATGCAGGGACAAAAAGGGAGCAGAGACTGAAAGAACACCCCCCCCCCCCGGTGACCTGCCCAACTTGGGATCCATCCCACTTGTGTACACCCAACCCTGACACTATTATTGATGCCATATTGTGTGTGCAGACAGGAACCTGATGTGGCTGCTGCCCTCTTAGAGACTCTGCCAACACCTGACTGAGACAAATGCAGATACTTACAGTCAACCACAGGATTGAGGTCGGGGATCCATACGGAAGAGTTCGGGAAGGATTTAAGAAGCAACCACATAAGAAGTACAACAGTGTCAACTAACCTGGAACCCTCAGAGCTGCAGAAACTAAACCAAAAACCAAGAAGCATACATGGGCTGGTCTGTGGCCATGAGAAACTTGTGTAGCACAGGACTGCCTTATCTGGCTTCAGCAGGAGAGGATGAACTTAACCCTGTGGAAACTTGATGCCCCAGGGAAGAAGGATGTTGGTGGGCGGTGAGGTGTTGGTGGGGGGGTGAGGTGTTGGTGGGTGGGTGGGTGGGTGGGTGAGGGAGCACCCTCTCAGAGTTGGTGGAGAAGGGGAAGGGGTGAAGAACTCAGGGAGGGGTGACCAGGAATGGGGGCAACTTTTAGAATGTAAATAAATTAAATAATTTAAGAAAAATTATTAAGTGTAATGATAATCACAAAAGTTAATTAAAACACAGTATAAAAATAAATATGAGCAACATAAATTGTATTATGGTTGGAGAGATACATAGAGTTTTCATATGCAATTTAAGTTATATAAAAGTAAACAAATTTAAAAGAAAAACCTTGTAATAAATACATGAAAGATTAGCAAAATAATAAAAGTAAAAATATAAAAAGATAATCAAATCACAACAAAGATTACATGGAAAGATATATGAAAGAATTAAAAATATGTTGAAATTATCAAAATACAATAGAATGTCTTTACCTAAAAATAATTTTGTTAAATATAAATTGGCTATACTATCTAATAAAGAAAACACCTACAGAAGCTAAATGGGATAATGAGCCCAAATTATATATTATGCACAATAATTTCACCTTAAATATAATGACACACATAACATGGAAATAAAGAAGTTAGAAAAAATATTCCATGCATCTTTTAGGTAGGAGGGTGCTGGGGTAACTATCTGTACATTAGACAAAACATAATTAATATAAAAAATTATGGCAAGCAGGAATATGGTGACAAAATTACAATGTGTTCACTGATCGAAATGTGTAACAATTATAAATATATGTATATCCAGCATGAAGACAGCTACCTATACAAAACAACAAGTGACAGACAGAAAGGGGAAATAGTAATGCAACAGTAGTAGAGATTTCTAGACCCTAATTTCAATAACTGACAGATTATCTAGCCAGAAAATGAATAAGAAATAAATATGTACAATACCACTTATCAACTAGATTAAGCAGATAGAACATTCTGTACAATAACAATATAAAATTTGCTTTGATGGATACTCTGGAATAAATCACTTGCTATGATTAAAGATGTAAAGTTAAATTGTCCCAATACAACATTAGCGTATGAACAACTTTTAATCTTGAGCTTGTATCTCTGTTCTATAATCATATGTTAACATTCATAAAAGTGTTTTTCTCTTTACTATGACATATATTTTTCTTAGTACCTGTGTCCCTTAAGTCAATATCTTAGTTCTCTATTACATATATGAGTAGTATATAACTTGTAAAATCATATAAACTTATAACATATTTAAATAGCTCATTGAAAACAAGCATGTTACTGAAAACTGCTAAATTGGCAGGATAGTATAAGGAATATGGGTTGGGATACCTAACAACAAAAGATATTTGAAAAGTCACAAGAAAACCCACTACTACAGAAGCTTCTTAAAATACACACATATTCAAAAACACTTTAAATAGAGTTACCATATAATGGGGAAAGATGATTATACCCCAATTAGATACCATATGCTACCAAAGAAAGCCAACAGTACTATGAATGGGATTCATCTTGTTGAGTCATTGGCCAAAAGATCCTATAGACTTCTCCAAATATGATAGCCTATCGCTAATGTTATTGCTTACCCTCTACAATAGTAAGATCCTTTTGTGGAAGACACTATATATTTGTAACATGGAAAAGTCTAGCTGGCTAGCATTTGTTAGACTGGAAAATGCTATATATACTACCAAAGGGAAAAGGTAATTATCAGCTTCACCCAACTATAATTCCTGCAATCTAAAATGATTTGCCTACAAGGTGCACTTAGTGGTGTGATTGGATTTAAGGCCTGTTCCATGAGATGGAACCTCTTCGTGACACCGGTAATGAGGCCAAGAACCCAAAACCAGGTAAGTTGCGGGCCCTACAAGAAAACCTAATATTCTACTAAAGGAATATAGCAATAAAATATCTTCTAGAGACATATTACTATACTGATCAATAAATGCATTACTCAACTCTCATCAGAGAAGTTTCTTGCAGTAGATGAAAAGTAACACAAATTCATGTAAGCAAAGGCACAGTGAAATCACTAAACTAGACCACTTCATGGGTAGAAAGAAAGGTTTATTAGGAAATTCAAATTTCTGAGGCTGTCTTGGGGAGAGGAGGGGTTGGAAGGCATCCAAAAGCTAGTTATGAGGGTAGGTCTGTTGTAGTGAATGGGGTGATGGTGAGTTAGGGTCTTATCTGAAACATCCTTGCAAGCAGCATGGGGATTTTAATCTCTTGTCAGCTTGTTTAAGTTAAGAAGAAGTAAATGCCCCATTCATAGAAGTAGTTGGCTATGAGGGTGGGGATAAGAGAAGTAATGGCTTTTCCTGACAGAAACCAACTTCACAAGGTTTCTGAGGAAGGCAGAGTTTAGACTTTTCTTTTTATGATAGTAATTCTTCTGCTTACCTGCTCAGAGTACAGCCTGGGCTAGCATAGAAGGTCATTTAGAAAATCATCAGCAGTACTGCCATACTGGGGGGTTCTGCTTTGGACCTAACAAAACACTAAACTAGACAATATGCAGAGTGAGAGACATCGGAGTACTCCTTCCTAAATAGTATGTCTCCATCAAGCATTTCTTCCCAGGCTCAGAGATCTATATGAAAGAGGATGTGGAAAGATTTTAAGAGCCAGAGGTAATAGATGACTCTAAGGTAACAGTACCTTCCAAATGTAACCAGATTGATGCACTTTTAAAATCACAGAAATTGAGGCAATACATACAAGACCTACAGGTGTTCAAGCCAATCAGAGGCCCAGCACAGAGAGGAGTAAGTAGTCTAAAGGTCCCATCTCTAAGCAAGAAGCTATTACAATTGACAGTTGTTGGGAGAAGTAAAATCAGTTTTAATCAATGCAGTGACATTAGGTATATCACATTCAAGAGCAGCCCAAATATTCAGAAATAGTGGACCAACACAAACCAGACTTAATTGGTTTTGTGAGATTTTTTTTAAGGGAAAATAAGAACATGAAATTTGGTGGATAGAGAGGTGGACAAGGATCTAGAAAGACTTGGGGAGGAGAAAAACATGATTAAAATACACTATATGAAATCTAAAAGAAGAAATAAATACATGTAAACACTAATTCATCACTTTATTTTTTTTATATGGGAGCATGATGCATAGCCAAAAAACTGGCTGCAAGCTTACTTTGGTGCCTATATTGGCATTACACTTCTGACTATGATTCTATTTTTCCCTTCTTAGTTCTAGGGCTATAGGTATTGTAATACCATATTTACCTAAAATTCATACTTTTATTAGAGAAATTGAAATGTACTAATATATCAGCAATAGAGGACTTATAAAGCATGTAAGCACTAAAATTAATTTATATTGGCGCTTAAGAGCTCAATCAGCAGTTTAATAGAGCACTTCTCAGAGGACTCAATACAGGACCCAGAACCCACGTGGAAATTCAAAAATGTCTATAACTGTAACTGCCCACAGCTAGGTCAAACCTGGAAGGGAAGCTGGGGATGTATGGGGAGGCGGTGAAAAAAGATAGAGACTAAGACAACACTAGTTGCTCAAAGCCTCGTGGTTTAATGGGGGACTCAGTATTTTAAGGTTTCAGGCAAGACCCTTCCCCCAAATTACAGGGTGTGTTCCAGGGAAGTGGTCTGGCTGTTCACTGGGCGTTGACTCCACTGTTCAGGTGGCTGGGTGGGTCACCTGCTTAATTCAGGAATTTCTAGACCTGGAGGAACGATGAATGTCACCTTGGTCTGAGTACTCCACCCTAGGTGGAGGGGGATTATGGCTAGCACAGGAATTCCCGCTCAAAGGCTGGGAGAGGAACTTCACCTTGGTCAATGTCAAGTTCCTGCCAGGTGGCATGACACCCAAATATGGCTCTCTACATAGAACCCCAGTTCTAGGGGATCTAAAGCTATCTTCTGAACGCCAAAGGCACAGGGCAACACACAGGGTACAAATACATACATGCAGGCTAAATGCTCATATACACAAAATGCGTAAATCTAAAAATATTTTTTAATTTTTTATTGGATATTTTCTTTATTTACATTTCAAATGTTTTCCCCTTTCCAGGTCTCCCCTTCAGAAAACTCCTATCCCATCCTCCTTCCCAGTGCCTCTATGAGGGTGCTCACCCACCCACCTACGCTGTCCCGTCTTCCCTCCCTGGCACTCCCCTACATTGGGGCAGCGAAAATCCTCAGGCCCAAGGTCCTCTCCTCCCACTGATGTCCAACCAGTCCATCCTCTGCCACATATGTGGCCAGTGCCATGGGTCCCTCCATGTGTCTTCTTTGGTTGGTTGTCCAGTATCCGGGAGCTCTGGAGGGGGGGTCTGGCCTGTTGATACTGTTGCTCCCTCCATGGGGCTGCAAACACCCTCAGCTCCTTCAGACCCTTCTCCAACTCCTCCATCGGGACCAAGGAGCTCAGTCCAATGGTTGGCTGCGAGCATCCACCTCTGTATGTCAGGCACTGGCAGAGCCTCTCAGGAGACAGCCATATCAGGCTTCCACCAGCAAGCACTTCTTGGCATCCACAATAGCATCCGGATTTGGTGGCTGTATATGGGATGGATCCCCAGGTGGTGCAGTCTAAAAATAATTTTTAACTGGCATAGATATAGACACAAATTGGCAATGTTAGAGAACTTTCAGAGCTTGCACAAAGCCCTGGATCTAATCCCCCAGCAAAACAAAAACGTTAAAATAATAAGAGAGAATCTGAGAAATATTTTTCACATTGAGTATAAAGCAACTGGTGTCTTCTTCGTACAATGTTACATGATTATTTTTAATATATGTTATTTGTAAATGTTATACAGGGTTGTATCATCGACATTCTTTAGAATAACCAGTGAACTGATAACTAGAGTAGTTACTCAGTTTAGAGAAAGAAACTAATGTAAAGCATTTGATTTACAAATTGATTTCTCTCCCAGTTATTAGTGATCCCAACAATCAATGCTAGGAAATATTGAGAAACAAAAGCACATGGATTAATAAATTTTTGTCCTTTTGTCTTTTGTTTTGTTTGGGTTTTGGTTTTTTTTTTAATTTTTTTTGATAGGGTAAGAAAGAGAGGGAGAGAGAGAGAACTTGAAGTTGGATTGGGGAATTAGAATTGAATAGAAAATGTTTAAACACAGTAACTGCAATAATAAAAATTATCCTAGAGAAAGTAGTAAATAATGCAATAGCACCATAACAGTTCTTCTATAAGATTTATTGAAATATGTAAAAATTTCAATTTAATGAATTCTTTTCATAATTGTCTCCATGTGTACACACTATCTAAAATATCATTATATAATACATTTTGGCAATGAAATGTGTTGGGTCTTGCATTTTCCATCAACTTTGTGTTTTAGGTTAGTTTTAAGAGAACCAAAAGAATTGCAAACTTAGTAGAAACCGTTTCTGTAGAAAATTTACCCAGTTTCTTGCACTATTAGCACTTGCATCACAATTATACATACATGTTTTATTCTCAGAAATCATAGTTCTTTGTTCTCAAGATGTCAGACTCCCACTAAGATCTGAAAGTCTAACTCCTTTGGTGCTGAGGCCTTTTGTGCTGGACTAGAAACACACAGCTTTTCTATCAGCTTACAGACAATAGATCATAGAACTTCTTAGCTTCTATAATCACATGAGCCAGTCCCTTATAAATAAAAGAAAACTTTCTAAATGCCTGTTTATGCCTCCTGGTTCTGTTTCCATGGAGAACTTCTATGAATACAATATGTATTAATTACAGAAGGGTTACTGATAATGAATATGAAAAAGTACATTTTATACATGAGAAAATGTTATAATGAAACACATTAGTTTTAACAGTTGAATGCTAATAAAAAGTTTAAAGCAAACTAAAGAATTGGAAATAATGCATTTAAAGTTTTTCTGTAAACATAAATATATAAATACAGAGACATACACATATGACATATTCTATTTTCTAATCTAAAGGTTATAGGAGTATCTTTAAATTTCATTCCAGACAAAGGTAAATGCTGCTGACAATTATTTGCAAATACATTAGCAATTACAATTTACTTTCAATATTATTCCCTATAGTTAATCATTTGATATAATTAGTGCAGAGAATCAGTTATGTGCGAGGCTTTCCCATCTACCAATTAAACTGCTTTTCTAGAGTTTTGGGTACCACATTTTCAGTAGGATTTTAGAAAGATTTTGTCCTACACTTTTACATAAATGAATATAATGCTTTTATGATGTCATTCATTTTCTTTGCGGAGAAACTAACAACTCATATAGAGAAGCTACAGAGCCATCAGTAAGAATATCACAGAACTTTAACAATGCTCCCTTTGCTTTACTGCCATAGAATGCCTCTTCCTAGGATATTACTCAAATAAAAAATTTTGCCTCCATTTTTACATATTAGTAAGATAAAAGAATACAACATTGTAAAGTTCAGAATCTACATTTTGCTTTCTCTAATGTATCTGGTAGTGCACGTCTGAATGAGGTAATGGAAAGGGGATTTGTAGAGGCCACCTTTTTTCAGCTATGTACATGGGGAGAGAAATTTTAAGAATTAATACATACATAAATGAGAACAGGTTTAGCAACTGAGTCTCTTAGTTTCTTCCCCTCCATTATTTTTTCTGAGGAAATCCTGTGCTCCTCTACATCAAGCAAGGTTGAAAAATACAGGGACCAATTTTATCTCTCATTCCTCATGCACATCTCCCACAATTTTAAAAAGTTTGGCGCTCCCTATGTATGCATAATTACACAAACTAATCATAAAATTCCACATTTTAGTACATGTATAATGAGCCTCAAAAGTCAACAATGAACTAAAAATATTCATAGTAGACATTTCTTTCTAATTTAAAAATTGATAATGCACAGCTGCATTGAGGTAAACTACTGGCCAGCAGTCTTTGCCCCTGCCCTGTCGGAGTACTGTGGAATTCTTTGAAAAAAAACCAACAATGTTGAAGCCTTACTTGTATCCTGAGCCATCTGTGACTCCATGCTATACATTTTGTTCAATATCACTCTTGTAAGAGAAGATAAGATATCTTTCCGAAATGACATTTGTGGATATGGATATTATGAACATGGTGGACTGGAAGGGTAGTATTGGCTCATGATCTAGGCTTTGGGAAGGGTAGTTTCCTTGAATGCTTTATGTTTTCTTGCAATGAGTTGATTATTCTTTGATCCATTTGTACCAAATTGAGCAATGGCCAGAGTATGGTGAATGAAAACCATGAACTCATGTCCAGAATATCACATTCATCTAAGAAATCAGGTTTGATGTTATAAATTATGTATTTGGTCTTTGTCTTATTTTCATATATAAAACTTCTAAAATAGATGGGATCTCCAAAGCAACATGTCTCTTAGAATATTAATGGGTAAATTGACAGCTGGTTGTTACTAGGTAGCTTCAGAATGAGAGACAGTCACAAGGAGGACAAGGACATTACTAGATAATACACAAACTCTGTGAATGCACACAATCTGAAGGTTAAGTGGATCACCTCCAAACAATAATTCAATCTTGCCTTTGTAATAAAAGTTCCATAAAAGCTTTTATGGTTTTGAATGTGAAATATCCTTCCTATCTTAGTCCCACTCATTGGAAAAATTTAAGATGTGAAGAATTTCTGGGCAAGGAAAATGACTCGGGATAGACAATGTTTTAGAGTCTGGTCCTAGTTCTATTTACTTTCTTATTTGACTACAGATGTAGTGTGACCATCCAGACTACTTTTTCTGTTAACCATCCCTTCCCTGATGTGACGTATCTAACTCTGATCCAGAATAAGTCCCCCCTCCCATTCATGGGATATTTTGTCACAGCAATAAAACAAGCAACTAATATAAAACTCAGAGTAGTGGAGCTTCAAGATAGCTGAACACATGGACATTCATAAAAGATGGATCACCAGGATAGAGCAAAGAAACCCAGTGCTTTGCCCCCATATATCAGTCTTTGTATATTTCCAACTGTATCTTTTGTCCTTTCTCAAATCCTTTATAATAAGCCAGTAAACATCCTTTCCTGAATCCTACAAAGCATTACACTATATTAATCAAAACTAAAGGAAGGGGTATAAGAACTCTAATTTAAATCAGTCAGAAGCATAGGTACAGCTTACAGTCTAGATTGGTATGCAAAATAAGTTTGGCAGTCCTAGGGACTAAGACCTCAATTTATGAACTCTGCTGTTATATCCAGTTAGACAGAGCTGAATTGAGTTAGAGAACTCAGCTGGTATCTACTGTAGAGCTGATTGCTTACCTGCTGGCAGGAAGAAATTCTCACATCTCTTGAGGCCACAAAAATGATCTGTGTTTTTGGGGTGTGAGGACAGAAGAAAAATTATTTTGTCCAACACAGCAGGTCAAGGTAATCACACACAGAGAGACAACCTGAAGTCTACATAAACCTTTGACAGCTCAATTCCTTTTTCTCTTCCTCCCTCTCCCTTTCCTCTGCCACATATTCACCACTCATGCATATTGCGTGATAAGTTCTACTCAAGGTACTCCACCTTTCAAAACAATAAAGTTCTTTCTCACAATAATGGTGCACAGTACACAATATTATCATATATTTTACTAGTGAGAACCCTTATACTTGGATAGATAAAATAAAGTGCCAAAATTCACCCATTATCTTAATGTTTCTATTGCTGTGATAAGAAATACCATGACCTAATGCAACTTGTCAAAGAAATAGTTTATGTCTGCTCTCATCACTGAGGGAAGTCAGGGCAGGTTCTTAAGGCAAGAACCTGGTGTTAAAACTGAAGCAGAAGCTATGGAAGAATGATGCTGACTGCCTTGTTTTTCATGACTTCTGCAACCTCCTATTTTATCTAATTCAGGACTGCTCAGGAGTGCCACCAACACAAGGCTGGACCCACCAACATCAATAATTCATCAAGCAAATGCCATACAGACTTGCCTAAAAGCAATCTGATGGAAGCATTTTCTCATTTGAGGTTCCTCTTCTCAAATAACTCTAGCCTATGTCAATTTGGCAAGAAAGTCACTAGCACATCCTGTGTATAAGTAAGTGTTTGAGTTATATTCAAGTGAAGCATTTATTCATACTCTTTAGTTGGTGTTCAGACTCTGATGAAGAAAACTGTGGGGTTGTTTTAGTTTTTTTCATATTTTTCTTATTGATCTTATACATCCATTGATACTCTGGTCTTTGTATTATGGTCCTTGGACACAATTCTTGTCTTTGACCCTGCCTTGTTAAATATGCTGAGCACTATAAATACAGTAGCATATTATTAAATAGATATTACCCATACATTTATAGAAGAGACAAATATGCAAAACTGGGCAATATATATATATATATATATATATATATATATATATATATATATATACTGATATTTTGTACATATATAAATGAATGAAATGATCTCCAGTTGTGATAAGTATTGTGAATGAAATCAATAGGATTTCGTGTAACAAAAATTAAACAATTTAAACAGCAAGTCAACACCTCTTTGATACTTTGAATATATGTCTGCCCCATGTAAACTTGATAGCTATTTCTATGGGAAGTTGTAAAATCTTTAAGAGGTTGAAAGCAGTAGAACACTTTTATGTTTGTTAAGTTGTCTTTGAAGATGACATTTGAACCAAGGGTCCTTCCTCTCTCACTTTTTTGCCCTAGTCATAAGGGGAATGAATTTGTAACACAGTGAGTGCTCCATGGGTATTCTGCCTTGGCACAGACCAAAGGCAAAAGGGCAAACCAACCATTTTCTGAAACTTTTAAAGTTGTAAGCCAAAACAAAAATGTTCTCTGAGATTGTTATGATGGAAAGATAGGTACAAGCTACATAAAAAGCCAGAGAAATAATAATCCAGGCAGAGTTAGAGAGATGGGGAGCTTTTGTGAGATGTGGCCAGTTCAACCAATGGAAAGACCCACATGCCTGAGTTTGGTGAACAAGACACTGATGGGGGGAAAAGACTGGAAATTCTGCAGCTGTTTTGAAAGTTTGTCTTCATTTAATTCAGTCATGTAATCATGGGATTGATTACATTTTAAGTAGGGAAATCATGACAGCTGACACATATTGTGTAAAATTATTCTGACTGCTGGTGAAGAACTGATTTCCACAAGGAAAAAGCAGAGGCAGGAAGATCAGTTAAGAGTGCTTCACAATTTTCAAGTAAGAGCTGATAAACTGGGATTCTGGGCAAGAGTGGAAGAAGACATAGAATTGATGAAGGATGCTGAGAACCAGTATGTGTTATGATGGTGGAACTGATAAGATGTACTGAAAAGGAAGGCAGGAAGGAGAGTGGTCAAGGGTGATTCCCAGGCCTTGGCCTGAGCAGCTAAAGGAATTGGCTGCATGTAGCAACATTAATGAGGCAGCAAATAAAATAATATAGAGTTCTACTTTGAGATTTTACCTTATCCTGGTTAACATGGTTGAGATTTAAACAAAACAAGATGCCAAATGCTGCCGTGGAGGTGGGGAGAGAATGTGTTTCTTCTCTGCTGGAGTGAATACAGAGCCATTACAGACACCAATATGGAGGCTCTTCAAAAATCTGAAAACAAATCTACCACATGACCCAGGTATAGCACTTGAACACAAATCCAAAGGACTTCATATCCTAGTGTAGAAATGCCTGCTTGTTCATGTTTATTGCTTCTCTATTCAGAATAGCCAAGATATGAAAAGAACTTAGATATGCACCAACTAAATTATGGATAACAAAAATATGGTACATTTTTCACAACGGGAAATTATTTTGCTATTTTAAAGAATGAAGTTTGCCTGTAAATTGGTGGAACTAGAAACATGAACTCTCAGTGAGGTAACTCAGACCCAAAAAGACAAATATCACATATTTTCTCTCGCTTGTGGATGTTAGCTTTGAATCTTCAGATATGTTTATATTGTTTGAATACTCATAGAGATCAGGAAATTGCTAGACAGTCATGAGGGGGCAGCCTTCAAGGGAAGGGAGTTGGAATGTATTGGAATAATGGGTTAAGAGGGAACAAATGGAAAAGAATGGGTTAAATTTGGGTGGGGGAGGGAAATGGACAGCTGGGTAGAGAAGGGAATGTGGAGAGATATAAATATGATTAAAACTCTTTTGAAAAAGTAACACATGAACCTACTTTTTGATTACTGTAGAAGCTTCCTAAGATGTGTGTGTGTGTGTGTGTGTGTGTGTGTGTGTTGTCTCTGTGTAATACATATATCAAAAGTGTTAAAATTGAGTTATCCTATAATAGGGCAACAATTTTCCCACCAGTACCACAGATTAACAAATAAAATGCCCACTACTATGAATGGGCTACATTTTTGGTTAGTGAGGACCCATAGACCCTCAAACATTATAGGCCATTGCCAGGGCTATTGGTTACTTTCAGAACTAGATGGTAAGACCCTACTTCTGAAGTCATCAAATACTTGAGTTGTATAACATGAAGAAAACACGTTGACAATGACTTAACGTGTCTTCACTATTGGTGAGCTTTTATAATACTAGAAAGTGCTAAAGATGTGATCAGAAAAGAAAAGTAGTCATCAAGTAATCATCAATTTTAGCTAGCTGTGAACCCTGTGAGCTATAATAATGACAGGCCTGGCTATTCATCCCCACTGGTCCAATAATGACATGGACCTCCTGGGAATAACCCATCAATATCTTATTGAACTGAAGTCCTGATCTGCAAGATGAAATCTATAACTGGCACAATTATCAGGCTAAGACCCTGTGGTGACCCTAGGAGAGAAGATACTACCGTTATTTTGCTAAATCAATTTCTAAATAATACAAATATCAAAAGAGTTAAAATTGAGTTACCCTAAAAAAGGTCAACAAGTTCCTGACCAGTACCACAGACTAACAAATAAAAATCCCACTACTAGGAATGGTAAAGCAATTCCTAATGAGTATTATAGATAAAATGTGGAATATTTGCATATAAACAGTGAACGTTCTCCTTTATACTTCAAATCATCCCTAGATTACTCATACAAAATAAAACATAAGGCTATGTAAACAGTTTTTATTGTTTAGACGTTTAGCACCATACCCTTTTTGATTTCCTATACATCTAGGAATGTGGCATATTCATTCAAAATAAAGCTTTCATCTTTCAAGGGCCTATGAAACATGTTATACATGCAAATCTGCTTCTTCTAAGTTCCTTTTTCTGTGCCTTTTGGGGCTAAGAGTGTTGCACATTTTAACCCTGCTGATTGTGACCATCCCTACTTCTTGTTCTAATACTATAAAGTAGGCAAAACAGTTGAGCCTATATTAACACAAAATTCAATCATAATGCCATTAGAAGGTACCTTTACTAAACTTTATACCAGAGATGTACTGATATGCCTGGACCAGTCACATGACTAGTATTACTTTACAGCTAGGCTACTGCTTTGCTTAACATTTGGATGAATTTACACAGGACAAACAGTGTATCATGCAATACAAATAGCAATTTGCAATATGTTCTCATACCCATGGGGCTCTCTCTCAACCCCAGTCAAGAACTGTATTCTGTAGCAAGATAGGAAGTTTCTAAATGACTATTTGATATACACTTTATTTTGGTTAACTCTCTCTAAAATAACAACTTAGAATGCAAATTTCGTCTACTGGTGCAATATTGGCATAACTACAATGATCATAACCAGTCAATTTTTGATTCAAGATAAAGCATGCTTCACAGGATAAAATTCATGCCTGGTATTGTAAACTTGATCAAAAGCCAACTACTTCAGAGGTCATAGGCCCTATGGAAAAAATCCACTATTGTTTTGATAAATGTCATCAAACTGTCTTCTAAATCCAAAATTCTACGCAACTCTCAACGATGCTCAGAGAAGCTTCTAGCAGTGGGCAGTAATTAATACAGACACTCATTAACTGGTCAAGGTCCTGAGAATATGTGACTATTGATTATTAAGCTCTGAATTGTGCATCTCAAAATCACACTCCTTTCCTAGGGACAGGGGATACCATGAAAGATCATGGGGAATCTAAGAGCCAGAAGATGGGCAGACATGTTTCTAAGCACTGTCTTCTGAATAAACGTGGCCATTGTATGTATGAACTCATAGCAATATCTAAGCAACATGCCAGACAAAAATCTGTGATGGAAGAGTAGACTCTCACTAGGAACCACCCATAGCTGAGAAGTTACTGGTAGGTGATAACTACTGGGGAAGGAAGGATCATTTTTTTCCTTTGGATGGGACTGTAAATTGGAATTATGACCCCAATTAATCCTGTGTCCCTTAAGTTGCTTTTGTCTGAGTATTTTATCACAACAAAGAAACTAAGATATGTCCGTTCTTTCATCTTGAAGTCAATGCTTGCTCATTCCTACTTATATACTTTGGCTTACACCTTAGCTACATCCTAGATCAAATTTTCCTGATCCTACACAAAGAAATTTTGTGGCATTGCTTCTCTTAAGTATAAAATATGACCATTTTTATTGACTACCTTTAACTATGTCTTCCCCACATTAAAACTTTACTCTTCTTTTAAGCTTTAAAGAATACTTATAATGCTTGAAATTATGAATATTAATAAATACTTTTGTAGGAATCATAAGTATTTGACTGTTTTCACAAATAATATACTGAAATCAAGACTGAAATGCATGCCTATTTAACCCCACCTCCAAGCTCCTGGCCCTAGTATAATCAGACTTCTAATATGCTGACTTGCTGATTAAAGTTATGCTTAAAATGTTTCTGTTGAGTTTTGAAGTACGAAAGCCACTAATATAGACCATTCATTTCATTTGCAAACAGATTATGTAGCCAGCACTTGACTAATCACTCCAATGAGCAACAAACAGAAATAAATCTTTGGGAGTTGAGATTATTGAGTATTTTTATATACTAAGGATTTGGAAACACACACTCAATGAGGAAGAGATTTTTGGTAATCACAATAACTCATCACCTAGTATTAGAGGCACTGTTATGGTCAAGGATCTGACTCTCCATCACTGTTCTCTCACAATGTAGGATGCAAGACTGAAGGAAATACTGCTCTCCTCTGATCAGTGCCTCTCCTCTTAGCAATTCCTTATCATTATTAACTCACCGCCCTGACTCCAGAATGATGGCCGTAATTTCTTGCACCTTTAAATCACAGCAGACAGAGTAGAGTACTAGGCAGATCATTTTCCTTTGAGTACATCAAGCTCTACTGTGGGTACTGGCATTTCAGTGTCTGCTAACAAAGTCTACATAATGTCTCAACCTGACCTTCCAGACATCTACCTAGAGGCTGTGCTAGCATCAGGAGACTGCTGTTTTGTCATCGTATTTCTGTAATCTTGAACACCAAACACACAAAGCAAAGTGTCCGGCTGCTACCACCACCAGCCAATACTGAATCATGTGTAGACATCACTTCCCGAGGATGCTGGCTAAGAATAAGATAAACTCAAAATAACCCACACTATCCCCAGTGGACCTTACTGCCTGCCAACCCCCTGCTTATTCCTGCCTATGACTGGCTGAAGAGGCAGGTACGCAACTGGTCCCTGAACCCCGAAATAGCACTGACAATAGAAATAAGTCTCCTTGGTGGGTTAGAGTTTATCAAAACAGAAGAATGAGATGCTTAATCACTCAGCCACTTAGCTGTACTACTGTGTTCTAATATGAGCTTGGGGGGGGAGTTATGAGCTGCCAAGCTTCAGGTGGATAGCACACTCATTTGAATAATGAGAATAGAGAATAGGTCAGGAAAGAGCTAGGCTTATTAACAAGCACAAGGTAAGGAGGACCATGGTCACAAACTGGGAATTCTGCTCTTATATTCAGGTCTCTGGTCCTTACACATACATAAACATTGAATGTTCACTGAATGAACAACAGCCATGACATCCATATCTAACTAATGGAAAACAGAGAGCACTAAGGGTTGGGGGTTGTCTCTGATCATAAAATGTATGACCACATGGCACCTTCTCCAAAGACAGGGACAGTCCTTCACCATAAGTGAAAACAAAGGAGTAGGTGAAAGCATTGGTACTCACTAAGTCAACTCTTTCCTAATGAGTAATCTCAGAATTGAGGGTCCCCACTGAGAACTACCTCAATCTTTCTCAATTTTCATCTCAGAAGATGAAAGTTACATCTCACTTAGCAACTGATGCTAGAAACATATATGGATTACGTTCTTGTGTCTACTTAGCAAAAGGATATGAGGTACTGCTTTCTTGTCAACCTAGAAGAATTATTCATAGCATGGAGTAGGGGTGTATGGGTTTGTAACATGAGCAGACTTTCAGAAGAGTCGATGTTAACTTGTTACTCTTAAAAGATTACACATGACAGCTCTTGATAAGTAAGTGTCCATTTGCCCCTCAACTCTGATAATAATCCTTCTAGTTTACTAAGTGACTTTGATAATTTTTGCTACCTCACAAAATAAAATCTGAGTCTGTTATATTTTACTTAGATTAAAATTTGTCCAAACCTCACCCTGTGCTTTTTCTAAAATAATAAAACAACAAAATAAAAATACCAACAATTATCAACAGCGGCAAGAGAGCAAAGCAAGAGAATATAGAAAAATTGCCAAAGCTATAATTATCCCCACCTTGAACTTGATATCCTTAAATTAGCAAGTCATTCTTATTAATTTCCTAATTCACTGAAGAGGCAAAAATGGCCCAGATAAGTAACATGACCTACAAAAGGTCATCCAGCTGAGAGGCATGCCAGAATTTGCCAGGCTCCTCAAGTGCTGACACACCCATTACTTAACCTATTTAAAGCATTAAGGAAGATCATCAATGATTTAAAGCAATCCCACATAGGACAGAGGCTTGAGAACTATCATCTTCTTTGTGTGTGTTGGTCTGCTCAAGCTGCTGTCTGCCTGCAGCATAGTACTGCACTCTAGGGGACTGAACATCTATCTGCCTTAGCCTTGGCAGCTGGAGGTCCAAGAACAAGGAGTTGACACATCTGAATTCTTCTGTGGTTTTTCTCCTCGGCTTTCAGGTTGCTATGTTCTCACTGTGTCCTCATTTGGCCTTTCCCCTCTGTGCCTATATCGCTGATGTTTCCTTGACTTCTTTAAAGGATATCAATAATACTGAATTAGATCCTCGCACTTCTGTTATTTTTAACATTAGGTACTTTTTGTGTAGTTTGAAACAAGGACCCAAACATGCTAAGCAAGTGTTCCCCCACTGAACTACACCCATATCTCTGAGGTGATTTACCGTGTTAACATCCTGTATCTAGAATACATTCACATCTTGAGATTCCAGGAGTCAGGATTTCAGCATATTGAATTTAGGTGAGGGGTACAGTTTAGTACATTTGAAAACTATTATAGGTATCAATAATGAACACACAACACATTCTGCATCCACAAAACTATATTCCATTCATTATTCCTCTCAACTTCATGACATAAAGAATTTCCTTCTGTACCTCTGACAAACTTCCACTAAGTCACGTGCCTTCTCTCATTTTTCTGCAACCTTAATACACTCTGTCCCTGTAGGTTTTCACAATGATCCTGTGGTTATCCTTCTCTTCTGCATGCCTTTTCATATGTGAATGCAATGATCTGCAGCAATCTCATTCATCATTCAAAGGCAGATACGAAATCTTCTCAAGACAAAATATATGTAAGTACCATGAACCCCTCTACTGAAGTGCCTTTATGAGGTTTAATGGCATGAAATGACAGTAAATGTCATGGTACTGCAGAAGAGTTGACTGAGAGCTGCCAAGGGACAGAAACAGGGTCACTCCATTCTCCTCCCTGTCCCCCCTTTTATAGCCTTTTTCAAACACCATTGAAAAGGTCTTGCTCTCTGTTTCTGTTAGACTGTTCTATTTTCTACCCTTACACTCTGAGCAGTGAGAAACTCAAATAAGAATAAAGGGCATTTATCTCACTTTGAGAGGCTGGGCTTCTTTTCCCCCTTCAGTGCTGCTCTGGAATTCTCACTTTCCAAACTAAACAGCTCCAAAATGTATAAAAGGAAAGCAATGATATTAGGGATAAAGAACAGAAGGGATGGAGGAAGACGGGAGGTAGAAGAAAAGCATGAGCAAACATTACAGACACTACTGGTGCCCTCCTTTCTGAGAACAGGAAGGAAACTGGCTATATTTTTGCAGAGCATACATAAAGACAGTCTTTGTCTGGACAAAGACCCTAATGGGAACTGAAAGAGGAGTGAGCTCTTTTTTCTACTCTCACGATTGTATTAAAAGTGTAACTTTATCATCTGGCTCCTAATCAGCCCAAGAATGAGGTCAGCAAGTGCCTAGTGGTTTATTTTTATTTCTGATATCATCTTCCTGATCCCAGAGGAAGCCCAGCATGGCTTATTTAAGACCACACGATGTGGCTGTTAAACTCGTGTGTGCCTGAGGGACCGTTCCTATCCGTTGTAGGGGGAAGAGAGCAGCTAAGTGGAATAGCACATCTCCATGGCCCCTTTTTACTAGCCAGAAAGCAGTTGAGAGTTCAATCATAGGCCACGTCTGATGAGTACATTGAACAATTACTTCCCACCCATTCATCATCATTTAACAGTTCTAGAATTCTAGCTGAACACAGGATTTTGCAAAGGGGACTGCAGGACTGTGCCATGGAGAAACCCACATGATCTATGGGTCCAAGCTCTCCATGATCTTAAGACATGACAAATCAAGAAGGCATTTGATTGCTACTTAATCACTCCAAATGTGGCTCAAAATAGCATCCATGTATGAGCTCATAGTTCTGTAGTACAAAAGTGCCGGATGGTGTGAGCAGCCTTTCCGTTTAGCATCTTGAAAGGCCAGAATCAAGTCATCAACTGAGCTGCATTTTCACCAGAAGGCCTGGGGCTCTTGAAAGCTCAGAAGGTTGGCTGTGGGAGAATTCAGTTTCTTACAGGTATGAGATTTCTTTGCTGGCTGTCAGCCAATAGGCCACTCAGTTCTCAGAGGCCAGCAGCATTTTTTTCTCATATAAACTCTTCCATATTCAAACTGATAACAGCACTTTATGTCCTTCTCAATTTGTAAAGCTGACTTATTGTATCTTCTTCCCCTTCCTGCCACCAGAAAGGGTATTAAGGATTTATGTGATTAGATTAGACCACCTGGAATAATATTCCTACTTAAAAGTCAGCTGTGCTCTATGACATAACTATGGAAGGAATATTTTATCATATTAGGGAGCAAAGTTGTTCATTACTACACGGATATATTTTTAGAACTCTGCCACAAGTAATGAGAAAAAATATGCAAGTATGAATGTATGTAAACTTGCACACTTCTTATCTTTTCCAATTTAGAATTCTCCTCACCCTCTCATTCTTTAGAATGATTCTGAAAATGTAATCGGTCTCACTGTCCCCATCATTTCAGAAACCAGTGCTGCTCTTGAATTGAAAATGCAAATATGACTGCCTTGCCACTGAGGCGGAGCACTAATGCAAGAACACATTCTCCTTTACAGTTGTTCAAAGTAATAATAATTAAAAAAAAAACATTGGGGCTGGAGAGATGCCTCAGTGGTTAAGAGCACTGACCACTCTTCTGAAGGTCCTGAGTTCAAATCATGAGCACCCACATGGTGGCTCACAATCATCTGTAATGAGATCTGACAGCCTCATCTGGAGTGTCTGAAGACAGCTACAGTGTACTTACATAGAATAAACAAATAAATCTTAAAACAATAAAGTCTTCCTTGGTTGGTTTTTATGAAGTTGCTCAACCATACATAGTGCAGGTATGGTGTCCGTTATGTATGTTAAATATCTGAAATTCCAAATCTCTTTGAGCTGATGACATTTCTATTTATCAAACCAATCATTGTTTTATAGTACTTTGGGAATAAATTAGTTTCTGAGTTTGGGCTCACTTGATGTCTATGGAAAGAGATGACAATATACATGACTAAAGATACCAATTAAAGTAGGTATAGTGATAGATGGAAGTAATGACATGTCAGATAATGAGACTGTGTAGGGACCAAAATTCATACACTGTAATAAAGAGCTGTAGAAGAATCAGAGTTCTGACTTATTCTTCAGGACCTAAGATGCAAAATAAATAAGATGGTGTTAGTACAGCATTGTGAAAATTGGGCTATATGAGAATTCTTGTCATTTTGTTTCTAAAAACAAAGGAATGAATTATAGAAGCTGACCTTCATTCAGACTTCCACAGTGCAATGTAGGAAGATCGTGAGTTTTAGGCCCAGTATGGCTCAAAAGCATTGTTAGGAGAGACAGAAAAGGAAGAAGAAAACAAGAATGAGGAGGAAGAAGAAGAAAAGGAGGGGAGAAGAGAAAGAGGAAGAAAAGGAGAAGGGTGTGCAAATTTTATGGACTCCTTTGAGCTTCTCCACTACCCTATAAAAAGAATGATAATGCAAATTTAAAACAATCTCTTTCCAAATTTGCTAATTGAAAACAACCTAGTTTGGCAAGAGTTTAAAGTAAAGAAAGATAATTGCATTGTTAATGAGTTAATGTTCTACACAACCGCTGACTCAGACTAAAAACAATAGCATGAAGTAGAAGACGATGTGCTAGTGCTGGCTTCGAATGCAGAAGTATGAAAGAGTTTGGAGACTTGTAGCGAAGCCAGAGAGTGTTGGGAGAAGAAGGAAGCTTGCATAACAATGAGAACAGTCCCTTTTCCTAGGTTGTGTGCCAAAATGTGCAGAGTTTGGTTCAGGATGCTGGAATGCTACTGAGTCAGAATTTTGTATAAATAATGAGAGCATGTCTGACCTAGAAATGAAATGTAAATTACACAGAGTTCAGACAAAAGGGACTTTGCATTCACAGGGACAATGCAGATGAGAAAAGAGTTGTAGCACATACAGAAGACACAAAAGGAAACTTAAAGAGCCAATGAAATGTGCTAGAATCTTATCACATCTCAATCTACAGTAGGCTGAATTCAAAATAGCAATCAAGTATCTTTAATTTCATTAATTGACATTTACCATGAACATTATTATTGAGAACAGAAGTATAATTTGGCCCCTGCATAGTGACACACACCTGAAATCCCAGTTCTTGGGAAGCTGAAATAGGAGGAGGGAGGAAATGAGATAGGTGTACTCTATGGTAATCTACCAGTGATAGCTCGTCAATGGTACAAAGTCCTTTCGATGTTAATTAGAAAAAATATCAGTGCTCCCAGGGACTAAACCACCTACCAAAGAGTACATACCATACGGAGGGACCCATGGCTCCAACTGCATATATAGCAGAGGAGGACCTTATCTGGCATCAATGGGAGGGGAGGCTCTTGGTCCTGTGAAGGCTTGATGTCCCAGTATAGGGGAAGGCCAGGATAGTGAGGTGGGAGTGAGTAGGTCAGGGAATATCCTCATAAAAGCTGGGTGAGCAGGGGTAGGCTATGGGGTTTGTGGAGGGGAAACCGGGAAAGGGGATATTTGAAATGTAAATAAATAAAATATCCAATAAAAATTGAAAGAAGAAAAAGTATCAATTTCTAGAATGCTACAGATCTTATGAGTTGGAACCTGTATAGACATTGTTTAACAGAAACACCATAGAAACTAGGAGAAGGGCTGAGTCCCTGGGAGGGTGAATCTCTGAGAGGCAGAAAGTCCAGGAACACAGGAAAGGAACAGTACCTTATGAGACAGGTTTTAGAGCTGTTCACTGGAGGCAAGCTAATCACCTATTTTCACAAACTGATATTATTGTTTCTCTTCAGGAAATGAAGCAGAGATATGGATTGGAGAGCCTTACCCAAAGCCACCTCTAGGTAGTGAGAACCAGAGTTATACACTGCCATTCTTTTTTTGCGGGGTGCAGCAAACTATATTGATGGTATTCAAGAGAGTAGGTAGGGCTCCTTAAGTCTCTCCTGTTATTATGCAGGTCTGGGATGGAAATCATGAGGGAGATGCTCAGTGTGGGGGTCGAGTTGGGACAGGGACTCCTCAGTAGCTGAGGGCCTCTCTCTTGTTCTCTTGCTGAGGTGGGTGGTTCAGGGCTTCTTACTCCCTGGAGTCCATGTAGGCCATGAGGTCCACCACCCTGTTGCTGTAGCCATATTCATTGTCATACCAGGAAATGAGCTTTACAAAGTTGTCATTGAGAGTAATGCCAGCTCCAGCATCAAAGGTGGAGGGAGGAGTTGCTGTTGAAGTCACAGGAGACAACCTGGTACACAGAGTAGCCCAAGATGCCCTTTAGTGGGTCCTTGGATGCCTGCTTCACCATGTATGATGTCATAATACTTGACAGATTTCTCCAGGCAGCATGTCAAATCCACAACACATTGGGCATAGAATCACAGAAGGCCATGCCAGTGAGTTTCCTGTTTCACTCTGGGATGACCTTGCCCACAGCCTTGGCAGCACCAGTGGATGCAGGAATGATACTCCGGGCAAAACCAGAGCCATCATGCCACAGCTTTCCAGAGGGGCCATCCTTAGTCTTCTGAGTGGCAGTGCTGGCATGGACCATTGTCCTGAGCCTTTCCACTATGCCAAAGTTGTGGTGGATAACCTTGGCCAGAGGGGCTAAGCAGTTGGTGGCACAGAATGTATTGCTGACAATCTTCAGTGAGTTGTCAAATTTCTCATGGTTCACACTCATCACAAACATGGCATCGGCAGAAAGGGTGGAGATGATGACCCTTTTGGTCCCACCCACAAAGTGGGCCACCGGCCTTTTCCATGACATTCTTGAAAGACATTTTCATTTATAGATCCACTATCTGGAGTATATTTCATTATAAATTATTGATTAACATTACAATGATTGAGAACATTAAAGGAGAGGGAAGGAGATCTCTCCATTGAGATATACTACATGTTATAGATAATTTAGTAAACCAAGTCATTGTTGATTTATTGAGCTTAATAGTTGCTATGAATTGTTAATATTGATAGTTAATTTGCTCTATATTCACAACTTTGTTCTAGAAACAAAACTTTGGTCATATATGAGAATTATTTACACTTAATTAATTGAGGGAGGGATACCTACCATACATAAATGTGGGTAACACCAACCCATGGGCTGGATTCCAGGACTAGATTTCAAAATGATTCCATGTCCATGCATGGAAAAACATTCCCAGAAACTTGCAGTGGGTTTAGTAAAAAATGTGCTTTTGTTGAGTGTAAAAGAACTGAAATTTGGGTTAGGTTATTATGGCACTTGACATTTCCTAACTTTAATGCAATCCCCTTCTTAAGAAAATGTTTAGTTCAGTCAGTCTTTTTGCTACATTCCCATGTTTCACACACATTTCTCATTAAATATATTTCTAAGCCAGATATGTTGGATCAAACTTATGACTCTAAAAGCTGAGGAACTGGAATTGCTGAAAATTGAGCCAAACTTAAGCTATATAGTGAGTAATAGCCAGGCTTTGAACACAATATTGGACTCTTTCTCAACAAAAATGTATTTCTAATGGCATGAAAAATTCAATGATAAATGTGATCCATTCTAAAAAAAGTGATTATGTATAATTTTGTGGAAATATACATATTTGATAAACAACACAACTAAGTGTCCATATTTCCCAGGATTTCAAATAATTTATTGGTACAAGAAATACATTCAGGCTTCTGGTCTCCATCTGGGACCCAGGAGCTGAGACTGTTCCACAGTCCTCTGTACTTGGATCCCACCAGGAGAGAGCCAGTCTCCCAGGAGGATTGTCCCTCCTAAGCTCAGAGGTGAGATGGCTACTTTCACTCCAATGACAGTCCAAAGTAGGTCAGGCCAGGAGTGCGGGGCACAGGAACAGTTGAGCAGCTGGGACAGGATCACTTTGGTCTCCACCTGAACCTGGGACCTGGGGATATTCCACAGCCCTCCACACCCAAACCCTGCCCAGGAGAGAGTTGGTCTTTCCAGTAGTGCTTACACAGGCTTACAGGCTCACAGAAGGGATAAGCTTCCGTCAGAGACAGCAAGACCAACTAACACCAGAGATAACCAGAAGGCAAGAGACAAGCACAAGAACTTTGCCAACAGAAACCAAATCTACTTGGCATCATCAGAATCTAGTTCTTGCACCATTGCAAGTCCTGGATAATTACAGAAAAGCCTTAAATAATTACAGAAAGGCATAACCAAACAGATGAAGAAATTGAACAAAACTACATAGGATCAAAAATGGAAATAGAAACAATAAAGAAATCACAAAGGGAGAGAATTCTGGAGATAGAAAACATAGGACAAAGATAAGGAATCATAGATGCAAGCATCACCAACATAATACAAGAGACAGAAGGCAGAATCTTAGATTCAAAAGATACCATAAAGTATTTTGTTCCCATTCTCAGAAGATCCAAATCACCCACAATTTGGTCTTCCTTCTTCTTGAGCTTCGTGAGATCTATGAATTGTATCTTGGGTATTCTGAGCTTTTGGGATAATATCCACTTATCAGTGAGTGCATACCAAGCATGTTCTTTTGTGACTGGGTTACCTCACTCAGGTGGATATTTTCTTGTTCCATCCATTTGACTAAGAATTTCATGAACTCATTATTCTTAGTAGCTGAATAGTACTCCATTGTGTAAATATACCACATTTTCTGTATCTATTCCTCTATTGAGGGACAACTGGGTTCTTTCCAGCTTCTGGCTATTATAAATAAGGCTGCTATGAACATAGTGGAGCATGTGTCCTTATTGCATGCAGGTAAAGCCTCTGGATATATGCCCAGGAGTGGTATAGCCAGATCCTCCAGGAGTGTCATATCCAGTTTTCTGAGGAACCGCCAGACTGCTTTCCAGAGTGGTTGTACCAGCTTGCAATCCCACCAGCAATGGAAGAGAGTTTCTCTTTCTACACATCCTTGCCAGCATCTGCTGTCACCTAAGTTTTTTATTTTACTCTGACTGGTGTGAGGTGGAATCTCAGAGTGGTTTTGACTTGCATTTCCCTTAATAACTAAGGATGTTGAACATTTCTTTAGGTGCTTCTCAGCCATTCGATATTCCTCATTTGAAAATTCTTTGTTTAGCTCTGTACCCCATTTTTAATAGGATTAGAGCAAATATATAGATAAATTGTAGAGCAGAGACAAACGGAAAGGCCATCCAGAGACTGTCCCACCTGGGAATTCATCCAATATACAGTCACCAAATTCTGACCCTATTGTGGATGCCAAGAAATGCTTGCTGAAAGGAACCTTATATGGTTGTCTCCTGAGAAGCCCTGCCAGAGCCTTACAAATACAGAGGCAGATGCTCACAGCCAACCATTGGACTAAGAGCAGGGTCCCCAATGGAGGAATTAGAGACAGGACTAAAGGAGCCGAAGGGGTTTGTAACCTCATAGGAAGAACAACAATATCAACCAACCAGAACTCCTAGAGACTAAGCCATCAACCAAGGGTTACACAAGGCTCTAGCTGTATATGTAGCAGAGGATTGCCTTTTCAGGCATCCAGGGGAGGAGAGGTCCTTGGTCCTATGAAGGCTCAGTAGATGCCCCATTGTAGGGGAATCAAGAGCAGGGAAGTGGGAGTGGGGTGGGTGGAGGAACACCCTCATAGAAGTAGCGGGAAGGAGGATGGGATAGGGGATATCCAGAAAAGGGGAAAAATGTGAAAGGGGGATAACATTTGAAATGTAAATATAGAACATATCCAATTTAAAAAAGATACCATAGAAAACATTGATACAACTGTCAAAGAAAATGCAAAATGCAAATAGCTCCTAACCCAAAATATCCAGGAAGTCCAGGACACAATGAGAAGACCAAACCTAAGGATAATAAGCATAGAAGAGAACAAAGATTCCAAACTTAAAGGGCCAGAAAATATTTTCAACAAAATTATAAAAGAAAACTTCCCTAACCTAAAGAAAGAGATGCCCATGAACATACAAGAAGCCTACAGAACTCAAAATAGACTGGACCAGAAAGGAAAGTCCTCCTGTCACATAATAATCAAAACACCAAATGCACAAAATAAGGGAAGAATATTAAAAGCAGTAAGGAAAAAAAGGTCAAATATCATATAAAGGCAGACCTATCTGAATTACAACAGACTTCTCACCAGAGACTATACAAGCCAGAAGATCCTGGGCAGATGTCATGTAGTCCCTAAAAGAACACAAATGCCAGCCTAGGCTACTAGAATCAGCAAAACTCTTAATTATCATAGATGACGAAACCAAGATATTCCATGACAAAACCAAATTTACACAAAACCTTTCCACAAATCCAGCACTATAATAGATAATAGATGGAAACCACCAACACAAGGAGGGAAACTACACCCTAAAAAAAGCAAGAAAGTAATCTTCTTCCAACAAACCCCAAAGATAGCCACACAAACATAATTCCACCTCTAATAACAAAAATAACAAGAAGCAACACACACTATTCCTTAATATCTAGTAACATCAATGAACTCAATTCCCCAATAAAAAGACATAGACCAATAGACTGTATACATAAACAGAACACAACATTTTGCTGCATACACGAAATGCCCCTCAGTATCAAAGACAAACACTACCTCAGAGTAAAAGCCTGGAAAACAATTTTCCAAGCAAATGGTCCCAAGAAACAAGCTAGAGTAGGCTTTCTAATATTGAATAAAATCAACTTTCAACCAAAAGTTTTCAAAAAAAGATGAGGAAAGGCACTTGATACTCATCAAGGGAAAAATCTACCAAGATGAACTCTCAATTCTGAACATCTATTCTCCAAATGCAAGGGTACCCACATTCATAAAAGAAACTTTACTAAAACTCAAAGCAAACATTGCTCCTCACACAATAATAGCTGGAGACTTCAACACCCCATTCTCATTAGTGGACAGACCATGGAAACAGAAACCAAACAGAAACACAGTGAAACTAACAGAAGTTCTAAACCAAATGGACTTGACAGATATCTGTAGAACATTTCATCCTAAAACAAAAGAATATACCTTCCACTCAGCACCTCAGAGTACCTTCTCCAAAACTGTCTTAAAACAGGCCTCAACAGATTCAAGAAGATTGAAATAATCCCATATGTCCTATCAGATCACCATGGTCTAAGACTGGTCTTCAATAACAACAAAAACAAGAGAAAGTCCACATACACGTGGAAGCTGAACAACACTCCATTAAATGATAACTTGGTAAAGAAAGAAATAAAGATAGAAATTAAACACTTTTTAGAATTCAATGAAAATGAAGCCACAATATACCCAAAATTATGGGACATGATGAAAGTATTGTGAATAGGAAAACTCACAGCTCTGAGTGCCTCCAAAAAGAAAGTTGAGAGAGCATAAACTAACAGCTTGACAGCACATCAGAAAGCTATAGAACAAAAAGAAGCAAATATACCCAAGAGGAGTAGACCCAAGGAAATAATAAAACTCAGTGCTGAAAATAACCAATTAGAAACAAAAAGAACTACACAAAGAATCAACCAAAACAGGAGCTGGTTCTTTGAGAAAATCAACAAGATAGATAATCTTCTAGTCAGACTAACCAGAGGTCACAAAGACAGTATGCAAATTAACAAAATCAGAAATGAAAATGGAGACATAACAACAGAAACCGAGGAAATCCAAAAAAAAAAAATCATTAGATCCTACTACATAAGCCTATACTCTACAAAACAGGAAAATCTGGATGAAATGGACAATTTCCTAGAAAGATACAAGGTACCAAAGTTAAAACAGGATCAGATAAATGATCTAAACAGTTCCAAAACCCCTAAATAAATAGAAGCAGTCATTAATAGTCTCCCAACAAAAAAAGCCCAGGACCAGATGGGTTTAATGCCGAGATCTATCAGACCTTCAAAGAAGACCTAATACAAATACTCTTGAAACTATTCCACAAAATAGAAACAGAAGGAACACTTCCCAATTCATTCTATGAAGCCACAATTACTCTGATACCTAAACCACACAAAGACCCAACAAAAAAGGGAACTTCAGACCAATTTCCATTATGAAATTCAAAGCAAAAATACTCAATAAAATTCTCACAAACCGAATCCAAGAACACATCAAAACAATCATCCACCATGATCAAGTAGGCTTCATCCCAGGAATGCAGGGATGGTTCAATATATGGAAATCATCAACATAATCCACTATATAAACAATTTGAAATAAAAAAAAAACACATGATCATTTCATTAGATGCTAAGAAAACATTTGACAAAATCCATGATAAAAGTCTTGGAATGATCATGAATTCAACCATACCTAAACATAGTAAAAGAAATATACAGCAAACCAGTAGCCAACATCAGACTAAATGGAGAGAAACTTAAAGCAATCCCACTAAAATCAGGGACTAGAGAAGGCTATCCACTCTCTCCCTTCCTGTTTAATATATCACTCAAACTCCTAGCCACAGCAATTATACAACAAAAGGGGGTCAAAGTGATACAAATTGGAAAGGAAAAAGTCAAAATATCACTGTTTGCAGATGATATGATAGTATACTTAAGTGGCCCCAAAAATTCCACCAGAGAACTCCTAAACCTGATAAACAACTTCAGCAAAGTGGCTGGATATAAAATTAACTCAAACAAAGCATTGGCCATCCTCTATTCAAAGGATAAATAGGCTGAGAATGAAATTAGGGTAATGACACCCTTTACAATAGTCAAAAATAATATAAAGTACCTTGGTGTGACTCTAACCAAGCAAGTGAAAGATCTGCATGGCAAACATCAAGTCTCTGAAAAAAGAAATCAAAGAATATCTCAGAAGATGGAAAGACCTCCCATGCTCTTGGATTGGCAGGATTAATATAGTAAAAATGGCCATCTTGCTGAAATCTATCTACAGATTCAATGCAATCCCCATCAAAATTCCAACTCAATTCCTGATAGAGTTAGAAAGAGCAATTCAAAAATTCATCTGGAATAACAAAAAACCTAGGATAGTGAAAATTATTCTCAACAATGAAAGAACTTCTTGGAGAATCACCATCCCTGACCTCAAGCTGTATTACAGAGCAATAGTGATAAAAACTGCATGTTATTGGTACACTGACAGGCAGGTAGATCAATGGAATAGAACAAAAGACCTAGAAATGGACCCACATACCTATGGTCACTTGATCTTTGACAAAGGAGCTAAAACCATCCAGTGGAAAAAAGATAGCCTTTTCAACAAACGGTGCTGGTTCCACAGGCAGTCAGCATGTAGAAGAATGCAAATTGATCCATTCTTATATCCTTGTACAAGCTCAAATCCAAGTGGATCAAAGAACTCGACATAAAACCAGATACACTGAAATTAATAGAAAAGAAAGTAGGGAATAGGCTCAAAAAGTTGGGCACAGGGGAAAATTTCCTGAACAGAACACCAATGGCTTATGCTATAAGATCAGGAACTGACAAATGGGATCTCATAAAATTGCAAAGCTTCTGTAAGGCAAAGGACACTGTCAATAGGACAAAATGGCAGCCAACCGTTTGGGAAAAGATCTTTGCCAATCTCACATCCTGTAGAGGGCTAATACCCAATATACACAAAGAACTCAAGAAGTTAGACTCCAGAGAACCAAATAACCCTATTAAAATGGGGTACAGAGCTAAACAGAGAATTCTCAACCAAGGAAACTCGAAGGGCTGAGAAGCATCCCAGATGTCCCTCAATGGAGGAATGGATTCAGAGATGTGGTGTATTTACACAATGGAATACTACTCTGCAATTAAAAACAATGAATTCACGAAATTCCTAGGCAAATGGTCAGAACTTGAAACTATCATCCTTAGTGAGGTAACCCAATCACAAAAGAACACACATGGTATGCAGTCACTGATAAGGGGATATTAACCCAGAATCTCGGAATACCCTAGACACAATTCGCATATCAATAGATTTCCAAGAAGATGGAAAGAGAGACCCCTGGTCCTGGAAAGACTGGATGTAGGGGAATGCCAGGACAGAGAAGCGAGAGGGGAATGAATGGGGGAAAGAGGGAGGGAAGGGGGCTTATGGGACTTTCGGGGAGGGAGGAAACTTGAAAGGGGAAATTATTTGGAATGTAAATAAAAATCTTAGAAAATAAAAAAAGAGAAATATTCAGCATCCTTGGTTATCAGGGAAATGCAACTCAAAACAATCCTGAGATTCCAGCTCACACCAGTCAGAATGGCTAAGTTCAAAAACTCAGGTGACAGCAGATTCTGGTGAGGATGTGGAGAAAGAGGAACACTCCTCCATTGCTGGTGGGATTGCAAGCTTGTACAACCACTCTGGAAATTAGTCTGACATTTTCTCAGAAAATTGGACATAGATTCAGATATACCCCTCCTGGGCCTCTACACGGATGATGCTCCAAAATGTAATAAGGACACTTGCTCTACTATGTGCATAGCAGCCTTGTTTATAATAGCCAGAAGCTGAAAAGAACCCAGATGTCCCTACACAGAGGAATGTATGCAGAAAATGTGGTACATTTACACAATGGAGTACTACACAGCTGTTAAAAAAATGAATTCATGAAATTCTTAGGCAAATGGATGGAACTAGAAAATATCATCCTGAGTGAGATAACCCAATCACAAAAGAACATGCTTGGTATGCACTCACTGATAAGTGGATATAATCCCAAAAGCTCGGAATACCCAAGATACAATTCACAGACCATGTGAAGCTCAAGAGAAGACCAAAGTATGCATACTCTGGTCCTTCTTAGAAGGTAGAACAAAATACACACAGGAGGAGATACAGTGACAACATGTGGAAAAGAGACTGAAGGAAAGACCTTCCAGAAACAGCCCCACCTGGGCTCTATCGCATATACAGTTACCAAACCCAGACACTATTGTAGATGCCAACAAGTGTTTGCTGAGGGGAGCCTGATATAGCTGTCTCCTGAGAGGCTCTGCCAGTGCATAACAAATACAGAGGGGGACAATCTCAGCAAACCTTTGGACTAAGCACAGGGCCCCCAATGGAGGAGTTGGAGAAAGGAGCCAAGGAGCTGAAGGAACTTGCAGTCTCGTTGGAGGAATAACAATATCAAACAACCAGTACCCCCAGAGCTCCCAGGGACTAAACTACCAACCAAAGAGTTCACCTATAGCTCCAGCAGTATATGTAGCAGAGGATGGCTTTGTTGGACATCAGTGGGAGGAGAGACCTTTGGTCCTGAGAAGGCTAGATGTCCAGTGTAGGGGAATGCCAGGACAGGGAAGCGGGAGTGGGTTGGTTGGTGAGCAGGGCGAGGGGGGATGGGATAGGGTGTTTTTGGAGGGGAAACCAGGAAAGGGGATAACATTTGAAATGTAAATAAAGAAAATATCCGAGAGGGACCCCGCACTGGGCAGGAGCCTACCAGCTTTCCTTCCGCGACCTCTGTTCCCGCAGACTGCACTGAAGCAAGAGGTACCCAGGCTCTATCCCCAATATAACATCACTTGGGACACGGCCTGTTGGGGCTTCCGTCTGCGCCCGAGAACGGGTCAGCGCTGTGGTCGTCTGGGTGCCAGATCGGCAGGCCATCGCGTCTGCAGGGTGAGCAGCGCCACGGAGAGTGTGCAGATTGCACTCCGCCATCTTTGCTCCAGTGACTGGGAAGTTGGGACAGCCAGGTTCTGAGACAGACAGGCATAATATCGCCTGGGTCTCATGTGGCTTGTGTGTATGCGGCTCCCAAGTGCTGGGCTGATCTGCAGTAACCAGCTCGCCAGCTCTGCTGTGGGACTTCTGCCTGGCAGAGGGACCCCGCACTGGGCGGGAGCCTACCAGCTTCCCTTCCGCGACCTCTGTTCCCGCAGACTGCACTGAAGCAAGAGGTACCCAGGCTCTATCCCCAATATAACATCACTTGGGACACGGCCTGTTGGGGCTTCCATCTGCGCCCGAGAACGGGTCAGCACTGTGGACGTCTGGGTGCCAGATCAGCAGGCCATCACGTCTGCAGGGTGGGCGGCGCCACGGAGAGTGCACAGAGTGCCCTCCTCCATCTTTGCTCCAGTGACTGGGAAGTTGGGACAGCCAGGTTCTGAGACAGACAGGCATAATATCGCTTGGGTCTCGGGCGGCTTGTGTGTATGTGGCTCCCAGGTGCTGGGCTGATCTGCAGTAACCAGCTCGCCAGCTCTGCTGTGGGACTTCTGCCTGGCAGAGGGACGCCCCCTCCCCCCCCAGGAGAGATCACACACCCCTGCACAGGGCAGGAGCCTACCAGCCTCCCTTTGGCGACCTCTGCTCCAGGAATTCACTAGGCTGAGCCTTTGGATGTGCAAGGCCTCCCCAATATAAGATCACTTGGGGCAAGGCACATTAGGGCTCCAAAGACACTCAGGAGCAGGTAGGCCCCAGAAATCGGTGCCAGGGGAATCCTGGTAATCCAGGGGGGGGCAGAAATAGCTTTGCAGGCTCACAGGAGGTCCAACCAACAGCCAGTGGCAGCAGGACCAACTAACACCAGAGGTATCCAGATGGCAAAAGGCAAACGTAGGAATGTTACTAACAGAAATCAAAGTAATGTGAGACCATCCGAACCCAACTCTCCAACAGCAGCAAGTCCTGGATACCCCACCACACCCGAAAGACAAGATCTGGATTTAAAATCACTTCTCATGATCCTATTAGAGGATCACAAGAAGGACACAAATAAATCTCATAAAGAGTTACAGGAGACCATGAATCAACGGTTAGAAGCCCTTACAAAGGAAACACAAAAATCGCTTAGAGAAATGCAGAAGAACATGGATCAAAAGATGGAGGCGCACAAGGAGACAACACAAAAATCGCTTAACGAGATGAATCAACGGGTAGATGCACTCACAAAGGAATCACAAAATTTGCATAAAGAAATGCAGAAGAATATGGGTCAACAGATGGATGCCCATAAGGAGGCAACACAAAAATTGCTTAAAGAAATGAATCAACGGTTAGATGCCCTTACAAAGGAAACACAAGAACTGCTTAAAGAAATGCAGGAGACGATGGATCAACAGATGGAATCCCATGAGGAGGAAACACAAAAATCGCTCAGAGAAATGCAGGAGAACGTGGGTCATCAGGAAGAAATCCTGAAAGAGGTAATGCAAAAATACCTTAAAGAAATACAGGAAAATACAAACAAACAAGTGAAGGATCTCAGCAAATCCATCCAGGAACTAAAAAAGGAAGTAGAAACAACTAAGAAATCACAAAGGGAGACAACTTTGGAGATAGAAAACCTTGGGAAGAAATCAGGAGTCATAGATGCAAACATCAACAATAGAATACAGGAGATGGAAGAAAGAATCTCAGGTGCTGAAGATTCCATAGAAAGCATCGACCCAACAGTCAAAGAAAATGCAAAATGCAAAAAACGTGTAACCCAAAACATCCAGGAAATCCAGGACACAATGAGAAGACCAAACCTAAGGATTATAGGTATAGATGAGAGTGAAGATTTGCAACTGAAAGGGCCAGTAAACATCTTCAACAAAATTATGGAGGAGTAGAAGGCAGGAAATCATCAAACTCAGGGCTGAAATCAATCAAGTAGAAACAAATAAAACCATACAAAGAATCAACAAAACGAGGAGTTGGTTCTTTGAGAAGATTAACAAGATAGATAAGCCCTTAGCCAGACTAACCAGAGAGCACAGAGATAGTATCCAAATTAATAAAATCAGAAACGAAAAGGGAGAGATAACAACAGAAACTGAGGAAATTCAAAAAATCATCAGATCCTACTACAAAAACCTGTATTCAACACAACTAGAAAATCTTGAGGAAATGGACAATTTCCTTGACAGATACCAAGTACCAAAGTTAAATCAAGATCAAATAGACCATCTAAACCGTCCTATAAGCCCTGAAGAAATAGAAGTTGTCATTGGAAGTCTTCCAACCAAAAAAAGCACAGGTCCAGATGGTTTTAGTGCAGAATTCTATCAGACCTTCAAAGAAGACCTAACACCAATACTCTTCAAACTGTTCCACAAAATAGAAACAGAAGGAACACTACCCAACTCGTTCTATGAAGCCACAATTACACTAATACCAAAAGCACACAAAGATCCGACAAAGAAAGAGAATCTCAGGCCAATCTCTCTTATGAATATCGATGCAAAAATACTCAATAAAATTCTTGCCAACCGAATCCAAGAACACATCAAAACGATCATTCACCACGATCAAGTAGGCTTCATCCCAGGGATGCAGGGATGGTTCAATATAAGGAAATCCATCAATGTAATCCACTACATAAACAATCTCAAAGAAAAAAAAACCACATGGTCATCTCATTAGATGCTGAGAAAGCATTTGACAAAATTGAGCATCCTTTCATGCTAAAGGTCTGGGAAAGATCAGGAATTCAAGGCCCATATCTAAACATAGTAAAAGCAATTTACAGCAAACCGGTAGCCAGCATCAATCTAAATGGAGAGAAACTTGAAGCAATCCCACTAAAATCAGGGACTAGACAAGGCTGCCCTCTCTCTCCATATCTTTTCAATATAGTACTTGAAGTTCTAGCTAGAGCAATTAGACAACAAAAAGAGGTCAAAGGGATACAAATTGGAAAGGAAGAAGTCAAACTATCACTATTTGCAGACGATATGATAGTATACTTAAGCGACCCAAAGAACTCCACCAGAGAACTCCTACAGCTGATAAACGACTTCAGCAAAGTGGCCAGATATAAAATCAACTCAAGCAAGTCAGAAGCCTTCCTATACTCAAAGGATAAGCAGGCTGAGAAAGAAGTAAGAGAAATAATACCCTTCACAATAGCCACAAATCATATTAAGTATCTTGTCGTGACTCTAACCAAACAAGTGAAAGATCTGTATGACATGAACTTCAAGTCTCTGAAGAGAGAAACTGAAGAAGACCTCAGAAGATGGAAAAATCTGCCATGCTCATGGATTGGCAGGATTAATATAGTAAAAATGAGCACCTTACCAAAAGTAATACACAGATTCAATGCAATCCCCATCAAAATCCCAACTCAATTCTTCATAGAGTTAGAAAGAGCAATTCAAAAATTCATTTGGAATAACAGAAAACCCAGAATAGCTAAAACTATTCTCAAGAGTAAAAGAACCTCTGGGAGAATCAGTATCCCAGACCTCAAGCTGTACTACAGAGCAATAGTGTTAAAAACCGCATGGTATTGGTACAGTGACAGACATGTAGACCAATGGAACAGAATTGAAGACCCAGAAATGAATCCACACTCCTATGGTCACTTGATCTTTGACAAAGGAGCTAAAACCATCCAGTGGAAAAAAGATAGCCTTTTCAACAAATGGTGCTGGCTCAGCTGGAGGTCAACATGCAGAAGAATGCAAATTGACCCATCCTTATCTCCTTGCACTAAGCTCAATTCTAAGTGGATCAAAGGTCTCCACATAAAACCAGACACACTGAAACTAATAGAAGGGAAACTAGGGAAGAACCTTGAACATATGGGCACAGGGGAGAATTTCCTGAACAGAACTCCAATAGCTTATGCTCTAAGATCAAGAATAGACAAATGGGACCTCATTAAATTACAAAGTTTTTGCAAGGCAAAAGACACTGTCAAAAAGACAAAGCGGCAACCAACTAACTGGGAAATGATCTTTACCAACCTTACATCCGACAGAGGGCTAATATCCAAGATATACAAAGAACTCAAGAAGTTAAACTCCAGAGAGGCAAGTAACCCTATTAAAAAATGGGGTACAGAGCTAAACAAAGTGTTCTCACCTGAAGAATATCTAATGGCTTAGAAGCACCTAAAGAGATGTTCATCATCCTTAGTCATTAGGGAAATGCAAATCAAAACAACCCTGAGATTCCATCTCACACCAGTCAGGATGGCTAAGATCAAAAACACAGGAGACAGCAGTTGTTGGCGAGGATGTGGAGAAAGAGGAACACTCCTCCACTGCTGGTGGAATTGCAAGCTGGTACAACCACTCTGGAAAGCAGTCTGGCGGTTCCTCAGAAAACTGGGCATGACACTCCCGGAGGATCCGGCTATACCACTCCTGGGCATATACCCAGAGGCTTTACCTGCATGCAATAAGGACACATGCTCCACTATGTTCATAGCAGCCTTATTTATAATAGCCAGAAGCTGGAAAGAACCCAGATGTCCCTCAACGGAGGAATGGATTCAGAAGATGTGGTATATCTACACAATGGAATACTACTCTGCAATTAAAAACAATGAATTCACAAAATTCCTAGGCAAATGGTCGGATCTTGAAAATATCATCCTTAGTGAGCTAACCCAATCACAAAAGAACACACATGGTATGCAGTCACTGATAAGGGGATATTGACCCAGAATCTCGGAATACCCTAGACACAATCCGCATATCAATAGATTTCTAAGAAGATGGAAGGAGAGACCCCTGGTCCTGGAAAGACTGGATGTAGGGGAACGCCAGGACAGAGAAAGGAGAGGGGGTTGAATGGAGAAAAGAGGGAGGGAAGGGGGCTTATGGGACTTTCGGGGAGGGAGGAAACGGGAAAGGGGAAATGATTTGGAATGTAAATTAAAAAAAAAAAGAAAATATCCAATAAAAATTTAAAAAAAGATACATGCAGAATATCAAGAATGAGAAAAGCATGTAGTTAAAACAAGGGAATTTCAGAATTACAAACATCTACAACCTATCAAAATGCAGAGTTCTGGAGGCCAGTCACAATGGATACATGTACAAAGTGCTCTTACATGCAAGGCTCCAGAAATATAGTAGAAGGGGGAGGGGTCAAAAAGATTGTAAGAGATGGCATCAGCAGGTTTGTTGTGAGTCTGTGCCTTCTAGTAATGTCAGAAGCTATATAGATAAAGTCTCACTAGTATGATTGCCCACACGTGAGCTGAACAAGGACAACACCAATATGCATGCCAAAGTGGAAGGGAAAAGCCCACGAGCTTGAATTCTGCACAACAAACTATAGGCAACAGTGGAGAGCTGATTGTAGGATAGGCTCTTCCCCAGAGAAGAGCACATCAATTGGTTGTCCAATGTCAGTCAGCCCTGAAATTATATATATGAATAACACTATTTAAAATGAACATGTTATATTTAAGAGTATATATGCATATGTGTGTGTGTGTGTGTGTGGTATGTGTGTATGTGTGTGTGTGTGTATGTGTGTGTGTGTGTGTGTGTGTGTGTAGGAATTAGTGAAAAGGAAGCAAAGTATTTGAAGGAGAGTTAGGCAAGTTATATGGGAGGGTTTGGAAGGAGGAAAGCAAAGAGGAGAAATATTGTGATTACATTATAATCTCAAAAATATTTTAAAAACCAGAATTAAAGTATATATTTTTCTTTTTATTTAAATTTTGTCATACAATATATTTTGTTCATGTTCTTTCCTGTCCCCTAACTTCTCTTATATCTTCCCCCATCTTCCTACCCACCCAGTTTCTTACACACTCTCTTAAAAATGGATCTAGAAAATATCATCCTGAGTGAGATAAGCCAATCACAAAAGAACATACATGGTATGCACACACTGATAAGTGGATATTAGCCCAAAAGCTTAGAACACCCAAGATACAAATCACAGACAACATTAAGCTCAAGGAGAAGGAAGATGAAAGTGTGAATACTTTGATTCTTATTGGAAAGTGGATCAAAATACCCATGGCTCACAGCCAACCAATAGAATGAGCATAGGATCCACAATGGAGCAGCTAGAGAAAGGACCCATTGAGCTGAAGAGGTTTGCAGCCCTGCAGGAGGAACAATAATATGTACCAACCAGTACCCCCAGAGCTCCCAGGGGCTAAACCATTAACCAAACACTACACATGGAGGGACCCATGGCTCCAGCTACACATGCAGCAGAAGATAACCATTTCAGACATCAATGAGAGGAGAGACCATGGGTGCTGTGAAGGCTCAATTCCCCAGAATAGGGGAATGCAAGTCAGGAAATTGAGGGTGGGGTGTGAGCAGGGGGAGTGGGGATGGGATAGGGGATTTTCAGAGGGGTAAGGAGGAAAGGGGATATCATTTGAAATGTAAATAAAGCAAACATCTAATAAAAATAAATCAAAAGACAAACAAAAAATTGCTTTCAAAATGAAAATCAAAATAAGCAAATGAAAAGAGAAAAATATACAAAACCAAATCAAAAACAAAAATCCATCACAAAAAACACACAGAGTCTGTTACAAGATATTTCTTATCTATTAACATTGAGGCAGTGAGAGACCAGTGGGGTGGGGGAGGTCCGCAGGAGCAGAGCAGAGAGGGAGACTCGGATATCCAGGTGGCTTCAGACCTATTTCTGGTGTTTTGGAGAGGTTAGAAATGTTGGGATAAGACTTTATCATTGTAAATTGGCATTATGTAATTGGGAGTTTTATATACATAAAGATTTTTGGTTAACTATTTAAGTTTAAGAGTCATGCTTTACCAGGTATTTGGGAGCAGAGCAGGAGCATGTGACTCCTGCTGTTTACAGTCTATGGCAGAGAGGAAACACAGCAGGGATGATGTGAGAGCTAGCTGAAAGACATTGGCTCAGCAGTGACAGTCAAAGTCACCCTGAGCTGCAACAGCTGGGACTTGGTGCAGAGGCCTGGTGGGAGGTATATTTTATTAATTATTTACCCATACAGGAGTCCTTTTAGTGTTGAGTATTTCTGGTCATGGGGCCTGCCTTGGAGTGTGGTTGATATGTCTAGTGACATTTCATTGTAAAGAAAGGGTTTTCCCTTTCCCAGCATATACCAATTGTCCATAGATTCTGGGTTAGGGGTAGGACTTTGTATTCACTTCCACTTCTCAGTACTGGGATTTTGTCTGGTTTGAACTGGTGCAGTCCTGTACGTGCTGTCACAGACTGTATAAGTTCATATGTGTGCTTGTAACCAACCATACATTAGCATTCTTACAGACTCTTATAATGTCTATGAATCAATCAAAAGTATTCACAAATTTACCTCAAAGAGTCTGAAGCAAAGGTCAGTAAAATATGTGCCTTATAATCATGAGGTCTACATTATAACATCCCCTAGCCTAAAAATACATGATGCTAGTGTATACATGTAGGGTTTGGGCTTGATATCTCATGGCAAGTCCATGAAAATGGGAAGATGTGATTGAGTCTAGAAGAATTAAAGATGGTCCTCAGAATGTGGAAAATTTGGAGAGCCTACTTTTCACAAATATCCAACCTCACGTATACATCATAAGTAGCAAAAAATAGTGTAAAAACTAACTATAAGGATGACTAAAGCTATGCTGGAGGAAAATAGCCCAATACTGCCTTTGGAATTCATTTCTTTACTTTTTTTCCTAATTGTGTCTAAAGTTTAATCCTACCTAGAAATAGAGACAAACAAGAGAGCATGTAAAAGTAGTCTCACTGAGCCCAACAGGGATAGTTATCAATAAACTTGATAACTATCTAAAATGGACAAGACATAAAGAACTATTCAACAGTAGTGACACTCAAAATCAAAATGACAAACTAGTATTAAAAGTACTATTTTCTGAAAGCAAGATCCAAATTCTCTTTCCCACTTTCACGTATGTGTTTGTGTGTACGTGCCCATTTACATATATGTCTGTGACTTTATTTCATATTTTCTTCTGGCTATTACATTTCTCTATTAAACCAATTCCAGTAATATCACCAAAAATGCAGCATGGTAAGTTTTATCATATTATTCTCATAAAAGTGGTGAAAGGGTACATGAATATTCTGAAAAAATTAAACTCTATGACTAATACACACTATTTTTATATATTCCAAACTTTGTGTAAAACGTACACTGTGAGCCAGTCTATAAGTTACCTTGCTGAAAATAATGTTTAGAGATGCCCCAACATGTGACTACAAGTCATTCATTTTTAACTTTCATCAAATATTGTCAAATTTCTTTTCCAATTTCATTGCCTATATATTTGATAGCTCCATAAAAATATTAATACCCAGGGGCCTATCATCTAGCAGCAGATGGAAACACATGCAGAGACCCACAGCCAAATTTCAGGCAGAGCTCAAGAGTCTTGTGGATGAAAGGGGGATAGACTTGAGCAAGCCAGAATGGTCAAGGACACCACAAGAAGACCTGGAGCCATGGAAGCTCACAGAGAATGAACTGCCAACCAAAGAGCATGCCGGGGCTGGACCTAGGCCTCCTACACATTTGTAGCAGATGTGCAGCTTGGTCTTCATGTGGATCCCCTAACAACTGGAACAGGGGCTATCTCTGACTCTGTTCCCTGCCATTGGATCTCCTAGCTGGACTGCCTGGTTGGGCCTCAGTTGGAGGTGATGCACTCAGTACTTCTGCGACCTGATGTCCCAGGGTGCGGACTTCCCCTTCTCTGAGAAGGGGAGGAGGTAATGGAGAGAGGGATATGTAAGGGTGAGACTGGGTGGAGAAGACAGAGGGGGGCTACAATCAGGATATAAAGTGAATTGATAATGAAAAATTAATAACATGGCCAATCATTATTTCATACGGTTTTGTTCTCTTACACTATTTTTCCACAGCATGTTCATGAAGATAAAAGTCCCAGTTTTAGATATATTATGCCTCCATTTTCAATGTACTCAATCGTGACTTTTTGCCTGTGCAAGGTTCATAGCAATTGCTAGCTTTTGCAATTAACTTGACACAGCCTAGAGTCACCTGAGAGGAATGTGTCTATTGGGAGATTTCCCAAATCAGTTTGGCCTGAGACATATCCCTGGAGAATTTTCTTGATTGCACACTGATGTAGAAGTGCCCAGCCCACTGTGTGTGGTGCCATTCCCTAAGCAAGTGTTCTTGGGGTGCATAAGAAGGATAGCTAAGCATGAATCTGCAAGTAAGTCACTAAGCACCTATTCCTTCAGGTTTCAGCTTTGACTTCCCTCACTGAATGACTATGAAATGACCAAGGAAGGCAACCTTTTCATAACTTGCTTTGGTTACAGGACAGAAAGGAAAATAGAAAAACAATTTATATTCCAACTAACTGGGGTAATTCTTATTTCTCATCAATATCATTATTTTCACTAAATTACCAAGCCAATGGATATAAAATAACATTGCCTTGTAGTGAAATCAGCTGCACTACTTACTGAATTGCTGTTAACGTTAATTTAAATTTCCTGAGTTTCAGACAGTTAAATAACCCATCAAGTTTTCACATCACTTGATCGTATCCTATGCTTTTTTTTTTTTGGAATTGTTCATTTTTCCCTTTTCATATGCAGTTCTTTAACTATTTTAGGTTAAGCTTTTGTTGTAAATCATTTTCCAGTCTGAGGTTGGCCCTTTCTTTTTGTTCATATGAATATGTAGTATTGGCTAGCTAGAAGTACTCCTTTATCATACCCTCTGCTTCAGGCTGCCTTAAGTAAAATGCTGCCTAGCAACATGGGAGAATGGAAACAAAGCTTTGCAAGGGCTCATCGTGGCAAAAATGCAAACAATTCAGCTTGGAAGTGGCATATGTCACCCTTCCTCAGAGTACACTGGCCAGATCTAATCACATTTCCACCCTCAGCCCAGGGGCAAGAAAAATCAATCAGACATTTTCATTGAAGAGACTTTATTTATTTAACAAAGTTAGGCATATCGATCTTAGGCACACAGCTCCTACGTTTCATGCCTTACTTGGAAACTCTTTTCTGCTTACAATTATGAATCTATTCTCTTTTTAATTCGATGATTTATTCATGTATGTACATGGCTCTGTGTGTTTTCTTGTGTATCTCTGTGTTTGTGTGTGGATGCCCATGCACTTGCACGCCTGTGCACTTGTGTATGCAGGCCAGAAGTTGGAAGATTTAGTATCTGCCTTGATTTTTCTTCACCTCAGGTTTTGAGACAGGATCCCTTACTCTACCTGGAGCTTGACCATTCAGATAGAGTGACTGGCTGACTACATGCCCTCATGTTTCCAACTACTCAGCACTGGGATTGCAGACACACACCACCATGCCTAAAGTTTACAATCTGACTTTGGGACCTCATGTTTTTCAGCAAGCACTTTACCAACTGAACCATCTTCTCGGACAATTATAAATGTGGTTTTATTAATACTATTACTATTACTATTATTATTATTATTATCATAGAAGGAGGTTATTTTCCATTTGTTGTTAAGTTGTTAGAACCGATGATTATCATGTCAAACAAAATAAACCAGACTCCAAAAGACACCTATCTAATGTTCTCACTCATATGTGAAATTTAAAATACACACACACCATGAAAATAGGAGAACTATCTATTTAAGAGGGAGGAGTAAGAGAGGGTAATTGGGGGAGGGAAGAAAAATATTACTTACCCTGTCCATCTGGATTTAAGAATTTTATAAATAGGTATGTTATGAATAGATTTTTATCTTATTTCCCAAATGAATAGCATCCCAGTATCATTTGCTGATTTGTCTATCTTTTCTTCACTGATTTTAAACAATTTTTCTCATAGATCTAGTTTCCAGTAATCGTGAGTCTGTTTCCTGATCCTCTAATCCCTTCATCTATTTATCTAGCCCTAGGTCAATATTACACTTGCTAATCATTAAAGCTTTATGTTGTCTTGATATCTGAACACAAATGCAGTATCAGAATGTAAATTATCCAAAACCGAAATGGGTATTTATGGGAATTACATTTAATTTGCAAATTGATTTGAAAATATCTAATATGCTTTGAGATAGCAAATCATTCAATTTTGAAGCCTGTGCGTGTATCAGATTCTTTATCTTTTCTCATGCCCTTTGGTAATGTTTTTATAAGTTTTATTGCATTCTGTGTAAAAGTTACACATTGGTGTCGTACCTATTGTAAATGGAAACATATTTCTGTCTTTTATTTAAATTAAAATGTTTCTAAAACAGTATTTTTTCACTCTTATATATGCTGAAGGATATATATATATATATATATATATATATATAAAATCAGGATAGAATACTCCATTTGTGCCTGAGCTTGGCTAAGACCTTTTTTATCACTCATGTCTTAGGCTGGTAGCAGTACAGATAAGAACGGTAGGCAGTACTATATTGAAAAGATATGGAGAGAGAGGGCAGCCTTGTCTAGTCCCTGATTTTAGTGGGATTGCTTCAAGTTTCTCTCCATTTAGATTGATGCTGGCTACCGGTTTGCTGTGAATTGCTTTTACTATGTTTAGATATGGGCCTTGAATTCCTGATCTTTCCAAGACCTTTAGCATGAAAGGATGCTGAATTTTGTCAAATGCTTTCTCAGCATCTAATGAGATGACCATGTGGTTTTTTTCTTTGAGATTGTTTATGTAGTGGATTACATTGATGGATTTCCTTATATTGAATCATCCCTGCATCCCTGGGATGAAGCCTACTTGATTGTGGTGGATGATCGTTTTGATGTGTTCTTGGATTCGGTTGGCAAGAATTTTATTGAGTATTTTTGCATCGATATTCATAAGAGAGATTGCCCTGAGATTCTCTTTCTTTGTCGGATCTTTGTGTGCTTTTGGTATTAGTGTAATTGTGGCTTCATAGAACGAGTTGGGTAGTGTTCCTTCTGTTTCTATTTTGTGGAACAGTTTGAAGAGTATTGGTGTTAGGTCTTCTTTGAAGGTCTGATAGAATTCTGCACTAAAACCATCTGGACCTGTGCTTTTTTTGGTTAGAAGACTTCCAATGACAACTTCTATTTATTCAGGGGTTATAGGATGGTTTAGATGGTCTATTTGATCCTGATTTAATTTTGGTACTTGGTATCTGTCAAGGAAATTGTCCATTTCCTCAAGATTTTCTAGTTGTGTTGAATACAGGTTTTTCTAGCTAGAGCAATTAGACAACAAAAAGAGGTCAAAGGGATACAAATTGGAAAGGAAGAAGTCAAACTATCACTATTTGCAGACGATATGATAGTATACTTAAGCGACCCAAAGAACTCCACCAGAGAACTCCTACAGCTGATAAACGACTTCAGCAAAGTGGCCGGATATAAAATCAACTCAAGCAAGTCAGAAGCCTTCCTATACTCAAAGGATAAGCAGGCTGAGAAAGAAGTAAGAGAAATAATACCCTTCACGATAGCCACAAATCATATTAAGTATCTTGGCGTGACTCTAACCAAACAAGTGAAAGATCTGTATGACAAGAACTTCAAGTCTCTGAAGAAAGAAATTGAAGAAGACCTCAGAAGATGGAAAAATCTGCCATGCTCATGGATTGGCAGGATTAATATAGTAAAAATGAGCATCTTACCAAAAGTAATACACAGATTCAATGCAATCCCCATCAAAATCCCAACTCAATTCTTCATAGAGTTAGAAAGAGCAATTCAAAAATTCATCTGGAATAACAGAAAATCCAGAATAGCTAAAACTATTCTCAAGAGTAAAAGAACCTCTGGGGGAATCAGTATCCCGGACCTCAAGCTGTACTACAGAGCAATAGTGTTAAAAACTGCATGGTATTGGTACAGTAACAGACATGTAGATCAATGGAACAGAATTGAAGACCCAGAAATGAATCCACACTCCTATGGTCACTTGATCTTTGACAAAGGAGCTAAAACCATCCAGTGGAAAAAAGATAGCCTTTTCAACAAATGGTGCTGGCTCAGCTGGAGGTCAACATGCAGAAGAATGCAAATTGACCCATCCTTATCTCCTTGCACTAAGCTCAATTCTAAGTGGATCAAAGATCTCCACATAAAACCAGACACACTGAAACTAATAGAAGGGAAACTAGGGAAGAACCTTGAACATATGGGCACAGGGGAGAATTTCCTGAACAGAACTCCAATAGCTTATGCTCTAAGATCAAGAATAGACAAATGGGACCTCATTAAATTACAAAGTTTTTGCAAGGCAAAAGACACTGTCAAAAAGACAAAGCGGCAACCAACTAACTGGGAAATGATCTTTACCAACCTTACATCCGACAGAGGACTAATATCCAATATATACAAAGAACTCAAGAAGTTAAACTCCAGAGAGGCAAATAACCCTATTAAAAAATGGGGTACAGAGCTAAACAAAGAGTTCTCACCTGAAGAATATCTAATGGCTGAGAAGCACCTAAAGAGATGTTCATCATCCTTAGTCATTAGGGAAATGCAAATCAAAACAACCCTGAGATTCCATCTCACACCAGTCAGGATGGCTAAGATCAAAAACACAGGAGACAGCAGTTGTTGGCGAGGATGTGGAGAAAGAGGAACACTCCTCCACTGCTGGTGGAATTGCAAGCTGGTACAACCACTCTGGAAAGCAGTCTGGCGGTTCCTCAGAAAACTGGGCATGACACTCCCGGAGGATCCGGCTATACCACTCCTGGGCATATACCCAGAGGCTTTACCTGCATGCAATAAGGACACATGCTCCACTATGTTCATAGCAGCCTTATTTATAATAGCCAGAAGCTGGAAAGAACCCAGATGTCCCTCAACGGAGGAATGGATTCAGAAGATGTGGTATATCTACACAATGGAATACTACTCTGCAATTAAAAACAATTATATTCACGAAATTCCTAGGCAAATGGTCAGATCTTGAAAATATCATCCTTAGTGAGGTAACCCAATCACAAAAGAACACACATGGTATGCAGTCACTGATAAGGGGATATTGACCCAGAATCTCGGAATACCCTAGACACAATCCGCATATCAATAGATTTCTAAAAAGATGGTAGGAGAGACGCCTGGTCCTGGAAAGACTGGATGTAGGGGAACGCCAGGACAGAGTAACAAGAGGGGATTGAATGTAGAAAAGAGGGAGGGAAGGGGGCTTATGGGACTTTCGGGGAGAGAGGAAACGGGAAAGGGGAAGTGATTTGGAATGTAAATTAAAAAAATAAAATAGAATAAAAAAAAAAGAACGGTAGGCAGATAAGAAGTATATCTTGAAAGGAAAATTGATAGACTTGCACGAGGCTTGGAGGTAGAAACCAAGGAAATGGAGGACTCATAAGTTCCTCCTAGGATTTTTAAATGAGTTTTATACATGTGTATAATATGCTTTGATTAAATTTACCCCATTACCTTCACTCTAATTCCTCTTTTCTCCTACTTTTCCTACTTGATTTCTTTTCTTTCTTATTAAAAAACCAACTGAATCAATTTAGGGATGCTTGAATGTACATGGATATGAGTCAACCTACTGGAGCATGGGGGCCACAATTCCCCCCCCAAAAAAAAATCTTACCTTCTGTCTTAGTTAGGGTTTCTATTGCTGCAATAGACTATGTTACCTAAAAGCAAGGTAGAAAGGAAAGGGTTTATTTGGCTTACACTTCCAGAGCATTTTTCATCATCAGAGGAAGTCAGGACAGGAACCCAAACAAGGGAGGAACCTGGAGGCAGGAGTTAATTCAGATGCTACTTAGTGGTGCCATTTCCTGGATTGCTCCTCATGACTTACTCAGCTTGCTTTCTTATAAAATCCAGTAGCATAGCCCAGAAGAATGCACCACCCACAATGGAGTGGGCCCTCCCCTATCAGTCACTAATTAAGAAAATGCCTTACATCTGGACCTTATGAAGGTCTTTTCTCAATTGAAGTTCTCTCCTTTCAGATAACTCTAGTTTGTGTCAAGTTGACATAAGATGAGCTGGTACAACTGACCCCTTGTCAACTGGATATACAAACACATCACTATTAAGCCACGACCTTTTGTTTCTTTTTATTTTCATGTGTGTGTGTGTGTGTGTGTGTGTGTGTGTGTGTGTGTGTGTGTGGTGGAGAGGGTGATAGTGGTTCAAAATAGGGTTTCTCTGTTTAACCCAGGCTTTCCTTGACTTGCTCTGTAGACCAGACTGGCCTCGAATTCAGATATCTGCCTGCTTCTAAGGTATGTGCCACCACCTCCTGGCCAATTTTTCCTTTCTTACTCGTCCCCAATAACTCACATTAAAAAAGACAAATATGTAAGTACACTGTAGCTGTCTTCAGACACACCAGAAGAGGGCATCAGATCTCATTACAGATGGTTGCGAGCCACCATGTGGTTGCTGGGATTTGAACTCAGGACCTTCGGAAGAGCAATCAGTGCTCTTAATCTCTGAGCCATCAACTCAAGCAAGTCAGTAGCCTTTCTATACTCAAAGGATAAGCAGGCTGAGAAAGAAGTAAGAGAAATGATACCCTTCACGATAGGCACAAACCATATAAAGTATCTTGGCGTGACTCTAACCAAACAAGTGAAAGATCTGTATGACAAGAACTTCAAGTCTCTGAAGAAAGAAATTGAAGAAGACCTCAGAAGATGGAAAATTCTGCCATGCTCATGGATTGGCAGGATTAATATAGTAAAAATGAGCATCTTACCAAAAGTAATATACAGATTCAATGCAATCCCCATCAAAATCCCAACTCAATTCTTCATAGAGTTAGAGAGAGCAATTCAAAAATTCATCTGGAATAACAGAAAATCCAGAATAGCTAAAACTATTCTCAAGAGTAAAAGAACCTCTGGGGGAATCAGTATCCCGGACCTCAAGCTGTACTACAGAGCAATAGTGTTAAAAACCGCATGGTATTGGTACAGTGACAGGCATGTAGATCAATGGAACAGAATTGAAGACCCAGAAATGAATCCACACTCCTATGGTCACTTGATCTTTGACAAAGGAGCTAAAACCATCCAGTGGAAAAAAGATAGCCTTTTCAACAAATGGTGCTGGCTCAGCTGGAGGTCAACACGCAGAAGAATGCAAATTGACCCATTCTTATCTCCTTGCACTAAGCTCAATTCCAAGTGGATCAAGGATCTCCACATAAAACCAGACACACTGAAACTAATAGAAGGGAAACTAGGGAAGAACCTTGAACATATGGGCACAGGGGAGAATTTCCTGAACAGAACTCCAATAGCATATGCTCTAAGATCAAGAATAGACAAATGGGACCTCATTAAATTACAAAGTTTTTGCAAGGCAAAAGACACTGTCAAAAAGACAAAGCGGCAACCAACTAACTGAGAAATGATCTTTACCAACCTTACATCCGACAGAGGGCTAATATCCAATATATACAAAGAACTCAAGAAGTTAAACTCCAGAGAGGCAAGTAACCCTATTAAAAAATGGGGTACAGAGCTAAACAAAGAGTTCTCACCTGAAGAATATCTAATGGCTGAGAAGCACCTAAAGAGATGTTCATCATCCTTAGTCATTAGAGAAATGCAAATCAAAACAACCCTGAAATTCCATCTCACACCAGTCAGGATGGCTAAGATCAAAAACACAGGAGACAGCAGTTGTTGGCGAGGATGTGGAGAAAGAGGAACACTCCTCCACTGCTGGTGGAATTGCAAGCTGGTACAACCACTCTGGAAAGCAGTCTGGCGGTTCCTCAGAAAACTGGGCATGACACTCCTGGAGGCTCCGGCTATACCACTCCTGGGCATATACCCAGAGGCTTTACCTGCATGCAATAAGGACACATGCTTCACTATGTTCATAGCAGCCTTATTTATAATAGCCAGAAGCTGGAAAGAACCCAGATGTCCCTCAACGGAGGAATGGATTCAGAAGATGTGGTATATCTACACAATGGAATACTACTCTGCAATTAAAAACAATGAATTCACGAAATTCCTAGGCAAATAGTCAGAACTTGAAAATATCATCCTTAGTGAGGTAACCCAATCACAAAAGAACACACATGGTATGCTGTCACTGATAAGGGGATATTAACCCAGAATCTCGGAATACCCTAGACACAATTCGCATATTAATAGATTTCTAAGAAGATGGAAGGAGAAACCCCTGGTCCTGGAAAGACTGGATGTAGGGGAACGCAGGACAGAGAAACGAGAGGGGGTTGAATGTAGAAAAGAGGGAGGGAAGGGGGCTTATGGGACTTTCGGGGAGGGAGGAAACGGGTAAGGGGAAATGATTTGGAATGTAAAATAAAATAAAATAAAACACAAATAACTTTAATAAATGTCCCACAGTCTTTATAAATTCAAACACACTAAAACTTCAGTCTCTTTAAAACATTCAATCTCTCTAAAAAAATTCCCAAATCATGTTCAAAATTAAATTAAATCCCTTCTCAATTCAAGAGGGAGGCATCCTGACACAATCACAATCTTAACAAAGGAAAACCAAACTCCAACAGTATAAATAACTCAACATCCAATGTCTGCAATCCATTCCATGGCCTTCTGGATTCCTCCGAAGAGCTTGGATCACTTCTCTGGCTCTGCCCTCTGCAGCACACACAGCTTATCTTCTAGATACTCGCTGGATACACTCAGCTGATGTTGCTGTTCTTGGTAGTCATCCCATGGCACCGGAATTCCCAAAATGCTGAGGTCTTCTACTGCATCTGGACTGCACTTCCACCAATAGCCTCTCCTGGAATCTCTTCATGGCATAAAGCTTTTCTTCATAACCCCTTTAATCCTGGGGCTTCTACTGCTTCTCTGATTACACCTTCACCAGTGGCATGTCCTGGCCTCTCACAGTGCCAAACCTCAGCCACTCTCCATGACCCCATTATGCCTTAAAAACCAATACCATCTTGGTGACTTTCCAAGTACCAAGTTCAGCTGCCAACTCAAGGTACAACCTTGGTTGCCTATAAAACATAGCTTCTATGTGCTGTCAGAAAACATGTCCCAGATTTCACCTCAATGATATTGATCTTTTCTTAATCACAGCTAAATTCTTAGCTCCAGCTGACCAGCATTGAGTGTCCCAGCAAAGCAAAGGTTTCACTTTAGTAGCTCTAGGATTTTGTTAATCACAGCTGATTCTTTAACTGCCAATGACCATCATGACATAATCTTACAGCAAAATAGCAAAAGGCCCTCAAAGAACCTTTAAAGTTCCTTCTAAAACTTCTCAAGAGAGTCTTCTATCTACTGCACTGCTTCCAACATTCTTATATCCCAGGTTACCATAGAACAATCCACTGTGCTCTCAACACTCAATGGCTTTTCTAGTCAAAGTTACAAAGTTCGTCCAATGTCAAGTCTCTCACACCTTTACTCCCACAACAACCATTAATTGCCAATGGCTTCTCAGTTTGGGGTGGGAATTCTTAGCCCTTCTCCTCTCTATGCTGGGATTTTGTGTGTTTTGATATTGTGCTGTTTGTAACAATCCTGTAGTTTTATATGTGCAAAGACTCTATCATGCCCAGCAATAATGTTTTGCTATGGTTGTCCACTCTCTCTGGCTTTTACTATATCTATTCCCTGTTCCATGACCATCCCAGTTCCTCAGAGTCTTGAGAGTGGTTGAGTATTAATGGAGATATCCAATTTAGAGCTGCTCACTCCAAAGTTTCCTATTCTTTCGACCGGTCATGGATCTCTGTATTAGTCTCCAGATACTCCAAAAGATCTGATGTAAGATGAGAGATGCCCCTAATCGATGTGTATGAAGATAACAGCTTAGAGGTTATTTTAATAATAGGTCCATTTAACTGAAGAATAGGATTTGGTTCTCTCCTAGAGCCTGTGACCTATGTGTGAAGTCACAGATTTTGGACCCAGTTAATACTATCAGACCTGAGTTCTGTCCTGTAGAGCAGAATCAGAAAGTCAATGGCTACTTCCACAACACTCATAGAACTATTGAACCAGTGGGCATGTCTTGCCAACTCAGTCATTATTTTAGCTCACAGTTGGATAAGCCTCATGACATTTCTCCCCCTGCAGTGTACACAGCATCTTTCAGCACTCTGATAACTAGCCAGTAGTGATAAAGTTTCTACGCAGATACCAGCTTAATTTCCCCATGTCCTATTAATCAAGTATGTGCTGTTATCAGCAATAGACTCTTTCTGATATAACCAAGAACATATGGAAATAGCTTGCAATATTGGAGGGATTCGCTCTGGAATCTTTTCTGGTTAGGTTTTTGTCAACTTGATATAAGCTGGAGTCACCTACAAATAGAGAACCTCAATTGCCTCCATCAGATTAGTCTCTAAGAAAGACTGTAGAGGTATTTTCTTGATTAATGACTGATGTAGAAGAGCCCAGCCCATTGTAGGCAGTGCCACTTCTGGGCATGCATTCCTGAATTCTGTAAGAATGCAGGCTGAGCAAGCATCTTAGGTATGATTTCCATTTCTGGGTATAGACACCATGAACATGACAACTCTTACAAAGGAAAACTTTTAACTAGAGCTAGATTGTGGTTTGGGAGGTTTAGTCCATTTTCATCACTGTGGGAAACATGGCAGTTTGCTGGCAAACATGGTACTAGAGAAGAAGCTAAGTATTCTACATCTTGATCTGCAGGCAGCAGAAAGAGATAGTGAGCCACTAGTCCTGGCTTGAGCTTCTAAGAACTCAAAGCCTACCCCCACATTGACACACTTCCTCCAACAAGGCCACACCTACTCCAGCAAGGCCAACCTCCCTAATAGTGCCACTCCCTATAGACATTCAATCACATGAGTTTGTGGGGGCCATTCCTATTCAAACCACTACAAGTTATGGTGGACAAGCCAGTAAGCAGCATTCTTTTATGATCTGTACTTCAGTTTGTGCCTCCAATTTATTCCTTTATTTCAGTTCCTATATTGGCTTGCCTCAATGATGGATAGTTATCAGAATATTTAAGCTAAACAAACTCTTTCCTCCCTGACATGGCTTTTGTCAATGGGTTTAATACGTTGACAGGAAGCAAACTGGAATAGGACCATAATCATCAACACCTTAAAACTATATAACTCATATCAGGCACCAGGCATTTTATTTGACAGCCTATGATGTCTCCTCCCAACCTGTTTTCAGGAATAACTAGTTAAAGGAGGAAGAGAGAAAATTGCTGACTTCTTTTAGCACAGATGAACATAATGTGTTTAAATCACTAATAAGCATGTAGATGAAATATACTCACTGGAATATTTCAGTATGAGGATGCTGAACACAGGGTATAGCTCAATGAGATTGTGTATGTTTGGCACAAACAACTCCCTGGATGTGATTGTCAGTCCTCTCTTTGAAGAAGTTAAGCATAGACAGAGGAGGTAAAGAAGAAATAATGTAGCCTGGAAAACCAGCTAAGATTCATGTCATTTTTTTACAAATACAGCACTAATTAGAGAGTAGTTTTAGAACTGGACATGGTGGTACACACCTTTAATCCCTGAATATGGGAAGCAGAGGCAAGCACATCTCTGTGAGTTCAAGGTGAACCTCTGGTCTACAGAGTGAGTTCCAGGACTGCCAGGGCTACACAGCTAAACCCTGAAGAGAAAAAGTTAGGGAGAGGGGGACAGAGAGGGACAGGGAGAACAAGAGAGAGGTTTTAGGAACAAAGCCTTGAATATGTGTAATTGACCATGCCTAGTAGACATCCAAATAAACATATGGTGTAGGAAACATAGCTAGATACATTAGTCTGGAGTTTAAAGAAAATTTCCCTTGAAACAATAATTTGGGCATCACCAATATTTTATTCAGTGTTTCTCATTTGTGGGTGCACAACTAAAACACATAAGCTATTGAAGAGCATAATGGCACACCACTGGGTGGCTAGACGTTTCCAGGATTGCTGGAGTAGCAATCAAGACACTCAATATTAAGCATCATTTTTTTAGAAAGTTTAGAAACTGAGAGAAGTTAAGTAAACTCTCATAGGTCACATGGCTAAGCAATATTTCAAATAAGACATAGATAAGTCCGATTATAAAACCAGAGCTACCCTGTTTGCCCTGTTGCTTCAGAGAAGTCTTTTAACACATACAGTACAAAGAGATACCTTTTTTTAAGAAAGAAAGCAACATTGTTTTTCTGAAAGGAAGATATTTAGTTCACTATTTACTCTATTTTATTTCTCTTGATCTTTATACTTCCTATGTATAACTGCCCAGTACCTCTTAAATAGCTGGGGGGCTATACAACAGGAGCCAAACCCAGGGTGCTGTTCACAAGCATGCAGGCTGGCATCTATGTTCTCCAGGGCTTTCTTCTGGAGAAGGAGAAGCAGCAGCACACAGTGCTTCAGTCAAAACCAGGCAAACATTTTTTTGTCTCCTCCTACTTCTGCCCCTTTACATATCAGCCGCTCTGTATAATGAAAGTCTAAATCATTTGTGTGCACACATAGCAAGTGTTTATTTGCTGTTAGCTTTGAGAACTCAGTGGGGGTTTGATGCGTTTAGAAAAGAGATCAACCCTGGGAGAATCTAATTTCCTAAGTAGACAAAAAGAAAATTGAAACTGCAAATGCTTTTCTCGACAATGAAAGGACAGGCCAGCAATAAATTATCCTTCAGCTCTACCCCCTCCAGTTCTGAAAATATTCTCAAACCAAGGACCTGGGGTGGAGATGACTTCTTGGAAGGATCCTGCTTACTGGGCCTGGCTGGAGATTGATTGTGAGTTCCAGAAATAGCATACCTTTCCCTCCAGGCCACCATGTAAGATGCTGTCCTCCTCTTATAAAATGCATCCACTATTACTTTCTTTGAAACTTCTTTTTCCCCATCACCAAGCTGTCTTGGAATTTAAAAAAGAATAATCTTGAAACTGATTCATACTTGTATTGCTATGGAGAGTGAATCCTAGACTCTAAAGAAAACTTTTGCCCTGATTTAGCTGTGGTTTTCTCTCAACCAAAGGTCTATGAATGGAGAACTTGGCTTAAGTGGGCACAGACTCTTTTAATGGGATGGACATAGTCGGATGTTCTTGAGTGTTGTGACTCATACCCTTAGAAGGGATTAAAGTGGTATCTTGTAGTTTTCATGAAAACAAATTATTATAAATACCTGAGCACAAACTAGGGTCTCTAGATTCTGTACCAAGGTATACACTGTACCAAGGTTTAACTGATGCTTTCTATCTTTAATATGATACCTCCAATAGAGTCTTGAATAAAGCCAAGTCAATGCATGCATCATGGCCATAAACATCTGCAATTGTGAACTAAATAAAGGTCTTTCCTAATAGGCTCATGTGTCTTGCTATAGAGACAAAATGTTGACTACTATTATGTCCCTGATATATTCTGAGGGGATCAGATGCTCCTCTATAATGAGACTCATTTGACAATTTAAGGTATCTGATTCACAGAAGCATTCTTGCTCAAACTATGGGGTATCTGAGGTCTCTTTTACACTCTTTCAAAATCCCACCAGACTATGGGTTCTTTTCCCTTTGCTCACAATTGCAGCCAAAAGAGACAGATTTGGTATTCAAGAGTCAATTCTAGACCACAGCAGGTAGGGCGAAACTGAGCTACTCCCAACATTTATGACAGAACAAGATTTGGTAGAAAGGAACCAGATACATGCACAGAAACTTTCAGTTCATGGTGGAAATGGAGTTGTTCAGGACTAATAGCTTCAGAAGAGGAAAAAAATCCTTTTAAAATATGGCTCCATTTTCCTGGAAACATTCTATCTTCTACCTACAACTCTTTCTTAAAATTTTTTCTTCTTTTTTTCCCATACATCCTGATCCGTTTCCCCTCCCTCCACTCCTCCCAGACCCTATCCTCTAAGATTCCTTCAAATTAGCATCATACTTCTTAGTGCCAGACCCCACCCTCACCCCCATCCACACCAGTACAATTATTTCACTTTGTTCAGATTTCTGGGCTGAAAGGGCAGCTAAATAGATACTTCTTTGGAAGCAGTGTAATAGGAAATGTTAGGTTAGGGAAATACAGACCACTTTTAGAATTATTGTTTTCCATGTATGCATATATCACCAAGCACTATTCTTTGATCTTAACCTGTCATACTTTGTACCAGAGGAAGCTGACCTCAATAGACTATAGCCAAAAATTTCCTTGCCATTTGTCATATGGCTGAGTCTGGCTAATGGTGACCACCGGGTAGATATCAGACAGCAGAAAGACAATGAAATAATCTGTTCATCCTTTGTCACCTTCCCTTTGGGTTTCATTTAGACTAAGAAACTGGATTGTGGTATCTAAAGTCACAGTACCTATCAGGTCACCCCTTTCCTTCCGTTATAGTTATTGCTGCATTAAAAAATGTCATTTTTTTCCATTGCTTCTTCACTGTTAAAATTGGGATAGCTACCCTTCTATTCCCAGGATGTTTACACCTGACAATCATTTTTCCTATTGCCTGTAGGTGCCCTTTATCCTACACATACCATCATAAGTGGTTCTTTAATTATACTTATCTCATCTAAACTCCTTGAGTATTAACAGTGTTTGCCTCAGGATACCAGTGTACATATTCACCCACAAAGATTTTGTCCCATAGAATCCCAGTCAGTTCCATAGCCCATAAAAAAAACCTAGTTGAATTGACTTTTCCTTTTTTCCTCACAAAACTGCACATTTTATTTTATTGTATTCTTTTAATATTTTTATTAGATATTTTCTTTCATTACATTTCAAATGTTATCCCCTTTCCTGACTTCCTTTCTGAAAACCCCCTATCCCATCCCCCTCCCCCTGCTCACCAACCCATCCACTCACACTTCCCTGTTCTAGTATTCCCTTATACTCGAGCATTTAGCCTTCACAGAACCAAGGGCCTCTCCTCTCATTGATGAATTGACTTTTCTAAGAGAGTGATCTGCCTTTTCCTGGTTATTGAACATGTTTTTCATATACTGCACTCTCTTAAGATTGTATTAGAGTGTTTCTAAAATAAATAAGACAGCTGAGTTGCTTACAGTTTTGCTTTACCTACACAGAGTCACCTTACTTAGGATAAGGGTTTGCAATGGACTCCTCAGATACACAGCTTTCCAGAACGTCTTATCAACATGCTTTACCTTAAACATTTAATCAGTTTGTCTTCTAGGAGGAATTCATATTTGACATGAACATGAACATCCCTGACTTATGACCTACAATCTCCATCTATTCCAGAGTGATCACTGTAAACTTTCACTTGGCCTCATCTACATGAGTTGACAAAGGATTGCCTTTCTAGGCACAGAATGGCGCATAAGTGTCCTTTTAGTCAGGGTTTCTATTCCTCTATTCCTGCACAAACATCATGACCAAGAAACAAGTTGGGGAGGAAAGAGTTTATTCAGCTTACACCTCTGCATTGCTGTTCATCACAAAAGGAAGCCAGGACCGGAAGTCAAGCAGGTCAGGAAGCAGGAGCTGATGCAGAGGACATGGAGGGATGTTCCTTACTGGCTTGCTTCCCCTGGCTTGCTCAGCCTGCTCTCTTATAGAACCCGAGAATACCAGTCCAGAGGTGGTACCACCCACAAGGGACCCTCCTCCCTTGATCACTAATTGAGAAAATGCCCCACAGCTGGATCTCATGGAGGCACTTCCCCAACTGAAGCTCCTTTCTTTTGATAACACCAGCCTGTGTCAAGTTGACACACAAAACCAGCCAGTACATATCCCAATTGTTTTTTTTTTTCATTTAAAAAGTTATGTAGTAAACAAGTTAAACCCAACTGAAAGTGTCCTTCAAAGTCCAGCATTATTGGAACCCTTGGGAAATGTTGTGTATCAGAACAAAAATTTAGTCTAATGTTTTAGTGACATGAGGAAAAGTAAACTGAACAGATATAAGTAAAAAAACAGCTTGACACACAAGCATATGGTAAATTCAGGAATAAAAGCATACAACCATATAAACTGTTGAAATGGGAAACCAAAGTCCTGCACATGTGTTTTAAAATGTGAATAGTATACTCATTACCTATGTCTAAGAAAATAAACAGCAAATACATATACCTGTTTAAGGTATCAAATTTTATGTAATTTTTGTTATTTTGTTTTTTGAAACAGATCTTGTGTAGCTCACTCTAGTACTGAACTCTCTATACAGCCAAGGCTGGCCTCAAATTTTCAGAGTTCTTTGGATTTGGAATGTTGGCATAGATTATGTAAATTCCTCATTCTTAATCTCAAAAAGCACAAAATGTGAAATGCTCCGGAACTTCTTTTTGAAGACATCAAACTTAAATTGCTTTACATATGAAACTGTTTTGGAGTTGAAATTTTGGACATAGAGAGGCTCAACCTTATCTTTTTTTTTTTTTTTTAATTTGGCGCTCATTTCCACTCTTTGTTCCTAACATATTCACTTGGCACCAGGGGTATGAAAATATCTCTAGCCTCTCTCACCCTACCCCTTGTAATTCTCCCTGCTATACATCTTCGAAAGAGCACAAATGCACTCACATTACTTTAGGTTAAAGTGAAACTCAGACACTATTATCGATGCCCACAAGTGCTGACTGACCAGAGCCGGATATAGCTATCACCTGGGAGGCTCTCCTAGTGCATGACAAATACAGAAGGGGACACCCTCAGCCAGCCATTGAACTGAGCACAGGGTCCCCAATGGGGGAGCTAGAAAAAGGACCCTTGGACCTGAATGGGTTTGCAGCACCACAGGAGGAACAATAATATGAGTCACCCAGTACTCCCAGAGCTCCCAGGGTCAAAACCATCAACCAAAGAGTACACATGGAGTTACCCATGGCTCCAGACTCATAGGCAGCAGAGGATGGTCTTGTTAGACACCAAAGGGAGGAGAGGCCCTCGGTCCTGGAAAGACTTGATGCCATAGTGTAGCAGAATACCAGGACAGGGAAGCAGGGGAGGGTTGACTGGGGAAGGGGAGATGGCTTATGGGATTTTCAGGGGAGGGGGGAACCAGGAAAAGGGACAACATTTGAAATATAAATAAAGAAAATATCTAATAAAAAAATAAAGTGAAGACCCACTGCCTTGTGTTGTTCAGAATCTGGTTACTGTTCCCTTCAACCTTCTCTTTGTCAGTTTGTTTGTAAGTTTGGTCTTCATCCTCATGCTGTTCTTGTGCACTTTTTGTCTTTGATTATTTGCTCTTTCTCTTCATCTTTCAAACCCATCTTAGTCATCACTTGGAAAATAATCGTCTCCATGATCCCTTAAGTGACTTAGTTTTGTGGTTGTTCTTTGATCCTTTAGCCTCTCCTTCCCTACTTTAACATTCCTAGCACTTAGCACATTGACAACTATTTATTGGCAGGCCATCGAAAATTCACTATTCCTTTTAAGGTAAAAAATTGTTTTCATCATTGTTTTGTATGAGTGAGTTTTTCATTTTATTTTTTCCATTAATTGATTTATTTATTCACTTTCCATCCAGATCACAGCCCCCCTCCTCTCAGTCCACATCTCACAAGACCCTTCCCTCTAGGGAGGGAACTGGGTGGGGCAGGGGATGGGGAAGGAAACAGAAGGGGGAGATCAAGTATGGGGAGAATCAGGAAGAGAGGGCCAGGAGAGTGAAAAGAAATTAGGGGACGGGGTCTAGGACATGCCAGAGACCTGGGATGGAAGTCTATGAGGATGATTCTAGTTGTGACTCATAGCAGTGGGGAATATGGAGGCTGAGGTATCCACCTCCTGTAGCTAGTCAGGATTCTCAAAGGGATACAGATATAAATTCACCCGAAAAACTTTCGACCCAATATTTGTTCTGCCTACAGGAAGTGTAAGTACAAATATGGAACAGATACTGTTTTTATTGTTTAACCCTAATGCTTGGCACAGAATGTGGACGGGTTAAGAACTGGTTCCTAAGCAGATGACTAATTGAGTGAATTATGAATGACTATGAATGGAGTATATGTTTGAATTAACTTACATACTTGAGGCAAGTATAAGGACTATGACTCTATGAGATGATCTACAATTGATTAAGCTGGTATTGTGAGGGTTTTTTCACCTCTAGGAGGACCAAATCCACGGTGAAGTGTTTAAGAATAGAAACACATGAGCTAGCCTTTTGAATTTCAGGCTCTCTCAAGTCCCAAAAGCTAGAGTTATGAAATAGTAGCACTGGCCTTAATTAGCTGACAGAAGGGATGAGGCTGATTTTGTTTTCTCCAGGAGACACCAAGTTCTACAGCATCCATCAGCCTAGACCACTTTAACCCTAGGTGACCTCATGGCTGTATTCTTTCATATCAAATTTAGCCTAGATGGAGGTGAGATGATTTGAAGAGCAGTAATTAAAGCAGACAGAGAAACTTGTATCACACTACAGATGGTTCCTGGGACAAACGTCATTGCAGACTTCCTAGTCACTTATAATAACCTTGGATAAAACTCTCAAGAAGAATACAGCAAACATCTTTGCCCTCATCACTGGGAGTTCATATTTATTGAACACCTGACAAATGTTAGGCTCAATGAAAATCATTCCTCTATCTAGAATACTTTAGGGAACACTTGCCACTATATTTTGATACCAGTCACCCAGACAGAGTAGAAAATTAACTCCTATGAATATTCTAAAGCATAATGTGAAAGGTACCCCATATTATATGCACGCGAACATGATTAGTGTTTTCCCCACTGAAAGTTAACTTTCTACCAAGCTTTCTCACGCATGAGGAGAAAAAAAAAATGAAACAAAGTATAGGCCTGAGAAATTCACAGAAGTTCAGAATAGTAATTCTCAAGATGTGTCTATGAGGAGCAATAAATATTAGGAGGAGAGCCATGCAAACGAATGGGTGGGAAATAGCTTAGTCTGTCTTCTAATACCTCTGAGTACAACTGCTCCTGAACAGAATCTATGCTTTGAAGTAAGTGGGAAGTATGTGTTTTAGAACTCTGAGGCATTTCTTGGTTATTCGGTTACTTTTCAAGTAAGGATCTTATTTTACATAAAGGTACTCAGTGTGACTTGGGTGACCAGTAGAACCTCTTGCCCAGTGAGTGTCATTGTGAATCATTGTGCTGATAGATCATCTAAATAGCCATGGACATAGTTTTGTGGGAATGTGAAAGTGAATGACAAGTGGGTAAGAAGTGTGCAAGCACTAGGGTACACTACTAGTAGGTGGCTGCCTTGGCTTGGTACCTCTTTTCAGGTCTCCTTTCCCTCTTTAGTAAATCTTTCAAAGCTTAAGGTTTGAGGCAGTGATCAAGCTCCATGGCATAAGAATTGGTATTCCTCATGATGTTCTCCACCAACATAACAGGCTTGGGATTTCTTCCAGCAAAGCAAGAGAGCCAGGTACAGATCAACATGGCGGCAGCGGCTCCGCCCCCAGCACAGTAATAGGCCCAGCCAAGTCTACAGGTTCCTGTGAAAACAAGGACAGAGGCATGAATGTTTTCATATATTTTCAGGTAATAAACTGTAGTCTCTGAAAGTATATTTTTAATTGAAATATAATTTCCATCTAATACCTTTCCTTTCTCCCAAGCCCTACTTCCTGGCCCCCTTGTCCCTACTTTTTAGTGACTGTGTATGTGTGTGTGTGTGTGTGTGTGTATGTTTATGACTTCATGACTGATCTCTTGGAATTGGGTAGACAATTAAGGGATTCCTCCATGGAGGAAGACTGTTCCTCCCCTACTCTCAACATCTCTTAGGTACCTTTAGTTCTTGTTTAGGAGTATGGCCCCATGAGATTTTTTCCCTTATGAAATAGTATATTTTTGAAACATCTGCTTTGGCGTAAGATGGTTAATGTAAGGACACAAATAGCGATGTCAGCTGAGTTTTCTATTTCCTCCTTAGTTGCTTGCTCTCCCATGCCTTAGCAAGACCTTATAAAATTATGTTTCCAGTTAAGAGTAGGAACCTAAGACTGGTGCAGGTAGTGACATGGCTGCCACAGTAATTACAATAACAACAGGAGACAGCTAATAGTGTATCAAACATTATATTAAGTTCTTTATACACACACCTCATTGATTATGACCCCAACTTCATGAACCAGATTTGTTTTTCTTATGAATGATGCAGCAGACAAGGCACAGGCTGTGAATGCTCACACAGAAAGTGGTAGCATTGGACTATAAACCATGCTTAATGATTGTTCACAATCACTACATTTTTAACCAAAGAGGTATACTACCATTCAAGTGCTTCTCTAAGAGATCCTCGTCCTAACACATCAGGGAATGAGACAGAAAAAAAGCAAGTCCCTTTCTTCTTACTATGTCTCTATTTTAACCTAAGCATTTAGTATTTATTAGAAAGTATATATTGCCATCAAAGGTAAGTTTATAAGAGAGTAGCTTCCATTTGAGTGGTAAGAAAAAATGTCACATGCTCAAACACATTCACCTCACCTTGTACTGTTTTGTAAAAGTAGGTCACCTTCTTTGACAGATCAGTGCTTTGAGTAAAAATCTTTGAGGAAATATTAATGCCCAGAGGAAGAACTGTTATTTAATGAGTTATTAGAGTGACTAACTGCTATAATGAAATGCTTGAGCACATAGGACTCTGGAAATGGTGGTAGATGCGTAATTATAAAATTTTTAGAGAGGTCTTGGTATGAAAAATAGGCAGTGATACTTCTTTACCCTACATGAAGTCTGCAGAAAGCTAGTGTGACTGTAAGCCAAAAATGTCGAGACAGATATTTAGGACAACTTGTATTTTCAAGCCTACATTTGAACAAATACCAATTATTTTTGTTTATATAGTACCCATTAAATCTTACGTTTCTCCTTTAAATTGATTAGTCAATGTGTCATGGAATGAGTTTAAGATGGGTTCAAGTAACGATGCTTTTCCACTCACTAAATTTCCCACCTCAACTATCCTTACACTAACAAGTCTTTGCTTATGCTTTCTCTCCTATGAAAAACAGCAACTTCTGTCCACATGTTCATTCATTTGTATCTTACAAAGCATACTATTCAGGACTTGCCACCTACTGGAAGCCTTCCTTAATTCATTGCCATAGGCCCAAGTCATCCCTGCCAAGTAGAGAATTATGAATCCACCTGAAAAACCCACATGTGACTTCTTCTGCCGGAGAAGATGTTGAGAGGTAACTTTACATTTCACATAGTTTTGATCTGCCTGTTCCTCCCTTCACAGTAAACAATGTCTTTGATACATTTTTGCTGAGACTTCTAGGTTTTTAATACCATAATGAGTAGAATTTCACTATGTCTGATCTACTCTAACAGCATTTTGAAGCTGGGTGCACTTGAACTTAAAGACGCCAACACAAAACACTCTCATCTAAATTTTCAATGTCATTGAAAATCCATAGTAATATTTTATTGATGTTTTAAATGTCCCATAATGCTTTTACTCTAAAGGCTACATTGTGTCTCCTCTGCCTAAAATGTTTCCTTCACATGAATCTGTATGTATATACACACTTCCCATCATACTCTTCTGTTTGATCAATGTTCTATAGCTTATAAGATTTCATTAATTACTTCCTAGAACTTTCTCTGAACTGCCTAAGTCAAATTTCCTCATAGGAAGCTGTTATGCTACCATTTTTCCTTCCTTTTGAGCTTGAATAGCTATTCCCTTATCCCCTAAACTAAAATGCGCTGGCACTGCAGAATTATCAGGAGCCACCTCTGAGATGGAGCCATCCCTAAGGTGTGCCAATTGCTAAGTAACTTCATGCCCCTAAGCATTTGTCAAACTAGCACAGAGAGGGTATCACCCTTCTGGTTCTTCACTCTCCTGTCAGGTCATCTCCTCATTACAACAGCAGGAATATTTTCATTAGGCACATGCACTCTGGGGCCATGAAAAGACTTGTTTATTTAAATGAAAAGAATACATGTATAGTGTGCCCTTCAGTTCTACACGGTACATCTATATCAAGAAAGTCCTTGGTAAGCTTTTCAAGACGAAGAACCAGTTACTACTGGGTGGCCAACCAATGTCAAGATGCTCCTATTGCCATCCCAAGTCCATTCTGAATTTCCTCCCTCAAGCAGTCTTGTTAAACCACTGAATAGCATCCGAGTCCCAGCCATCTGCTCCTGTCCAGGAAGTTAAAAGGAACAGAAATAGATCTTTGTTCCCACACCTTCCTCATACCACATATCCTGCTTGAGGGAACAGGAGAGCTGTATATCTGGTATTGCAAAAAGAAAACAAACAAAACATTTAGAACTACTGTTCCACTTTGATTATCTCTGCCAGTCACCCTACCAAATGATAAAAGCATCCTATATGGAAGCATGAAGAAACAGGGATCAACACCAATGAGCCTCCACTCCTCACATCTAACCCCTTTTAAGGAAGTCCAACAGACTGTCATCAACCCTAAATCCTATTAGTAGAAAGGGTATCACCCTTCTGTTTCTTCACTCTCCTGTCTATTCTATTACCAAATATTTACCCAATAGATACTGTGTATCAATTTTTTTTTGAAGCATGGTCTCCCTTTGTTGCCCATACTGGCTTCAATACCAAGGCTGACGTCAACTTGTAATCTTCCTGAATCCAACATCCAAGTGCTAGGTCCTAGGCATATACCAGCAGTCGTAGATTGTACCCAATATGTGGAATAAGGCAATTTCATTTGATGTTTGCAGCCATCACAATTAAATCTGTTCAAGTGAGTTTCAGAAAGGTGAATGACTGGCCAATTTAAATGACTCAGAGACAAGGTGTCAAGGACAGGCCTAATTTAAAGCTCAGCATCATGCCTTTCCATTATCCAAGGAGAAAAAAATTAGGAGATATAAATTACTGTGATCTAATGTCATTTTTCTGGGCCCTAGTTCCCCTACACCTCGATGTGTGTGTGTGTGTAGGCCAGAATTCAAAATGGTTTTTTTCCTCAATCACTCACCATTGAACCTGGACTTGTCTTATAACATAGAACATAAGGCAATTCCCTATGACAAAAATGTCTAGCCAAAGTATCAGTGTTATCAAGACTGAAGAACCCTCACCTAGGCAAATAGCAAATGTTTAGAATTTAAATTCTCTTCAAAATACATCTTGGTAACTGAAGGATCAGTCCAACAAGACTAAATGTTCATAACTAAAGAATTAGCCTAATACAATGGGATGATCTCAGCTCTGAGTAGCTATGCTTGGCTCTTTCTTATGTAGTAGCTGCTCAAGAAGGAAAGCTGAGAAATCCTCAAGTTAAAGAATTTCTAAAGGTATTGAGGGAAAAATAACAATGTCCTTAAAACTTGGAAACTGTAGATTTAGGTGAGACAAAATCTTTTAAATACACTGGGTCTAACTTCCTATTAAGATGGGGAAAAATAATTAAGTACCTCCCTAAAGATGGGACATTAGAATCAGATCAGTTCTTAAAAATCTCTTGAGAAACCGTGATATTTACTGTTCCTTACTCTTGAATTGAATGTGCTGCCTCTGAACCTCCATGCTAAACCTATTCTAGGGCCTGTGTCCTCGGAAAATAATTGCAGTAAGTTGACATCACACCTAGTGTTTTTCTCCACATCCATACATGGGTGTCTGCTAAGAGAAAGATTGGGTAGCAGCAGAGGTGAAGAGAATAGGCTCTTACTGCAAATGAGCTTTATGCCAAATTTCTGGATGAGCACTGAGATAAGTCTGTTCCATTTTGTGTGCTTCTGCATCACTTTTAACACCCTTTCTGAGTCACTCTATTCTAGTGTTGAATTTGCTGTGACAGAATCTCTCATAAAAGTTATTAAATCATCACTCAGCAGTGGGCCTGACATTTAAATCAAGACATGTTGCTTTTATTCCAAGTTGCAAATCAAATTGGATTGGAGTTTGACTGTTTCCTTTGATTCAGCATTAAGTCATTGCCGTCTACTGTGAACATTTTTTTAAGTTAGTAGATGCCAATTAAACTGGGCATCTGTAAAGCCCCAGTCCTATGTTCTTTAGGAGTATAATGCCTGGCAGTTGCTTAGGGGTTCTAATGAGCAAGTGGGACAAGTTAGATACAAACTAATGACTATACTGTATACTAGCATTGAGCACTGTAGATTGGTAGTGGCTACTGTGGCTTACCAGTGGCTACTGTGGATTAGCAGCTGTGTGGGCATCAGACTTTGGAGTCAGAACAGGACAGCATCTGAGAGAAAGTCTGCTTTTTCAAGGAGTCATATTCTGAACATCATCTTAGAATTAAATAATCAAAAATGTGCTCAGGATCTATCTCAAAGAAGGATGATCTTAGAGGAGGAAGAAACAGTAATGATGGAGACAGACACACAAATCAAACAAGTCTGTCTTTTGAGCTTTCTGTGTCCTCTTTTGTAGAAAATAATATGATGCTATTTTAAGTTCCTGAAAGTCTTGAGGACTAGGTGTGGAAGCAGGGATATTGCAAGCATATATCAACTGACTAGATCTAAGAGGTATATGAAACTATCTGACAGTTTAACATTCGAGTTGACCTCAGTGTTACTAAGGGTCTAGCTCTGAAAATGACTACTGTTGTGGGGGGTTGGTTTGATGCTGCTATGTATTCAAATGGTAAAACTGGTCCCCAAGATCTGGCTGCCCCCACAGAGCAAATCCTCACCTACTCCAAATGATGCTATGTAAATCTTGCTTCCCTCTTTAAAGCTATTAGTTAAAATAAAGTGGCTATAGCCAATTTCTGCAGAGAATAGAAGAGGTGGAGTTTCAGTTACCAGGCTGGAGGTCTCAGGGAAGGGACCACAAGGAGGAAGAATAATGAGAGAGAGAGAGAGAGAGAGAGAGAGAAAGAGAGAGAGAGAGAGAGAGAGAGAGAGAGAGAGAGAGAGAGAGAGAGAGAGAGAAGAAGATGAAGAAGAAGAAGAAGAAGAAGAAGAAGAAGAAGAAGAAGAAGAAGAAGAAGAAGAAGAAGAAGACACAGAGAACAGTAAGTCTCCATTCAACCTGATGGACTAGGAGCCCAGGCCTGAGTGAAATGCACCCCCAGGACAGACTGATGGAGAGAAGTAATCTGGGAAAATTTCAAACAGCAAGTATTTGGGGAGCACATCTGAGAATTAACATAATAGTCTAGTGAATAGAAATATTGATTAGGGGTAATGCAAGAGCTGATTAACTAATCCATAGGATTCTGTCTCAGTTATTGGGGCCTGGCTGAGTCATATTAATAATTAGTAGAGTTTATTAAAATCCATTTATAGACTACTCTAGGATAAAAACATGATTGTGATGCAGCATCAGTCATAAGGAGCCTTAGATATTGGCATGTTACAAGAGAGGCTAGCAGGAAGGATAAGGTTGTATGGGAACTTGAAGCTTGAATAGGGCAAGAAGACATAAAGCTGTTTGGAGAATGTGAATAATGCAGAAATACAAAGAGGAATCTGTATTTCCGTACAAAGAGGAAATCCAGCTCAGTGTGGTGAACCACAACTTTAATCCCAACACTCATGAGTCAGAGGTAGGTGGATCTCTCTGGGTTTGAGGCCAACCTGATCTACATAGTGAGTTACAGTCCAGCCAACGCTATATAGAAAGACCTTGTCTCAAAATTCAAAACAAAGTAAAAGAAAACAAAAAACAATGAAATCCAAATTGTAAGGGTTCTTGGTTTCAGAAGATTGAGAAAGGGTTTCAGGTGGAACACAAAGAACAATATTGAATTCTATTTGTCCCCTTTGCTACTATTCAAAGGACTGGCATATTGAAGAAAGATGGGCCAAAAATGGAGAAGAAGGTATATGATGAAAATGTACATATCTCCTTCACCTCACCTTCAGTATAAAGGGAAAGAACAGGGAATTTTGTCTGTGAGCCAACTCAAGTAGCTTTAATAGTATTCCCCATGTCAAACCGGTCTGTTGATATTTATCCTAAGGAAGGACTCACCTACAGAGTAACCTAGACTTCCTGTAAAAATTAATGGAGGAGCAAGTGAGAAGGTCTAGAAAGGGATCGAAGAAAAGAAAGACAATAAAGGGGGAAAAGGAGGCAAACATAAGAGCTTTAGAGTATCATGACCATGGTAAATGAGGACAAAGTTGGAAGAACTGAGCTCTATCCCTATTACAGATATTATTTTTCCAAAGCAAATTCGACTAAGGAATGCTAACTGCTCTTCCCATAGCTATAGCCCATCTACATTTATGATACTCAGTGATGAGTATCTGTTTGGTATGTAAGATGATGATGAGGAAGACAAAGGTTTGCCATTTTCTAATTTGATATCGTTTTGCCAGGCAGGCCTGGCTCTTATGGCAACAGACACAGTGGAGGATTATAAAGAAGCCAGTGGTCTCAGCTGTTCCATGATGAGTTTCGATTTCAGACTGCGGGGTTTCAATAGGAAATACCATAAGGAGATTTTCAATGGAGCAAAAGCTAAATGAGCAGAGAACTTTCTCCATTAGGTTTGAGCAAACACAGAAGAATAATCTTCAAAGAGAAAGCAAAGCTGATAAATTCAAAAACAATTGCCAAACATCTTACTTCTCCTATCACAGCCCCCAGTAAAAAGACAGCCAAGACTATGAAAACATCTTTCTACTCACATTCCAAGCTGGGTATGCATGTCACCAGCAGCCCAGATAGGATGCCCAGAACCCAGTGAATATTCCAGAAGTCTACCAAACTACCTTGGCACAGAAGGAAATAAACAAAACAAACAAAACAGAGAATTTCAGTTCCTTAGGTAAGCACATTATTACTGGTAGTACTAACTTTGATCCAATCAGATCTGCTAAGGAGTAAGATATTCTGGGCTGGCAAATTCATCATGAGCCAACACAATGCTCTGAATGGAAGAAAAGACCAGTTCATGGCACTTGCAAAGAAGCCAAATCCCCATGATGACAAAAAATGTCCTCTGTCTGATTTTCCTCTCCCAGACACACATTTCAACTAAACAAATTGATTCCTATTGAAATCTCCCTTGGCATTCTGTACTTTTTTTTTATTGGGTTTCTTATATAGTTATCAGTTTTAGATGTCTCTGCTCATCTTTTTCTTCACTGGGGTGAATCATACCTCAGACCAATTTAAACTGTGTTTCTCCAGACTGACCTCCTGGACCCTTAAAAAATGCCCATATGATCATGTTGCCGTTTGTACAGCTCATTAATTCTACCAAGAGCAGCTTCTTAGAATAGCTTGGACATTTTCCCTAAGGATAGAAGGCAAAAAAACAGCTAAGCAAATATTCAACTGCTTTCATTCAGCATGAGCTCTCTAGGACACTTGGCTTCTAAGGAACTGGTCCCTCTCCTCTCCTGTCTACTCAATAGCCTTCTGTTTGCATCGACTTGAACTTTCTTAGCACTAAGCCAGTAACTGAAACAGAAATCATTAATATTGGTCAAAAACTTCCACATGCCTGGCACCGTGGTAAGCTCTTTCAACAAGCCAGTCTCTCATAGGTAAGATTAAAAAAAAAAAAAAAAAAACAGGGAGTGGGGTGAGGAAATGTTCTCACTAATGTGGCAAGTGCTATGATGCCAACCTAAAGAGATGTTCATCATCCTTAGTCATTAGGGAAATGCAAATCAAAACAACCCTGAGATTCCATCTCACACCAGTCAGGATGGCTAAGATCAAAAACACAGGAGACAGCAGTTGTTGGCGAGGATGTGGAGAAAGAGGAACACTCCTCCACTGCTGGTGGAATTGCAGGCTGGTACAACCACTCTGGAAAGCAGTCTGGCGGTTCCTCAGAAAACTGGGCATGACACTCCCAGAGGATCCGGCTATACCACTCCTGGGCATATACCCAGAGGCTTTACCTGCATGCAATAAGGACACATGCTCCACTATGTTCATAGCAGCCTTATTTATAATAGCCAGAAGCTGGAAAGAACCCAGATGTCCCTCAACGGAGGAATGCTTTCAGAAGATGTAGTATATTTACACAATGGAATACTACTCTGCAATTAAAAACAATGAATTCACGAAATTCCTAGGCAAATAGTCAGAACTTGAAAATATCATCCTTAGTGAGGTAACCCAATCACAAAAGAACACACATGGTATGCAGTCACTGATAAGGGGATATTAACCCAGAATCTCGGAATACCCTAGACAGAATTCGCATATCAATAGATTTCTAAAAAGATGGTAGGAGAGACCCCTGGTCCTGGAAAGACTGGATGTAGGGGAACGCCAGGACAGAGTAACGAGAGGGGGTTGAATGGAGAAAAGAGGGAGGGAAGGGGGCTTATGGGACTTTCGGGGAGGGAGGAAACGGGAAAGGGGAAATGATTTGGAATGTAAATAAAAAAAACTTAGAAAATACAAAAAAAAAAAAGAATGCTGATGGGGATCGAATTTACTGTAAAGGGGACAAGGATGTTTTGAAGAAAAATCAGAAGTTAAGCAGGCAAGGAAGTGAAAAGAGGCAGTCTTATGAAATACAGCTGCAAAATCGAGGCAATGGGGAGGAACTTGTGTTTTCAGGATAACTGACATGACAGAAGAAAATGTGAATGGCTGTGGAGGACTTGTTATGACGTCTGGACTCCATCCTGAAAGTAATGCGGAATTACACTTGGTATGGCAGAACAGAATCAGATTTGCATTTCATAAATATCACTTTAACCTAAGAGTGGGAAATATCAAGGGACCTGTATGTTGGATCTCTAGCAATCTAAAAACAGGAGAAAAAGAGGAAGAGGAATAACTAGATGGAGGGAAGGGAAGCAAGAGATGACTCTAGTAATCCAGAATAGAGTGTAACTTAAAAGAAGAAAGATAAGATTCTAGAGTTCTCCTTATGTGCCTCAGCATTATCACATCTACAGCTGCTGATGTCATACATTTGGATTAGCATCATTATCAGTTATTTGCTATATAGCTGTACAGTTTATCTCCTGAAACAAACTCCAATCTCTTTGAACTGTGCATTTTGTACTGATTTATTCAATACTTTATAGTGAACATCCAAGATAGAATAATGAGTATTATCTCTATTTTGATATATTCTTAAATACTGAAAAATGCTAAAGGCCCAGTCCCAGAAATTTAACCTACCCCAGGACTTAGGAATGAGTGAATCCTCATTCAAAGAATTTACTTAGACTTGTACTGGTATTGCCAGTTTGAAGCATTTGCTGTTTCTATTCAGACCCCAGTGCCTAACAGAAACCTGTCATAGAGGCTTATAATAAGCCCCAAATATCTCAGTAAGAACAAATTCCCCAAATTATACCATCCAATGTGATCATAGTACTTCACAACTTACAACATACCTTTTCTACTTACTCTCCCAGTTAATCCTGCTTCCTGAGTTTTAGCCATTCATCAAGTTGTCGCTGTAAGCAGGAATATTATTCTAAAAGAAGGAATTAACAGAGAGCTGAAGCATCTCTCAATGTCCTCCCACTTCATCAGGAGGTGTATATAGTGGCTGGAATGATTTACCTTTGGACCTGTAGAGTCGATGTGGTATAGGGAGCAAAGGCTGACATGACAGTTACAAGGAACTGCATCTGAGAGCGTGTCCTGCCCCTTCCAAACTGGATCCCAGGGGCAAGTCATTTAGCCTTATTGAGCATCTTTTCCTCATAGGAGAAATAAAAGTGGCTACTCGCTTTACAGTACAGCTAAGGGGGTGACTACAATGGTTCATTAAACAACAACAACAAAAACAGTGCAGAGCCTAGCATGCTGAGTACTTTTCAGATCACCTCTCTCCTAGTCCAAGTCTCTACAAGTACCTGAAAGAACTTAAGATGCAGATCTCTAGGCTTTCTTACAGATCCCTAGCATCCATATCTCTGGGCAAGAGTACAGTAGTTCTTAAGTCCAGTCTGATGGGGTCTAAAGTAAGGTATATCATTTAGCCCATTAAAGAAAAAATGTGGATAGAAATCTACAGTTTCTTTAGAATTTACCTCTGCTTGGTGTCATGCTAGGGGAATTCACTTGGGAGATCCATTTTTATCTTTCTCACTATTTCTTACAATTCACTTAGATGAGTTTTAGTGACTATTGTTTGCAGGAAACCATGTGACAGAGTCCTAACATATCCTTTCTCCCCTGTAACCCCAACCTCAGCAAGGAGTTGCTCCCACGATTGTGGATTGTGGCAGTTGCTTGCTGTGCTCCTTTGCAACCACTTTCACTTTATAATCAAGCCTCTGGGTTAGTCTGACCTATACCAACAATAATAATAGGAGTTGCCATTCACATTTACAGGGTGTGGTCCTGAGCAAACATATTTTGTACAGTATCTCACGCCATCTTCACTGATCAAGCCCAGTGACTTGGATGCTACACTGCGAGCATCTCTTCTTAAAAAATAAATTCTGAGATTCTGCTTCTAAACAAAAGCTTAAGATGCAGCACCATTTTTTAGGAAAAGGGAAAAGACTTAATACACAATAAAGGTGAAAGAGGAAGCAGGAATTGGCACTGATGCTTACAGAAGCAACTCCAGGAGAGGAAATGGAAGCAAAGAAATTGTGATTTACATTCTATAAAGAGCAGAAGTGCTAAAGCAAATGAATTTGCCTTGCTTTACTGCCATCGTGTGGTTGTGTGGTTGATAGACAACCAGCCCCTAGATCTCTATTTCTGTTCCTGAGCCTGGGAGGCCCTCAGCAAGACAACAGGAAATAAGGCCATGCAGTGGACTTGCCCTTGAGGGCTTTGTAAGAGCCTTCTCTTCCTCTGGGGTTGCAGAACTGGAATCATATCAAGCAACTAATTCAGGATTGAACACCTTTTCTTACATGAACTATTTCAAGAAAAAGAATTGCTTATCAAAGCAACATTGTTATTTCTTCTAGTCAAAATGAAAATAGCTTTATGTTTCCTGGAATGTGTAGCGTGTCATTACCTTAAACTTCTCACTGATTACTGAGAAGATCTAACAGATTATAGTTCTAATTTCTACCTCTCACTCTCAAGATTATCACTTCAAAACTTTTCGATGCACTTCTCTAACACAAGACCAGAAGAACCATTTCCGAAGGTAATTGATATCTCCAATTGCCTATGGGGAAACAGGTTGTGAGAAGTGAAATGGGTCATCTATAGTCAGGCAGTAAGTTAGGGATAAAGCTATCACATAATGTAAAGGTGTATTAGCAGCAGACATATGCAGTTGGATGAAGTTGTTTCATGATCCGTTGATTCCCTCCTGTCTCCTCCAACTTAGCTCAATTTCTCCTCTTTGTGGAACCACATCTCTGTTCATGTACACAACACTGTAGTTTTCAGCAATGTCTAAGCCCTGAATTTCCCAGGACTGACTGTCAACATTCCAGCTAATGCTACCCCAAAGGATAGTGACCCTGTGCAATGCCCTTAGCTAAATCCATTTTTCTCCCAGACAGCTACCAGCAGTGATCCTCAAACTATCTTTGTTTATAAGATGATTATCCTAAGAATATTGCTCTTTTTACTGTATATTTTAATGTATAAAACATGATATTTTGATATATGTATATAGTAAAATAATTACTAGTTAAACCAATTAACATCTTCGTCTCCTACTACAGTTATGTGTATGCTAAAACCACTTGAACATCAACTTTTTGAGAACAGGAAAAAGACAGATATGAAGTTAAATGATTAATGGAGAGCAGGTCATGACAGGGAGCTAAGTGGGGATATAGGACCCTTGATTTTTTGAAAGTGGAATAAGATTCAGATCTACTGGTGAGCTTTATTACTGGAGCTAGAAACCCAGCTATTCACCCACCTAGTACAGTGTTCTGTACATGAAAACCAAGAAGCCTGGTCTCAGAGGGGGGAAAGTGATGTGCCCAAGCAAGCTTAGGAAGACTGCAAACAGTAAGCCCTTACCCTTGCCAGGCTGACTTCTCCCGCACGCTACTGCCCCATTGTGGACGTGAAGATGTTTGCTAGGCCAGCTGTGCTCTGGTGAGCACAGCACACTGTCCACACAAAGGCTGCTGCCTGTCTGTGAGATACGTTCTTCTAGCAAGGCTGCCTTGTCTGGCCTCAATGGGAAAGGAAGCGCCTAGCCTCACAGAGACTTGAAGTGCAAGGGTGGGGAATACCCAGGGGGCCCCACCTGCTCAGAGGAAAAGTGGAGTGGGGGGATAGGGGAAGAATTGTGGGAGGGGTGACTGTGAAGGGAGCAGTGAGCAGGATGTAAAGTGAATAAATAAAAAATAAATAAACAAATAAAGATTTTAAAAAAGAAAACTGAAAGAAAGGAATGGTAACAGGAAATTCCTGGAAACTGAACCCTCAAAAGTCAAATCCTAAGTCACCATGAAAGGCTTTGAACTGGCAAGAATGGGCGGAAATGTTGAGAGAGCAAGGGAAATGAACCACCAGAGAAAGGAAATACAAGGAACACACACATGACCTTTGGTTAGCCTCTATCACCAGCATTTGACAAGATGGATGGGTCCTTCCTTTCTTGTCTCCATTCTGAAAATGTGGGGCATCTCCTCCAAAGGGACTCTGACAACTGGGCTGTGTATCTACCAATAACAACTTACATTAATGCAGCAGTGGGTTTTGTATCTAATGATTACATTTCTCTATTGCCCCATCATCCTAAAGGAATCAATACTATTCCCAATTCCCACTGGTGAAATACTGAGAAGTTAAGGAGTGTGCCCAGATTTGTACAACTAGTAAGTGACATGGCTCACGACTGAAGACAAGTCCAGCACTGCTAACCTGTGCATTTATTCTTCATGTTATATAGGCCACAGGTTCTAAAGCTGTTGGCCATGATCCTATGGGGTCACGTAAACAAAATATGGTAGGTTAATGAAAAACTTAGTAAGAGCAAATGGTTTCTGGATGCACAATGAAAACAAGTGAATTCAAAAATCGCACATACAATGAATCCGAGGGGCTTCTGGCAGCACTTTGCCCAAGCTACATTGTGCAACTTCAGTGCAGTTGTGATTCTGGATTTACAACGTGGTACGTTTAGTACTGTGTACTGCCTCACCTCACACAATTTGATAGCAATAAGCACAGCCTGAAACACGGCCTTAGATTCAGTACTGTCATATGTTATAAATTACAGGGATTTTACTATACATGCAATGGTTGCTGGCCTTGCAGAAACAGTGATTTAATTAAGGAAAACAGAATCTCTTAATATTTCCCTACTGTCATTTCATTCTTCAGTATGTAAGCATTGAAATAGTATATCTTTGGATTGTATTGTGTTAGTAAAGTTGAATTTTTTTAAAAAAAAAATGCTGCCTTTATGCACAGGGACTGCACAAGTCCAGACAGATGGTGTCCCAACATAGAGAGGGGAACTGAACTTGAAGCCCCATCCCTACCACAGAAGCCATTTCCAACTGACAACTGCTCACAAAGGACTAAGCAGTTTTTGTCAGTGAAGTTTCTCTAGATATACAAATCACTCTTAAGACCAGGCCCCATAATAAGCAGTAGATGGCCATCACAAAACAAACTCAGTGGTATTTTTGATGATTTTTTTTCTCATGATGTTTTGTTTGGGCATTTTTTTTTTATCCTAACCATCGTTTGTTTATCTATTATAGTTTCAAAGTTTGTCTTTTTATGAGTTTTGTGTGTGCTCATGTGTCTTCACATGTGTGTTGCTTCTTGAGTATTTTTTTTCTGTTTGTCTGTTCTCTGTTTTATTCTGGTTTGTTTGTAATTTTTATTGGTTTGTTTGTGGTTTAAAGAAAGAGAGAGAGAGAAGGCATGGATTTGGATGACGGGTGGGGTGGTAGTGAGAACCTGGGAGGAGATATGGGAAAGGAAATCATGGTCAGAATATACTGTAGGAAAAAGAAAGTGCTAAATAAATAAATGATATAGCAACAAAACAAACATAAAACTGCTGTTTTAGCTGCTGAATTGAATTTCATAAAAAGTCAGTGAATTTTGGCTTGGCTTTTGAACAGAATTTGCAACAGCTTTTGAAGTGGCCCTAACAGGTTATTTATGTGGACTTGTCCTCCCAGGACCAATAATTACAAAAGCAAAATACCAATCAAATGAAAACTGTGGAAGATGCTATAAATCCTTTCATACTCAATATTCAGCCAATATTTAATTTTTATGTTAAAGCAAGCACATCATTTCATTAGGATACAAATTTGCTTTCTTCTGCAATAAATGGTAAATAAATAAATGGTACATCAAAGTTTTTTCATAATGAATTGATTTCTTATTTCTTATCAGTTTTTGACTTACATATATATCATTTTTTAAATTTCTAAGTACCTGGGGTTGTTTTAAAATTCATAGCAGCCTTATTTATAATAGCCAGAAGCTGGAAAGAACCCAGATGTCCCTCAACAGAGGAATGGATTCAGAAGATGTGGTATATTTACACAACGGAATACTACTCTGCAATTAAAAACAATGAATTCACGAAATTCCTTGGCAAATGGTCAGAACTGGAAAATATCATCCTTAGTGAGGTAACCCAATCACAAAAGAACACACATGGTATGCAGTCACTGATAAGGGGATATTAACCCAGAATCTCAGAATACCCTAGACACAATTCGCATATCAATAGATTTCTAAGAAGATGGAAGGAGAGACCCCTGGTCCTGGAAAGACTGGATGTAGGGAAACGCCAGGACAGAGAAACGAGAGGGGGTTGAATGGAGAAAAGAGGGAGGGAAGGGGGCTTATGGGACTTTCGGGGAGGGAGGAAACGGGAAAGGGGAAACGATTTTGAATGTAAATTAAAAAAACTTAGAAAATAAAAAAAAGATAAATCTAAAAAAAAAAGAAAATTTGTTCAGATAATTTTCAGGAGTAGAAAATTTAAGAAGTTCCATAGATCTAGGATATCTCTTTCTTATAATTGATTGTTTTTCTGAAAACTAAAGCATAATACATTACATACTTTTGTCTTTGTTCTGGTCAAATTCCCAAGAGAGAGAGAGCAATGGAAGAAGAAATATGTCATTTGGCTCATGGTTTAATGGCTATAGTCTCTCCTGTCAGGGAAAACATGGCAGCAGGAAGCTTGCTCACAAGTAGGTAGATCAGGGCACACATACAAGAATGCTCGCACTCATCTAACTGGCTCTTTTCTTCTCTTTTTATTCTGGCTAGGACCCCAGCCTGTGGGATGACTCCACTACATTCAGAGTGAGTATTCCTTTCTGAGTTCAGCCTCTCTGAAAGACCCCCCCCCCAGATTTGCACAGAGATATACGTCTCCTAGATGCTTCTAAATCTAGTGAAGTTGGTAAGAAGGCCTAATCATCACACATGAGAATACTACTTTCATTTTAATACTGGCATCAAGATGATGATGACAATGATGATGATGATGGTGATATCACACAGCAAACAATAAATATGTAATTTCCTCAACTTACCAAATAAACTGCTGAATAACTTTACATAAACCAATTTACATGTTCCAGGGTTACGTCATTATAACAATAGCATGGTACGATTAGCTATGCATACATTTTCCTTCTGTTTGTTGATTGTCATGAAAATTTAGTACAATCTTGTCATAAGATGTTTTAAAATAAACACAAGTAATAAAAAGGAAACCAAAGTGGTATTATTTATACTTTCATATGGACCATCATCTTACAAAACTAAAAAAGCAAGCAAAAATATATCAGAATAAATAAACTGGTACTTTCCCTCCTATTTATAACTCAACTCACCTTTTAACTCAGCTACAAATCCTACTGCTTTTATAAGCAGTATCTGTTTGGAGTATGAAACTGTTTTCATCTCAAGACACTAAAGAACTTACCTAAGAATTAAGTGTTCTCATACCAGTCTTCATTACTTCTTACTTGGAACTACTTGTGTGTCTCTGCCTATGAGCCATTGAGTATGGGGAATTTTTAGTTCTGAATTTGAGAGGATTTTGAAATTTGCAACAAAGCTGAACTATGTATTAGTTAAGTTTGGTGTTCAAGTCTCTTAACTGAATTTCTTTATACTATACTAAAAGAAAAACTGCCCTTCATTGCTCATGATTCATATTCTCTCTAACATGTGATCATTCCCACCAGTGTTCAAGCATTTCAACATTTTAGGGAAAGAGTCTCTTCATCCTGTCACCCCAGCTACTTCTCAGATTTCTCAATTCTCTTCCATAGCAGTAATTTTTCAATTTTTAAAAATGAATTTTTAAACAGAAAATTTAAAGCATGAGTTTGTTAATTTTACAGTAGTAGGGATCACATCCATGTGCAAGAGCACTACCACTGAGCTACACATGCAGCCAGACAACAAAATATTTTCAAAGAGGTGTCTACACACAGCACCTTCATTTTCCTTATTATGGCCAACAGCTGTGCTTCTACAAATGTTCTTCTTATAAGTTGCCATTGTCAAACTGTCTACGAATAGAAACCTTCAACAGCAATAAACAAAAATAACCACACCCTTTTGGTATACTCCACATATCTCTTTTGTGACTTCAATTTCTTAATTTCTTTTTATTTTAACATATATATATATATATATATATATATATATATATATATATATATAAATGTTTTTTGTCTGTATGTATTATTTCTGGTGCAGCTTCCTCTTCAGAGGAACATAGCTGTTAAGGTCAGAGATTCCCACGTTACGCCTTCCAACATGATAGCTACTTGTCACATTGGTGTCTTCACATTTAAATTAATAAAAAATAAACAACATTGAGAAAGTTAAGCATTTATTTAATAAAATTAAAATGAATAATTCAACCCTGTATCCCACCAACCAGATTTGTATTGTTCAAGAAAATGAAGTAGTTACTGAGACAGAAAACACTTCAATCATTGCTGGAACATCAATTGAATGGTTCTCCCTGAGCAATACTCATAGGACTAGAACCACAGCTCTGCTCCTCCAACAGACTTTAAGCAAGTTAATCAGTCCCTCTTAACCTTGTTTTCCCTTTCTGTAAAGCGAAGTTTCTAATGTATACTACAGGGACTTGAGAGATGGCTCAGCAGTTAAGCACATTGGCTGCTCTTCAAAAAGACTTGAATCTGAGTCCCAGCACCAAACTTTTGCCTCACAACTGCCTGTAGCTCTAACTTCAAGGGATCCTGGGATCCAAAGTCCTCTTATGCTAAACACACACACACACACACACACACACATGCGCACGTACACACAGAGACAAAATGTCACAATGAAAGTAATTATTTTATGCAATTAATGCAGGTTAATCAATTTCTATTAGTTCTTTGAAAATTTTGTGCAATGAGGTTTTACCATACTCGTGACCTCCAACCCTCTCCAGATCCATACCTCTATCCCTACTCACCCAATCACCCAATGTTGTATAATCTTTCTTTTTCCACACTTGTTAAGTATTATTTGGGCTTACCATATAATGGATGTGTAGCCTTTCCCAGAACATGATCTATCTACTAATGGCATCAACCATAAAGACAAATGACTCTCCATCTCTTATCAGCTATTAATTGCCAATAGCTCCTTGATTAGGGCTACCACTCTATATCCACATCCTCTCATACAGAGAATACGAGCTTTCAGAATGCTCAGCTAAATACCCTTCTCTCAACGTTTAGGGATCATTGCAAAAAGGGGAAGGTGGGAAGACCTTACTATCTAGAGGCAGAGAATGAATACAAAGAATTCACAGTGGTTATGACAATATGCACGAGACCCATGAGAACAATAAGGCTGTTCAGGATATGGTTTGTCCACCAAGAAAATTATGTGCTAGAAATGTGGTCTTCACAGTCAGTGTTGAGGTAGCGGGATCTTTAAGAGATGAGGCTTAGTGGGTAATGGGAGCTCCACCAACATAAATGGATGAATGTTGCTTCAAAGCACTATGTCAGATCTCCTGAGCCCAAACTAGTTCCCAAGAAAGAGCACGTTGTTAGAAAAGAGCAATAGTTTCTCTCTCGTGTCCTTGGATATGTACATGAATTTTCTGTACAAACCCAATTCTTTTTCTGCTTGCTCACCATGTCTTGATACATTGAGACACTGATGTTACACCAAATGAAACATTTTGTCTTTATATATTATCCAGTAATGAGTAATCATTTATAGGAAGACAAAATATACTAAGACACAGGCTAATTAGCAGATTGATACCAAGATATACTGGGTAGTTATATGGATAGTAAATACCACATAGATATTTTTAGTCACTGAAACAGGGTTTCCCTATGTAGCCCTGGGTGCGGTGAAACTCACTCTGAAGACTAGGCTAGCCTGTAACTCAAGAGATTCAACTGCTACTGCCTCCTGCGCGCTGGGATTAAAGGCATGCGCCACCACTGCTTGATTATGTACTCACTAATTTTATGTGCTGGAAATTTCCAAGACTTAGAATAATCTTTCTTTTTACTCACTTCCCATAGCTGAGCAGATCTTGTAAAAGTGACTTCATCTGTTTGTAAACTACACCTTCACAAGGTGCTAGTCACTGTTATCACATTCCTCTTTATAGCCATATTATATGCATGCTAAGAACTCCCAGTTTCTAAACTTATGGCCTGACTCCTCAGTGAGGTTCAGCCCACTTGCTTGACATTCACATTTAGTCTACATAGGCACAACTAACAAAGGTCTGAACTGAGATTCCCTTTTCTCCTTCCTCTTCCAACCACATCTACTTCTCCTCTTGTCTTCCAATTTCTAGTATTCTCCTACCCACACCAAACCTAATACCTTTCACAGTGGACTGAACATTTTAAAATTCACTCCTCTCCTTCATGGTGTAATGAAGATTAGGTCTAGCAACTCACACACAACTGAAAGATATTCAAGTCCCTGATATAAAATAACACTGTAGTTGGATAGGAATTATACATTCTTTGTGTATAATTCAGTCATTTCTAGATTACTTATATTTAATACAATGTAAATTATATTAAGCAGTTGCTATACTCCATTATTTATAGATAAATAATAAAAAATATACAGCTGTAGTACAAACAGAATTTTTATCAAATTTGTTTTTTCCATACTTCACTGAATCCAAATATACAAAAACTAACCTGAAGATGCAAGGGAAAAATATACTTTTCATTAACAAAAATTATGCCTTCTGGTTTCCGTCTGTACCTAGAGCTGATCCTATGCCACAGCACTCCATACCCAAACACCACTGGGAAAGATCTGGTCTCCCAGAAGTGCAGACATGCCTGTGAGCACAGGTAAGACCAACACTTCTGCCCCAAGGGACATGCCCAGAGTCCTCAGGACACAGGATATGAGGAGCAGCCTGGGACAGGATCCTTCTGGCTTCTATCTGCGCCCAGAGCTGGTCCTGTGCCACAGTGTTCCATACAAAAATATTGCCAGGAGATAGCTGGTCTACCAGGAATGTGGACACAACTGTGAGTACAGGTAAGACCATCACTTCTGCTCAATTTCCTGGCCCAAGTGGAACCTGCCCAGAGCCATCAGGACACAGGAACCAAGGAACAGCCGGAGACAGGATCCTTCCAGTTTCCATCTGCACCTCAGAGCTGACCCTGTGTCACAACACTCCATATCCAAATTCCTCCTGGAGAGAACTGGTTGCCCAGGAATACTGACACACAGGCTTTCTGGAGGGACAAGCTACAGTCAGAGACAGCAAGACGAGATAACACCAGGGATAACCAGATGGCAAGGGGCAAGGACAAGAACATAAGCAACAGATACCAAGGCCACTTGGATTCATCAGAAACTAGTTCTTCCACTACGAGTTCCCATCCAGTTCTCCCTAGATACCCCAACACACCAGAAAAGCAAAACACTGATTTAAAAATCAAATCTCATGATGATTATAGAGGACTTTAAGAAGGACATAAATAACTCCCATAAAGAAATATAGGAGAACAAAATCAAACAGGTAAAGGAATTGAACAAAATCTTCCAGGATCTGAAAATGGAAATAGAAAAATAGAAACAATAAAGAAATTACAAAGGGAGACAACCCTGGAGACAGAAAACCTAGGAAAGAGATCAGGAGTCATAGATGCAACCATCACCAACAGAATACAAGACATATGAGCCAACAGACTAGAAGACATGAGAGAATTTCAGGTGCAGAAGACACCATAGAAAACAGTGACACAACAGTCAAATAAAATACAAAATGCAAAAAGTTCCTAACCCAAAATATCAGGAAATACAGGACACAATGAGAAGACCAACCTAAGGATAATAGGTATAGAAGAGAGCAAAGATTCAAAGCTTAAATTGCCAATAAATATCTTCAACAAAATTATAGAAGAAAACTTCCCTAACCTAAAGAAAGAGATGCCCATAAATATACAACAGACCTACAGAGCTCCAAATAGATTGGACCAGAAAAGAAATTCCTCCCATAAAATAATATTCAAAACACCAAATGCAGAAAACAAAGAAAGAGTATTAAAAGCAGTAAGGGAAAAAGGTCAAGTAACATATAAAGGCAGACCTATCAGAAATACAACAGACTTCTCACCAGAGACTATGTGAACTAGAAAATCCTGGACAGATGTCATACATACCCCAAGAGAACACAAATGCCAGCCCAAGCTACTATACCCAGCAAAACTCTCAATTACCATAGATGGACAAACCAAGATATTCCATGACAAAACAAATGTATAGAATATATTTCCACAAATCCAGCACTACAAAGTATAATAGATGGAGAACTCTAACACAAGGAGGAAAACTACACCCAAGAAAAAGCAAGAAAGTAATCTTCTTTCAACAAAATCAAATGAAGATAGCCACACAAATATAAAAATAACAGGAATCAACAATCACTATTCCTTACTATCTCTAAACATCAATGGACTCAATTCCTTGGTAAAAAGATATAAACTAACAGACTGGATACATAAACAGAACCCAGCATTTTGCTGTATACAGTAAACACACCTCAGTAAGAAAGACAGACACTACCTCAGAGTAAAAGGCTGGAAAACAGTTTTCCAAGCAAATGGTCCAAAGAAACAATGTAGAGTAGCCATTCTAATATGAAATAAAATCAACTTTCAGTCAAAAGTTATCAAAAAGGATAAGGAAAGACACTTCATACTCATCAAAGGAATAATCTACCAAGAGGAATTCTCAATTCTGAACATCTATGCTCCAAATGCAAGGGCATCCACATTTGTAAAAGAAACTTTACTAAAGCTCAAAGCACACATTTCACCTCACATAACAATAGTGGGAGTCTTTAGCACCCCACTCTCATCAATGGACAGATCACAGAAACACAAACTAAACAGAGACACAGTTAAACTAATTGAAGTTTTGGACCAAATGGATTTAACAGATATCTATAGAACATTTCATCCTAAAACAAAAGAATATACCTTCTTCTCAGCACCTCTTGGTACCTTCTCCAAAACTGACCATATAATTGGTCACAAAACAAGCCTCAACAGGTATAGAAGATTGAAATAATCCCATGCATTCTATCAGATAACCGTGGACTAAGACTGGTCTTCAATAGCAACAAAACAGCCAAAAGCCCACATACACTTGGAAGCTGAACAATGCCCTACTCAATGATAACTTGAGAAATAAAGAAAGAAATTAAAGACTTTTTACAATTTAACGAAAATGAAGGCACAATACCCAAACGTATGGGACACAATGAAAACAGTGATAAGAGGAAAACTCAGCTCTCAGTGCCTCCTAAAAGGAACTGGAGAGAGCACACACTAGCAGCTTGACAGCACATCTGAAAGCTCTAGAACAAGAAAGAAGCAAATACACCCAAGAAGAGTAGAGAGCTGAAATCACCCAAATAGAAACAAAAAGAGCTATACAAAGAATCAAAAAAACCAGGAACTAGTTCTTTGAGAAAATCAACAAGATAAATAAACCCTTAGCCAGACTAACCAGAGCGCACAGAGGCAGTATCCAAATTAACAAAATCAGAAATGAAAAAGGAGATATAACAACAGAAACTGAGGAAATTAAAAAAATCATCAGATCCTACTACAAAAGCCTATATTCAACAAAAATGGATAATCTGAATGAAATGGACACTTTTCTAGACAGATACCAAATATCAAAGTTAAATCAGGATCAGATAAACCATCTAAACAGTCCCATAACCTCTAAAGTAATAGAAGCAGACATTAAAAGTCTCCCAAGGAAAAAATGCCCAGGACCAGATGTGTGTAGTCGAGAATTCTATCCGACCTTCAAAGAAGACCTAATACCAATACTCTTCATACTAGTCTACAAAATAGAAACAGAAGGAACGCTACTCAATTTATTTCATGAAGCCACAGTTACACTACACATTCTTTTTTGGAGATGGAATAGTTTCTGTCTCATCAGGAACCTGTCACAATTTCCTTTCATAGAGGACTTCATAAGAGATTTTTTTTCTACTTCTATCAGGTTTAATGTTCAAAATAGATTTTAAAAACTGGTTGAGTGCATATTACTTTTAGCTTCAGAAATCATTGTGTTTATTTAAGAGGAATTTAACTATTATAAGTTATTTTGATGACTTAAAAAATGTCAATCAGAGTTGTTTATTTTAAAATAAATTTTATTAGTTTAATAAAAAAATTACATATATGGGTATTGTATTTCTATCATTTTCCTCTCCCTCTTTTCCTTCTACCCCTATACTCCCCATCAAATCCAGGATCTCCTTTTAAAATTTTTATTGTTTTATGCATGCTTATGTATGTATATATATATATGAATTAATATATAAATATAACCTCCCAAGTTCTTTTAGCTATGCATGTATATGTATAGCTGTGTGTGTGTGTGTGTGTGTGTGTGTGTGTTGGGAGCTGACCATTTGGGACTGGACAACCTACTGAGAGCTCGTCCCCCAAAATGTTGGACTCTCCCTCTCTAGACACCCATTAATTATCTTTACCTCTTCATCTAGGGGTGGGGAATTGTGAAATTTCCCCATCCATGTTGACAGGTCAAATGGTGTTGATAGGGATATTAGTAATCAATCTACTTTATTCAGATAGCCAGTGCCTGGGCTTTTTACTTTCTGCCTATTCTAAGACTATCCTCCCATCTGACTCTTCCACTCTTGCAATAACTTTCAAAATGATTCTCTGCAACTCCATCAGAAGAACCTTTCGAGGGTGTAAATCACATCTTGTCTCTGTCCTTCATAAAATCATGCAATGGCTTCCTATTTCAGGTAGGATAAAACACAAAGCTCTATAAAGTTAGATTGTGAGTCACAACTGTTTGGTCATCTAGTATACTTCTTGTCACTCATTCAGCTCAAGCAAACAACGCTGATCTTCCAGTTCTCCAATATCTAAGTCGTTTCCAATTTATAAAATATTGTCTGGTCTCTGTGTGTAGAACTCTTTTTTTCCTGAATTTTCCCTGGTTAATACTACCAGTCTCTCAGGTTTTTTCTAAAAATCACAGATTATTAGGGAGGTCTTTCTAATATTTTCCCAATTGAAGTAAGAATCTCTTCTACTATTATCACTTACAGAAACTGTCGTCCTTGTCACAGCAGTGACAACATTATAATTTGGCACCATGATAGTCCCTGTTCCTTCAAGAACTGATGCAAGACCTTTGGATCCTAGCTTGAAAACACAAGTGTGTTAGGTCAGGAAACTTGGACTGCATGATCAGATATTTTGGCCTCTGATTCCCTGTCTTTAGGTTGAAGAGGTAAGAGCAGATTTCTTCAAGCAAAAAGTATCATGCAAAAAAAAGCATCATTTGTGTGTGTGTGTGTGTGTGTGTGTGTGTGTGTGTGTGTGTTCAATGTCTCTTCCATCATAGTGCATCCATCCCAGTAAGGAAACAAATGGGCAAATACGAACAAATGATCCCACATTATGTACTACAAAGGAAACTAATATAGAGATATATGGCAGCGAATGAACTTTGAGGTTTGTGTTTTTGTGTATGTATGTGTATGTGTGTGGGGGGTGCTCAGACTTTGGACTGTCTTCCTCAATCATTTTTCATATTACTTTTCTTGAGACAGTGTTCCTTCCATGAATCTGGAGCTCATCCATTACCTAAAATACTGCCCAGTGAGCTTTCAAAATCTGCCTGGCTCCAGGAATCCCAGTGGAGCAAAAGAGACACTAAGCTAACCACAAAACTTTCAACCCAAAACGTATCCTTTCTACAAGAAATACAGGCACAGGGGCTGAAGCAGAGACTGAGGGAATGGCCAAATAATAACCAGTCAAACTTGAGACTCTTCCCATGGGCAAGCACCAATCTCTCGCACTATTAATGAAACTCTGTTCTGCTTGCAGACAGAAGCATGGTTGTCCTCAAGAGAGGCTCCACCCAGCAGCTGACTCAGATAGACACAGACACCCATAGCTAAACAGTGGATGGAGCCTGAGGACTCTCATGAGAGAATAGGAGGAAGGATTGTGGGTCTTAAGGTAATAGAAACTCCAGAGGAAGACCAACAGAGTCAACTAACCTGGACCCTTGGGGCTCTCAGAGTCTGAACCATCAACCAAAGAACATACACAGGCTAGACCTAGGCCTCCCCACACATATGTAGCAGATGTGCAGTTTGGCCTTCATGTGGGTCCTGAACAACCAGAACGGGGCTATCCCAAAAGCTGTTGCCTGTACATAGGATATATTCTATTAGCTGGGCTGCCTTGTCTTACCTCAGTGGGAGAGGAAGCGCCTAACCTTGCAGAGACTTGAAGTGCCAAGGTGAAAGGAGGAGATACCCAAGGGGTCCCCACCTGCTCAGAGGAGAAGGGGAGGACTGAAGGGGTAAGGGTTGTGGGAAGTGAGAGGGAGTAGGGCAGTGAGTGGAATGTAAAGTGAATAAGTTTAAAAATTAAATTAAATTTAAAAAAAAAATCTGCCTGGCTCCAAGTGTTTTCCACAATACTGGAGTTGCTGATGGGCATGGACAGGCCCAGCTTTTCACATGACTGCAGTGGATCTGAATTCAGGTACTCAGGCTTGCATAGCAAGCACATTATACATTGAATCACCTTCTAAGTCACAAGTTGTAATATTTAATATAAAGGATAAAGATAAAAAGCAACATCCTAAGGCAAGTAATAGCTAAATCTCTTTTGTTCAAATAGTCTATGAGTCTGTGCAAAAATATGTTGAATTTGTCAGGCAATATAAAGTGAGTTGATGCTTCATTAAAACTGATACCCCATTCTTTGTTCATTTGGTGAAAGGTTAGGAAAGTTTTCTTTTTCTCAGAATGATGCTACTACTCAAAAGAGAATAAAATATGATAGTGAAAATAATGTTCATATACAATCACCATTTTGAGTGTATATAACCTTTAAAACATGTAAATTACAGATAATAGTTACCTCTGCTGGAGACTTAGTGAGATGTAATTAGGGCAGCATGTGTAAAAATATCAATTGTATTTGAAGTGTTTTTTCTTTTTACTATTTATTTAATATATAAAGCAGTAGGTTTCATTGTTATATTTTCTCCTCATCCACTATCTTCCTCCTCTGCCTCTCATTAATTCTCTTCCTCTCTGACAGTCATTCTGTCTCCTGTTTTCATGTTACAAACATTTCACTATCTCTTCTTACTCTTTTATCATTCCCTTTAGACCTCCTCCACTCCCAAAGTCCTCTTCTTAGTTTTATGTCCTATTCACACAAACATACCCCTAAATTCCACTTTAGGTTCAACATAAGGGATAAATTTATAGTATGTGTCTTTGTATGTTTGGTTCATCTTCCTCAAAATGTCAAAATTTTCTTCAATGTTCGTGGCTGAAAAACTCCATTGTGTTTCTATGCCATAGCTTTTCATTTTTTTTATTTTGATCTGCATATTCATTTTGCACCCCATTTTATTATTTGTTTTATATTGATGCATATTAGGCTGATTCCATTTCTTCTCTACTGGAAACGGTGCAGCAATTCACATATATGGACTTAATTTGAACAGTGGTTCTATTAACTAAAAGCTCTAAGCAAGTTACTGACCACTTTCTCCAAAGGGTGGTCCTTTACCCATTTCTTCTCTGCTATCCTCACTGGTTGTGATATAATCCATGAAATATAATAAATGCTCATAAGCATCTTAATTATTATAAACATTGTGTTTCCTCTAACCTACACACAAAGGAAAGCAAGAAAGACTATGAATGCTGAGAATGAATCTCTCTTTTTCTGTCCCATTCTTTCATATTTCTCCTCAGGTAAATGATAGAAAATAACACATACAAAAAAATTTGTCTGCATGCAACACATCTTCAAATTACTCTATAGTTAGTTTCTTTACACTGGCCAAAAGAGCCTGGTTAAAAATGTATAAATCACATAGAGAGAGAGTTAACCAAGGGGAATTTTAAAGCCAACCCTTACAAGTTAAAAAAGGCAAAAGAACTCAGACGAACACACCACCTCCTACATGACAGCATGACAAATGTAGACAAGTCACAGAGGACTTCCCAAGAGGGAAACATTTGAAGTCATTTTGCCCATAAACCATCACTGCCATTCTGGCCATCCCACCTTACCTAACTGAAATTGATTGGAGACATTCCCGCATGTTTGCATTACCTCCGGGCTGTTCCATCCTAAAGGATATAATGCACAGCCTGAGCTTATCAGCAGCCCTGGAAAGAAAAGCACAGGCACAGGTAGAAAAATAGAATAGCTTTCCTGTTGTCCCAACATCTGCCCAGGACTGCTTCACTTTAACTCTGCCTTCTCAACAAAGGCCTGACACTTACCCTTTTACTCTAAAATGCTTCATTTCTATCATACTGTCAATTCAACAGGATCACTGTGTCATACCATAGGTAGTGGAGTGATACAGAAAGACAGACAAATAAATAGAGCAGACAACTCAAAGAATAGTATAGGAAATGAAGACAGGTCCATTTTACTCTAATAGCCATTTTTTCTTTTGTTTTCACACAGGGTGTCACTATGAGACCTATTTTGGCAAACTCTCTGTGGAGCTACTGAACAGAGCCACGAATTGCATATATGTTGAGCAGGCTCCACGTGGTAAACAGGGCACTATATTCTCTTTTTCAAAATATTATTTCAACTAAAATCTAAGCCTCTTTCCCCCTGACATCTCTGTCGCTGCGATAATTAGCTTTGACTGTCAATTTGGTGGGAGTGAGAGTCACCTAAAAGGTAGATCTCTGGGCATATCTGTGTGACCCTTTCCAGTGAGGTAACTGAGATGGGAAGAGAGACCCTGGATGTACATCACAGCCTTTCTATGAATCAGCATGCTAGAGCAAGGAAAGTGGAGAAAGTGAGAACATCAGCATTCATCTCTCTCTGCTTCCTAAATGAACATGCAATGTGACCTCACAATCCACTTGAGGGGAGTTCTCAGTGCCACGGGTTCTCATTGTGAGCAGAAACAAACCTCCTTAAGCTGTTGTAGGCTATTTCTTCACAGAAAAAAAGGAATTAATGCAACCCCATTTGATTATCTCCCATTGGCCTTTTGGTCATTATAAGGAAACCCTATGGAATTTTATTTTATAATCTTATTCTAAAAGCCACAGTTTTAAGTCTGGATTTACCCACCACCATTCCATTCTAAGAGCACCTGATTCACATTTTATAATCCATGACCTGCCAGGCTTTTAGCTGCAGTAATTTGGAACAAATTATTGCCACATGACACTAAACACAACCAAATTCATTGGTTAACCATTTCTGGGTGCCATTGTAGCCAGACCTCAAGAAAAGAAGGACTAGATTTTGACTTCTGAAATGTTAATTAAGAAACATACAATGCATGGTGGTGAATGATGGTAATCTAGGTACTTTGGGAACCTAAGGCAGGAGAATTATGGTTCACGCATGTTGCATGGCATGTTCAAGAGACTTGCCCCACGACTTAGGGAGATCCTGTCCTAAAATATGAAGAAAAGACAAACAGGCAAGAGAAAACAAAACAAAACATAAAACTCCTAACAAAATTAGCAGATAGTAGAGACATGGGGGAAAAAAACAAAGACCAGGTAGGGGAATCAAGTTTCTGTAAAGCTAAAGCCACAATTTGTGAACCCAATCCTGGTAAGTTAGGTGATGCAATTGGTAAAGCAAGTGGCTAGAGGAGAACAATGGCAGGAATATAAGACTATGAGACAAATCCCTTACTGTCAACAAAATTTAAGAAAATAGAAAATAGAAGCCATTTCTAGGTAGGTGTCTTGTCCCGATTTCATATATCCTGATTTCAAGACCACCTGTAAAATATGTGCTGGCAGGAAGCACTGAACACCAGAACACGGAAGCAGATGGGTGAGCAGTGGTGACTAAATGTCAAAATTGCAAGTTTCTGAGTCCTGGATTGAGCTGGATGGGGACAGGAAGGCCATCCCATGGACTTCTGGCTTCATTTCACTTTCATTTCTCATTCTTCATCATAGACATCCTAGGAAGTACAAAAGGCGCAATCTGCCTGAAGAGGACCTTTAATTGAGCAAGTGAGTTTGTCTGGCATATGATAATCAGCTGTTTTCTGTCCCTATAAGAGAAATTAACAATCTTAACATATAGCGAAAAGGGTTTAAAAATGGAAAGAGGAAGAAGATTCCTGACAGTGAGAAGAACTTTGAAAACTAAAGAAAGTTCCCATTAATGCTTAACCCTCCCCTCCTTTAATTGAAAACTTAAAATTAGAAAACATTCTTATCTGTCTTATCGTCTTCCAGGAAATGAAACTGGTCACTCAGAGACCTTTCTAGACTTTGGAATCTATCTATCCAGGGGCAATAGAACAATACCCTTCCTTTTCACCCTAGATAAACTGAAATGCTGTAATATGAGATAGTTCAGAGTACATACCATGGGTAGAGACAAAAGTGGAAAGGAAAATTGAGTCCTTTTTGTTGCAATAGGAGTAGTTACTATAGACTGAGAAGCTGGGTGTGGTGGCTCTTGATAATAGGACTTTGGAGTCTGAGGCAAGGAGATCAGAATGACTATGTAGCTTAGGCTTCATAGGAACTTTCAGGACAGATTTAGCTATAGAATATGGTCCTATCTCAAAGAAAACAAATGTGTGTGTGTGTGTGTGTGAGAGAGAGAGAGAGAGAGAGAGAGAGAGAGAGAGAGAGAGAGAGAGAGAGAGAGGCGGGGGGGTGGCGGGGGACAGAGAAGGACAGAGAGAGACAGAGAAAGAGAGATGAGAGAGAGGAAGGAAGGAAGGAAGGAAGGAAAGAAGCAATGCAGGAAAGAAGACATGAACACAGGCAGACAAAGAAAGACAAACAGACTTGTCCCATACTCTCTAAAAGTAGCTAGCCTTCTGAAGGAACTTCCTAAGCCAGGTTGTAAGATAATTCTGGATATCTGGTATAATCATAACATCTTTTCTAAGACATTGTGTTTGTTTTTTAATTTATTCAGGATTTTTTTATTTTAAACTTCACATATAAGTACTATACTCACATAATTTCCCTCCTCACTGTCTCCCTTCCCACTCATTCTGTCATAAAATCCTGCATAGAAGAAGACCTTTAGATATTATGTTTGCATTCACAAGTTTATGTAGCTAGTTATTGGCAAGAAGAAGTTTCTAATAAAAAAAAAGAAGCCCTTACAGGCTCTATTATTTTAGAATTCATTTTTCAAGAATAACTGCCTTGTAGGAAGCTCTACCAATCTTAGGAAATTTGAATTCATGAGATCTGGACAGAATAACATGGCTTAGGAAAACACGTTCTGGAATCTTCCAAGAACTCAGTTAAAGTCTACCTGATTTTCGGCAAACTACTCAATGTCTCTCTCTGCCTCGGTTACCTCCATTTTAAAATGGAGAGCATAACAATACCATATCCTTTGCAGACATTCCAACAGCCAATGAGTTTAATAAATATCACGTGGCAGATATTTAAAGTACTCAGCTAAGATTTGTTATTATTAAACAACTGCCTTTCGCTGTAGCTCCTCTCCCAGTTTCTAACCATATTCCTCTGCTCATTACTTCCTCACTTTGTTGTCATAGCAGCTGAAAAGCTAAGAAGTTGAACATTACTCCACTAAAAACTGCCAAACTGAAGGCGTTATCTTGCAATTTCATAGAGGTAACTAGTGACAAAGCAGGTGTCTCTGTGAAGGGTTTTGTCCCAACACACATCAACATACATGGTTACTGCCTCAATGCCCATTCCTTGAAGTGTCTTTTAGATGCTAAGTACAATAGAATGTAAACACATTTCATGTACATATTTGACTCGGGACTGACTCTTAGTCTCACATTTTATTGTAGGTAGAAAAAATTGTCTTGGGAAGATGCATTTAAAAGGAAAAATGAAATCATAGGACAATTCTTACTTAATTAGATTGTCCCCAACAGTTGTCCTTGTCTATTTGGGATTGTAACTAGCAACAGGGAAGCCATTTGCTAGCGTTGGAACCTGCAACTTTATAAGAGAGTGACATCTAATTAAAAATGTACATTTGATCTTTTTTTCTTGTTTCTTTTTTGTTCATTTTGATTTGGGTTTTTTTTTGGCTTTGGAGGATTACTTGAGAGAGAAAGAATATGAAGTTGAGTGGGTAGGGAGTTGGGGAGGATCTAGGAGGCATTGAGCAAGGGAATGTATATGATCAAAATATATAATACATACATTTTAACATAATAATTTAAAAGAAAAATTAAAAATAAGCTAAGATAAAAACATGCATTTGGCTATACACATGAAGGACTCTAAATCAGCACATTACAGAGATACATACACCCCTGGTTAGTTGCACCACTATGCGCAGTAGGCAAACTATGGAACCAGTCCAGGTGCTTATCATCAGATGAATCCACAAAGAAAACATAGCACATATACACACATGTGCCATGAAGAGGATGTCATTAAGAGAAACCAAATAAACCAGACTCAGAAAGACAAATCCCACAATATTTTTTCCTCTGTACGAGATACACCAAGTTCTTACAGTTTATACATAAGACACAATGTAGATGGACAGCTATGTGGGAAAGGAAGGGTCCAGAATAGAGGAGAGATGCGATAGGGATGTGTATGAAAATCATCATAGTAAAAGCTGTGATTCTCGTGCTATTTTATAGAAAGTAACTTTATAGTTATTGGCGGAAAGACATGCAGAGTCTTGGGGTTTGTCACTTGGTATTTAGCTGTAGCCCAATTGTTGGCGAGGATGTGGAGAAAGAGGAACACTCCTCCACTGCTGGTGGAATTGCAGGCTGGTACAACCACTCTGGAAAGCAGTCTGGCGGCTCCTCAGAAAACTGGGCATGACACTCCCGGAGGATCCGGCTATACCACTCCTGGGCATATACCCAGAGACTTTACCTGCATGCAATAAGGACACATGCTCCACTATATTCATAGCAGCCTTATTTATAATAGCCAGAAGCTGGAAAGAACCCAGATGTCCCTCAACGGAGGAATGGATTCAGAAGATGTGGTATATTTACACAATGGAATACTACTCTGCAATTAAAAACAATGAATTCACGAAATTCCTAGGCAAATGGTCAGAACTTGAAAATATCATCCTTAGTGAGGTAACCCAATCACAAAAGATCACACATGGTATGAAGTCACTGATAAGGGGATATTGACCCAGAATCTCAGAATACCCTAGACACAATCAGCATATCAATAGATTTCTAAAAAGATGGAAGGAGAGACCCCTGGTCCTGGAAAGACTGGATGTAGGGGAACGCCAAGACAGAGTAATGAGAGGGGGTTGAACGGAGAAAAGAGGGAGGGAAGGGGGCTTATGGGACTTTCGGGGAGGGAGGAAACGGGAAAGGGGAAGTGATTTGGAATGTAAATTAAAAAAATAAAATAAAATTAAATTTAAAAAAAAAAATAATAATAATTTGCATTCTTAAAACTCCCTGCGATGTAGATGTGCCTGTTTCTGGTAGCAACACTAATGAAAAGAAAAAACAACCAAAAACAAACAAACAAACAAAGAAAAACCAAAAGAAACCAATTATAGCTGTAAAAGCAGGTGACATGGTAACAGGAAAAAAGGAAAACTACTTTCAAATCCTAGGCCTGCCGCATATGAGCTGTCATTCAGGTTTGTATTACTACAGTGTGTTCTTGCTAACTCCTGCTTTTACTACCTTTCTAAAGATAAGATTTCTGTCTGTACTGGATATGGAGGTATATTTAATCCCAGCACTCAGTGGGAAGAAGCAAGTTAACCTCTGTAAGTTTGAGGCTATCCTGTTCTACATAGCAAGTTTCAGGCCAGTATGGAATACATACTAAGAAACTATCTAGAAAAAGGAGGACAAGGATGACAAGAAGGACAAGGAAGAGGAGGCAAAGAAGGGAGAAGCAAGATGGGAGTAGGTGAAGAAGTAGGGGAAGGAGAAGAAGAAGAAAAAGAAGAAAGAACAAAAGGAGAAGGTGAAGAAGGAGAAGGAATAGTAGTGGTGGTATTTAGTAGTAGTAGGCTATTCCAGCTTAGTCTCATTTGCTGCAAAAAAAAAGCCCTTTGGAAGGTATGATTATCATTCCTCTCTCCTAGCCAAATAAAAGGTCCAGTGCACCACCATCTCACCATCTTACGTGCCTTCACTTGTTCCCCTTCTAACATAGCTGCTAATACAAAATAGTCCAATTTGTATTACCGTAATTAGAAGTCCCTGACCAGAGAGACCTGTGTTGATCAGCGTCAGACATTACAGCAACAGTAACATCAAAACAAACCCTCTCAGGTACATATACATATACAACGTTTTCCTTCTAGTTCTCCTCCCCCACTCATTTGCCCTGATATTCTCTGTCAATACTATAGGATAGTTTATATCGGCTAGAGATGGCGAAAGTTCAATGAAGCTTCACATAGAGACGTTGAATTGGATCTGGCCTTTGAGTAATGAGTAAATATTTTCAGGCAGAAATAGTTACAGAAAGAAACAATTCTATGAATAAGCTGGAGGCAATTTCCTTAAGCACTTTTAGGTTGTACTGTATTGTGCTTAAAACTTTTACAGTGGAGTCCTGAGAATGAGATTCGAGTATGCAGAATACTTCAGAGACATCTGTACTATTGCAGTTTTGGGTTGTGCATGTTTGAAACATGTTGTAGTATACGTTTAAAACTAAACCATCCTGAGAGGGTGCGTGAAAAGTAGATCACCAGGCCCTGGTCATAGCTGAAGCAACCAGGAATCTAAGTGCATAAACAAACACCATAGGTAGTTCATATGCATATGGTGCATGATCAGCTCTGCAAATCAATCCAATAGAATTTCTTTCTAAAAATGGAAACAAGGAAAATTGAAGAAAATATCTGGGGACTCTTGAGATGGTGCAACAGGTAAAGGCACTTGAAGCTAAGCCTGCCAACCTGAGTTCTATGCCCAGGACTCACGCGGTGGAAGGGAGAGTGCTAAGTGAACCAAGTTTTTTAAGTTGTCTCTTGACATCCACAGACTCTGTGTGTGTGTGTGTGTGAGAGAGAGAGAGAGAGAGAGACAGAGAGACAGAGAGAGACAGAGACACACACACACAGAGAGAGAGAGGAGAGAGAGAGAGAGAGAGAGAGAGAGAGAGAGAGAGAGAGAGAGAGAGAGAGAGAGCAGACAAAATAGTAGAGTGTAAAAGGTACTTTAAGGACCTAAACTTCAATTTTCTATGTGACTCCTGACTGGTAGGCAAACCTTCTTGAGTATTGCTTTACAAACAGAAAGCAACTTTTTATTTTATTTTTTTTTATTTTCTAAGTTTTTTTTATTTACATTCAAAATCATTTCCCCTTTCCCGTTTCCTCCCTCCCCGAAAGTCCCATAAGCCCCCTTCCCTCCCTCTCTTCCCCATTCAACCCCCTCTTGCTTCTCTGTCCTGGCATTCCCCTTCATCCAGTCAGAAAGCAACTTTTAAAATACATTCTCAGCATAGGAAGAATAAATCAGTTGAAATCTGGTGAAACATCAGAAGATATTTATAATGCTAAGAAAAGTTAGTTATTTTCTTTTAATTCATAGAGTTACAGTTAGACAGAACAGATTCTGATGCACTATTGTATACTAATGTGACAATAAGTTAACAATAAATGTAATAACTATATATTTTGTTTAAAAATAAGTAAGGTAGTTGGTATGAAATGTTTTCATCCAAAGTAACTGATAAAATGTTTGAGATGATGGAAGCATTCATTGCCCTGATTGGGTCACTGAACGCTGTATTGAAAGATAACAGTTTTCAGAGATGATATCATTCCTGAGATCAATTTCTCAGTTATCTGCCTTCAACACAGATTCATCTCAGAGCATGTAATGCTGTGACCTTACACAAAGATATGCACTGGTTACTGTCTCGATGTGTTAAGTTTTATCCCTTTAACAAAAAATATATGTCCAGGGCAATGGGTTGCTTTTGGGTTTTGGAAAGGCTCTACATCAGAGCCACTGGGAATATTTTTCTAAAAACACACAGCTTTCCACCTGTTGCTGCATATATCAAAATGGAAAAAAATAGACTGGAGAGTCGGAGAGTTCAAGTTCTTCTCAGCATTCCAGGTGATTCCAATACATTTTCTGTTCTAGAAAGATTCTTGGCTTTCCTCGAGTAACCTGATCCAACATCTTACATTTTTTTTCCTGCCGAGAAGGCCTTTACATTTCCTTCTCACCTTTTCCCTCTTTGTTTAGTTCTCACTGAAGAGAAAAGATAATTCACAAACATCTTCCATATATATACACGGGGGAATGGGAATAATGATCATTTTCTTGGGAACTGAGAGCCAGCTGGTTGAAAACCTCAGTATCCCCAATGTTGAAATAATCTCCTGGCCAGATGTTTCCTTCACTGGTTGGAACAGGGCACAGAGGCCCCAGTGGAAGACCCTCTGGACCCTAGCCTGGCCAACTGGATCAGTTGCAGGTGGAGCAAATGGGACCCAAGGGCCTCATCAGGTCACCTTGCTGAGTATGAGTCAGGCCAGCAGCTCTTTATTTCTTCCTGTCTCTCCCACTTCCCACCACTCATCTCTGTGGGCAGCTGCCAGACCAGGGAACAAGAGTCAGGCAGGGGGAGGAGGGATTTCTTAATGGATCTTCCATCTCTTCAGTGGTTTGGGGTCTGGCAGAGATAATCCAGACCTGAGACAAATTGGCTCCTCCCCTGATGTATTTCGGTTAATGTACTAGCTGCCGAGAAGCAGTCAGGCTGGGGGAACAAAATCAATTTCCCCTGACTGCACGAGAAGCACAAATCGAACCCCACAGCTCTTTATCTTCTTATCTATCTATCTATCTATCTATCTATCTATCTATCTATCTATCTATCTATCTATCTATCTATCATCTATCATCTATCTATTTGTCTGTAAGTCTGTCTACTATCCATGGAGCTCCAAATACTGCCCATGGTTGCTTTCCTGCCACTGATGAAGCCCTTTTCTCTCAGGGTCTGACTCAAATGCTCTGAAGAAACAGCAGTGGTCCAATGCAAAATGAATCCTAGAAAATCTGGTAATCCAAAGTACTCCTCACCATTCTTTCCCATGGGATACAACCTTAACAGTCACCAGTCTCCATAAAGGAGGTTTGGATGGCTGCTTTCTGGCTAATTACAGACAGGGAAACTGCAGAAGTCTAGCAGTCTATTGTAATATCTTTTCTCTGTCTGGGGATAATCCTGACAACATATCCTGACTCTTTTTCTCCTTAAACTAGCATCCAAAGTGTTCTGAAGTACATTGTCTTCAAATATAATTCCTGTTGCTCTTTGTATGATATTCTCCTCTGCCTACCCCCAGCCTTGTATACTTCCACTTCTGATAGTGTTTTCACCTCCAGATCAGCTGTGTTCACTTGCCCTCCCTCCCTTCCTCCTTCTCTCCCTCCTTCCTTCCCTCTTTCAGCACCTCTTTCCCAATTCATCTCTTCTTTTTCTTCTTGTCATCTTCTTTCTCATTTCATGATCTACATCTACATCCATGTGTATGTGTGTATGTGTGTGTGTGTGTGTGTGTGTGTGTGCTTACCCATGCATGTGTATATATACATTAAAAGCTAGAATCTGCACCTGAGAGAACTTGCAGCATTTGTATTTCTGAATTTGGTCTATCTCACATAACGTAAATTCAAAATCCATTTATTTTTCCAAAATTTTCATTATTTCATTTTTTGGCACAGTCGAGTAAAATTTTGTTGTATGTACATACATGTGTTTTCATTACCAATTCTTCTGTTTATAGAAATATAAACTGATTTTCTTTTCTTACTATCATGAACAAAGTCCAGCAAAAAACAAGGATGTACACTTGTCTCTGAATTAGAACTATAGTCCTGTAAGTGTATGCACAATACTAGTATAGTACAATAGTATAGTACTAGGATTAGCTCATACTAATATAGTATAGCTAGTTCATATGGTATTCTTATTATTAGATTTTTGAAAAAAAAACTCTAAGCTTATTTCCATAGTAGTTTCAGCAGTCTATCCTCCTGCTAGGAGTGGATAAGAGTTCTTCTTTTCCCACATTCTCATCAACATTTATTGTCATATTTTTTTATGATAGCCTTTGTCACTGGGAGAGATGGACTCCTAAATCAATTTTAATTTGCATTAACTGATTGCAAAGGATATTGACCACTTTAAAATATTCATTGTCCATTTGTGTTTCTTCTTTTGAGAACTGCCTGGTCCTTTCTTATTGGTTGACAGATTATCTGTATGTATGTATGTGTGTTTCTTTGTTCAGGTCTTTGTATAGTCTAGATATTACCTCCTTGTCTGAAGTAGAGCTAACAAAGAATTTTCTCTCATACTATAGACTTTCTCTTCATGCCACCGATTGTTCTCTTAGCTGTGTAGAAGCTTTTTACATTTCATCTAACCACATTTACCCTTTCTAAGATGACTGAAAATGCCACTTTGTTCTTGATTTTTAAAGACACTCATCGAGATGTAAACATGGTAACTATATTCCTATGAGCAAGGGTCATTTGAGGCCCAAATGTGATTCACTTCTGACTTCTTTTCAAACAATATCTGTCACCTAGCTAAAGTTTTATTCCAGACAGCTTGGAAATGTCAAAATCTCCATTATCATTTTACATCTTGGCTCAAATTTTTCCTTCAAATATCTAGATCATTTAGGTCAGATCAGTAACGATACTTTATACAGAGAAAGAGTCTCAAATGGGCTCCAAAGAGGGAGGGGACTTAGAGGAGAAGTTGCTAATACTGCAGTTTTGTAGAAGCTGTTGTTACTGTTCTGCTTTCTGCCCCTTGCAGCCTCCTAAATTTCATCTGGATGCTCTTAGAAAACCAAGTGAAGCAAAGTTGTTACATAGAAGTGATGGGTGCTCCGACATAATAGGCATAAATAAAAGTTTAGAAATAGCGGGGCATGGTGATGCATGCCTTCAATCCCAGCACTCAAGAGACAGAGGCAGGCAGATCTCCATGAGTTGGAGGCAGGACTACACAGAGAAATCCTGTCATGAAACTAACCCAAGTGTCTTATGTTCACATTATCCCAGCAGAAAGGAAACATCATGTCTCTTATTAGTCAAGTTTCATTTTCTGAAGAAATATGTTCAAGGAGATGGTAGGTTAACTTCAGCGTGCCCACAAGTATAGGTAAAAAATGAGCCAAAGGCTGATTTGGTTTTTTGGGGTTTTTTTTTTTTGGCAGGGGGGAGATATTTTAATTTTAAAAGCCAACCTTTCCAATAGATAAGCAATAAAGAATTCAGTTCCCATGGGCCACAAAATGTATCTCGGGAAGACAAGGTCTTTCATAATTGTCTTGGTGTACTGGAGCTTGCAGTGTAGTCCAGGCTAGCGTCAGATTCTCAGTCGTCCTTCCTCAGCTATTGGAGTGCTGGTATTACAGGTGTGGAACACAGCAATACTCAGTAGAAGCACATTTTACAGTGCCTCTCTTAAAGGGACAGTTGGTTACATTGTCTACATTTATATTCAAGCCAGTAGGGATCTTTACAGATTAAGGGTACTTATATGGAAAGATCAGTATTCAGTAATATAAACAGCATTTTTGTTCAAGAATCATATTAATCTCACAAAACATGTCATCTCACCTTCTCTGCCTTGACATGTATTAATGTTATTTATTTATATTTTTTATTTTCTATATTTTTTTATTTGCATTCCGAATGATTTCCCCTTTCCTGGTTCCTCCATCCCCGAAAGACCCATAAGCCCTCTTCCCTCCCCCTGTTCCCCATTCAACCCCCTCTCACTTCTCTCTCCTGGTATTCCCCTACATCCAGTCTTTCCAGGACTAGGGGTCTCTCCTTCCAAATCTTCTTGGAAATCTATTGATATGTGAATTGTGTCTTGGGTATTCCAAGATTCTGGGTTAATATCCCCTTATCAGTGACTGCATACCATGTGTGTTCTTTTGTGATTGGGTTACCTCACTAAGGATGATATTTTCCAGTTCTGACCATTTGCCTAGGAATTTCATGAATTCATTGTTTTTAATTGCAGAGTAGTATTCCATTGTGTAAATATACCACATCTTCTGAATCCATTCCTCCATTGAGGGACATCTGGGTTCTTTCCAGCTTCTGGCTATTATAAATAAGGCTGCTATGAACATAGTGGAGCATGTGTCCTTATTGCATGCCCAAAGGCTGATTTGTAATACTCACAGAACTCTCCATGAGAGATTAGTAACTTGTTTCTACCACTGTAGAAATCGACCAGATTTTCTCTAGGAAATCTTTAATTGAAAAACAGTAGAAAAATTAAGATGTACGTGCAAATAAAATAACACATATGTGAAAGATTTGCAGTAAATTTGAATAAAGAAGTAACTAGAAAGTCAGGGGTTTCTCAGTGGCACTTTTTCTGAATTTTAATAACTACAATTTCTCCAGATGTAACAAATACCCTTTATGGGAAAGAGGGAAAAGTATAGTGATGGACTGATGCAATTACTTCACTATTACTCCAAGAACACTTAAATGCAGTCAGTCATTGGAGAGAAGAGCAAAAATGCAGAGATGAATCATATTTCCAGGGAATATGTTCAGTTGAAATGATGCAGAGAAAAATTCATATCATTTGCACAGGCAGGCATAGGTCCATGTCATAAAACAAGTGGAATTCAAGTCTCCTAGCCTTTCTCCCCACACTGGGATGCTAATAGAAATGATACGAATGGATTGGATGAGGATTCCAAAATTTGTATCAACAAACTTCAGCAGCGAGTTTTACCAGCACTTTTTCTAGTGTCCCATGGAAGCATACAAAAGTGTACAAATATTTACCTGCATTTGCCTATTGAAACTTTACTTTTTATTCTTGGTTGAAATTAAACTCATCTCATTACCTTCTTATAATCTGTCCAGTTTTGCCTTTTTTTTTTTAAAGACTACCCTCCCGCTACCTGCATCCTAGGACAACTGCTTTAAAATTAATTAATTTATTTATTGCACAGACTATAACTGTGCACTAAACTGAACTATGTAATGAAATACATTTTATGTTTGGTACTATTTTATTGTTAATTGACACCTAACTAGAAGAACTCAAGATCTTCTCATTCGAGTTTATATATTTAAATAATGAAATGCTGTAGACTCCAGTCTCTACACTGCACTATAGAACCAGAATGTATTCTTCCTACTCAACTGTATTTTCGTGTCTGTTTTCTGGTCTCCTTTATCTCACCCCCCACCTCTACTGATCACTGTTCATTTCTCTTCTACATTAACATCTATTTTAGACAATACTATTATTATGTGGACATCCTCTAAGTGACAAAAAGAGACAAATCCATTAATATCAATTCTATCTGCTATCTTATTTTTCTGTGAATTCTCAGTGAATTTCAAGGAAATTCTTTTTCTTAGTCTTGGATTCAAACATCGTAAAAGATTTAAGAGTGCATTTTTCCATATTATTATCACCCCAAATTTCCACATCCTACTCCATCCCTGGGACAGTCTTACCTCCTACAAACTGTGCCGCTCCCATGCAACGCCCCATCATTCTAGAGATGAGCTCTTCCATGCAGCATCCTAGGACAGCTGCCAATGCCACCAGGAGCAGCAGAGCACAGCCAGCACCTGTCACCACCGTGCACATCTGCCATGCCAGGCTTGGTATGGCAGTGAAGCTGGCATAGCGCCCACATTCTTCCACCATGATCAGACTGTGCCCATCTCCCCGCACAGGGTAGTTGCATCTTCTGAATGTGCTGAAAGATACTGGCTTTCCGAGCTGTGATCCAAACAGCCAGTAAGGAAGGAAGTAACTGGTAGAACTGGCCACAGCAGTAACTAGGGACAGGAAGGCCCAGAAGGTGCCTACCAGAGTAAGGCTGCTCTTCATGGTCTCAGGTTTCTATGCAAGGATGGGGAAATGAGATGGTTCACAGCAGCAAAAATCAAGTTATGGTGTAGGCTCCACTGGTCTGTTTTCAACAGGTTGCCAGGTCCCTGGGACTCACAGGTGTGCTGTATGGATCCTGCTTCTTGAGGAGATCATTTTCTCGAATGTCATTTGGGTCTTTGTGAGATATTGCTTTCCATCATCCCTTCCTTCTGCTTAGTTCACAGTTCTATAGTCACTAGGCTGCAGTAGAAGGGTCACAGAAGTGAATTAGTGAAGGCTATGGCAACTCAAATGGAACCTAATCAGCTAGTTAGCTTACAACGCTTGACATACAACATGGAACTGGTCATGAGAAGGGAGTCTGAAAGCAAGGCTGTCCCAAGAGACCCTGGGGACCCAGCTGAATGACTTTGTGACTCAGTTTATTTCATAAAGTGTGAGACAAGTCACAGACTTGCCCCTTACCCTATTTAAGAGGTAAGAGGGCAGTTTAAGATGTTTCATTTTCTAATTAAAAAAAAAAAGATGTTTGACTAAGAGTGACTAACTGTGTGTGTGCTTTTTGCAAACATACCAAAGTGAAAGTGGTAGGATAAAAGTTATCTATTGTTGTTTCCTATATCCATCACTGGGTCACTTCCCACAAAAGAATTGAGGGACAACTTGCCAGGGAGCAGGACGAATACCTACAGCAGCACATACACCTGGACTAACTTCCAAAAAATCATCCACATTCCCGGCTGGATACAGCAAAGAATGCTTCTCATCTTCCGAAATATTTCAAAATCAGTCTTTCTCTGGAGAGGGAACACACGCACACATGCACTCACACACACACATATGTGCATGGGTCTTTTCAGATCCCCCTTGGAACAAATAATCTTAGATTCATGATACTGGCTTTCCAGTGCTAGTATCCTCAGTTCAGCTCACAAATGGCTTTCCCAGATTTCCTCTGTCAAAAATTAACCACTTCCTTTCCAATCCATTAACCTGCCATTGCTTTCTGGCTAGTTTCTCTACTAATACAGCAAGAGAGCACACTGCAGCTTGATGAAAGCACTGTTAACTGTCTCTAGCAAGCAGATGGTGGAATGTTTCAGAAACTTATCTCTGATTCACCACCACTGCTTAAAGAGTTATAAGTAGTGATATTGAAAATTGGGGAACCAAATCACAGGGAGTGTCAGGGATTACCTGTATGAGACCAATATAATGTTAATTTTGAAGACCAACAGGAGTAAACATCATCTGTATTTGAAGGTCTTGGGATCTAGCTGTAAGTGATTTTATAAGCATCATCAAATAGTGCTTGGCACAGAGTAGGTATTACAATTCATGTTTGCTTAATGAACTTCTTCTTAAAAGATCATCAAACTCCCAGATTGGCAGAAACTTTCATGAATCACTTAATTTGGCCTTCTGGCTTTACATATGGGTGAATTTGGCTCAGCAAAGCAGGAAGAGATTTTTTTTCCAGTCACAGTAACCAGACACACCGGAACCAGAAACCTGATCTGATGATTACTAGACCAGAGTGTGGGGACCACTCAATGCTAACTTACCCTCCCCCACCGTTTTTCAGATGTGCTTATGAGAAGGAAGGTATTTACCCAAGAGTAAAAGCTAGTGAGGTACATAAGACAAACCAGAGTCTAGTTATTTTTTTCCCCAGTATTATGCTCTGTTTGCACTCCATCACAATTCCCTTCTTGATACATATGTATTTTACGCTGTGTGTTTTCCTGCAGGAAGAGAGTCAAGATCATAAATTGTAGGTGCTTACTTTGGAATGTTAGGGTTTGAAAAGAAACTACCATGATCTGGTCTCCCGAGAAGGAGGCTTTTTTGCCTGAGAGTTTGGAGAATGAAAAGAAAGATGTGGTGAGGGATTGAAGGCTAGTGGGGAAAAAAATGGAACTGGTTTGAGTAATTGCTGTTAGAAGTCGGATATGCTTTACCACAATGAGGTAATGCATCTGCTTGTTAGGTTGGAGTTTGTAAGAATATGAAAAGCATAGTCAGTGCCCCATGATGGACTTCTTTCCTAATGAAGATGCTTAGACCAGATGGAGAAAAAGCAAAAGCTAGGAAATAGCTACCGGCATCATCATTACAACATTTTCTGGACCCATTATTTCATGTGCTGTGCTCAGAAATTTTCTTATGTTTGAAAGAAAAGTGTAGTACTCCATTTACAAATAAGCAAACTAGGGGATCAGCAAGCCAAATGACTTTCCCAAGGATACACATTGATTATCATTTCTCACTCCCCTACCTACCACCTTCTCTTCCTGTATAGTGTTACCCCCCCCCAAAAAAAACTCTAATATCACACTGTATTATTACAATTACAAGCTTCCATGGTTTCACACCCACATTTTCAAAAGTATTTCAGATTGAGTGGAATAATTACAAGGAAGGCAGAGAAGTTAAGAGGAATGCCCATTTCTCAAGACATAGTGTATAACAAAAGTATACACTGCTTCAAGCCCTACACTTGTAGTCTGAACTAATGCTTCCCTTTGGCATCATTATCTTGAGATGAAAAGTTCTAGCATGACTACTAGGAAGAATGTCAAAGCATATGAGACAGAGGAAGAGAGTACAAGCAGTGAGTATTCCCAGACTATGATAAAAGGAAAGAGACGAAGCCCAGCATACTGGTACACACACAAATTCACAGGACTGGAGAGAGTACGGCAGTGAAGTTAGGAGTTCAAGGCCATCCTGGGCTATACAGCATGACATGTTCTCAGATATATGAGAATAGACAGGGAAAGAAAGATTCTAATACAACACGGACCTCATCTGTGAAAAACAAGGCTGTTAAATGAAGTATAACACTAACACTACCAACCATTACCACCTTGGTTTTGTTTCAAAAGTGGAATTCTGAAGCCAAGGTATAAGAAATAAAAACCTTAAATGTCAATATAAATGTATTTAACTAAAGAAAACTCACTGTCATTGAGAATTAAATTAAGTACTTTAAAACTGAATTTCCGTAAGAGGGGTGTGAGCCCTCCTGTAACCAGGCAGGACTCGCAGTGGAGTGATACAGGCACCAACCCACCCACAAAATTTCAACCCAAAATTTACCCTGTCAGCAAGAAATGCAGACACAGGAGATGGAGCAGAGACTGAGGGAATGACCAACCAATAACCAGCCCAACTTGAGATCCATCCTATGGGCAAGCACCAGTCCCTGACACTATCAATGATACTCTTGTTACGCTTGCAGACAGAAGTCTAGCATGACTGTCCTCTGAGAAGCTCCATCCAGCAGCTGACTCAGACAGATGCAGGCACCAACAGTCAAACAGTGGATGGAGCTTGGGGACACTTATAGAAGAATAGAAGGAAGAATTTCTGGCCCCGACTGTGATAGGAACTCCACAGGAAGACCCAGAGAGTCAAATAACCTGGACCCTTGGGGCTCTCAGAGTCTGAACCACCAACCAAAGTTCATACATGGGCTGGACCTAGGCCTCCCCACACATATGTAGCAGATAATCAGCTTGGTCTTCATGTGGGTTCCAAACAACTTGAGTGGGGCTATCCCAAAAGCAGTTGCCTGAAGGTGAAATATGTTCTTCTAGCTGGACTATCTTATCTGGCCTCAGTGGGAGAGGAAGCACCTAGCCTTGCAAAGAGAGGAAGCACCAGGGTAGGAGAACATCTTGTGGGGTATCTGCTCAGAGGAGGGGAGTAGGAGGGGAGAAGAATCATGCTGGGGGAGCATGACAAGGAGGGAGGCAGTAAGTGGGATATAAAGTGAATAAGTAAAAAAAAATAATAAAATTAAGTTAAAAAAGAGTGGTGTGAACAGCAAAGGCTGCTTAGGACTGAAGGTTTTCTGGGATGTGGAATTTTCCGTGGCAAATTCAGAAAATCCAAAACTACCTAGATTGAGATGGTCACCATTATTTAGAATTAGAGTCATTGTAAGCCAGCATCATCAATGGGCAGCAAGTTGAGAATCACTGCCATAGATAATTCCCTAATAGGCTCTCTCCATGACTCACATGATATGAACATAAAACTGACCAGGAAATTCAATATTGGAAAGATGATATGTATACGTTTTGTCTTATTTCTCTCTAAATCATGGGTTCTTGACTTACCAGGTCAATGACAAGGTGGCAGGAGTTTGGTTGCTCATTTTTTTTTAATCTGGAGAACTAATAAAAGTGGCTGAGCTTACCCACAGCTAGACAGAGAATCCGCAGAGCATGTGGAGTGTGTGTTCACAGCGGCTGAGCAGGGAAGCACAGTCTAGCAACCAGTTTTACTTATATCTCTTGCAATAGACTAATCCCCTTTCTGACAGCCTCCTAAAGCAATACAAGTCCAAGTTCATTCCCAGAAGCTGGTTAAGTCACTTTTTTTTCACTTCAATAGCTATTGCAAACAATACCATCCTTCATTTTATCCTAATGCCCTGTCAACTTTGTTTCTGTTTCTCTGTCCCTGAAATAGCTAACCTTACAGATATACTGCATTTTAAAAATCCAGGCAATACATTAGTGCTTCCATTGGCCAAGCAATGATGGGTAGAGCATTTACTTTGCTATGATGTGTTCTTTTACTAGTATATTTTTCCATCCCTCAAATTGAGTTCTCTGTCCTGTCTGTGCCTGTCCGCATCTGTCTCTCTTGGTCTCTTGGTCTCTCAGTCTCTCCCTCTTCCTCTCCCTCTCCGTCTCCCTCTCCGTTTCCCTCTCCGTCTCCCTCTCCCTCTCCCTCTCTCTTTCCCTCTCCCTCTCCCTCTTCCCCACTCTCTCCTAACCATTGCCCATTTTTTCTTGGTTCTTGCTATCAATATGTCTACTCTGATATAGGCAATTAATATCAATTGAATTAGAAACATTTTGTGCTTACATTTTGCCCAGTGGAAAAAGTAAGGGGACTCCTTCACTTATCTCATCTCCTCTCCATTCCTGATAGAAGGACACCAATCTGTTCATTCCCATTAGAGCTCATTGTACACATTCTGGGTTAGAAGGAAGTAAAGCAGTTCCCAAGGGCAACAGGATTCAGACAAAAGAGTCTCTGAGTTGCAGATGCTATAGCAAAAAAAAAAATGGCTGCAAACATGCTTATATGAGGAATAGGTTTATTGGTATTGGTATAAGTAAAGAAGTCAGGACAGGTCTTTTTCCTCAGCTCCTAAGCAGTGTGTATTGCCTACCCACCAAGTCTTTACATGTACGTCTTCCTCAGTGTTGACATATTCTTAGGAAATGAGCGAGATGTACAGACATATGTGTCTAATAGAGTTCTCCTGTATCAGTCTGGGTAACAGACATAGTCAGTCTACCCATTATAGATCTTTCTCATTTAAACATAACCTTGAAAATAAAACCAACTGTAACTGAATCATTTCTCCGACAACCTCTTCTGCCACTTATGTTCTTTGAAGCTTTTCCTCCTCTACAATAACAGTTGCTCCAAGGTCTTCTGTGCTTGATTCTCTCTCAAAATGATGTCTCTCAATGGGCTTTAGTCTCTACCTATAGCTTTGTGACTCTAAGAACTTCTCAGAATTTCTGACCTCAGTTTTCAAAATTGCTGAAATGTCTCCTGGGCCTCCCACCTCACCCTTCCCTTTTTTGTCTGTTGTAGTAAGACTTGCAAAACCAGATGGGTTGGGTTAATTTGTTTATTTACTTGGATCTCATCATCCCAAGGTACAGATCATTACAAGCAAATATGAGACTCAATCCAGGAAGCAACAGAGTAAGTGGATACAGAGAACCACCTGAGTAATCAAAATTGTCGACATTTGAGGTGGTTGTTTTGATACAGTCTTGCCCCTTAACCTTTGCAGTGCACTCAATCAACTTAACCAAAAGACTACAGGGTCACCTCTACATAACAGAGTTAGCTATGCAGAGGAGGGGAGAGTTCACAAACAAAACAAAAGAAACAAACAGAAATGCTACGTTAAATACTAGGCCATTATCTTTCTCCAATGTTTGAAGTTGAAAATGTAGGAACTCGGGGCTGGAGAGATGACTCGGCAGTTAAGAGCACTAACTGCTTGCTCTTTCAGAGGTCCTGAGTTCAATTCCCAGCAACCACGTGGTAGCTCACAACCTTCGGTAACAGGATATTATGACCTCCTCTGTCATGTCTGAAGACAGCTATAGTGTGTAGCTACATACCTAAAGTAAATAAATATTTTTTTAAAAGAAATAAAATGTAGGAACTTAGGTGACTTCCCTAAATTCTATATGAGTTTCTCCTGACCCTGAAATGTCACTTCCTGAACACCTATCTGGCTATGCTTTTTCAAGAATCTAGCTGCACAGAATCCCAGTGCCCTATCTTTAGTGGTGGTCTGCTTGGGTAGGGAATCTCCCACACGCCATCAGGCAATTCTAAGCTGCCCCTCAGTTGCTCTTTCAAGATAAGGATAAAGCTTAGCAACAGAGGAATGAATGACTGGAAAGGCATGCATTTTCCACCACCTTTAGGTTCATAACTGCAACCTGCTATTGCAGGGCAGTGAACCTTCTATTCCAGGTCCTCAGAATAAAATGCCACCACAGCTAACTAGAAGGCAGGCTAAATGGTTTCACACTCAGTTCAAAATAGCTAGGATGCAACATGGCACATGAAAAAAAGGTCTCTGAATGAGGAGCTCTAACTGCCCTGCATCCAAATCACTCCAGATGCTCTTTCAAAGAAGAAATTGTGATATCTCTCTCTCTCTCTCTCTCTCTCTCTCTCTCTCTCTCTCTCTCTCTCTCTCTCTCTCTCTCTCTCTCTCCCAAAGTCACCTAACTTGAGTTCATGAGAATTTACAATTCTGATGGAAACTCAGGACTGAAGGAATACTCATTTAGTGGAAAAGAGTGATATTTTGGAGTCAAATGTGATACAGACTCCTGAAGTCTTCCCCTTAAAGTGGTGTGAATACAGGGTATGGGGAAATCACTTCAAACCTTTGGGTATCCGATTCACCTAAACTGGAAACAATGTTATGAAGTGCCAGTAAAACATAACATACATGGTATATATTACATAACAACAGAGTTGGTATCAATTATCCTCCAAACTATCAAAGAAGACAGCATTGTTGAATAATAGAGATAACTTGATGTTACTCAGAAGAAAATCAGCCCCCCACCCCAGCCATCCTGTCTCCTTGAAACCCCTCTAGCAGTTATTGCTCCTGGGCTTCTATTTTTCTTTCCCACCAAAAAATAAAACTACTTGGCTGAGTGTTCTTTCTTAACATGGGTTAATAATTAACACTTTTTGGCCTCCTTGTAAGTCATCACATGTGGCACATAGTAGGAACTCATAGCTACCAAATGAATGCCATGATTTAACTCCAGCCCTACTGACCTCAACATCTGCACTTCAGTTTAACCTGATTCTTGTTTCAGTCCCGTAATTTCAATTTAGACGAGTCTAAGACATTGCCCTACCACATCAGGAAATCAGATCTGTTTTTACTTGGATAGACAAGTCAGAACAAAATCCTTCCCTCTTCTCCCAGAGAAAGTCTGCCTTCCTCTCCTCAGGTTACCAACTCCCTTGGGGGAACATAGCTTGCTCTTAACCCTTAGGTCTTCAAACCTTGTCAATATGAAATAAGAATCCGGCACTGATCCCTCATAGACTATGCAAACAACCAACTATGAGGAAGTAAAAATACACCAGGCTGCCCTTGGGAAGAAAAACAACTTCTCTGCGCTTTGACTTGAAAGTACAGGAAGCCAGAGAAAGGAAGCAGGGAAGAAGGGCTGAGCGAGGGGCGAGCAAAGCAGGGCTCATTTCCAGCTGCTTCAGTTGCATTTGGCCAAGTTGCATATTTACCTTCCAACCACGAAGGCTGGATTGACTTGTTCCCTTTCGCCTGGTTCAGATTTGAGAAGAGAGAGAAAATAAGAACTTCTCACAGCTTGTCAGACAGGGATGGGATTCCCAGTGGCTCTTTGCAGTGATGCCTGAAAACCTTGCTTTACCTTTGGGAGAGAGGGGAGGAGTCCAGCGTAATGGGAATTAACTCCAACTACGCTGGAGGCTTCAAACTCACCCTCTGACGTGCAGGCACTTGAAGCAGAAACCAGCTCAGCGAGCACTGGGCTCTCACCCTCTCACCACCCACATCCCAGCTGCCAAGGGTTCTCTCTTTCTCTCTCTCTCTCTCTCTCTCTCTCTCTCTCTCTCTCTCTCTCTCTCTCTCCCCCGTAGGTATTTGCCTCTGTCTCTCTCCCTCCCTCGTTCTTCCTTTCACTTTCCTCCTTTCTCTCCTCTATTTCTCTCTCTCTCTCTCTCTTTCTCTCTCTCTCTTTCTCCCTCCCTCCTTCTCCTTCCTCCTCCCCCTCCCCGCTGTGTGTGTGTGTGTGTGTGTGTGTGTGTGTGTGTGTGTGTGTGTGTGTGTGTGTATGTGTGCAGCCACTCTTAACCGGCATCTCTAAGGCTCTTCCTCACCTGCTGAATGGCAGCTGTGGAGCTGCCTAACTTTTCTCTAAACACCCAAATAATCTCTACCACAGGGATTGGGCACTCAAGAGCATGGGTGGAGGTTGGGGGGACTGAGAGAACAGGCTCACCATTAAATAGAACTTTCCCTCAAACTGATATCTATTGTTTTAGGGAAAATAATACTCTGGTAGAGAAATTTGTGACTCTAGGTTGACACAGCCTAACCTTTAAGCAAACAACTGAGGACTGAAAAGATAATGGCCATGTATAAAAATGCTTGGTACACAGCCACAAGACCCATGCTTGATCCTCAGACCCTATGGTAGAAGGAGAGAACAGATTCTTGAAAGTTGTGTCCCGAACCCCATACACATGCTTTCATACTCACACTCATATTCACACTCATGCCCCTATTCACACTCACATAGGCTTCACACAAACAGTAATAATAATATATAAAATTAAAAGACACAAAATTATGAAGAACCACGTGTAGTGGCATACAACTCTAATCCCAGTGTGCCAGCACCTGAGGCAAGAAGATCATAAATTCAATGCTAACCTGAGTTACCTAGCTAGATTACCATGAAAACAAACAAAACCCGAAGAACTTATTCAAACCACACGTTGAAAGGGCAGTAATGTCTATTGAAATAGTAGTAGGGACAAACGTCAGTGTCTAACTTATGTAAAAGCACAAGGAACTGCTCTTTTCTTCTTGGCAAAAGAACTGAGTGATCTAGAAATGAATAAAGCTTGTCTGAGGCTCTGCCCCAGTCTAATGTCGTCTCTCAGGTATAAGGATCCCTGGCATACTCTACTTAGTTTTGGAGACCTGTCATCATCCCCGTTGTACCTTTCTGTGTGTGGATCTTATTTCCTCTTCAATCTAGATGCCTTGTGAACAAGGAACTTGACTCAAACTAAGTTATAAAGAGCAAGACTTCACAGAACAGTCTTAGCTGATACAAAATATTGGTGCTTCATGATTACTTTCAAAAGTATACTCTGAGCACTATCTATCTTGTATTTCTGCACCTTACAGCAAAAATACACAAGGCAAAACTAAATGAATTAGTAGCTTGATATATTCATTGGGCTATAGTTATTTAATGAGCACACTAAACTTTTCTCATCTGCTTAGATACATGCATAAATCCTGCCCTGTCTTTTATCATCTAGGTTCATGCACACATTCATTTATCAAGTCATTTCCCATCAGCAGTTTTTAACCATGTTTTTCCTTCCCAAACCCACTGATAAACGACATTCCCCTCTGTAATAAGAGCTTACTGAGGCACTTCCTGCCGGGAGGGACAGCTGACTTCTTGCATATAATGTCCAACTTTTAGTAGTGTGAGCTCCCTTGAAATTTTAAAAAATCTCCCAGTTGTTATCTGTGTAGGAATCACTGCTTCAGATATAGGACTATAAATGTAAATCAGTTGTTTTCAACTTGTAGGTTACAGTCCCTTTGTGGGTTGACCTACCCTTTTGGAGGGGTCACATATTAGGTGTCCTGCATAGCAGATATTTATATTACAGTTCATAACAGTAGCCAAATTACAGTTATGAAGTAGCAACAGAATAATTCTGTATAGTTGGAGATCAACATGGGGAATTCTATTAAAGGTTAGCAGCTTCAGGAAGGTTTAGAAGTACTGATGTAGATAGAGAGGAGTGTTATGCCTTCTTTCATTAAAAATATGTCTTAAAAACCTGTCTTAGTTAGGGTTTCCATTGCTGTGAAGAGACACCAAGATCAAAGAAACTCTTGGAAAGGACAGCATTTAATTGGGGTTGTCTTACAGACTCAGACGTTCAGTCCATTATCCTCATCGTGGGACACATGACAGCACATAGGCAGGTATGGTGCTGGAGAAGTAACTGAGAGTTCTACATCTTGGTCCAAAGGCAAGCAGAAGGAGACTATTCTGCTCTGGGCAGAGCTTAAGCATAGGACCTTAAAGCCCACCCCCACTGGAACTCACTTCTTCCAACAAGCCACAGCTACTCCAAGAAGGCCATATTCCTAATAGTGCAACTCCCTGGGTCAAGTCTTTTTAAACCACCATATTAACAGACACATAGAATCTGTGGCCGGGCGGTGGTAGCACATGCCTGTAATCCTAGCACTTAGGAGGCAGAGGCACGCAGATTTCTGAGTTCAAGGCCAGCCTGGTCTACTACTCTACAGAGTGAGTTCCAGGTTCCAGGACAGCCAGCCAGGACTATATAGAGAAACCCTTTCTCGAAAAACAAAAACAAACAAACAAACAAACAAAAAAAAACCAAACTGTGTGAGAGATATGACCAAAGCGCTTTGGGAGGTATAGAATAGTTGATTCTTCTTTGTGCTCTTGCATATATAACCTTGCCCCTGGTAACTATACTTGTCACTTGGGGAATCATCACTATTTGTAACTCAGAGAGGACTTCCTTTTGTATGTCCCAATTTTAAATCTCTTCTCAATGACCCTCCATTTCCCTTGAATGGAAAAATAAAAGCACTTAGGTACATACTAAATAACGACAATTTACTGGGTAAATGTTTGTTTTCCTTATTTTTTAATTTAATGGTTGAAAGTATCTCAGAAAGAAATAAAATAGGTTTTATTCTTATGGGACCAGATTTCTGTTTCTTTGAATATGCTATTCAGATGGCATGAAACCCATCCCTATAAACTTGGAGCTCTGGAGGCTGAAACAGGAAAATCCCAAGTTTCTTGCCAATCTACCACAAAATCAAGGCAAAATAAAGCAAATGGTTTTAGGCCATGCTTCAATAAGACATTTGCAATAGAATGAGAAATATACACTACTTGTAATATACTGAAGTGATGGAATGATGTACAATAGTTATAACAATGTTAAAATTCTTACTGACCAAGGAATATCCAAATCCTCTATTTAATCTATATGGAATAAGAGATGCAAAGAGAACATATGGCTGATAGGTGATTGTAATTCATATGTCCATTCCCATCCCTAGTTTTGTAAACAGTGCCTTAAACATACAGTAGCATTTCTCAAGCAAGAATAATACTCCCACAACATTTTGCTGTCTAGACAAGGGGTCAACAAGCCAGAGTCAGTGCATGCCAAATCTAATAGGCTGTCAGTTTTTCTAAACTTTTATGGGCTCAGAGCAATAGCATATTCATATCTATGGCTGCTTTCATGTTACCATGGCAGAGGTGAGTAGTTGTAAAAAAGAGATCTTATGACCCACAAAGCCTGAAGATTTATTATCTGGCTCTTTACTGAGAAAATGTGCTGACTCCTGGTAGAGACTCATTATCTATAGATTACAGCAGAGACATAGTGCTAACTGTAAGGAGAGGGAGGTTAAAATGGAAGAGAGGAAAATGCGAAAAGGAAAAGTGCCATTTGGTTTCAGCTTTGGTACACTGCCAGCCAATCTGGACCAGTTCCTTATATTCTACTAAGAATGAACAGTACTCTAGTGTTTTATTTAGGGTTTCTATTACTGTGAAGAAAACCATGACCAAGGCAACTCTTATAAACGACAACATTTAATTGGAGCTAGCTTGCAGGTTCAGAGGTTCAGTCCATTATCATCAAGGCAGAAAGCATGGCAGCATCCAAGCACACATGGTGATGGAGGAGCTGAGAGTTAGATCTACATGTTCATCCAAAGGAAGCCAGGAGCAGACAGGGCATCCTCAGGAAGCTAGGAGGAAGGTTTCAAAGCCCAACCCCACAGTGACACACTTCCTCCAACAAGGCCAGACCTACTCCAACAAAGCCACCCTTCTTAATGGTGCCACTCCCTGGGCCAGGCATTTTCAAACCACCACAATGAGTGTTCACTACAAGCAGTGAAACCTTCTCTATTCAGCTCTCCTTTAAAGCTGCACTTACATTTTTCATATTCTAATTTTGGAGGTTGTTTTTTGTAGAGCTACATCTTCTTTCATGGTTTCTTCCTTGTTTTCTTTTTTATGAAATGTCTTATAAATATGGATTCCAAGGAGAGCCCATTTATCTTAATGTCATTTGTATAGCCCCATTGTCCTTGAATTGTGAGAGTTTGCATGTAAGTGCTTTCAAACTTTAAAATCACATAGACTCCATGACCTGTCACCCATGAGAGATGAATGCAGAACAATTCCCAGGTCAGAGAAAAAGCTTTAATTCTAGGGGCTGAGAAAGTGAGTTGGTTGGTAAAGTGCTTGCCACACATAAATGCCTATGTCTGATTGCTAGCTGTGATATAAAAAGCCTGGGATAGTGATGTATACTTAGAAGCCCAGTACTAAGGATGTGAAAACACAAACCCTTGGAGATTGCTGGTCACACACACCCTATAAAATTTACCCCCAATTTTTAGCTCTATACTGAAAACCTAGAAATGAAACATTTTTAATACAAACATCAGATCTGGGGACTGTGGAGATTTCTCAATGAGTAAAGGCAATCCCAGGGGCCACATGGTGAAAGGAAAGAACTAATTCCTCCTCCACTTGTATGTGTTTGTATATGTGTGTACACATGAAAAATAAAGAATAAATGTAAAAAGATGAAGAAAATCATAAATAACTTATTTACTGAATGCCATGATCAATTGCTGTGACTAAATACATGGTAAAGGCGACTTCAAGATGAAAGGTTTATTTTGGCTCAGAGCTTGGCAGATACAATTGATTGTGATAATGAACATATGGCAACAGGAACTTGCTTATATCTACATGTATCAAGAAATAGAGTGTATGTTCATTCACGTGGTTTGTGTTTATATGTATGAGCACATGCACGTGGAGACATGAGTTCTATGCAGAGAGTCTTCTTTGATTACTCTATACCTTATAGATTGAGGCAGGGACTCTCAGTTGAGCCCAGAGCATGCTAATACACAGCAAGTCTCACTAGTCACTTATCCCACTGATCCTATCTCCACATTCTGAGAGCCCATCTATCCTTCACATGGGTTCTGAGGACACAAACTCTGGTCTTAATGCATGCACAATAAGTGCTTTAATCACTGATGGCTGGGTACCAACCATCCTTAAGGTATGTCTTTACTCAGTTTAAACCTCCCTAGAAATGCCTATACAGACATGCCCAGAGGTATGTCTTGTCGATAGGTGATTCGACATCTAGCAAAGTTAATAAAGAATCTAAAGCATTGCAGCAATGCTATGGAATAACAGTAAATGTTTTATAACCTCCTTCAGAGTATGAATATGACGTGCAATGAAGCACTGACTTGCGACATTGCTGATGCTTATAAGCCAATCATGTCAAAGTTCAAGTCCCTAGCTTGGAAGGCATACACAGTCAACTTTCACAAGCTAGTATAAATTAACTCCAAAACACCACTGGAACTTACAATTAAAAAGAAAAACAAACACACACACACACACACAAAAAAAACCCACAGTCTTAGCTTGTATCAATTTATAGGCTACATACACTGTGAAAACAGAGTACCTACATTGGTTTCTCCCCCACTACATACTGTATCAGCACTGAAACATTATAAAGATGTTTTCTTGGTTACCAATTCTTAGCAAGCAATTTATGTATTATTTGGAAGTAAGTCAAAAATAAAATTGCTCCTAGTCTTGCTGCTTGCTTTAACAGCCTTTGAAGGAAGATATTTATTATATTTATAACAGATAAAAATAAACCAGAACTCCTTCTTTAAAAACTTAACCAATCTACCAGATATTTTGTTCAAATTATGTAAAATAAGTTAAACTAAATTGCATTAACTTCTATTAATACATGTTTATACTAATCTATAATTTAAAAGCAAATTTAGAGAACATTTCCATTGGGCTGTTAAATTCTTTAAAAATTATTATATATACTGCAAAGATTCATCACTCATGCTGATGGTTGCCAAAGGCAACCAGTGAACACTTACTGCCTTCATTTGAATGTTTCTGCTCCAAACTTCATGTGTTACCAGTGTGATGGAGGCAGCTTTAGGGCTTGATTAGGAAACTGTGGCTTCAATCAGCATTCAGATTCTAGCCTTTCCACCTTTGGCAGTGTGAGGACACAATGATCCTGCCCTATAGCCTTCCATCTTTGTTGTGTGAAGACTGCATTCTCCTGTTCAATAACGTACAGAAATAAGTACCAATTTTCATTTATTTGAATCCTCTGGCCCTTTTTTAATTAAATATATTCTTCATTTACATTTCAAATATTATACACCTTCCCAGTTTCCCCCCCTGCCCGAAAACCCCCAACCCATCCTCCCACCTCCTGCCTCCAAGAATATGTTCTTCTACCCAACCCACTCCCATGACCCCCAATCGGTTCCCCACACTGGGGCCTCTATTGAGCCTTCACAGGACCAAAGATCTCTCCTCCCACTGATGCCCGACAAGGCATTCCTCTGCCAATCTTTTGGCTGGAACCACATGTACCCCTTGGTTGATGGCTTAGTCCCTGGGAGCCCTGGGGCTTCTGGCTGGCCAACATTGTCGTTCTTCCCATGGGACTACAAACTCCCTCCTCCAGCTCCTCTAGCTTGTCCTCCAACTCCTCTATAGTGAAGCCAAGCTCAGACCAATGGTTGGCTGCTTGTATTCACCTCTGTATCTGTAAGGCTCTGGCAGGGCCCCTCCAAAAGACAACCATAAATGGCTCCTTTTGGTACACACTTCTTGACATCCATAGTAGTTTCGGGGGTTTGTTTATAGGATGAATCCCGGGTAGGACAGTCTCTGGGTGGCCTTTCCTTCAGTCTCTGCTCCACTCTTTGTCTCCATAGTTGTTCCTGTGATTATTTTGTTCCCTTTCTCAGAGGAACCAAATCACCCCCACTTTGGTCTAGCTTCTTTGTGATCTTCCTGTGGCCTGTGAATTGTAACATGTTTATTTTGAACATTTGGGCTAATATTCACTTATCAGTGAGTGCATACCATGTGTGATCTTTTGTGACTGGGTTACCTCAGTCAGGATGATATTTTCTAGTTCCATCTATTTGCCTAAGAATTTCATGAATTCATTATTTTTAATAGCTGAATAGTACTCCATTGTGTATATATACCACAATTTCTGTATCCATTCCTCTGTTGAAGGACATCTGTTTTCTTTCCAGCTTCTGGCTATTATAAATAGAGCTGCTATGAACATAGTGGAGCATATGTCCTTATTGCATGTTGGAGCATCTTCTGGGTATATGCCCAGGAGTGGTATAGCTGGATCCTCAGGTAGTACTATGTTCAATTTTCTGAGGAACCGCCATACTGATTTCCAGAGCGGTTTTACTAGCATGCAATCCCACCAGCAATGGAGAACTGTTCCTCTTTCTCCACATTCTCTCCAGCGTCTGCAGTCCCCTGAGTTGTTCATCTTAGCCATTCTGACTGGTGTGAGGTGGAATCTCAGGGATGTTCTGATTTGCATTTCCCTAATAACTAAGGATGCTGAACATTTCTTTAGGTGCTTCAGAGCCATTCAAGTTTCATCAGTTGAAAATTCACTGTTTAGTTCTGTACCCCATTTTTTAAGAGGGTTATTTGACATTGTGAAGTCTATCTTCTTGAGTTCTTTGTACACATTGGATATTAGCTCTCTATCAGATGTAGGATTGGTAAAGATCTTTTCCCAATCTGTTGGTTGCCATTTTGTCCTATTGACAGTGTCCTTTGCCTTACAGAACTTTGCAGTTTTATGAGGTCCCATTTGTCGATTTTTGTTCGTAGAGCATAAGCCATTGGTGTTCTATTCAGGAAATTTTCCCCTGTGCCCATGTGTTCAAGGGTCTTCCCCACTTTCTCCTCTATAAGTTTCAATGTATCTGGTTTTATGTGGAGGTCCTTGATCCACTTGGACTTGAGCTTTGTACAAGGAGATAAGAATGGGTCAATTTGCATTTTTCTGCATGCTGACCTCCAGTTTATCCAGCACCATTTGTTAAAAATGCTGTCTTTTTTTTCCACTGGATGTTTTTAGCTCCTTTGAAATATCAAGTGACCGTAGGTGTGTGGGCTCATATCTGGGTCTTCAGTTCTATTCCATTGATCTTCCTGCCTGTCTCTGTATCGATGCCATAGAGTTATTATCACTATTGCTCTGTAGTAGAGCCTGAGGTCAGGGATGGTGATTCCCCTAGTAGATCTTTTGTTTTGGAGAATAGTTTTTGCTATCCTGGGCTTTTTGTTATTCCAAATTAATTTGCATATTGCTCTTTCTAGATCTATAAAGAAGTGGTTTGGAATTTTGATGGGGATTGCATTGAATCTGTAGGTTGCTTTTGGCAAGATGGCCATTTTTACTATATTAATCCTTCCAATCTATGAGCATGGGAGATCCTTCCATCTTCTGAGATCTTCTATGATTTCTTTCTTTGAGGCTTGAAGTCCTTGTCATACAGATCTTTCACTTGCTTGGTTAGTCACACCAAGGTATGTAATATTATTTGTGACTATTGTAAAGGGTGTCATTTCCCTAATTTCTTCCTCAGCTTGTTTATCCTTTGAGTAGAGGAAGGCTACTGATTTGTTTGAGTTAATTTTATATCCAGTCACTTTGCTGAAGTTGGTTATCAGCTTTAGGCTTTCTCTGGTAGAATTTTTGGGGTCGCTAAAGTACATGATCATATCATCTGCAAATAGTGATATTTTGACTTCTTCTCTTCGAATTTGTATACCTTTGACCTCCTTTTGTTGTCTAATTGTTCTGGCTAGAACTTTGAGTACTATTTTGAATAGATATGGAGAGATTGGGCAGCCTTGTCTGGTCCCCGATTTTAGTGGGATTGCTTCAAGTTTCTCTCCATTTAGTTTGATGTTAGCTACTGATTTACAGTATATTGCTTTCACTATGTTTAGGTATGGGCCCTGAGTTCCTGATCTCTCCAAGACTTTTATCATGAAGGGATGCTGAATTTTGTCAAAAACTTTTTCAACATCTAATGAAATGACCATGTGGTTTTTTTCTTTGAGTTTGTTAATGTAGTGGATTACATTGATGGATTTCTGTATATTGAACCATCCCTGAATCCCTGAGATGAAGCCTACCTGATTGCGGTAAATTATTGTCTTGATGCATTCTTGGACTCGGTTGGCCAGAATTTTGTTGAGAATTTTTGTATCGAAGTTCATAAGGGAAATTGGTCTGAAGTTCTTTTTCCTTGTTTGGTCTTTGGTTTAATTATAAGCGTTATTGTGGCTTCATAGAATGAATTGGGTAGTGTTCCTTGAGTTTCTATTTTGTGAAATAGTGTGAAGAGTATTAGTATTAGCTCTTCTTTGATGATCTGATAGAATTCCCCACTCAACCCATCTGGTCCTGGGCTTCTTTTTTTTTGTTGGAAGACTATTAACAACAACTTCTATTTCCTCAGGACTTATGGGACTATTTAGATTGTTTATCTGATTCTGTTTTAACATTGGCACCTGGTATGTATCTAGATAATTGTCCATTTCGTCCAGATTTTCCAATTTTGTTGAGTATAAGCTCTTGTAGTACGATCTGATTATTTTTTGAATTTCCACAGTTTTGGTTGTTATGTCTCCCTTTTCATTTCTGATTTTACTAATTTGGGTAGTGCCTCTGTGCCCTCTGGTTAGTCTGGCTAAGGGTTTATCTATCTTGGTGATTTTCTCAAAGAACCAACTCCTGGTTTTGCTGATTCTTTGTATTGTTCTTTTTGTTTCTATTTGGTTGATTTAGGCCCTGAGTTTAAATATTTCTTGCCATCTACTCTCTTGGGTACATTCACTTCTTTTTCTTCTAGGGTTTTCAGGTGTGTTGTCAAGCTGCTAGTGTAAGCCCTCTCCAATTTCTTTTTGGAGGCACTTAGAGCTATGAGTTTTCCTCTTAGCACTGCTTTCAATGTGTCCCATAAATTTTGGTGTGATGTGGCCTCATTTTCATTAAATTCTAAAAAGTCTTTAATTTATTTCTTTATTTCTTCCTTGACCAAGCTATCATTGAGAAGAGCATTGTTCAAAGTCCACGTGCATGTGTGTTTTCCATTGTTTTTGTTTGAGCTCAAGACCAGCCTTAGGTCATGATGATCTTATAGGGTGCATGGAATTATTTCAATATTCCTGCATCTGTTGAGGCCTGTTTTGTGACCAATTATATGGCCAATTTTGGAGAAGGTAACATGAGGTGCTGAGAAGAAGGTATATTCTTTTGCTTGAGGATGAAATGTTCTATAAATATCTGTTAGGTCCATTTGGTTCATAACTTTAGTTAGTTTCTCTGTGTCTCTGCTTAGTTTCTGTTTCCATGATTTTTCCATTGTTGAGAGTGGGGTGTTGACGTCTCCCACTATAATTGTGTGGGGTGCAATGTGTGCTTTGAGTTTTAGTAAGGTTTCCTTTATGAATGTGGGTGCCCTTGCACTCGGAGCATAGATGTTCAGAATTGAGAGTTCATCTTGGTAGATTTTTCCTTTGATAAGTATGAAGTGTCCCATCTTATCTTTTTTGACAACTTTTGGTTGAAAGTCGATTTTATCCGATATAAGTATGGCCACTTCAGCTTGTTTCTTGGAACCATTTACTTGGAAAATAGTTTTCCAACCTTTGACTCTGAGGTAATGAGTGTCTTTGTCACTGAGATGGGTTTCTCGTATGCAGCAAAATCTTGGGTCCTGTTTAAGTATCCAGTCTGTTAGTCTATGTCTTTTATTGGGGAATTGAGTCCATTGATGTTAATAGATATTAAGGAATAGTGACTGTTGCTTCCTGTTATTTTCATTGTTAAAGGTAGAATTATGTTTGTGTGGCTATCTTCATTTGGGTTTGTTGAAAGAAGATTACTTTATTGCTTTTTCTAGGGTGTAGTTTCCCAACTTGTGTTGGTATTTTTTACCCATTATCCTTTGAAGAGTTGGGTTTGTAGAAAGATATTGTGTACATTTGGTTCTGTCATTGAATATCTTGTTTTCTCCATCTATGGTAATTGAGAGTTTTGCTGGGTATAGTAGCCTGGGCTGACATTTATGTTCTATTAGGGTCTGTATGACATCTGCCCAGGATCGTCTAGCCTTCACAGTTTCTGGTGAGAAGTCTGGTGTAATTCTGATAGGTCTGCCTTTATATGTTACTTGACCTTTTTCCCTTACTGCTTTTAATATTCATTATTTTTTTAGTGCATTTGGTGTTTTAATTATGTGTCGGGAGGAGTCTCTCTTCTGGTCCTGTCTGTTTGGAGTTCTGTAGGCTTCTTGTATGTTCATGGGCATTTCTTTCTTTATGTTAGGGAAGTTTTCTTGAGCATCTGTTTCTTTAGGTTAGGGAAGTTTTCTTTTATAATTTTGTTGAAGATATTTACTGGCCCTTTAATTTGTAAATCCTTGCTCTCTTCTATACCTATGATCCTTAGGTTTGGTCTTCTCATTGTGTCCTGGATTTCCTGGATGTTTTGGTTTACAACTTTTTTTGTATTTCACATTTTCCTTGAGTCAATGTTTTATCTTCAGCCCCTGAGATTCTTTCTTCTATCTCTTGTATTCTGTTGTTGATGCTTGCGTCTATGACTCCTGAGTTCTTTCCAAGATTTTCTATCTCCAGAGATGTCTCACTTTGTGATTTGTTTATTTTTTCTACTTCTATTTTTAGATCCTGTATAGTTTTGTTCATATCCTTCACTTGTTTTTTTGTTTTCCTGAAATTCTTTAAGTGATTTTTGTGTTTCCTCTTTAAGGGCTTCTACTTGTTGACCCATGTTCTCCTGGGTTTCTTTAAATGATTTTTGTGTTTCCTCTTTAAGGGCTTCTACCTGTTGACCCATGTTGTCTTGTATTACTTTAAGGGATTTTTGTGTTTCCTCTTTAAGGGTTTTCTACCTGTTGACCCATGTTCTCCAGTATTTCTTTAAGGGAGTTATTTATGTCCTTCTTGATGTCCTCTATCAGCATCATGAGATATGATTTTAAATCCAGCTCTTGCTTTTCTGGTATGTTAGGGTATCCAGGATTTGCTCTTGTGAGAGAACTGGGTTCTAATGATGCCATGTTGCCTTGGTGTCTGTTAGTAATGATCTTGCATTTGCCTTTTGCCATCTAGTTTTCTCTGGTCTTGCTGTCTCTGATTTTGGTTTATCTGTCCTGCAAGCTGTATATATGTACTCCTGGGATTCCAGTTCTCTCTGTGCACACAGATATGTAGGCTCTCATGGGAGACCAGCTCTCCTGTGTTCCCAGGCCTCTCTGCTCTCCAAATTCCATGAGTGTGCCTGGTTCTAAAATGTCCTGAGTGCGGCTGGTTCTCAAATACCCTGAGTGTGACTGGGACTTCAGGAAGTATCAGGAGTCTTCACTGTGGCAGACCTGGCAAGTTTCTGCCACAACAGAAAGGTCAGGTGGTGGAGGAAGGGGGAAAAGGATTGAGAGGATGGTGCTGGTTTTTCAAGAATATAAAATACAAGATTGAAGAAGTGTCTTAGGGTTTTACTGCTGAGAACAGACACCATGACCAAAGCAACTCTTAAAAGGACAACATTTATTTGGGGCTTGCTTATAGGTTCAGATATTCAGTCCATTATTATTGAAGTGGGAACATGGCTGTGTCTAGGCAGGTATGGTGCAGGAGGAACTGAATGTTTTATAGCTTCATCTGAAGGCTACTAGCAGAAGACTAGCTTCCAGGCACCTAGGCCAAGAGTCTTAATGCCCATGCCCACAATGGCACACCTACTCCAACAAGGCTCCTCCTACTCCATTAAGACCTCACTACCTAATAGTGCCAAATAGTGGTTCAAGCATACATACACAAACCTTCACAAGAAGTAATGGAGTCTTCTACATTCGTCTTTTGAGAATGGGTAAGGTCAAATAACATGTGGCAGAGTAAGACGAGTTCCTTCAAGGATTCCCTGAGAGACCACTTTAAGAAGTTGTGAAGGTGATACCTAATAATAGATGACATCCCAAAATGTTGGAGAGAACAAAACCATGGGATGTCAAGCAAGGAAAGCTGCATACCTGCTGGAGCTAACTCCTAAATGAAGCAATATATGCTATAGGCAGCTGAACTGGAGTACCAGGGCTACTTATGCCTTTTGGTAATGAGAAGATTCCATTATAAGTTGTAGATGTCAGACACAGAGCTCCATGATTTGATGTTTGTCCTGCTGGATTTCAGACTTGTTTAGGTTGGATTTTTCCTTGCTCATCACCTGTTGCTTTGGGAAAGTATGCTTTACATCCTTGTATACAATTCTACAGGGGTTCGTGGTTAGTAGATTCCCTTGTGTCTCTGAAGAGACTTTGAAGTTTTGAATAGTGATGGAACTGTTAAAGACTATGAAGACTTTGGAAGTTAGACTGAATGCATTTTGTATCAAAAGATAACAATGAAGCCGGGTGTGGTGGTACACGCATTTAATCCCAGCGCTTGAGAGGCAGAAGCAGGTGGACTTCTGTGAGTGCTTGGACAGCCTGATCTACAGAGCTAGTGCTAGGACAGCCAGAACTGCACGTAGAAACCCTATTTGAAAACGCAATAACCACAAGATAAAGAAAGAAAAAAAAGGTATGGGGACTCCAAGTGGAATGTCCTAGTTTGAGGAGTGTGGATTGCCTTGCATAGGCTCAAATGTTTAAACACTGGTTATCAAGCTAGTAATGCTAATGTTTGAAAAGGCAGCGGAACCTTTAAGAGATGGAGCCTCCTTGAGTAGATGGGTCAATCAATTTACCACATACAATTTACTCTCTGCATCCTGAGGCTGAATACAATGTAACCAGACAGCCTGGTCCTGCCCCCATGTCCTCCCTACCAGGTTTCATGTCTCTCTCATCATAATAGACTTTATCCCTCTGAAACTGTAAGTGAAAATTAATCTTTTGTTCCTTAAGTTGACCTTCTATCCCAGCAATGAAAAATTATGTAGGACAAATTAGAAGCAATAAAGATCTTAAAGAAACTAAAAGAAACTAAAGACTCAAAGAACAGAACTGTAATGGCACATTGAGAAGTTGAAAGGTCAGTGGGGCTCAGTCGTGGTAAAATGGAGACTGGTGCCAGGTGAAACTAGAAACATAGATGGCAGAAAAAAGAGTTTCTTTTATACTGGATGCCTATAAACGATCTCATGGTAGCAAAATTTCTTTTCAGAAATAAATACTGTGCTTTTGCTGCAGTTCGGATGCTCGCATGCACATGTATTGTGTGAATGATTTTTGGGCCCTGTGTGTGAGCAGACAAGATGCAGGAGACACAAGGCCATTATGGTGATGACTGCCGGCTGCCAACTCTGCAAAAGTGTGGTGAAGGCTAGTGTGCTGGCCACCACCATGTAAGACTGATATGGTGTTAGGTGGTGCCATGCCTAATTTGCCACTGCTGGGTGCGACAGTATCAGCTGAACTGCTGTTGAGCAGTGAAAGACTTGAGCAGTGAAAGCAATAAGGTATTGTAATAGAGTCTCAGATCTTCCGGTCACCTTACAGGAGACCTTCGCATCTAAATTTTGAAATTGAGTATTTTATATCAAATAAAAGTTTGTTTGGTGTATAAAGCATAAGTGCCTTTGTCCCTCGTTTTTGTGGTCTTCCCCTCAAAGACTGGCCACAGCATCTTTGACATATCTCTGTGGAAACTGGAGTAACTGCAGGAAAATAGCTACCAATTTTGTACTTTTATTTCAGGGATTTCTTGGAATTGCTATTAACATATTTGGTTAATAATGGAAGTCATTATGCTTGACAGTTTGACATTCCACCTGGCTTTCCTGTCTGGCATAGCTCACACTAAAGGGAAACCACAGCGTGGTTTAAAATGCTCTCTAACATATTTGGGAGCTATCTTTTTAGTAAATACAGAAAGCTGTAGTATAGACAATCCAAGGCTACAATTTTTATTCCTCAAAGTTTCCTTTTTCTCTCAGTGGACATCTTGCAATTAGAACCCCTAAACTTCAGTTTCCAGACTTCTTTTGATTTCTGCATTTACAGTAAATACCCTATACTAAACTGGTTATCAAATTGGTTTGCCTCCAAGCAATCTACCCTCTCATGCTCAGGTCAGTGAACAATTCTGTAGGATCCAATTTCTAAAGGGGTAACCTGAATCATAGTTCAGAACTCAAAGGAAATGGCCTGTCAACATTCTCAATGATATTTTCCCTGCCATTCTTCCCCTCCCCAGAACACCTACTACAAAAGCTTCATATTGTTTTTATTGTCTCTTACTGTATCATTTTACAAGTCTGCATACAAAGTGATTAGTTTCACTATGGTATCTGCATGCACATACATCATTATCTTTCATCATACTTTCTTATGAAGCCTTTCTAATGCTACCACCCTTGATAACCAAATGCTGTAAGCGAGTATTTTCATTTTCTAATCCACTCCAATTAACTTCCTACTGAATACTGTAATGTGGTTTCAGAAAAAAAAATTTATGAAACAATAGAGATAGCATTCAGGAGACAAAAAGGATTATTGTTATTATTATTATTATTATTATTATTATTATTATTATTATTATTGCCTCTATCTCCTGAGACAAGTCACAGAGCTTTAAGAATTGGGTTACCTGAAACACAAGCTGATTTGGAGATATCCAATCAGTTCTTGCAGCTTTCCTATACTTTTCTGATTTTATTGAATGGTATAGCTTTCTAGGTTAACCCACAAACCTGGGGCACACTAACACAGAATGATTCATGGCTGTGGAGGAAGGGATAGAGAAGGAAGGAAGGAAGGAAGGAAGGAAGGAAAAAAGGAAGGAAAACATAACTGTGTCTACCATATCAGAGAGATACAACTCAAGAAACAGAGCGGTCTTCTCCACAGTGGTAATCTGATAGGACAATTGGCCTTCCAACGGAGATAGCACTACCAGGTAAATCATTTGCCCACCAAATACCATAAAGCAACAGCTTCTTGAAACAAACCACATAATAAGAAAAGCTCTGGCCAACAAACCTCAGCTTTGTACTTTGGGTAAATTTTTTGTGGGAAGTAAACACACTACTACAGGTAACATTTGGGCAATTTGTCTAGCATCTTATAATGTAGATAATATTTTTCTTAGCAATAAAAAAAATCATTCCACCTCATCCTGGGTTGTATTTATACTTTCTGGGGACACTATAGATCCACAAACTGTTCTAAAAATATTGTACCTAGAAGACCTTCCAAAGAGTCTGTCCCCAAGAATATTTGCTGGACATTTTCAGTAAATATTGTCCAATTTTTGTCAACAGGGCTTACCTGAGGAATTATCTCAAATTTGAATAGTAAACTAAATCTTCAGGAGAAATTATCTTTTTAGAACAAAAAGCTGAGGTTTAGAAAAGTTCATGGCTTGATTGTGTTAGATTTCAAACTTGGGGCAAATGGCTACGGTGGTGTCTATTCACAAACACATCCAAGCAGACATTGGCCTCCAGGTTCTCCTGCATCCCTCAGTACCTACCTGTTATAGAGTCTGCCAGACTGACATACCCTACCACTTACCCTGAACTCCTCAGCTGAGGGAGGGTGGACTGCTCTTCCCTATATAATCCAACCGTTTTGGTTACCTCTCCTTTTTGTACCTTTGGCTTTCTGGCTGCTGTATCTAGTTACCCTCTCTCCCTCCTCCCCTTCCCTTCCTCTTCCCACATGGCCTAGCTCCTTCTGTTCATATCCACTCTGGACTCTCCCGGATGTCCCTGTCCCTGCCTCTGGATAGCTCTTCCTTTTATGTACCATAAACTTTTCCCTCCACATATCTAGGAGTAGCCATGTCCTTTCTTTTCCTTTTTATTTTATTTTTTTTAAATTAACTTTGTATTTTGTTTTACTATTGAAAGAGAGAGAGAGAGAGAGAGAGAAGAATATGAAATTGGTCAGTAGAAATGTAGAAAGATGGAGAGGATATCTAGGAGAAGTTGGGGAGAGGAAATATCATCAAAATATATTGCATAAAAATTAATAAAAGGCTTTCCCAAACCTACAGAACTCTTGGGTCTTCTAGATGATGGATTTGGAAAAGGACTTAAAGAAAGAAGACAGGCTGAGTGAGACCCTAAAGGAAGGGTGAAAATGGATATGAAGGAACGGCAGAGGTATATATATAACCTAAATTTCTTTTTGAAGGTGAGTATGTAAGGATATTCTTCTATAAGTTAGAATAAAATGGTAAGGAGCAATATGCTTGCCTGTCCATGCCATCTCCTTGACAAGAAAGTAAATCATCAAGTCCAGCATGACTATAGGTGCATAGCATCTTTAAAAGTTCTCAGAAGAATTGTGGAGGATACATAAAATTATGTCAGTCTAGAGATGAAACAAAGGTTCTGGGTTGGAACTTCATATGCAAGATGCTAATCCTAAAAGTAGAGGATATGACCAAGGTATTTATTAAATAAAAAGTTGCACTAATGATACAGCTCAGTTGACAGAGTGCTTGGCTACTGTGAATAAAACACAGGGTTCAGTGTCCAGGAGCACATAAATTGATTGGTATGAGACACACATATAATCCCAGCTCTTGGAAGGTAGAAGCAAATGGATATGAAGTTTATGGGAATCCTCAGCTACATGGTCAGTGAGGCTAGCCTGTGATATATGTCACCCTCTTATCTTTCCAGAATAAACAAACAATGAACCATGAGGAACAAATACAGAAGTACGGAATGGGTGAAAAGCAAGGACTTGTGGAGGAGACAAATATTGTTCAGTGCTCTTACCATCCTATTTTGTACCTCTTAAAGATGAGAGCTGGTCAGGAAGGACAGACTCAGGAAGGATGTGGTGATGTGAGGGCAGTGTGACGAAGGAGGCAGAGTGGTAAAATATCCTTCCATTTTGAGTGCTTTATCGACCAGCTGTTATCCGGAGATAACCAAGGATGAGCTGAGAAACCAATCTCACTCAGAAATGCAGCTATCCTTCCAGCTTTATAAAAGTGTTTTCCCTTTTTAGTAATTTTAATGTATGGCTTGGTATAGCTAAAACTTGCATTTCTTGACATCCATCCATCACCTCTAACTCTCAGACGACCTGGTGTTGTCCCCACTCCACCCCCTGGAATTTAGACAAATTTCAAGGAATGAAAATGAAAATTAGTAACAAGTTAGATATTTTTTTCTCCTTGACCTTTGTGGACTACCATAAGCTAAATTATTACTTTGGGAATCACTCTTTAAGTCTAAGACTCCTGAATACCTTTAAGCCCAGCACTCTCAGGAGGCAGAGGCAGGTGGATCTCTCTGAGTTCAAGGCCAGCCTTGTCTACAGAACAAGAAAAAGGTCAGCCAGAGCTACACAGAGAAACCCTGTCTCAAAAAACCAACCAACCAAACAAACAAACCAATAACAAAAAGATAGAAAGAAAGAAAGAGAGAGAGAGAGAAAGACAGAGAGAGAGAGAGAGAGAGAGAGAGAGAAAGAGGAAGGAAGGAAGGAAGGAAGGAAGGAAGGAAGGAAGAAAAAGACTTTTTTTTAAACCGTAAGCAGTCATTTCACCTATTGCTTAATTTCCCTATTTATGAAAATCTTTACTACATTAAAAATCATTGGGAATGGGTCATGTCATTAAAATGAAAAATTATTTAAAGAACACTTCTTATTATTACTACATTATGGGACAACTAAATTTGTTTTTCAGTGATTTGTTTAGCATACAAATCTGGCAGGAACTGGAAATGGAACAAAAGATAAGTTCACACACATTCTTATAGTGAATACACTCAATAAAACACATGGACCATGAGTGAAACAAAGGGCTACATTCTTTAATTGACCTTAGAATAGGTTGCTGGAGGCTGGATAGGAAAAATTCATATTATATGGAATATTTAAGAAACAATGTTAGGTAACATTTGACATGAGATCTAAAAGTATCAGAAGGAGTTCATTGTATAAAAATTGGTGGTGAGAAAATTACGGACAGAAATGAACTGCAAATAATGAAGCCTCATGGTATTAAAAATGATCAGCATGCTTAAGGAACTAAAATCAGTTTTAAATTAACTAAATATTCTGAAAGTGCAGTTCAACCTCTTCCTAAACCATAGGAATTAAAAAGGGTTCAAACACCTATCCACCCACAACAATAGAAAGCATAGAATATATGGCCATAAACATTTGTGACCTTGGAATAGTCAATATGCTTTAAATATGAGGCCAAAAGCATAAGCAACAACAATAAAAACCAAATTGGAATTCAGCAAATTTACATTGTTTTGAATATCAAAGGGTACTATCAGAAGGGGGAAGAAGATAACTTATCACAAAATGAGGAAAATGCTTGCTATGTACTTGGCTATGATAAGGGCCTGGGATGTAGAATAAATAAACAACAAAAAGAATGTGAGTAGAGATTTCATCAAATAAGATCTGTTTCAAGCAGAAGGGAGTGGGGTGGGGGATAGGAGGTTTACAGAGGGGAAACTGGGAAGGAGAATAACATTTGAAATGTAAATAAATAAAATAACCAATAAAAGAAAAATAGAAAAAAAAATTGGTCCCTTGGATAAATACAAATGTGTTCTCTCACAGGCATGATGTTATTAAGAGATAAAGTTTCTTTAAGGATGGAGAAAATATTCTAAAAGGAGATAATGGCAATTACTTCATGGCTCGGTAGGAAACAGTCCAATCCACTTTAGGTGAGGCAATTATATTCTAGGTGCATACATTTAATAAATGTATGTGTTAAAGTTAGCCAAGGTAATGCCTTAGTCACAGTTTGAGCACAGGGCCCACCTCCATAATATTATGTGACAGGTAGTGAAAGAGAAAGGAAGGAAAGGATGTCACCTGCCTAAAGCCACATGAAAGTTCTAAATGTCATCCTGCTAACCTTTAGGCTGAATGACTGAGCAACTTATTTGGCACAGCTCTTTGTTTGTCCTTTAAAAACTGACACTTCAAAATCAAAGAACAGAGACCCATAGCAATTTAGGGATAGAAAGAACATCTGTCTTCAGAGAAAGAAGGTGTGGAGTTGTGTGGGTGGGGAGGTAGGAGGGGCTGGGGCAGCTGGGGAAGGGAAAACCATGACTGGAACATACTATCTGAAAATCGTTCATGAAAAAGCAGTAAGCTATTATAAATAAGGCTGCTATGAACAAAGTGGAGTATGTGTCCTTATTGCATGCAGGTAAAGCCTCTGGGTATATGCCCAGGAGTGGTATAGCCGGATCCTCCAGGAGTGTCATGCCCAGTTTTCTGAGGAACCGCCAGACTGCTTTCCAGAGTGGTTGTACCAGCTTGCAGTTCCACCAACAGTGGAGGAGTGTTCCTCTTTCTCCACATCCTCGCCAACAACTGCTGTCTCCTGTGTTTTTGATCTTAGCCATTCTGAGTGGTGTGAGGTGGAATCTCAGGGTTGTTTTGATTTGCATTTCCCTAATGACTAAGGATGATGAACATCTCTTTAGGTGCTTCTCAGCCATTAGATATTCTTCAGGTGAGAACTCTTTGTTTAGCTCTGTACCCCATTTTTTAATAGGGTTACTTGCCTCTCTGGAGTTTAACTTCTTGAGTTCTTTGTATATATTGGATATTAGCCCTCTGTAGGATGTAGGGTTGGTAAAGATCATTTCCCAGTTAGTTGGTTGCCGCTTTGTCTTTTTGACAGTGTCTTTTGCCTTGCAAAAACTTTGTAATTTAATGAGGTCCCATTTGTCAATTCTTGATCTTAGAGCATAAGCTATTGGAGTTCTGTTCAGGAAATTCTCCCCTGTGCCCATATGTTCAAGGTTCTTCCCTAGTTTCCTTTCTATTAGTTTCAGTGTGTCTGGTTTTATGTGGAGGTCCTTGATCCACTTGGAATTGAGCTTAGTGCAAGGAGATAAGAATGGGTCAATTTGCATTCTTCTGCATGTTGACCTCCAGTTGAGCCAGCACCATTTGTTGAAAAGGCTATCTTTTTTCCACTGGATGGTTTTAGCTTCTTTGTCAAAGATCAAGTGACCATAGGAGTGTGGATTCATTTCTGGGTCTTCAATTCTGTTCCACTGATCTACATGCCTGTCACTGTACCAATACCATGCAGTTTTTAAGAACCCAGATGTCCCTCAACGGAGGAATGGATTCAGAAGATGTGGTATATTTACACAATGGAATACTACTCTGCAATTATAAACAATGAATTCTCGAAATTCCTAGGCAAATGGTCAGAACTGGAAAATATCATCCTTAGTGAGGTAACCCAATTACAAAAGAACACACATGGTATGCAGTCACTGATAAGGGGATATTAACCCAGAATCTCGGAATAACCTAGACACAATTCGCATAGCAATAGATTTCCAAGAAGATGGAAGGAGAGACCCCTGGTCCTGGAAAGACTGGATGTAGGGGAATGCCAGGACAGAGAAGTGAGAGGGGGTTGAATGGGGAAAA